>JABUIW010000010.1:2027086-2040391 GCA_013363375.1 Menidia beryllina
ACACACACACACACACACTAACCCTCACTCACTCACAGGGACAAGGTTAATGTTGGATCCCATTTATTTCACTCCAACAATGGCTCTAAATAACCGCTCAAAAAAAGCCCAGCGAGAGCGGGGGGGACGGAAAATAATCGAATCAAACAATTACTGCCGGGCTTAATTCTTAAGTTAAGTGCATTTTTATTGTGTAACGTTTCTTTTTCCTTTGCACCCTCTCCCGTCCGCCCGCTGTGTTTTTCCTGCCTCCCACAGTGAGCCTTCTCTCCCTGCCACTTCTCATCTAATATGGCCCTAATTGGGTTTAGTTGTACAAATCAGATTTGAACAATTGGGTTACCCTCATCTGAAATTGGAGAGGTCTCTGGGCCGGCATGGGTGGAGAGTTAATCCGCTTTTGTTAAGCCCTCCTTTTGGTTGCCTCGCCAGCAACATCGGGCTGTCCCCGTTAAAGCAGTGTACCTGTCACTGTGGACATGCCTTGTAATTTAGCCACAACCTTCTTTTTTTCCACGCGTGCGTGTGTGTGTGTGTGTGTGCGTAAAGAAAAAAAAAAAAAGAGCAAAAATCAAACACTTCTATTCTCCCCTCCTCCCTCTGCCTCGCCTCCGGGCAAATAACGACATTTGAATCGAGCATTAACAGTCTTAATTACTTTAAAATTGTCATTTTAATTTACACTGATATAGTATTGATCACACAGGCAGAGATTAAGGCCCTCAGTGGAGCGGTTGATGTGGAATTAAACAGGGCCGGGTCCTCCTGGGGCCCGCCTGTGCCTGTCCTGCCGCAGCCAGATGAGGAATGACATCCTCCCCCTAATGAACTGGCAGCATGCGCAGACATGAATTTCAGGCCCCGCTGGAGAAGGAGGGAAATAATGGGGTTTGGGGAGCCATGGCGGGTTATTCATTCACTGCCATGCACCAATTCTCCTGTGATTCATCCCCAGGCCCCCAGACCCCCCGCTGCCTGTTTGCCTGCCACGTTCAGCCCACCTGACCTTTCTCCCGCCTAAGTGTATATATGTGTCCCCGGCTTCCTCTGGGATCACCTCGTCCCACAGCAGGTATCACACACGGCAGGGAGAGGAGGGGCGGTGGGTGCCAGATGTCTGCGGCGAGCCGGCAGCCCCTAATCCAAACATCCCCCCCCCCCTCTGACCCCACCCGGCCCCGGCGGCCCCGCCCCCCCCCCCCCCCCCCCCCCCCCCCCCCCCCCCGGCAGTGATGGAAGTGCCGGTTCGTGATTCTCCCTCTCATCGCGGCTCGCCCGGCACGTCCGAATAAGACAGCGCTCTCCCCGGGAATTGATCTCCTCTCCGGAGCCCGCTGTCACGCGCAGCCGGTTGATATCAGAAGGGGGGGGGGGGGGAAAATCGGGAGCGTCAAATCCGAGCAATTTCTCCCCCGGTTAAAAGAAAGCCTGTTGCACGCGTGGGGAGCGCTGTGCTGTGGGATAATTAAAGCGACACTGCCTTCTTTAGAGAACGTAAACAAGCACATACGGCGTGAAGACTTCTTTGAATGATCGGCTGGTGCTTTGAGAAAAGCCGTAGTTATGCACATCTTTTCCTGTTAGAATGCTCTGTGTAGCACACGCATGGTGCTGACATCATAGTACTGGTGTTCTGTTTGGGCGAATTTAAGGATTTTACCGGTTTCTTTTTTTTTTTTTTTTGTGTCAAAATGACTGAATTCCCAAACTTTTAGCAAACATACACTCATATACTGTTTATAGAGTCACAAATAAAGAGTCGTAGCTCTTTTTTTACACAGTTATCCTGACTAAAATAGAATTGAATTGGACAAGAAACCTCCAAACATCACAGGAGCTCCAACAAAAGGTGAATTTAAGATATTCTAAACCTGTGCATAAAAACAAAAACAAAAAAACAACCTAATATGACTTTAAAAGACGAAGAAAAATGTGTATGCTTTCTGTTTTTCAGTAAAAGTACAAAGCCGTACTACGTAAGCTTTTCCTCACCGCAGGAGGCCATCGTATGTGAAAAAGTTCTGATTACTTTTTTGTGTAACGTATGAAGCTGGCAGTTGACCCTCTGTCACCAGTGATGCCTAACTTCTGCAATACCCACTGAAAAGCCAGTTAAGCCCATTGCTTGATGTTTGAAATGCAAGGTATGGTATGTATATTAAGATTTTTCCACTAATATTTGCATAATGCTATTTTCTAGTAGTTCTGCAGAGCTTTGAAGAACACGTCTGTGCAATTATTACAGGTTTTAGTTGCAGTTGGATGTAGAATGACTAGAAAGTCAGTTTCCTTATGTAATCTATGGATAGACATAGTCCTAGAACTGCAAATAAAACACCTGCCAAATGTTATTTTTCTCTGATTCAACGAATTAAACAGCCCCATTTGTTGCCTCTTTCTCCACAAGTCAACCCAGAAAAGACTTAGGGGTTCAAACTAGCCGTGGCTCCTACTTCGTGAAAATGGCCAGATCCTCCCAGCTCGTTTTGGGGTGAATTTGCTGCTGACTGGAAGCCTAATTCCCAGCACCATGTGCCGGATAAGACCTTTCTGATCCATCAAAGAGTCGCCTCTGATGGCGGCGGGTGGGCGGCGGCCCTCCCTCGGACCGTAGGAGGACTGCTTTGCAGCTGTCCGTAACTTGGTTAACGTTGCACGCTCTCTTTGTGGTCGCTTTGGAAAGTTCTCAGCTTCTCTTTGAGAAGGCCATCTCTCCAACCGGGGCCACATGGTCCACGTCTCTGCTTGTCCTTGAGTTGGTTGGCTTTGAGGTTTTCTCTAAAGCGTTTTCTTTCGCCCATCTCCTTGCGCGTATTGACAACAGTGAGGGCTGGGGGGGCGTAATTGATTGCATTACCCACACCTGGACGTGGGGAGGTGGAAGCCATCTTGAGGATGAGGGCTAAACAAAACAACAACCACCCCTCTCTCTTGGCTGACTGCTCGTGACGGATACCGAGACGCCTCCAATACACATAATGGACTTGGCACGGCCCGAGGGGCGGCCAGTCCCGGGGCCTTCTTACCCCACTCCGTCATCCAATCGCCTTATTCTAATGCTATTGCATTGTTTAGTCAACCGGCCGTCCATTTACATCCACCCATAACCACGCCGCCGTGCCACAGGAGCACTTAATAGAATTAGCAGGTATTGTGCAGCACATTTGAAACGCATAGACCGTTCGAACGCGCGCACCCAGCCGCGGCGCCCCCCCCACCTCGGAATCCCGATCCCTTGGCTTGTTGTCAGAGTAATGGCACGGCGAGCTCTGCACGCCGCGCCTGCCTCTCCTCTTTAACTGTCATTACTCCCCAGTCTGCCCGCTGCGGACAGTTTATCCTCGTCTTTAAACGTGTAGCCAATATTGTTGTCATGTTTATGTTATGTACTACTTATTAATAGCTCATAAAGCGCATTTGTCGCATTATTAAATCATTTTTCACTCGCCCTTTATTAGGATATAGGAAGCCCAAAGCTCTCAAGTGCAATAGCCGGTTAATTATAGGGCTCATAATTTCCTAATCTGATTTTGGGGAATGTTTGCCAGTCTGTTCAGCCGGGCAGCTTATAAATAGACAAACAAGAATGAAAACAGCCACATGGCTCGGAATTTGCAGTCATATGCCCCCTTATGCCCTTGACTGAACGCGTTGTGTTCCCTTTTTAAGCCCTAACACTCCCAATACCATCTTTCTCAAACAAATTGCTCTCATGCCTCACCCGTATGATCGGCAGAGGACATTTTCACATCAAATAACCCCCAAACTTTTCCTAAGGGCTCATTTTTAGAAATGATTTCAAATATGGCATGTGTTGGCTTATTCGGAATGAGTCATCGACGGGGTCAGAGGAAAATGAACAATCCCTTTGTCCCACCCCCCCAAAGCCAACACCCTCAATATAACTGTTACCTATAAAAACAGCTGTGCGCTCTCAGCCGGGGGTGTGTGTCTTTTCTCAGGGTAATAATGAGGGCCTCTCTCCTTGTCCCGTTCCCGGGGCCGATTGATTTTTGCCAGGGAAAATTAATGCAGTTGCAGCGAGGTCCGGGAGTTCAGAGGTAGACGGGCTCCGGGAGATGAGGGGCGGAGCCAGGCCAACGGAAAAGGTAACAACCGGTCGCCGGGAACGCCGGATCCCCCTGATGAAACCCGACCGTGCATTATTTTTCAGGGCGGAGCGCCGAGTCGTTTTATGATGTATTGCCCCAGCGCGCGGTTTCATCTGACACGCACCATATTCCCAACACCGGCGTTTGATTTGCTTTTGTCTCATCCTCTGCGGGATTCTGATTTTTGCCGTTGGTTTCTTTCGCGCTTTAACGAGGGCCTGCCGTTAAAAGGTTACTCCAAACCTGACAGCTTTACTCCTTGTGATCAACACAACCTTTCACTTCATGTAACACTCAAAACCTTTATCAGTTAGGACATTTTTAGATTTTTTCCCCACCCTTCCCCTTCACCCAAAGTTGCACAATCCACCAGTATGACCGTCCTCCGCCTGACCCCCAGAACATATCCAACTGGTGTCTTATAAAGGTATAAAGCAAAGCATAACCATATTTCGGTCAATAATGTCTCCCAAGTGGGAACTAATCTAACACAAAGGGTGCCCCAGTCAGAAGGGTCCCTGCACAAGTTCAAGCCACAATAGCACCCTGTGTGCACCGTGCTGTAGCTAATTACCAACTCATTAAAGGGCTCTCTAATTAGATTGGATGTTATGCTCTTTCAGTTAAATTCGAGCTCTTAATTTTAACAGCTTAATCACATTTCTGTAAGAGGGAGAACGAGAGAGAGAGGGAGAAAAAACACATTTCAAAGCAGTCTTTGGCTCGGTGGAAATGAGACAATTCTCAGAATGATACAGAATGCTGTTTTTATTTGGTCTGTACTTTTGAACACCGGGCCAGGGGCACGGATTTGTAAAAGCAGTTTGCCAGCTGTGTGCAGATGATTGGACAAATTCTGCTTTCAGCTGGTATAGAAATCCTCTTTATTTCCGTGCAGAACTTGTAGGTAGAAATAAAACTCACTCCTTCTGTCCAAGTCTTTAGCCGGTTAACTTTCCCAGCGATGCTTTAAATAAACCCTAAAGGTTGTCTTGGCCCACCGGCAGACTGTCAGCTGTTTTCTTCTCCATCTTTATATGGTACATGTCAACGCGACAGCAAAAGACTTTGTGGCAAGCTTGTCGGTTTTTGGCCACTGACCATCTTGATGATCACAGAAATGAAAAAGCTTTCAGGCTACTGTTGCTGGACTTAAAAAAATGGCTGGTTTCGTGGGACATCACACCCTGGCAAAACAATGGCCTTTTTTGGCTTGACTTGGCACGCTTGTGGGGAACCTATGCTAAGACTGTATCTCTACCCGGTGCCCGAACTTAATGGGAACTTAAGGAAAACCCTAAAAGTGAAGTCAAGGTAGGGGATTAAAAGGGGGTTTAGGCGATTGCAAATGTGGCCCACTATTGGAAACTCATATATTATAAATGATTGATTTAAAGCCTGCCACAATACGGTGACCACATTGTTGCACCATCAATGCCATTAACAACCGGGATTTAAAAGCAGTTAAAAATGTAGAGCGAAAACCCCCCACAGCCACGGACCTTACCTTATGGTTGACCTTTCAATTGAGAATAGAGCAACTTCCCCTTCTAGAGAATGCTCTGTCAGAGATAACCTACTATTTCTTCATTTTTAGTTGAACTGAACTAGGATAGGTGTCAGGGTAGTAGGGTACAGAGTTGAGTCCAGCTACAACCGCTTGCATCCAGTAATCCTTAATGTCCAGAGATTCTGAGATAATGTCCAGAGATTCTAAGATTTCCATAGATTAATGAGAGCCTTTGCTTCATGCGCCTTTATCTACATATTTAGGATTGCCTCCACTAAATTAAAGTCACTCAGATGTAACAGTTGCATTCTGGGCTGCACATTGTGCTCAGTGCCCATACGTGGTCACAATGGACAATACGGTACCACCTGGTCATCTGCCCAACACTCAAAGGGGCGTCGGACCTGCTCGGGTCCCTCCAAATCCCCTTTTCTTCCCACATTTCTGTCGGTTGGACGTTTACACCAGAGCAGGTCTGCTGGCACTCGGGCTCCTGGCACAGACCCTCTTCTCCCTCACCACTCAAAGCTTCCTCTTTCAGGGGCAGCCGGAAAAGGCCGGATGCTGCGATCGCGCGGATAAAAAAAAGAAACATCTGCGCAAGAAAAGTCCTTTTTAAAAAAAAAAAAAAAAATTGTCATTATAATAATACAATAAAAGGGGGTAAAAAAAAGGCATGACATAATTTCTTGTCATCTGAGAAGCTGAGGCTGCATTTACATTTGCTTTTCATGCGGCGTCCATGTGCTCTTAGGGTCGATGCACTGGAGTATAACTAAGCTAGCATGGAGGATATCCAACCATTTAAATCAAGCCTCTGGGAATTTTACATAACACATCATTGGAGAGCATTGGTTTTTACATAAAGACAAAGAGGGCCACAAAGAGGCACCGGACGGGCGTCTTAGGCTGAGACGAGCCGTGTTCCCGCAGACTCCCCTAAAGCTTCACGCTCCCGTGGGCACTGTTGTGCTCTAAGAACGCCTCTGCTCATACCCAGACAGCACGCAGACAGAAAGCTGCTTATTTTTTTTTTTTACACATCCCACTGGGAGAAAAATGATTTTTTTTTTTCCTTCCCCGAGCACAACCTCGGAGCTGAACCCGCTCCTCCGACAGGGTGACGGCTCGACTCTGAGCTTCAGATAAGCACTCCACGGAGAAACTGTAAGCAACCATCGATCGTCAGCATGCCACAGAGGCTGTCATACTTTATAGATGTTTCATGGGATGGCTCATGATCTAGACGATGTCGCCCTCATTTAGAAAGAGTTGTGTGCGTACTAAGGGAGGAGGAAGGGCTCTTGATGCAGAAAAATGGGGGCTCGCTTGATAAGTTCCTCTTACATGTGACAAAGTAATGCCACATAGACGCAGCAAAGGAATATATTTTATTATGTGGCTCCGCTATTGAGCCGTTTCTCAGTGGGCAGCCAAGGATGCCACTTCGTCATTACAAGGCCACATGAGCGAGCCTCAGACGGTGTCAGACAGGGGCAGAATCAAAGCTGCCACCAGACAGAGGCTGACTGATTAACCTCGGCGCCTGACACGGGGACTCTGACTGCTAACCCGCCGTCCTCGGGGGAGAGTCGCCTCAGGACGGATAGTTTTATATCTAAACTCGCTCGTGTCACCAGTCGCTCCATCCCAAAGGTTAACTGGTACTCGCAAGAGTGGATTTACCTCCAAAAAGGTCGATTCGAAAGCAAAAGCAAAAACGAGCGGCGCGCTCGGCCGTTAAACTTTCCAAACTTCTTCATTTAGCTCTAGTGATCAGTTAAAATTACACTGCTTCCTACAGCCTGTATGATCCTAATTCAATCAGGTCCTTCACAAATGAGGCCACAGGAATAGGCACATTATTGAATCAGATAAAAATATAGATTGATGAACAGCCCATGACAACATTAGCAGCCTTTTCAAAATGCAGGGATTAAAAAAAAAAGAAAAAAAAAAGTGGGGGGAAAAAAATCAATGAGCTCAAGGACCTGTCATTTCCATTGGCCTCCTCCTCTAATGGGAATGCTTTTATAGATGGGGAATTACGAGTTAAAATATTCTTTTTGATTATTGGACATCCATAGCTAAATATGATTTACATTAATGAGCGTAAGTATATTAAAGACTTTGTATCCCCCGACATCTAAAACAATTGAATAATGGCCCTGGCAACCAAGCAGTGGTAGAGTAAAAAGAGAGGAGGTAATGTCATTTTAATTACTAATGGATACCTCAATTGTTCAGACTTTGATTTTTCATCTTTCGAGGTAATCTAATAAGGCAAATATTCATCATCTTCACATCCCCTTTTAAAATGATGATTTTGTCAAGCCAAGACAGCATCGTTAGTTAAAGAAAGTGACTATTTATGCATGCCTCCGACATCAACCGGTCATTTGAAGATTGCTTTCAGAAGGCTTTTTTCCCTGAGAAGAAGGAAGAAAGCTCCTTTCATGTCCAATTGCAGATGTCTGATACACTTAGGGTTGAGAAGTTGACCTTGTTAGCAGGCACATGCGTTGTAAAATGTCTGCTTGGAACTATAATTGTCCCAATTTTTGCTCCCTGCAGTTTGTCAGTGAATGGATGTTGAATCCCGCTTTATGGGTTGTGCATCTTGATTCAATTGCGGCTTCGGCTTTTTAACCTAAGCCTTATTTAAGTTCTGAAATTGTTGGACGGGCCTTGTGTAAATGTTGAAGTTGAGTGACCTCAGGAGAGCCCTGCTAACTTTGTTAAACTTCCCTAAATCATAACACCACTTCAGAAATCTGTTCTTTAATTGTGATAAAGCTGCTATGTTAAACTTATAAACGGCAGAGATTATGATGTGTTTCAGTTCCTGGTTTAATCTCCAGACATTTAAAATTTGTGTATGTTTTTTTTCCCACCTTATTTTCTATCTAAATCTGCTATAGCTAAATTAAAATGAAATTTTCAAAGGAGAAGTCCTTCAATCTTCATAGTAGTTTTTTTTAAGGCAAACTATTGTGTTGAAGAAATAATGCAGTGAATCTGTTTTTATTCCCAACTGAATCCTCCGTAGCTGGATTGCCATTCAGAAATTTAAAACATTTAAAGCCAACTTTAAATGCGCAGTTTCCAACAATTGGTGGGATCATTGAAGGGTTAACAGCAGGTGGCGCTGCAGGCTCTGCTGCACATGGAAGTTGCAGCTAACCAGAAACAAATCCATAAGAATATAGGAGAAACAAAACCCCTCACCTTGGCTGGATACAAAAGGGAAACAGAGATGCATGTTTTTACCTGGATGTGGTTTTTATCCTTTGGGGAATAAAAAGCTGATTGCTCACGTGGCCAGTGTGTGATTGGGGCTTCAGAAGGGGAAAAAGTCTCAAATTGTTGTTAGAATATTTTTCTTGCAAATGCGGGGAAGTCGAGAGTCAAGTGGAAACTTTATATTTCTCTAAAAAATGTTGACATTACACACACACACACACACCTACATTTATATATTTTGCCTCACCATAATGGTATAGTTCAAACCTTTTACTGACAACATAAAGGAAATAATTCTTAAATTGCAGTTCACTTTTTTACATTAGGTTTCTTTAACCATGTGAAAATATGAATAATAATTTTGTTTCATTACAGCGACCACTTTGTCAAATCAGCTCGTGTCAGGCATAACTTCTCACTGTTAGGGAAACCTGTATGCGGTATTAAACATTAAACTACTTTTAACCTATTTTCGCCAGCTGCAGCTTGTGTTGTTGGCTTACACTTTTTAGAATAAGGTTAGCCCTTCAAACTTTTGCCGGAGAATTTGCTATTGGATTAAAAGGTTTGAATTAAAACCATATATAATGTCTTTGCTTCGTTAATTTGAGGACTCGCAGGAAACAGATTGGTCAAAATGAAGGTTTTCGATATTCTTGTTTTTACTTCCTATCATCAGAAGGTAACATAAATACTCCTGATAACTGGTAAAAGGCACATTATAATCTATACCAGACTCAAAAGTGCTTTCCCCCCCTTTCTTTTTGCTATATCACACGCATTCATTACCAACTACCAGCTGTCTAATTGGCTTTAAACACTTTCCAATTATTTTAAAAGGCTAAACCGAGATGATCTAGTGACTTGCTTACAAATGAAATGCAAATGCGAGTGACCCTTAGTTAAATATCTTTGATAGACATTTCTTGTGTATTTGTTTTTCTGCACCGCAGCTGGCAGTTTATGGGCAAGCTGCACCTGTCACCTGCCTCAACATTCAGGCCAAGTGCGCCACCCAGGTTCCATCCCGTTTATTTTAACCACGAGTGTATAAAAACCCGTTGTGACATGCAAACGATGACTTTGCCCAGTCTCATTAAGAGGTCAGCCGTGGCAGCGGACCCACAGGTGTAATCCCATTTACTTTGATCCCGTTTTTACGGCCTCGTTAAAAGCTGCTGAAGTAGCTCGGAGGTATTAGTAAATACGCAGCTGGAATAAGTACGGGCATTAATCATTGTCTCCCCGTGAACGGGACTCGGCTACCTTTTCGGAAATTACCTTACAGGAATGATTTTTTCCCCATGAATTCTTAGCCCCCCCCCCCCCCCCCCCCTCCCCCGTTGATTAGCCTCAGGAGAAAGGCCCGGCGCGTATTACATCAGAACGCGCCACGCCATTATTTATTTTTATTGTTTTATCAGAAGACATTGATTCGAGACACTCTCCCCGAAAACAGAAACAAGGTGCTATTACTGAACGTATCAAAGGTTTTTAAACTAAGTTATGAAAGTCTTCCATCACAATTATGCTGAGGAGGCCAACCATGTGGTCTCGTGGAAAAAAAAAGCAAGCATTACATAGGAGCTTTTTAAAAGTCTGAGTCATATCATGTACATGTGTATTTACTTTCTTTTCTTTTTTTTTTCATTGAATGTCATTGCTTTGATGGTTTTATTGCTTTAGACTCCTCTGCCGGGCAGGTTAGGGGAGCGACTGCACGACTGATGAGCGTGGCAGGAAATTGGCAGATGGAAGCATCCATTTCACCGCTAATTAGGGGGTCCAGAAGCCCGCCGACTGACAGGGTTCAACTGGGCAATGTAGTGCCTGCCAGCTCCCATCCCGTGCGCTTTATAAAACGCTCTTTAATTCCCCGGCACAATATCATTAACTTTGTAAGTGGATGAACACAATGGACAAGCAATTTAATTAACTTCTACCATTGAATGTTGGAGGGGAGACTAAATGAAATTAATGCACAATATTTCCCAGGGAGGCAGCCAACCTTGGGAGTGGGTCTGGATTGTTGGCAGGTCAGGCGCTGCCGCGGGTTTGGCCAATTATGCCTTGTTTAGACCCATCCATAATATTTTCCTCAAAAGAAAATAAAATCAGTGGTTTCGAGATCAATCACGAGCGCGTGTCGCTCTGCATTCTGGGAGATTTTAGAATAATGAAGTGGAAGCCCGGAAACACTCTGCCAAAAGCCTTGAAAGTCAACGGAGCTAAAAACCCAGGTATCGTAACGGATCCAGGGAGCGGGGGGTAGGCTCTATTTGAATCAGACAATCAATAGATGGCTCGATGGAGTTTAGGTTCGGGAAATTAGAGCGGACTGAAATATCTTAACAATTGAATTGCCATGAAATTTCATATACAAGCTCTCACGGGGCAGAGGGTTAAGCCTGTATGGTGGCTCAGAAAGCTCAACTCACATGAAGTTACAAGAGCAAAACTGGATTGATTTTATTTTATTTTTTTCCCTAAAATGCATTAATAACGTGATCTGTTTACCAGATCAGGATCATCATATAATCCCTGATTTATATCACTATAACATAATATATTTTAATATATTTTATACACCTTCATTAGTCAGACAATAAAGTAATAGTGTCAAAACAAATCCTAAATGTACAATTTAAATTATTCGGAAAAAATGTTTTCAGTAGGTGCTTATTAAAGAATAGAATAGAATACTTTATTGATCCCACAATGGAGGAATTTATTAACACGTTAAGTTACGGCAGAAAAAAAGGAAAAAGCACAAGCACAGTGGAAGCATTAATAAATAATAGAAGTATGTCTTTCTATCTCATCATCTACCTTAACTTTATTTTTTTATGTGTCAGTATTATTTTATTCGTCCCACAAATGGTACATTTGAGACAATAAGGTTTATAAGGTACTGTGATTTTACCAAAATGGATGTATTTACACAATTGCATTTTAATTCCTACATTAATTTAGATTAATGTATTTATTTTGCCATCTAACTGACCAAAACAGCCTCTGACTAGTTTACTGTGGAATTCTCTACTGACTTTCCTGTTTTCCAGAGGATGAATCCTTATTGCTGACTCTATGAACCTCCCTGCTCTTAAAATGTATTTAATTACTCTTGTAAATAGATGTGAACTTTGGAAATCTGTTCACTTTTTATCATAAATTGAAAAAATGAGCAATTTTGTTCAGTATTTTGCGTCAGTTGTCCAACTTGTCGCGTTTGCTTTACATTACAAAGCACCAGTATGCAATACTATAACATATTTTTGTGCTATTTTCCTGTTTCAGGTCAGTAATAATCATTTTGGCTGTAATGAGAGTGAAAATGGGGTTCAGGTGGATGGCCAGAATCAGAGTGGAAACTCTTCAGGTTCTGTTTGAATTAATTGCAGGGATCAATGCTAGTCCTGCGTTGCCATGTAAACCAAATTTCTAGCAAGGCTCTCACATGCCCTCCCCCGTGGGGGGGGATGCGGACGAGCATTTGGGTGAGTGAGCTCAACTCAAATCTCAATTACTGTGAAGTGAATTAGTAAATTTATGTTAACATCTTTTCCTCTTAGTACATCTTTGAACAATGTTATTCTTTCCCTTCTGTTCCCCTCACCTAAAGCCCCCCCCCCCCGCCCACCAACACCCAATGCACCCTAGAGACAAGTGCCGTCTCAGGAGGTGACGGATGGCTCCAACACCCTGGCCGCTTTGGAATCACAGGAAGTGACAGAGGAAGTTTTAATGAGAGTTTTGTCTGTGTATCCAGTCAGGCCTTCCAGGCAGCCGATGAATAATAGACACTGTGGCTCAATACTCTGAATACTCAATCAATGGCGCCGGGGAGCGGGGGGCCTTGGCAAACATATATGGCAGGCCGGGGCGGCCGGTGGGTTTTCTCCATTCGTACCTCTGGGCTGAGAAACAGCGAGCTGTCTCTATTGATGCGGATCACTTTTGTGCCAGCGCGTTTTCCTTGCCGGCGATGACAAACAGGCTGTTTGTGCAAGCGCTGGACATTTGTGCAGAGAGGCTCCCGCCGAGGTGCTCTTTTAGGCCCCGGTCCCGCATATCAATGGGTACCTCGCCGGGATGCGGATTCCCGTTAGGTGTCAGAGCAGCGGCATGGTGGGCCTTTGTCTCTTCTCGTTGCACTCCCATTCATAGACGCTGGTCTTTAGTGACTAATGAGGATATCATGTCTCCATTAGTCCGGGCGGGCGCCTGCTAGATGGGATTCGCACTTTTTATGACACCGCAACCGATTTTACCCCTGTCTGAGAAGGCCGTGAAGCGTGCTTAGAGGTTGTGCGTCCCAAACTAGGGCTTATGTGGAACGGTTTGATCACTTATAGATAAAGAAGCTCCAGAAACCTTTGAGCAATGATGTCAAATATGGAAGACAAAATGATAGAACTGCACTGAAACCTCTAGGGAAGC
>JABUIW010000010.1:2050391-2069428 GCA_013363375.1 Menidia beryllina
GCGTGCGTTCACATACATTTTGATTAACAATCGCCGTTACTCAGCCCTTGTTGCTCGCGTTTGTCCTCTTAACGTATTCACCTCCTAAGTGTAAACTCAATCTGTTTTCCATAGCGCGCGGCGGCACTCACATCCAATCCCATTTGCTCCTTTAAGAATCAAAATATTGGGGCAGCGAGTTATAATTGGACCCATACATTCTGCCCAGGCAGTATGGATTAATTCAAGTATGCTAATGTAATTCAATTTGATACAGTTAATCTTGCACTAATGCAGATTGAAGGATGTGAGGCGCAATCAAATACCTCTTAGCCCTTTAATTTGCATCTGAGTTTTTCAAATGAAATTAGTCAATTTGTAATTATGTGACCTGTTCCATAATTAGTTTATTTATCACTGCAGTTAACTCCCCATTAGGAGTATCAGAGGGAGATGGACAGAAAAAGAAAGAGGTTGCGGGAAAGAGACTTATTTATCTATTCAGAACGAGAACACTCGCAACATCAATTTGTCTCTCATTTAATAACCAGCTTCATGGTGAATCATGTGCTGTTCGGGAAGGATCATGTGCTCTTTGATCATGTGCTGTTTGTGCGAGGCGCAGCTGTTCGATCGGACAGCACCAGCCCCGCGCCGACCGGAGCCGGTCCGGCCGGAGACACGGCCAGGCTGACCGGCGTCCGGTCCGTGTCCAGCCGCATCGCCTTGGCCGCATTTGTGCGAAAACGCACGCTCGCATAAACGTTCTAAGCAAAAAACAATCACGGCCTCCTGTTTTTTTATGGGGATCATGATGGAATTATTATGGAGGCCGAACATGGGCGAAGCCTGTAACGGCTGGCAGTTTTTTTTTTTCAATAAAGGTAAATCTTCAGCCTCAAATTGAACCTAGATAAGGAAAGCTATGTGCCTGTGTGTGAAATCATAGATTGAACATGCGGCTTCCTATCGGTTTGATTACAATTTTAGGCGCATGGAGTTGGTTTCACCTGTTCCGAAGCTAAATTGATCATCTGTGGATCAGGGCAAATCAGGCAAAAAATTCAGATAAACTGACCCAGCAGATGCTCCCGGTCTCAGTTGGCAATCAAATAACCTAATTCACTTACTACTCTCTTTTGAAATATGACATATTCTAGATATTCCTTAACAATCATTCCTGTTTAAGAGCCGTCTCCATTTTCCTCTCGTGGATGTCCACCACAGTTGTTGTTGTCATGACTGTTCCATCACATTATTTCTGGACTCAGCTTTTGCTCCCTGCTGCTATTTTCAGTATTTACTTAATGTTGTTTTGCTGATGTTTGCCTCCTTAATAGCAGCTGCTGAGCCTGATGATATGTACGGGGAAAATGAAGAATTAGGAATTTCCGGATTCTAACAACCATAATCTAATTTCCTTCTCAGAATACGTAGCGTAAAACAATGTGTTGATTTTTTTTTCCCTCAAAGTTTGCCCCCCAGCTTTGAATTGTTCTACAATGATCCAGCACAGTAGCACTAAATAATTGTAAGTATTTTTAAGGCTTTTGTGACGGTGTCAACCGTTCCCTCGAACATGGAAACTTCCTCCAAGAAAAAGTGAAATGATTCGATTTATACATGCTGCCAACCAGTTTTTTTGCTACTTCTCGGAGCTTATAAGATGAAATATGATAATTTTATTTAATTTTATTAGTGATTTAATTTCTCCGATGAAAAACATCAGATAGTACTAAATCTAAAGCTGACTCAAATAGCAGCTGTCTCCAGTTTCACCGGTCAAATCGGAAGTCACCAACTTTTTTGGACCAAAGTTATTTTCGTATATTTGGTAATATTAAGGTGATAATGTACAGTATGGTTGTCATGCTAAATTGAGTCATTCTCTCTCTCTCTCTCTCTCTCTCTCTCTCTCTCTCTCTCTCTCTCTCTCTCTCTCTCTCTTCTGCAGTCGAAGTTGTCCAGAAAGGGATTCATCAGGACTCGATGGTCCATATGTGACTCGTGAGTTTTATTAACAGGCCCCTCCACACCGACACATCCCACCTCATCACCGTTCAACCTTGAATCATTCCAGCTGTATCAATGTGATTAGAGACAGAGATGTAAGCGTGTCGGCCGGGCCGCCGGAGGCTGTGCGGCTTGTTATCGGGGCTTACATAGCTTTACCCCCGGTGCGCTGCGAGCCACAGCAGAGGGCAGGGATTTGATTAGACCTAATCACGTTAGTGGAGCAGCTGCATATGACAGATGACAAAAAACATTAGACGCGGCCCAACCTGCGCGGGATAAACAGAAACGCCGCTCGCAGGGAGTAGAGCCTAGAGGGAGCGGGGGAGGGTGGGGGGGGGGGTGCAAGACGAGGATGGTAATCTAATAGAGGTATGACATGGGAACTAAAGAGCTGAAACGGTAAGCATTTAATAGGGGGATGACGTTTGACAAGAGAGTGCGGCCGGGGAAAGAATAGGAGATCAGATCAGAACGAGGGAAAGGGGGGAGGGAGGGGAGGGGGGTGTCATGGATAGCCTCAGGCGCGCATGTTTTCATTTGTCCAGGATGTCACTCCAGAATAAACCCCGAGAGATGAGATCAATTCCTCCGAGTGCTAACCAAACAGGTCAGATTGATAGGACCAGCACGGGAGGCCTTCATCACTGTACATCCAGCTGACTGGTGAAGGAAAACCAATCCCAGTTTGGAGTGACATTCTCATCCAAAAAGCTGGGCTTAAAGGCCTAAATTGGGAAGTAGTTGGGCTTAATTGATATCGCTCAAAACTGTTTATTTTAGCGCCTAATTAGCTACTTGTTTCATGGGATTCTAGTGGGAGAATGAGCCTGAATACATTCTGTCTGAGGGAGTTGACTCACAATATGCTCTTTTATCCTCAGTGCCTTTGATCTGGTCAACATTCACCTTTTCCACGATGCTTCCAACCTTGTGGCCTACGAGAGAAGTCCCTCGGTCTACTCTGGGTGCCGACAGAAGGCCCTGGGCTACGTTTTAGAAAGGTACGGAGCTCTCTTTAGCTGTTTCTCTGGTCAGTTGCCGTTGGCTTCCAGCAGTCACCACTGAGATACAAGGGGAATCTCAACCACATGGAACCATTTGATTCCATCATCATCAGGTTAAATGTGTGTGAACAATCAGAAAAAAGGCTAAATCTGGAGTTTATTTTTAAACTTTGAGATGACATCTATTTGGAGAAGGGCGTCTTACTCACTACAAGGTCTTCGAACTCCAAAGTCTTTCTAATCGGTTTACCTCATTTTTGCCGTTGTACAGTCCTCACTCACCAACCTGGAAATAACAACTTAAAGCTGCTCTCTTTTTTTTACTTTTATTCCAAGCTTCCCACATTAATTTTAGGGAAATCCTTTTTTCTCAACCGGATTTGCAGGATATCCACCAAGAATGCAGAGGTTCTAAAGAATTTGTTGGTGTAAATCTCAAGCCAGGAAAAAAAGCTAAATTTTCCGCACCATGGCATTTAAAGCCCATAAATTGAGAATGGCCTGTGTCCTCTCCGGTTTTTTCTCCCTCACTGCCACCTCAGGTCATCTCTAAATTCCATCTTGTGGTGTTTATGTCAGGGGATGTAAACCGTGTCTTCTGACAAGCACTTGAAGCATGGCAGAGCAGCTATATTATCACTCTAACACTCTGTGCCTCTGGGATGATCCTTGTGACCTTTTGTATAACTTTATTAAAAGAAAGGACCACTTTGAACAACGTTTAAGCAATAAATGCCGTTCTCTGAATTATTGATCTCGATTTGTCCACCACGTTCTCCATAGATTTTGGACCTTCATGGCTGCTTATAAACCGAACCCATTTGAAAAGTTATTTCATTTCCCTCTTGTGTTAATGGTGAAAAATACCGGCTTTGGTTGAGGAATTTTAATACGAACGGTAACGATCTCTTCACTCCTGCTGAGTAAAGCCAGCTTCTATTCAAACAGGCCCTACTGTCCATTCATAGGCCACGCTAATGTGATTTATGGGATATCCATTTGCAGCGGAGCGCGGTGATAGAGTGCACAGGCCAACCCCTGCTCCCCACCTGGCCGCGATAAGACACAGAGAAAGCCGAGTACCAGACTCGCTGCAGGTGACCTCCCATCCAAGAAACGCATGACACAGCTCCCAGGAGCTCCCGCTTTGAATAACTCTGCAGCTGCATGTATGGGCGGAATACATCAGCGGGGCTCTCTGATGCGCCTGAATTATGACGGGCTTTGTAAAGCCATCTTTTAGCCGCGTTTCATTGTTGATTCGATGAAGGAAAGCTTTATCTTTAATGGACAGGAAAGCGTGAGCGTTTTAAGAATACAGCAGCTTTTTGGCTATTTTATGGCATTGTAACCTATGAGGATTTACAGACATCATGAAGTTTCCTCTTTGTTGCTTCCATTAAGTGTTTAATTTCTCTTCAAAATGATATGTTCCCTGCTTTCATCAAGGTTTTTCTTTATTGATTGTACTCCCAAATTGCTCAGCCTGTCATTCAAAGATATGTTTAGAATATTAAATGTAAAAAAAAACAAAAAAAACATTCAATTTAATGAGGAAAAATTGGGCAATGCTATTTTTTTGGGCAATGCTATATATTCTAGAAATTAAAAGATATCTGTGCAAATGCATATACTCCCTTCTGTTGTGAACCCACTAGATTATATCTGGTCTCCAAACAGGTCAGGGTTGGGTTATGATAAAGATCTTTAATGTGAAAATCATGGAACACCTTTAAATCAGTCATCAAAAAATGGAAAGAACGTGGCACTATAACAAACTTGCCCACAGAGGGCGTCCACCAAAACTCAAAAATCACCTGAGTAGGATGTTAATCAGATGTATTAAGAGACCCAAAAGTAACCCTGAAGGAACAACTGGTGTATAAACCACTATAAGATGTACGCTCCATAGAGTTTGGCTTGACAGACGAGTGGAGTAGAAGAGAAAGTAATTGCATACAGAAAGTTTGCCAAAAGGTCTTTTCTTCAAACACATGAAAGAAGATTCCTCTAATCAGACGGGACTAAAACTAAAAATTTTGGCCCCCAAGAAGAAAGAAAAGTAAAACAGGGAGAGAACTTACCTACCCACAAACCATCCCAACTGTGGAGCCTAGACGGAAAAACATGGACTGAATATTTGGGAATAACAGGTGGTGATAAATGGAAAAAGATGCGATGGTAAGCTTGTTGCTACTCAGTGGCCGAGTCCTTTTGGGGGCTCTATTTCCGTGTGGACGACGGCTTTGTCCTGGGACCAAGGTTATGGTGGGCAGGCCGGCGTACGCTGGGCACACCCTGGTGTTGCTCAGTGGAGGTGGAGGGGGGAGGAACGGTGAGGGCATCGTGCCTCCCTTGCTCACTTTTTTTCCTTTTTTTGTGGGGGGGAATCTGTGGGGCGCAGATCCGGAGCACCGGAGTGAGAAAAAAGCTGTCGGTGCAGAGGGAAGGGAGGAGGAGCACAAAGGGTGCTCGGGCTCTGTAAAGGGCAGTGAATAATGGGCCGGTCCTTTCACAGGGGCTGCTAACCTTTTGGCAGCCACCAGCAAACTCCATTCTCCTCCGCCGATCGGGGAGGACAATGTGCCCGGGCTGGGCTTTGAATGAAGCGCTACCACCAACAGTGTTCCCATTCAGCGGCTGGTTGGGAACCATCTTTTTGGCCATTGTCCTGACTCTGACTCCTACCCCCAGAAGCAAAGCAGGAAAAGGGACAGGGGGAATACCTAAAGCCAACAGCCCCCCCTCCTCCTCCTCTGAGCCTCCTCCTCCATTTCTCCCTCTGCTCTCTCTCCTCCCCTCCCTCTCTTAAGGTATAATCTCTCATTGCGAGATGGGAGAGGAGGCGGTGGGGGGTGGGGTGGGGGGGGGGGGTTGCTGTACACACCACCAGCTGAGATCCAAGTGGCTGATCACATGACAGTGTGCCACCTTATCTGGGGCCCAGGCCTAATAACGCAGCTCACAGCCCATTGAGAACACATCTGATAAGCCTTTTCCCTCTGTGCTCCTTTTAGCCGCTAAACAGCGTTTTTATCTCCGAAGTGCTTCAAGGCCCCGGGGGAACAATGCCGAGAAGGGACGGCGTTTAGCCGGGCAGACTTCACTATTGAGCCGCATCAGAAAAAAAAATAAAAACGCCGCTCTTTAGCCCGGGCTGATGTGTGAGGCACTTCCACGAGGGAGAGAAAGCAGAGCGCTGCTTGAAATGCAGCCCTCGCTTGTTTTACCCATCCATTGAAAGTTCACATTCGCCTCGCACTGACTGGGTAAGGGAGTTGTTTACCTTGTAGATTCAGCGGAAGCTGACAAATGAAATCGTCTGCTAACCGGTTAAAAAAGGCAAAAAATTACTAATGTGCTGGGAAATTTTGTCTTCATGCCCAAGACTTCCGCTTCCACCAGAGGGATGGAAAACCTGGCTTGAAAGTGAGACTGCGAAATGATAGTATGAGATAAAAACCAACAGTTCCCCCCCTCCCCCCTCCCCCCTTCTATCTTGCTTAAAGAATTCCCTTTTGTGTAAATGAGTTTGTTTCTTTTTCCGTCCTCCATTCAGAGTGGCTGGTCCGGTTCAGGGGAGAACAGTTTTACATTACAACTGTGAAATCCGGGCATAAAGGCGTCCTTTGTGGCGCGCCATTATTTTCACACAAATATAGTCCATTGTCACGGCGCCGAAGTTAATTTGATCAACATTGGGGACATTTAACTGTTTTGTTCGCTGAAAAGGCTTGTTTCATGCTCATTTTCAGGGCATTGAAAAGCAATGATTGGCAGAAAAATAATGTTGCCGTTAACAATTCAAAGCAATTAGTTTCCCATGGGGAGGCAGTGGGCCGCGCTGGCCACCACACAGCGACGCTTTGTCATTTTATGGAGGGTCATCAGTCAACTGTCAGAGCGTCTCAAAGAGCCCTCCAATCTAAATGTTTCCCTTTCGGCTTTTCCCAGAACAACGGGCTGAAAGAGCAGAGAGGGGCCAGCTCGTTTCCAGCCAATAGACATGTGGAGCCGCGAGAGGGAGGGCCGGAGAACCGCGGGGAGCACGGCCATAAAGCCAGGGGGAATTTATTAAACCCTCCATGTCCGTACATGCGAAACATATCTCCAGTGTGACCTCCATGTCGGAACACGTGTTTTTTTGTGTCCTCACCGGCCAAATTGATTGCGTTTCAGAGCGTTCAAACAAATCGTGCTAAAAATAACGTCGGGAGAGGGGTTTATAAGCCACGAAAGCGTTGTTTTCCAGAAGGTTATACGCTCTGTACAGTACTAGTGGCAAGTATGGGTGTCAAGATTGGGTATAAAAAAAAGACGCACATAAATACATAAGTGTGAATTCAATCGAAGCTTCAAAACCAGCATAAAACACAGATAAAACAGACAGTCATTCCAAGACCAATCACTATTCGAATATTCACAATCACACTAGCATGCGATTTTAGATGTTTAGATGTTTGCACAGGCATCGAATGAACAGATACTATTGATCACATAGTTTTCTGCAGAGGGACTTCACATTCTTCACATTTGCACACAAAACACACACATTTAGGACAAACGGCTTTAAGTGCGTTATCCCATCAGCAATATAGGTTTAGAAATTATGCAATAGTGTCCTTTCGAGTCCAGGAACAAGACAAGAACAAGTTACCAACTTCATTAGTCCCAACTTTGAGCTCAATGGCTGCTCTGGAACGTTCCAAACTTTGCCTTAAGTTTCCAGTCCTTACATTCCCCCGCCCATTTCAGAAGGAATTCCAATAGTAAAGACGTTTCGGCCTCATTTTGACAATGTCTAGACGGGAGTGTTGGCTGGAGAAGCCCTCTTCCCTAACCTCTGAGTGACCGCTGC
Source organism: Menidia beryllina (assembly GCA_013363375.1). Lineage (NCBI taxonomy): Eukaryota > Metazoa > Chordata > Actinopteri > Atheriniformes > Atherinopsidae > Menidia > Menidia beryllina. The sequence continues at coordinate 2,058,249 of JABUIW010000010.1, forward strand.
TGCCTTCTCTCCCCCCCCACCCCCCCTCGGCCTCCTATCTCTCCTGCCCGGTGCCCTTATTGGGGTGGGCGTTACTAAGGAGATGGGAGGCTAACAGCGGGATGGTGGTAAGGTTGTCGCGCGGTGTCAGAGGTCCTGTCAGGGGCCACCCCTGGGCCATTCAGAAAGACATCAACAGCAGATTCCTCCCAATGTTAACATTCTCCCGAATTTCTCAACATCCACCCTCAATGGGCGCCGGTGCTCAGCCCCCGGCCATTGTGCGCCCGGCTCCAAATCTGCCCGGCCGACTTATGGGAAGTCGGCGCGTCAATGCCATCGTGACGCGGCCCCCAGTTGCACCCTCATAATCCCTTTCTAGACGGCCCGTTATAGCTCAGTTTAGCTGTCAATCATATCGCCCGGCGGGATGTCGGCGGGCGACCGGAGCCGGCGCGAAGGAGATTTAAAAGCCGTCAAGATTTGTGTCAGCGGCGTCATCGGCGAGATTTAGATTTAGTGAGCCCGGAGAGGGGGAATCTATCTACTGGTCACGGGCACCTTCCCGTGTGTTCGCCCTCTTCACATGTGAGAGGAAGGTGGGGAGAATGCGCGTCGCTCCGCTTTGTGCTGGGAGTTTTTTTTTAAGGAGCCTGGGAGCTGGGGTCCGAGGGCCGCGTCATAAATTAGCGTCTGACCCCTGTCTTTGTGTGGCCCTCCTGGAAGCGCCGGCGAAAGCCCCCCCCCACCCCCCCAGCCCCAAAGCCCCCAGTGAGAACGGCCCCATGTGAAGACGCTCTTTCAGGGGAGAAAGCACGTTTATAGACTGTGTAAAGGAGTGCGTCTTTGTGGGAGAATGTCACCGACACTGTAACGGTGTGCCTGAATGGGCCGCGGTGACGAGGCTAACGGGGCCCCCGCCGAGGGCGAGGGTCAGCGAGAAGCCCCCCCCCCCACCTCCAGCCTCCAACCCCCACCCGAAACACCCCTCCCTGCAGCTCCGGACCCCCCATCCTCAGCTCCCTTTCACGCCCAGTAGCTGTAGCTAATGTTGCAATTCTTCGTCCCCCGCCCCCCCCCCTCCCTACAAAAGGCCGAGGAAAAAGTCAACTCTCACACCAGCAGGTCACCACGAGTGCTTTAGGAAACGATCGTGTAAACAGAGCGTTACCTTCTGACCTGTCACTGATACCTTCGGGCCCCAGACAAAACAGCCAGGCCGGGGGTATTAGACATGGCTGTTAGCCGGAGAAAGAGATCGGGCTCAAGAGAAAAACACACTCTCTGACTCCCTGTCCTCCTTTTTTCAGGCTGTTCCTTCTTTCACGCGATTGGCCGCTCATAGATTCTTTCCAAATTCACCACTCAATTGGAGAGATTGTTGACCTTTTTTTTTGCTTATTGTTTTGAGTCATTCTCCAATTGACACAAATTCATAGTTTAGGATTTGGTTTGTCCTCTGCATGTGGTAAGCTTCTTCTTCTTTTTTTTTAAGCAAAAGGGATACATTAGTTTTTTCTTTTTTTCTTCCTTTTTTTTTTTTTTTTACTGCCCTACAGGATAAAGTCCATCAATACAGCTCAGTCTCTTAGCACAGGGATGTAAAGTCATTAATGACATAAGCCTCGTTTTTGGGTTTATCAATGACCCGCTGCACACCCGCTCACACTCAGAGAGGCGGAAGCTTACAAATTTCACAGGGGATGTGCAGCGCCTCAGCAGGGTTTCAAAGCTTGACAGAGCTACTTACAACTTAGGCTTTTGTGTCTTGGAAATTAGGACCTACTGGTTTTGCTTGGTGCTGCAAAGGATGCTAGACAGTTTAAAAAAAAAGAGGTAGAACCAGTGTTTCCCATTTAGATTCCAAAAGTTTTACCTGAAAGCAAATTTTTCCACAGTTCCAAAACACAATCCTTGCCCATATATTATAGCATATATAAGTAGAATAGAGTTGTCACTTTTGCCAAATCTTGCGATTGAGTTTAGAGGTTGTTCCTATTATTTTAATACTTTTTTAATATGTTTTTTTTTGGGCTCTAGTGGCCTTTAATGACAGTAGCTTGACGGGAAAGGGGGCAGAGATAGAGAGGGGGAGACCTGCAGGAAAGGGCCATGAGCCAGATTCGAACCCAGGCCGCCCGCTTGCGAGCAAAGGCTCTGTATATGGGCCGCCCGCTCTAACCATTAGGCTACGCTGCGGCCCTATTTTAATACTTTTGAATTTGGAATTAAACCTTTTTACTTATAATTTGGGATAGTTTGTAATCCTCTTAGGATATATATAATTTTCTCTATTATCAGTGCATCATATAAAACTAGACGGTGACTTATCAGAATGATGCCCTTAACCCTGTTATGAGGAACAATGAGCATGTTTTTACCGCAGTGTGTTGCCACCACTATGTATCATTTGTTATAAAACCCAAAACCTTGGCTTCACTTCCCATTCAGGATTCACAGCCCTTAGGTGCACTGTCTTACAAATGTTATACACGACTCAATCTGGTCTGTGATTGGACAGTTGTGCAATGGAGGTCCTGTGCATTATTGTGTGGACTGTTATGTGGACGCAAAGTTCTGTTTTGCTGAGGCTGGCTAATGGTCGATAAGCAGAAACATGCACGCTGAAGCCTGTCCCCGCTAACAGGTTAGTCACAGAAGGGTTAAAAACTCGACAATCATTAGCAAAATAAGCTACAGAACATATATATGTGTGTATATATATATATATATATATATATATATATATATATATATATATATATATATATATATATATATATATATAGTGTAAAAATTTATTTTTGTGGGCCCAAAGGGCTAACTTTGTAGTTAGAGCCAAAATAATAACACAATCAAATGATGTACTGAACAATAAACAACCCCAAAAAATGAATCATGTTCTTTTGCATAGCCAGAAACCTTAAATCTTTTCCCATTAGTTGGATCGAAGAGGTGTTTTAAAGATATTTAAAAATAAAAAACACAAAAAATGAAATTGAATTGTAAAGCTCTTCAGAAATATCCAAACAGAAGTTACATAATTAACATAAATTCCAACAGAATAAACATTGTTTTTCCATTCATCTTCATAAACGGTGTTCCCTAAAAAAAAAAAAAAGTGGGGGAAAAAAAAAGAAAAAGTTGTGCTTTACGACGGCTGGCTAGACTGAGACCCACCACTAAGACGACCTTTTTCTCTTTTTCTCTCTTTACGGCCTCATAAATATATTGTTATCTGTGCCTGGGAAGTCCACGTCCTGAGATTTATCCGAGCGATTAGTGGAGATGGCGCGCCAAGCATCCTGAATCATTAATTACTCCCCAGCCCGCACTACACCCACCTTAATTTCTTATCCTCTCCGTACAAGAGCCACTTTAAAGTAGGTGATGAACCATATGAGTTCATTATAAGTCGCTTAGGTGCCTTTTTTTCTAGTCAGGCGAGGCACTGGGACGCTGTGCTGTGTTGTACGTGTCACGTTGGATCTGAAATCTATTCATCCTCTACTTAAAGAATGGACTGCATTTCATGCATATAAGCCTTAGCATTAGGTTCTGCTGTATTTTTATATTTTTGAGAAATGATTCAAAGTATAACCACACCACAGTATTAATTTTCATTAAGGTTTGCTTCTGCTATAGGTGATTAATACAGATTGCCTCTTTTTGACCATATAGAGTTAAAGCTGTGTCTCCTCTTTTTCTCCATTTTGCTTGGGTTTAGCATCTCACACGTCCCCTTTTTGAATAGTCTCCTTTTGACTACCTTATCCCGGCGTTGATTGGGCTTCAGAAAACACCAGTTAGCTGCTCAACAGGTGTCCTGATGCCATTGTCCTGAATTATAGAAGAAAAGAAACAACGGAGACACAGGCAGGGTTGCACTTTTATGCATTATAAGACATTTAAAAAAGAACAAAAACGGCACAAGTCAAGCAAATAATCTTCAACCTTCAGTAGTTTTTCATCCGCACAAATCAGTCTTACTGTTTAGTTAAATTTATAAGCTGAATTTATATAGATATCATATGCAGATTCATGTTAGTTCATTGGTAAGGCACCTTAAAAATGAGAGTGAAATGTGACGAGGTGGAAAATATTTAGACACAAGACAATGAAACATAAGACGGGGAAAAAAAATTAAGTTGTGTAACCGGGAAAAGACGGATTGGGCTTCTTTCAGATTGATTAGAGGCAGGCCGAAGAAGAGCAGACATGTCCCAGACTGAAGCAGAGCCTCCAGCAGGACTCCAGCCATCCCGTGCTTCGGGAATTAGCCGGTCGGAGGCACGCTCAGTGGTCCTTTGAACAGCCCGGCAAACTGAATTTCCCGTCCTTCAAAGGCCGAGTTATCGGTTTAATTTTGATTGAATTGGGGTGTCAGCTGAGAATAAGCGGTCCGAAGGTTCTGCATGCGGACTGGAACCCCTCGCATGTGTGGGAAAGGTCCCGGAGACCAGTTCCAGAGGGTGGAAAGGCCGCGGAGTGCTGGCCAAGGTGGTTCCTGATTATGTTTTTTTTTTTTGTTTTTTTTTTACTTCTAACCACTCATTAACTTCTCTCAGCTTCAAACAAGCTTAAACAAACGTTTTGCATTCTTTTCTATTTTTCTTCTTCTTCTTTTCCTGCATTTTTTTTTCCATTTTTCCAGTCGCCTTTTTGAAGCAGACACAGAGCCTCCCAGAAACTCCTTTCGATTTCATCCCTCGCGCCACCAGGTGGTGCCGTGTCCCAAACGAAGCGCGCGCCCGGAGGTCAGGGGAGTTGTCTGTGGCTCCGACGGCCCATGTCGATGGCCGTAAAGATGGTGGCTCTGGGAGCCTTCCAGGGGTTCCGCTTCCGCTCACAAACCTCGGATTAATCCGCCGTTTGTTTTGTTTTTCTGTTTGCAGGATCACAGACCAGAGGTACGACAGGGTGCCCCATTTTGTCTTCGGGGACTTTAACTTCAGGCTGGATGCCAAGCAAGTTATTGACGTGAGTGTTTTTTTGTTTTTTTTTGTCCCTTTAACACCTCATGATTTCAGCAGTGGGTGGATAATTCAATGGATTGTAGGAGCGACGGGGAGATATTTCAACATGAATTCACTCTGGTGCTCATACAGATTTACATCCCCGGTATGAGCGTGCATCGGTGTGTATGAGAGAGCAGCAGCAATATAACACAAGTGCCTTTAGCTTTCCACTGTCTCCTTAGAATTATGACTCATTAAACGCCTCACTGTTGCTGCCCCAGCTGTGTTTGCCAAGCGAGCCTCCGAACGCATTGTTTGGTTACGATGCCGTTTACTGCTCTTTCTCTTTCTCCATGCCCTCCTTCCTCCTCCTTCCTCCTCCTCCTCCGCTTCTCCTCCTTCTTTCGGTGCAAATGAGGCCAGAGAAAGCTGAGGCAGTGCGGTCATTCAGCATTGTCTATGAGGAGATGGGATGTGTGTGTGTGTGGGGTTGTTAGTGGCACAACAAGTCATAAAGAGCCCACCCCCTGACAGTGATGTCCTGTGATAACAGAGTGGGAGAGACACTTGTTGGCCGATCCTTTCCGGCACAATGCCCCCTCGAATCAGTGGGCCCTGTTCAAGGTGTGGGCATTGTCCGTCTCAACCACGGCCCCCTTTCAGGGGAGTGGGAAGAGGCGGGAAAGCTCTCTGAATGGACGGAGGGCTCCGAGGATCAAAAATGACCGAGGAAGGGCTTCACTCTGTGTGGCAACCCCGGGGGGAAGAAATGTCTTTGCAGTTTGCCATCTGGCCTCTAGAGGCAAACTGACCCTACCCCCACCCACACACTCACCCACCCACCCATCCCCAGACGGGCCAGCTAAGCAGGATGGACGTCACATGTTTTTACTCAGCAATCTATCAGGGGCATTGATTAATTGCCTCAAAGTTTGTGCAGTACATTTGATTTTCGGGGCCGTAATCGGATCACATTGACCCCGGCTGGTCATATGAACGTGGCACCGCCGCAGAGATAATAATTCCGAGCACAGGCCCCCGGCCGCCACCGCAGCAGCAGATGTGCAAACACTGGGGCCATTCAGGAGTCCATCCCGTGCAATTACATGTCACCTGGCACACATTTAGGGCCGCCACATTGATATCGTGTCAATGACGGACTGTTTCGGATCAACAGAAAAGACGCAGTGTTTGATGCATGGGAGGAAACTGCATTTTCATAGATAATGGGCCGCGTTAAGCAATAAAGAAATCAGCAAATACAGAAGAGAGAGAGAGAGTACAAACAAGAAAAGCAACAGTCAGGTGAGGCCGTTTGCGCCCTCCGTGTTGGTCCCGTGTGGAGCTAATCCCGACCCTTTTTTCAGGGATGTTCCAGGCTCGCTTCAGTGTGTGTCCATCTCTGCCCCATTTCTCTTTTCATATGCACCTTGGCCCCATTCATTCCAGCATTCGCGTCCAGAGCCAACACACGCGCACACACACACACACACACACACACACACACACACACACACACACACAGGCACACACATAGAAACCAATTTGTGAGGCCGGGAGAATCTAATTGATTTTCCCCATTTCGAGGGGTGTGGCAGTAATCATGGGGGGGGGGGGCTTTTAGACTCCCATGCAGGTTGTTAGAGCTAAGTTACCACACACAGACATTTAAAGATGTTCATGTGGTTTAAAGAGGATTCCCTCAAAACACCATTTAAAAAAGAGAAAAAAAAATGTAATGGCGATAACAAAAATGGCCGACGGCGTCGTCTGTGTGAGAAGCGTTATGAAGCCCGGCTACTCTGAATAGGGGAAAGGCGGGCCGGCGTGATAGTGCCGCGATGTCGCCGACAAACAAATGGGCCGAACCCTCGGAGCAGGAAGTAACTCACAGCCGGGAGGCCATTTTAAGACCTTTAATGACAATTAATGTCAACAGCACAATTAGTGCACAGCCACTGAAGTGCTTAACTGTAGATGGGCTGCTGGCGGATCGATGGACCATGCTTATCCTCAGATTGATTCCAACACCCAGAGCCCGGCCTCCCTTTCTCACTGTCTGGGAACTTTTCTTTTTTTTTTTTCCTCTCCCCGTCCCTTTCTCTCTCTCTTTTTGCTGCTCTTCTCTTTCCCGATTTAGTGCACTGAAAGGGCTCCCAAAAAATACATCCGGGCGAACAGATTTAGGTGTTTTAAGTAGAGAATATTGCTACAGAACTACACCGCCGGTCACTTTTTTTTGTTGTTTTTTGGGTTCCTTTGATAAAGGTGAAACACCCATGAGGCCTCCTACTTTGAGAATCACTGGTTCAGAAAATACCTCGGTACATTTTCCCTCCGGCTGCACGCTACACCACTCCTCTCTTCTCGCCCGGCCCAGAGCTCCATTGTGGTTGACCAGACCGCGGACGAGCACTCACCGTTTCCAGCGGGGACGCGTCCGTGTGTGCGCCCCCCAAAAAAAAGGGGGCGGGCCCTGACGGGGGAGCGGGGTCTGTTATTGTCAGAAAGGCAAATTCCAGGTGGCAAATTCCTGGCATGCTTGCGCGGCAGGATCAGTAACCACAGACCTGCGGCCCCGCCCCCCCTCCTGCCCCCCTCCTGCCCGGCCCGGGCAACCCCATTAATTGTGTCCGACAGAGGGAATTGGTTTCAATTGACCCCCATTCAGCGGCCCTTTGACTGGCAGACAAAAGACACAGCCACGTGGAGACTAAAGCTGGGGCTGAGCAGCCTGGAGGTGGTCCAGGCCCCCCCCCCACAGCCCCCCTCCCAGCCTTCTCTTTCCTGTCCCATGGGTCTTATCATGCTTTGGCTTGATCATGCTCTGCATCAGTGCTGATAAAACAGGAAACAATGAAAGTGTAGATTTGCAGATATCCGCCGGGCGAATCCTACAACATCACCGCGACACCTCCAGGAGCACTTGTTGATCTCGGTTTATCGCGCTTTTATTCGCGTCTTGTCCCTGAAAGCAGAGTTTAGACGTTAGGCGACAGTGTTCCCAAAGGGCTTTTTCGTAAACAAATAAGACAGAAATTCTAACGAGCTCATAAAGAACCGGGGCCCAAAGCCCTGAGTGCCAGTTCTTTTTCAAGCTTTTTAAACTAATGTCGTAAAACTGATAGTGATTGTCGGAGAAGAGTAAATATAGGAATATATAGTTTTATTGATATATATATATTTAGTCGCAGGTTTTTGTTGTTAGAATGTGAAAATTTCCTCATTTTATTTCTGTTTATCTTTTATCTCGCTGGTGTTAGCGTAGCGTGCTTCAGATGCAGTTTTATTGTCCAACATTTCTATTGCTTTCTTTCTATCTTTGGTTTCTTTCCCAGGGGCTTTCTTATTATTAAGGGAACCTGGGCATTCCTAAATAACACACTGATCTCATCTTACTACTTTGTGGGGAAATAGTTCTATTTTCAGTTCATCGTTATGATGAAAAAATGTCTCTCAAACATTTAAAGTTCAAAACATTTAAAAGGACGTTTTGAAATTTTTTGTGCACTTTTTAACAAACAGAGTGTATACGCCCCCCCCCCGCCTTTTGAATTAATACTAAATGTCCTCAGCCTTTTTTTTGTGCTCGCTTTATGGCTGTTCACATTCATGGAAACTCATTATTCATTTTTCTGTGCCACAACCATTTTTTTTTTTTCAATCTTTTACCAATTCTGAGAAAATAAACTTAAAGCACAAACCTCTCATTTCAAAGAACGCAATTCATTCTCCTACAAACAATACCGGCTGAAGAGGAATGCGGTCATTTGTATTATTAAGTAACTAATGAAACAAACTAAACAGAAAATGTATGTTTGTACAGCAGGTTTGCTTTTTGAGCTTTTGACTCTGTTGTGCACTATTGACACTATAAGTATAAGTATAGATCTAGTTGTTCATTTGGTCTGCACTACGAAGGAAAGAACTCATGATGAGAGTTGGGGATGATTTTGGATAAGTCTCGGTGTTAAAGACTTCTTTTATTTTTTATTTCATTTAAGTTATGTCTGCTGGCCAATAAGACCCTAACCCATTTAAATGGGGCACAATGTTTCACATCAGTAACCCTCATATTAAGACATAGAGTTTTATATTATGCAGTCTGAAACACAACTATATGGAGTTCAATGTTTACAATGAACTATAAGAACTCTTTAATGAAATTAGAATCCTATAGATTGAAGCAGTGCTGTAATATCCTTCATTTTCTATTAATGATATATTCTGTTTGTTATATCTTTCATAATGGGTGGGATATTTGGATAAAAAAAACAAGAGAACAGATTGTAATGATTATTCAAAAATATTTCTAACTTTCTCCTTTGGACTCACAAGTTGGGATCTGTGTCGAGGAGAGAACCGACAACCAATGGTTTTCTTCTCACCGTTTCACCTCTCAGGCAAAAAAACCCCACAGGAAACCTAAAGAAAAAATATATCAGTGATTTATGTTTTAAAAAGATTGTCCAGCGCGTGCGTGTGTCCGGCGAGGCGGCCGTGAATCAGCGGTGCGGACGACGGGCTCAGGGCTCCGCGCCTGAACTCCGAGTATATTTAAAATCCCTCCTAATTAAACTTAATAGAATGTAAATTTAATATCTGCAAAGATTGGGCGCCGCTGGCCGGCCCCGCTCCAATTTAAGGATTGATTGAGGCCAGCGGGGAGGGTTAATTGCCGACTTGATCTATTGTCGCCCGGACATGGTGTTGGGGCTCTTTTAATTGAGGCCCATCCGCTCCTACACGGGTAGATTTCATTAGCTCAGGCCTTTCCGGGGACGGATTAGCACCCCCTGTCTGCGCCGGCAGGAAGTGCACGTGGGGGGTGGGGGGCACCCAGGGGGCGGACTGGGCATCAATCTCCCTCCCTTTGTCCTGCGTCCTTTCTCTCATCATGAGTAGCATGAAATTAAAGGTGGGGCCCTAGACTCTCCCCATTCCAAATGAACGCTGTAAAATGCCTTTTAATGACAGACCAGCGTGATAGATCATTCATTTTTCTCACAGCGGAATCACTCAGCGCACACGCCCATGACAGTGGGACTAGACATAAAAGCAAGCTTTTTTTAAAGCTTTTTTTAAACATTTTTTTTTAGAGCACGTTGGATAGATGTGATTGTAAGTGCTCGGTTTTCTTCTCGCAAACCGAATGAGGAATGATTTAACCGAATAATTAAGTGATTTTCACATCTACTCCAGGGGCAAAGTGTTTATTAGTAATTGAAGAAGCATAACTGCGATATCAATATCAGGAGACGGAGCAGGTTACCTGCAGTGGGGACCGAAAGTAGTTCATTTGGGCTGGTTTTTCTGGCTCCTGATCCTCGTATCGATAAACCGTTTGCACGAGGAAAACCGGCACATACACCACCACCCCCCCCCACCCCCTATTTTTTTGGCCCCGACGCCGACTCTCGTGTGTGTGTGTGTGTGTGTATCAGGCCGGCTATAAATCAAAAGGCAGCCTGTGTAATTAAGTGTACACTACATTAGTCAGGCTAATTAATTTTGGGGCCCATCCATCCATTAACCAGCGGGCCAGCACTGATTGGGCCTCTGTTCTCCGGAACCCCTGACACCAGGGACTGTGACCCTCCCCGGCTGCCCCCGGCCCCCCAGATACACTCATGCGTCTACAGCGGGACACACTGATTTATACACATGTACATGCCCAGCGCCAGCTCTCGTGCAGTTGGACTAAAAAGAGAAGCTTATTATGATAACCGCCTCTTTTTTTTTTGTTTTTTTTTCCTGTCATAATTCTTCAAGGCGGTGTTGTTGACAGCCTCCCCCCCCCCCCTGAAAAGGCATCGGAGTGTTGTATTTGACTATTTTTATTGCTCGGCCGAAACCGTATTGACAAGTCTTTTATATGGTGTGTCTGGCCTACTAAATCAATACACTTTTCAGCAGAACGCACCCCACCTAACATTGTCTTAATTGTGCCGAAGCAGTAAACCCCATTCGTTTACCGCGCAGCGCGAGTCAAAACCGAGTTATTAGCACCTGCTATTTGACCCGCGCCTATTTATGGCCTCGCGGGTGACGCCTGTGGTGATATTTTCTGCACGATACAATAAAGATATTTTATCTGGCAAGAGGAGTCCAATCTATCACAATGAGGGCCCATTATATCGCTGATAACCCAGCTGTATATGGAGGGAGACTATTCCCTCTAGACAACAGTGCCTGTTCTCTCTCTCTCTCTCTCTCTCTCTCTCTCTCTCTCTCTCTCTCTCT
>JABUIW010000010.1:2081058-2099548 GCA_013363375.1 Menidia beryllina
GGGGGGGGGGGGGGGGGGGGGGGGCAGGATGTGTTTGTGTGGCCCGCTACCTTTAGCAGGTGATGAACCTTTTCCCCCCGTCATGCTGCCGGAGGGGTGGGGGCTCCTCAGTATTACTCTAAAGCCCGGGGACGGATTAAATGGGACATGGCAAAATGGGGAGGAAAAAAAACAAAAAACAAAAGGGGGAAGAAAAAAAAGCGCTGGAGTTCTCTCGTATATCACCTGTCACAGCTTTTAAGTGGTAATTCAGGAGCCACGCTAAATGAAATCGGACCTTCAAGGATTTCTATAAAGCGATTCGGCGCCGGACGCGTCTTTTAATTTAGCCGGCCCCCCTCTCTGAATGCTTAAAGAGAGTATCGACCCCCTACTTAGCCTCATGCGAGCCGACGGCTCTTGCATCCCGTGAGCCACCACTGAGAATGAAACCCGCTCCCCTAACGTCACAATGCCACCGGCCCTCATTCCCATCCCCGCCACTAACCGACACAAAAATAAGAGTAAGCTGGCCTCATCCCCCCCCACTACTGTCAGTGACAGTTTATCGCTTATCCGCACAAAATAATGAAGATACCATAAAAAGCAGGAAAAATATGGCCGCGGCTATGAAAGCCCAGCGCGAGGTGTGAGAATCAAATTAAATGACCTTTCACCCCCGGCGCTTATTGATGGGTTTTAACAGCAGCAGGTGTTGTCAGCGGGGGATATTTGACAACGTGTAAATCAAAGCACAATTACAGGTGGTGGACGCGGGGCCATGGCGCTCACGGGGGGGGGGCAGGCGGAGGCCGGGCGGGGTTTTTTTTTCTCCCCTCTCCTTTAACCGTCATCGCCCGGCGGCTGATTTAGGAGCGCGCCGATCGCCCAAGCAGAGCGATCCGCGTTAGGGCCGGAGCACAACTCCCAAGGTCAGAGCGGGCCGGAAAACTATTGCCGGCCATATAACGTCACGCGGCCTTGAACCTATATAAGCTCTTTTTTTTCTCTTTTTTTTTTTTCTTCCCCTTCTCTCCCCCACAGCCACTGACCCAGCACAGCAGCCCAGCATTCTGCTTAATTGACCCGGGATGAAATGTAGTGTGAAATTCGCAGGCCGCAGGGTTTTCCATTCACCTGGATGAGTTGCTCCGCGTTCACTCACAGAGCACGTGCACGCGTTCGGCGCGCACGCTGTGGACACAGGCCGCCATATGTCGCCCATCCCTCTGGTCGCCGGAACTCTCCCGCACAGACCTTTAGCTGCATTGTTTTTCTGCACCCTTGTCACTAAACATTGATTATTCTGTTTGCCTCCATTAAAGCGAAGCTTTATCCGAAACATCAGCTGCAATCAATCCAAACCACCACAACCATTTCAGACCGAAATTCTCATCTTCTTCGATGGCAGGTATCAGGCTTGAGGTCTTTTTAGGACTTTTTAGGTCTTTTTTGTTGAATCTTCTCTGTCAGTTTGCTTCAGTGGTGAGGAGATCGGAGTTCTGGGGAGGATTCATCGCTCCATCAGACCTGTTGATACTGAATTTAAGTCCACTTCTTGTGTCATTGGGCACAGCTGGGCCTTCATTGCCTGTTTTTCTTTCATAAAGAATGGCTTTTCAACAGCCACCCTTCCGTGGAGACCGCTTCGGGATGAACTGACCCAGATGCATCTCTCAGGTCCCGTGCATCTGGTCTTGGACAGCTCCCTTCTTTTGGAAGGACATCACTTTCAGATGCAGACAATTTTCTTTGGTTGGGATCTGCGCATCTTCTTTGACCATTTTTAAAGGAGACACGATGAGATTTCCCACCCGGTAGCTTTTTAGCAAGTCAATTTCCTGGCTAAAAATAAAATTTTATGTCAAATCTGATACTGCCGCTAAGGAGTTGATAATTTGAGTTTGAATTATTTCAAATATGCTAAAAGTCACATTTGAAAAAGTGTGAAAAAGCAGCCAAAGAAACACTTTGGAAGACCTTTTGAAAGCTAAAGATAACTATTATGGTACTATCTGAGCTGCTCTTTTTGGGAAGCGCCGTGAGCTAACTGTTTTTGGCGCTACATGAATAAAATTGAATTGAATTGAATTATGCTAGACCAGCATCAAGGATTGCAAGAAAAAAAAAAGATGAAATGAGATATAACAGAGAACAGAACTCTCCTTCGGGTTTGTACTGTGACGTCAGAGCAGAAGCCGTGTCAGATTCAGGGACGCTGGCCATCCGGACACTCGCCCTGTAATTACCGGCTCCGCTGTCCAAAATCCAATATCGGTTCAACCGCCGTTGAAAACTGAAGGTGTCCATGGGGGGATGATGCGGTGTAGTGTAAAGCGGGGCGTTGAGGGGGGGGTGGGGGGGTTCCATCCTCTGCCCCCGCCATCCCTCATCCACAGTGTGTGAGTCTCTCCTGTGACCCCGGCAGCATGAGTTTGATGAATGCAGCACATCTGCCCTCCTGAACCGCCGAGGCTGTGTCTGGGAGGCCCCCCCCCCCACCCCCGCGACTGCCAGTAATGGCCACTGTTCTACACCACTGCCACATAATCACAACGCAAACGCCCTCATTTGGAGACGGCTACTCGGCAGCGAGGGCCCGGGCAAACGGCCTTCCCGGCGTCCTCCCAAAACCCCGCCCCCCCCGTCCCCCCCCCCCCCCCCCCCCCCCCCCCCCCCCCGGTGTTTCATTACGCCGCCCATCAGCATTCGATGCTTGTATTACACCAACATGATGCCATTAACGTCAGGCGGCCTCCATAGCCGGCGGCGGACAAGGCCCTCATCGGCCGGTAATTGCCGCCTGGTGAGTCGTGTACAATAGCCTAATTTACTGCCTAAACCAACACGGCTCCGTTTCATCCCCACGTCTTCCTAGTTTGGGGGGGGGGGGGTTTGCTCCAGGGGTTGCTGGGAAACGTCAGCGTCAGTCTCTCAGGGAGGCAGCCATGCAGGTGCCCCGGCTACCTGTTCATCTCCCAGATAATTAATGTGTACAAGGAGCCGCTAATTGCGCTTTTCACTAATGATTTATGGGTTTTGTGAAAGGGGGGTAAACTGCGGAGAGCGCGTTTGTGTGTGTGTGTGAGTGTGTGTGTACACTCCGGTGGAGTGAGTGCAGCTGGGTGAGGGAGACATGATTGATGAAGAGTGTGCGGACGCACTGTCATCGTCGAGAGACGGACCCCTCCAGGAAATGGGACGCACGGACAAACACCACCGGCCAAGCGCGGTCAATATTGTGCCACCGGCGGGCACACGGAAGTAACCAAATGAGCCCCAAAGTCGGGGATCCTCATCGCGTCCCCCGACTCTCGCATCCTCGCTGACGTCGGCGTTTAGGTGGTGTTTGAAATGACGTCAAAGCGCCCGAATCGGAGGAGGCTTGAATGAGTTTAGTTGTTTTTCCGAGGGCAAATCCAGTCTTTTCCGAATGAATAAAAGAGCTGAAAGAGGAGGCCGGGGAGAGGATGTTCCCCCCCAGTTTCCCCTCCATGAAGCAGGCCCAAATAAGCTAGAGGAATGGATGGAGTTGAGCTGTCTCTGCCTTACACAAAAATGTTAAATATATTGCTCGTCGAGCGATATTTCTGGATGTTTGTGGGTTCTCATTTCAACCTCTTTTCTGTTGTTGTTTGTTTTTGTCCCCCCCCCGCAGCTTTTACAGTTTGACAGAGAGCTGTCAATGTTCAAGGATCAGCTGCACGAGATGGAGATCTCTTTTCCCCCCAGGTAAGAAAAGCATCCCTCATCACACACAACCCTGAAGCTTTTTCTAATTATTTAGAAGCACAGGAAGTCACATTAATATGGAAGCTCTTGGTTTACTTCCCATTGACATTTTTCAGCTTTGTTTAAACACTCTCCGTACAGTCTTTTTTAATGATGCCATGCTTTGTTTTATATATTATGTAATATAATAGATCCTATTTTTTTTTTATATATACTTTTGACATTTCTATCCTTTGTAATCCATGCAACAGTTCGCAGGGGCCCCTTAATAAGAGAAAGTGACTATATTAGACTACTTGTGAACATGTCATGACAATAAGATACTGTTAATCAGAAAGGGTCAGACTATTCGACAACAGGTGATGTCACTGGCCAATCAGGAATGTGCCAGAATCAGTCAAACTTTTTTCAGGTTATGGTGATCATATTTTATATGGTTCTTAAAGTCCTCTTTCATTATGATAAAATAAGATAACCGAAGTTTCCTTTTTTCTTTCTGTTTTTATTTTTTCTTCGAAACTTTTTCAGGGAAGAAGCATTACATGATCTCTGCTTTCATTTTGATATTAATCCCAAAGCTGCAACTTTACCTACATATATATATATATATATATACACTATATTGCCAAAAGTATTTGCTCACCTGCCTTGACTCACATATGAGCTTAAGTGACATCCCGTTCCTAATCCATAGGGTTCAATATGACGTCGGTCCACCCTTTGCAGCTAGAACAGCTTCAACTCTTCTGGGAAGGCTGTCCACAAGGTTTAGGAGTGTGTTTATGGGAATTTTTGACCATTCTTCCAGAAGCGCATTTGTGAGGTCGCACACTGATGTTGGACGAGAAGGCCTGGCTCTCAGTCTCCGCTCTAATTCATCCCAAAGGTGTTCTATCGGGTTGAGGTCAGGACTCTGTGCAGGCCAGTCAAGTTCATCCAGACCAGACTCTGTCATCCATGTCTTTATGGACCTTGCTTTGTGCACTGGTGCACAGTCATGTTGGAAGAGGAAGGGGCCAGCTCCAAACTGTTCCCACAAAGTTGGGAGCATGGAATTGTCCAAAATGTCTTGGTATGCTGAAGCATTCAGAGTTCCTTTCACTGGAACTAAGGGGCCAAGCCCAGCTCCTGAAAAACAACCCCACACCATAATCCCCCCTCCACCAAACTTTACACTTGGCACAATGCAGTCAGACAAGTACCGTTCTCCTGGCAACCGCCAAACCCAGACCCGTCCATCAGATTGCCAGATGGAGAAGCGCGATTCGTCACTCCAGAGAACGCGTCTCCACTGCTCTAGAGTCCAGTGGCGGCGTGCTTTACACCACCGCATCCGACGCTTTGCATTGCACTTGGTGATGTATGGCTTGGATGCAGCTGCTCGACCATGGAAACCCATTCCATGAAGCTCTCTGCGCACTGTTCTTGAGCTAATCTGAAGGCCACATGAAGTTTGGAGGTCTGTAGTGATTGACTCTGCAGAAAGTTGGCGACCTCTTCGCACTATGCGCGTCAGCATCCGCTGACCCCGCTCCGTCAGTTTACGTGGCCTACCACTTCGTGGCTGAGTTGCTGTCGTTCCCAAACACTTCCATTTTCTTATAATACAGCTGACAGTTGACTGTGGAATATTTAGGAGCGAGGAAATTTCACGACTGGATTTGTTGCACAGGTGGCATCCTATCACAGTTCCACGCTGGAATTCACTGAGCTCCTGAGAGCGACCCATTCTTTCACAAATGTTTGTAAAAACAGTCTGCATGCCTAGGTGCTTGAATTTATACACCTGTGGCCATGGAAGTGATTGGAACACCTGATTCCGATAATTTGGATGGGTGAGCAAATACTTTTGGCAATATAGTGTATATATATATATATATATATATTCATACATTCATATATTCATCCTTTTTCTAACTCATCAAGGTTTATGTGTTAAATGAGGAAACCTGTAGAGCTAACTCTTGCTTTTACTCCTGTTTGCTCCACAAAAGCACCAAGCGCCCAAAGGAATACTTGTTAAGTGAAAATGGGATGTAGTGACCGAGCCGCTTATTGTCCGTGAATTCTTCCGGATGCACGTTTAATTGCCATCAGTATGACGGCCTAGGCTTGGAACAGCTCCCGTGTGCCTGCGGGCGCCATCGCCAGCATCGATAATTCCCTCTCCGTGGGACTTTGGGGGCAAGGGAACCGGTGGTCTCCCTCTTCCTCAAACAAATGCATTTGCAATTAGCCCTTTCAGAGGAGAGGGAGGGCAAACACGGGCCCGGCGTGGAAATATGTTTCGGGAACGAGCGCGTTAATGGCGCTTGACCTTTGCCGTCGGTTGTGACTCAATCAGCGCAGATAATGAAACGCCGTAATCAAACAATAATTACTTGATAAACTGCTCCGGTGGCCTGCGCGGGGCGGCGGGGGATTTTTAATGCACGCGTGTGTGTGGGTGTGTGAGGGAGACGGGGAGGAAAAGGCCTGAGACGCGGGCGGGCATCGAAAGCTTCCCTTCCATCGGTTTTTTAGGGGCAGCGTTGTCCACACGGATCCGTCAAACCGAGCGCGAGCGGGCGGGTGCGCGCACGTGTCAAGGTTCTGCGAGTTCCCGCTTTTTAAACGACTCTGCGTCTTAATCAGGAACCCCATTTACATCACTTTGCATAAGTGACAGGTGGATTTATTGTCCTTTTTACACTGGCTGACTCCTGCACCTATCCATATAATACTGAATCATCTCCCCACAGGGAGAGCCGAGCGCGCTGCCATGAAAGAATACAAATGATTCCCACGTACTTGAGGTGATGATGAATCAAACAGATGAAACCCCGGGAGCAGCGTATGAAATCTGATTTGATCTACTCTGTGTGCGCGACAAACCACATCATTGTCAGCCGTGTAATGGGTAGCAGTGGCCTAGTTAAACTTAAACAACCTCCTCACACACACACACACACACGCGCGCTCACACACACAAACACAAACCTGCTCATGTACCGCTACCCCTCCCCCTGTCAGGTCTGCCTTGTGCTCCTTGAGCAATCAAGCCTCCAACGATTGTTCTCCATCACATAGCCTGCTCCGGACCGGCCCCTTGCCATCTGTGAGGTTATTACTCTTTTTAATGCAGGCCATCAGAATCCACCCTCACTGACACACACACACACACACACACACACACACACACACACACACACACACACACACACACACACACACTCATGCACACACACGGCTCACTTTGCCTCCGATCTATAAATCAATACGAGTCACAAACGTTTAATCTGTAGGTTAATTCCGTCTATTGTTCAGCGGCGGAGGAAGACGCCGTCACAAAATGAGATCTGTGTGTCGGCCCAGGATCGGTTAACAAATCGCCTCATCTACATTGTTGCACCAGCAGCGCAACAATATAGATCTGTTTTTTTGTTTTTTTTCAGAGGAAACTTCCTCAACCGGCAGCTCCTTCTTAGTTTTTTGGAGACGCATTAATTCCTCCCCCCCGCGCCGCCTCCGAGGCCTCAAGCTGTAAAAATGCGTTTCTCTCCTCGCTGTCGAGGAGCCATTCGTCAAAGTTGGCCGTGACACCTTTAAGTACTCGGGCACCGGGGTGAGGAATTTGCCCGGGCCTTGTCACAGTTGGACCTGGAGCCAGTCGGCCGGCGCGCACCGACAGGCAGACGGACACAGGGAACGCACGCCTGCTTTACGGCCCTCGGCGATTTCAGGCATGCACGAGTCTGTTAAGCATGTCATTTATTTCGAAGTAGTTTCTCAATTAAACTCCAACCAGCTATTGGCCCACAGACGGCAGCACAGCCCAGGAAGTGAAAGTCACGGTCGGTTTTGACCGCGGATCATCGGATGCTTTATTTAATATTTGACACGACACAACTTTGGTAATATCCCCAAAAACACGGGAACACACCAGAGACTTCTTCATGTATTTTGATTGATTTAGGGGAAAGCTTTTAGTACCCATCTGATCTGATTTCTGAACTGTTTTTCTATCTTTGGTTTTTTAGCACGAGATCGATGCAAAAATTGAATCGGGACCCGGGGCCTCCGAAAATGAAATGCAGTGGATGATGAGGGGGCAGAGGGAGAATGCATTCTGCCTGTAACATGGTTACTGGAATGGGCTTTGACGGAGATTTTGAGTGACATCAGACCGGCGGCGCAACTCTATCAATGGCCAAATCATGAGTGATTTCAGAGCAGGGAGATGGTGTGGAAGTCGGCGGGAGGAAAGATGGGAAAAGCTACAAAACAGAATAGATGGCATGCTGTCTCATGAGTGTGTTATGGAAGGCAGAGAGGAGAGCACAGTTACAGATGACTGAAGCAAATGAAAAAGAAAAAAAAAACAGACCATTACTTACGCATGGTTGTTGCTACTGAGAGCTTGCAGACATCTAGATTCGTGGATCTGTCTCTTGTTCTTAAACTACTGTGTCGGTTTTCAGGGGGTACCCTAACGCTGTAAGCCTCCAAGCTTTTTGGTAACCCTAACTGCCGGGCACAGCCCATTAATATTAACACACATGCAAAATGCATTGAGTTTGAATGTTAAAAATTATTCAAATTCCAAAAAACATAAACCAGTGCTGGCTAAACCATAGAACACCCAGAGGGTTTGCTTTAAGCTAGCTGCCATGCTAACTAGCAATTGTTTATAAGGCACACTGTAATCAGAACAGCCTTCTATTGGAAGAGTATCAAATGCAGTTTAATGTTGAGGTAGCCAACAGCTCGGGTCTCCTTAAAATGTTCGGCCTCTTAAGGTGACCACATGGGTCATGTTCATAGAAAAGAGCGTAATGCTACGCTGCCCGGGTGGCTGTTGCGCTGCTGGGCCGCACTTCTTTTTAAGTACCCACGGCGCGGCTAACGGGAAGGTCAGGGAGGGAACAAGGGTGTCTCGAGTCCCAGCTTCAGTGTTTGTCAAGTCTAGACATGGACATAGCCCGGTGTGGCCCAGAGGTCAGGAGGTGAAGACTGTTCGGAGGCAGATACTGATGGGAAGCGCTCCCTGACCGGCCTCGGCATGTTAGCATGTGTTTTCCACATCTGTGAGGACAAGCCAACGGTGACTCCGCCACATTCTCAGACTGGTGTCAAAAAGAAAGAGGAAGGAGGAGGTTCTAAAACTGCCAGGAGCAATTGCGTCCTTTAAGACGAAAGACGACTTCAGCGTGGCTCTACGTTTTTAAAAAAAACAGGGAGAGGGAAATGCGATGGGGGCCAAGTGGAGAATTCCAGGAGACTGCTCTCAGCTCATAGGAAGTGCTCCCACAGATGGCTCTCCTGCGGACAGTGGCCGCCGTTGTCTGGGCGAACAAGGCTCTCCACTCCACGGCCCTGGCCTCTGAGGGCCCGCGCGAGTGACCTCACCCGTCTCTCTGCGCGTGCATTCGGCTCCGCTGGCCCTCAGCTTTGCGTCATGCGCTTCGCTTCGGGTCGCAGGAGGAGCGGGGGGCCTGCGTTGGGCCGGTCAGCTGAACGGGGACATTGTCTCCGGCCAGCAGCGCGTCCATCACTCCGGCTAAGGGAAAAGATGAGGGGCCACAACGGGCTGAGCATTGAGAGGACGCTCGCTTTGTTAAAAACACTCTTTCACATAAAAGATTAAACGGATGCCATCTGTGCCCCCCACCCCTTCTCCTGGTCTTCGTTGGGAGCAGCTGAAGGCAGAAATCGTCAGAGCTGCCGATGGCATTTCGCTCTGTTTGTGCTCCGCTGTGCCAATGTTGTGCCTGCGAGCCTCCCGGCCCCACAAAGTGAAGCAAACATTGGGCTTTATTGATAGAATCGGGGCTGATCTTTCCGAATCTGCGCGCGGACGTGCGCGTTGTGTTGTGTTTTGCCAAGGCTCCCCCGACGACCGCAAACAAACAGGGATGGAGAGGCAGTGAGTTGTTCGAAACCCACCATATCTGACTTTTTTTCTCCTTTTTTTTTTTTTTCCCAGCCCGCCCCACAGTGCTCGGTGAACACTCCAACATCTCACACCAAGCTGTTTATCACCCCTGACCTCAAGTCTCTAATACATCAATTCTTATCTTTGGCTTCCTGCCCTACCTATATTCCCAAGTTTATATTTCCCTCATTAAATACTCAGTCAGTAAATGGTCTGCTGTTTGGCCCGTCACTTTGCCTTTATGTCTAACAAGGTAATGGAGATAAGGCAATGTAGGACAAGGAAGTCTGGAGTGTCTGGCCTCACATTATGAAGACCAATAACTGTCTGGCTATGTATATAAAGCCAGCCCTTCCCACTGCCGGGTGAGGCCCAGTGACACACAATAGGTAGGGCTTGTGCTCACCTCGCCACTTTTTACTGCTGGGAGACAAACAGGCTGACACGGCAGCAGTGCATGTGAGCAATGTGCCGGCAGCCAAGTCAAACATTAAACCCCGAACCGAGCATGAATGAAGGAGCTCTGGACGGCAGCCGGAGGGTCTCGGCCTACCACTGTACACAGACTTATTATCCCAAAAATGTCATGGAATAGATTCATAGCCGGGAATCTGTGATATCCTAAACAAAGAGTAAAAAAAAAAATTATTGTACGAAAGAATTGGTCAACTATGAGGATGAAAGCTAATTTTATCTTCCGAAAAGAATTCGCTTTACGGAAGCGTCTCACCGGATAAAAGCAAATCCATTTGACCTCTAAGCAAATTAAATTAAATATCCATCTATCCAAAAAAAATAAGTGAACAAAAAGGCAAATGAAAGACTTACTTATGTCGCAATTTAAGTAAGAGACATAAGAAATCATCTAGTTTTGACCGGTCATGGAATTAGTTCAATTCCAAAGAAGATGACACATTGACACAATTCAAAGGGACAAGGAAGAAGTCCCCCCCCCACCCTAAAGCTATCAAAAACGGTCTCCATTGCTTGTAGATTTTTTTTAATGTTACATCTGAATACAGGAATACAGGCTCAGATGCAGCATATCAGCACAAATGCCTCCTCCCTACTGTTCAGCACGGCAGTGGTAGGCTGATGACTTGGGCCAGGTTCAATGAGATGTTGAAGTGTTCTGGATGTTTTCCTGGTCCGGGCGGGTGTGTTTTCGTCTGTATTTCTGAATGAATCGCAGCTCGCCTGACTTTCTCGTCGCACATCTGTTGGAGTTATCAGCTTAGACCATTATTGAACATAATTAGTCTTTCATTGGGAAATAAGGGCTTGACATGAGCTGACAGCCCACACGCCCTCTCACGCTTTTACACTCCCTGATAAGTTTGTGAGCTCGCTAATCGGACTCATAAATCATTATTTTTGACCCAGCTCGCCATTTGCCTGTTTGCCATCAGGTTAGGATTAGCGATATCCTATTGGAGCCAAAGGTTAGTGCGATAAAGGGAAGAAAAAAAAGAAAAAAAGGAAACAAACCACACCTACGCACAGCTACAAACACAACACGGACAGGGAATGGGACTTTAATGGCTGTGGAGTGATTTTAATCGGGTTTTACGACTGCCGGCTGCCATTAAAAATGACGGAACGTTGCAAATTTGCCTTGTTGAAGTTCCCGGGGTAGGTGGCTATGCAGAGGCAGTTCATTGTTTGAAGTAGGCGGGCGGCGGGGGGGGGGGGGCGATTTTTTTTCTTTCCTCTTTTCTCTTTAACACCAAAGAGACTGCGGGCTTGTTTGTCAATAAAGCTACCCTGATAGGAGGGTTCCCCTCAGGAAGCAGGAGCACTGGGGCCACCCTGAAGTGGAGCTGCTCCCCGAAAGCCCTTTGAAGGCTTTGCTCTTTTCCACCCTCACTTTGCCTCCCTCTGTCTGATCCGTCTTATCCCCTCTCCTCCGCCCGCCCGTCTTCTATCTGTTCCACTCATCCTATTCTCCGGGCTCCCTTTTATCCCCGGATCACTTATTTAGCCCTTCGATTAGCATACCAAAACCTCCATGCATTTCCCCCATGGTTTGAGTGTTATTAATGCTAATTGGAGGCAGGGCACTTCTTTTGCCTCTTTAAGGGGCTCCCTGCAGGTCTGTTTGTACACCTGGGAGGTGGTGCTGGGGTGGTGGTGGGGGGGGTCAGTGCATCGGTGTGTGCATCCGAACCTCGTGAGCTCATCTCACCCCCCCCCGGCTTTAACCCTCAAAGACATCCACAACGCACACCGCTGACCTTTGCTTACTGTATCACCGGTGGGAGGCTGTGTTCACATACGTCTTATCATGTCTTTTCTGGTTTTTAAATTCATTGCCATTGTAAACTCTTACCATAAACTACAGAGTACAACAGTAGAGGTGGAACTTCAAAATATTCCACTTTAACTTTTAGTTAAAGGGCCTGTAAAGGGGCCCTTAAAAAAAATTAGGCATATTTTACATAGCAGTGTTTATGAGTAATACGGAAGCTGTTTTTTGAGAAGGTTTATCCTACATTTTTTAACTCCTAGAGATCCTGCAGAGTGCAGTCCAACAGGGATCTAAAAGGTCTGGCTGGGTTTTTCTTATCCTTGGACACATAAGTGAGACCTGGAAACACTGTCCCTCAGTGAGGGCAGCTTTTTGGCACCCGGGAATTTTCTGTGTTGTCTTGATTTCCCCCCCCCCCCGAAGCCCTTTCCAATCTCCTGCTGTGCAGCCAGGGTACCACAACAAACGTTCTCAGTTGTAGGTCAGTAGACGGTCAGCAGCAGTTTGACATCCAGACAGTTTTCCCTTCATAAAGTGAGGAAATGGTGCCTCTGTGGAGCCTGTTTGACCACTGCTGACGTCCTGCCTGACCATGTGATGGCCATCTCCTCCTTTGGTTTTGCTGGTGGCATCTCCCATTTTTAAAAGCGACGTGGCCAAATTCCTCTATAAATAACAACACGGGCAGGAAAGAGGACGCAGCAGATGCGGCCCACAGCGTCTTAATGCCCCGGCGGGTGGTGATTAATAAGCCGCTGCAGCTTCGGCCAGCCTCCGACAGAAAGCTGCACTCCTAACAAATGACGGGTGTTAGCCTGCTAGGGAAAAAGCCGTCAGACTTCCAAGCGGAACAGGAAAACCTGAAGCCTTCCCTCGTAAAACCTCATATCAGGAGATTCCTAGGAATGCGAATAGAAGAATCCCTACGCGCGGACGTTTCTCCTCATGATATTGACTTTGGGGAATTTCAACCTCTCCCTTTTTTCCCCCCCCTTTGATCCACCAGCTGGTTAACATTTTCCTGGAAAAAAAAATAGAGTATTTTCCTCTTAAACGTTGTGAGAAACGCTGATTTGTAAAGAACTTCCTGGTTTCCCGGATGACAAATGCCACTGTGTCCCCGCCCTGTGCTGACATAAGTGTTAGCCAATTACATGTCTCAGTGGATTTTCAATAAAAAGGATACTTAGATTAAAAAAACAAGCCCTTTTATTGCATTTGTCCAAGTCACTTTAGAGGAGGCGAAAGCACCGGTTCAGATTGCACCATCATAGTATCTCTGGAACGTGCCGACACCAGAAGAGCCGGAGGCGAGCGCGGCAAAACGCACCATCCGCTTCAGCACAAAAAGTCCAATTAAGCTATCAGAGCTTGGCAAATGGGATGAACGGAGGGCCCGGCGTGCGCGCGTGTTTATTTTGCCATTAGAGCGCCGGCGTGCTCCGGGAGGAGGCCCGGCGTGCCACGCTACAGTTAGCAGGCGTGGCACTGGAGGAGCAAATTGGATGGGTCTTACAGTGTGTAAGCCTGGTGTTACGTCCTGATGAGCGCAGACAAACAAATTGGATCGGTGGCGTGTGAATCTGAAGCAGTTTGATGAGCCGAGGGGGAGGAGTTGGGGGGGGCAAATTGAATTCTCCACAATGTAAATCTGTATCAGCTCGATGGCTCGTCGCTCGGCTCGGTCCCAAACCCCCCCCTCCATCTTCCCCATCCCCAACGCCGCTGCTTAAATCACGCGTTTTGTTCCCGGCTGTGTTCCCAGACACAATCTCTCACGGCCGCTTGCCTCGCCGTCTAATCTGCTTTTGATGGCCGCGCCGGCGTGCCGCGACACATATGGGCGACGGGGTCTCCCTCTAGGCCCATTTTCCACCGGAAAATTTCCCTCACCCAGACACACACACACACACGTGAACAACCTGTGCTGGTGGGCAGGGAAAGACGGCGTTGACAGAGCCATCCACGTGTGTTCATTCCAGACATTACCCAGATAATTGGTTCTATTAATGGGCCTCCTGTTGTTTCTGAGACGGCTCCCATCGGTTCACGCGCCGTCCCGTTTGTTACTTACAGCTCGAACTGATGGTTTTACGTGTGCGTTTGTGTGTTTTTTTTTTTTGTTTTTCTCCCTCCAGTTATCCCTACAGCGAAGACAGCAGCCAGGGGAAGCAGTACATGAACACCAGGTGCCCGGCCTGGTGTGACCGCATCCTCATGTCTCCCTCCGCCAGAGACCTGGGCTTAAAGGTGAGCGCCATCAACTTCCTAATCCCCCCACCCTAGCTTTTAAATAACTCGGGTTTTCTGTCACGTTTCGCACCCAAGAACTAAAAAAACAAAACAACCCCAAATAAAAAAAAACACACGCCTGATCTTTCTCGCTTTAAAACTCCATCATCCTTGATCTTCGTCACGCAGCCCTCCATCATCCCTCCCTCCCTCTTTCCCTCTCTCCCTCCCCTCCCTCCCTTGTCCTCTCACAGATGGAAGGATGAGCTGTCTGTGAATATTAATTAACCCAGACAGTATATATATCCCAGCCCTTATAGAGTTCGGCTGTGGCCCCGTGTCTTCTTCATAAAGCCTCAGATCTGCCGTCTTCCTCTGAGAGTAGAACCCCAAACCCCCCGCCCCCCCCCCACACACACACACACACACACACACCACCACCCCCTGTCCCACCTCCATCTCTACCTAGGTTCAGATCCACGTTGCAAACGCCAGCCAATCTGCTACCCCTTTTATTTTCCATGTATTTTGTTAATTTTTTTTATTTCCCTGCCCCCCCCCCCTCCTGTGGTGACTCTCTATTTTGTTTGCCGGATTACTCTAAGATCCCGCCAGCAGCCAGAAAAATGCCAGCTTTGGCTTTAGCCCCTTCCTCAAAGAGCAAACACGGTTCAAGCCGAAGGGCTTCTGCTCGTTCCCGAAAGGCCCCAAAAAAACCCTCGTCTCTCTGTGTTTTTCACCCACTTTAAAGCCAGAGCCACCGCTCTGTCTTCCTTTAACCTGGGTAAAAGAAGAGGGCGGCAGCTTGTTGTACAGTAGGTGGTGTGTGTGTGTGTGTGTGTGTGTGTGTGTGTGTGTGTGTGTGTGTGTGTGTGTGGAGGGGCTGCTTAGGAAGTTTGGCTTTCTTTTGTACTCCCCGAAAAGAAAACCCTTCCTGATCTTTCTTTTTTCACAATGATGCTGCAAGATCTCCCAGCCTGACCCCCGCTATCAAAACAGGAAGTGTTTTTTTATGTAAAGAAAATGAAAAAAGGAATAAAAAAGTGTGTTAAAATGGCGACGAGCAGGTCATATGTCAAACCGATGGAAAAGGTGATCCGCACACATATTATGAAGTCGCACACGCAGCGTCTTTGTTGTTTGCTCCCCCCCCCCCCCCCCCTCCCTCCTCAAGTGCCGGCTAATTGCCGGTAATGCAGGGTGAGGGCTGGGGGCTGTGGGGGGGACGAGGGACGAGGCCGAGCAGTTAGCGCTCGGGCAGATTGGCCGATGATTCACTGAGCAGCCGCTCTCGGGCCCTGAGCATTACAGATTGTTGAGACACGGGCCCGTAAACAGCCGCCCGCGCGGCCCCATCCATCATGGCGCGCTCGGTTAACTCGCCATCATGTTATTTTCTGCTCGCCGAGCCCTAACACGCCAAAGGTTGCCCGCCGCCGGCGCAGCGCGCCACCGGCTCCTGGAGAGCCGGTAATGAATGTTTAGCCGAGCGAGCCCCCCCCCCCACATACCCACCAACACCCACCCCCCCCTCCAGCCGGAGGGGCCCCGGGTAATTTGTTTATCTGTCTAAAGACCACGCAGGCCGAAAATCCACAATTTTATGCTGCCTTTGTAAATTATCAAGTGTGCGTTTGATGAATGTATCTATCTGCCGCGGCGGGGAGGCGGTGGCCGGGGATGGGGGGGGGCGGTGGGGCAGAGGAATAGAGAGGTGGCAGCGCGTGGCCCGCTGCGGGAAAATAAAGGTAGCGAGGTGGAGGCGCGCCGCCAACTGACCCCGCCAGCCCGCCGCAGCGCTCTGAAGTTAATTCCCATTCTGCTTTGTGGTTCATTCCTGAGCTGTCTGTCCGTCTCCTCCCCGAGTGCACGTGTGTATGTGCAAGAGATGGGGAGGGGGGGAGGGCGCTGTTTAAAAAGTCTTTAGTTCGACCAGATGAGTTTGATTTATGCTCCAGGCCGCAGATTCCTGTGTGAGCGAGGTATGGGCGCCCCTCTGAGCGCCGAATACGGATTCACAAACACAATATGTCTGTGTATATGTGTATTTTTTCTGAGATTGGTTTGGTTGGACGGGGGGGAAATGGCAACGTTGGAAATCGGGCGCACAGAGGGCCGCTCGCCGAGTCCGAGGCCGCAGTGGAACAGAGGAAGGGGCTGTTCTTAAGTTTGGGAAATGGGGAGAAAAGGTTGAGCTGTAAGAACCAATCTTTAAGATTTTCTTCTGGAGGGATGAATCCTCCCCAGAGCCTGAGCCTCACCCATAAAGAGGTTATGTGGGACTCAAAGAACGGCTTTGGAACGAGCTTCAGGAGCCTTGGAGAAGTTTTTCGTACGATGATTTAGTGAGGTTACTCCCAGAAAAAAAGCGATTCGCACCAATGATTTCTATTTTCCTGTAGAGGTATGAGGAGATATGGGGGATCTCCAGACTTCTTTGTGGTGCTTCAAGCGTCTAACACACTAGATGCACACACTGAATGCATAAAGCCAAAGTACAGTCCACAACTGGTCAACTAAAAACTTTGAAGAACATTTTGAATCTGATTTTTTCCTTTGAGCCCTCTCAGCAGTTCCGACGGACCACAGGAAAGCAGCGCAAGCTAAACATCTCTTTCGTTTTGTGTCTCTGCAGCTTGAAAACGAGGAGAAGTCTGTAGTGTACGACAACATCGGGCCCAATGTCTGCATGGGGGACCACAAGGTAATGCTCCGCCCACCTGTGCCACCGCGCTGTTTTTTTTTTTAAATATAAATGCGCCTCATACATAGCAAGATGTTGTTAAAAATGCCTGTTTAAGTTTTTACAAAGAGCCTCACAGTGTGTGTGTGTTTTCACCCTGACAGAGGACCACAAAGTGCTGCGTGAAAAAAAGAAAAAAAAAGAAATAACGAAAAAACCCAGCTGGCTCTTTTTTTTTTTTAAAGGAAAAAAAGAGAAAAAACTAAAAAAGAGGGTCAGATATTGTTAGCGCGCCGGTGCTAAAATGCCCCGCGCTGCTCTGTGAGTTTAACCCGCCTGTCAGAGGTTCTCTGCCCCCAGAGCTCCGACCAAAAGGGGGGGGGAGAAAAAAAAAAAAAAAAAAACAAAAGCTTCAACTTCTTCCCTCTTTCTTTTTGTGGTCGTGCTCACCTGTGTTTGTCTCTGTCCCCCCGCCAGCCTGTCTTCCTGTCCTTCCGACTAATCCCGGGGCCAGGTAAACTTAATGCAAATAAGCGCAGGTGTTGTGCGGTGCTGTGATTTCGTGGTAAATATCATTTTTTTTCTTTCTCATAATTCTTTCCCCATTGTTGTCAGTGTTTTGCTTATGATTTGCTTGATTCTTCATGACCCAGTGGGAACGCCCCCCTCGCCCCAAGGGTTTTATTTCCTTATAAAACTTCTTCAGAGTTGGAGTAGTTTGAGGAGAAGGGGGTGGGGGGGGGCGTTGCATAACTGCTGATTGCTTAAAATGCGTCAGTCATTTTAAGACACTTACTAACAAGCTAAAGCTGCATTTTTTTCCAAATAAACAACAAAACCAAACACTTTTACTCTAACTCATCATTGTTCAGCAGGGGGGTTGTTTTTATAGATGAAAATGACAGATTGGCCTGAAGGAGTAAAGCTTTTTTTTTTTTCCCCCTCTTTGTTTTTTTCCTGTTTTCTTTCCCTTTTCCCCCCACAGGGAAGTGTTGCCAAAGGGGGGAGAGCATATTCCACGAAGCGCCTCTGTGAAAAAACAAAAAAAAAACACACAGGAGAAACGCACAAACACAATTACACACACACACACACACTTTACACACCTTGCACAAGCGTACGCTGAAGAAGAGCCCCAGAACCCGGGACGCCTCTCCATAAAACACTCAGCCAGACCGGCCGGCCGCACGCACACACACACACACACACGCACATCGCTGACCTCACCGTTGCCGTGCAACCCCACCCGCTCCCCGGAGGTGGAAACGGAGGGAGAAGACCCCCCCCTACACACACACACATCCAGACGACTCCTTTCCATGCCGCAGCCTCGTTTGCCAAAACTCTAAAACCCGGAACCATACTACGTACTTCTTTTAGACACCGCACGGGCCATTTTTTAGGTATGCCTCTGTGTATAGGAGCTACTTTCCATATAATATGTAAGGTGTTTTAAAATAAAAAAAAAAAACCAAGAAGAAAAAAAAAGTGCAATGCAAAAAAAAGTTGTATATCTCTATTGTTAGGTTTATTTGTACATTTGACAGTATAACATAGAGCCTTGATGGTTTTAGTGTCGTTCTCTTTTCTGACCAAACTTTGTGGTCTCTGTTGGAATAGGTAGAAATCAGAGTTTATTTCTAACATATATACATATCTGTGTATCTCCAGATATATGGATAAGTATGAATACATATATATT
>JABUIW010000010.1:2100509-2120686 GCA_013363375.1 Menidia beryllina
CCCCCCCCCTGCAAACAGCATTACAGAGAGAGGGGGCATTTGTTTCTTTTGCCTTCGTTTTTTATTGGTTTCGTTTAGGTACACTACAGGTTTAAGATTGATCTTTGATTTTTAATTTTTTTTTTCTTCTATCCATCCAAATGTCATGGCGATCGGAACTGATCTCGTTCGTGTCGTCCTCTCGCGTGAATTGGTTTCGTAGTCAAGAAAAGGAGAGGTGGTGTTGGGGAGTTTAAAAGAAAAAAAACAAACAAAAAAAAAATAAAACCCCGCTTGTTTTTTTTCATGCTGGTTATTGTAAGTATAATGTAGAACTGTAAGCTGCAGTTTTGTTTTGTTTAGTCTGTTTTTCCCTCTTCACTCCATCTTATCGATGCAAATAGAGATTTTATTCTATTCTAGCCCCTTCTGGACGACCTGGCCTCTTAGGTGATGCAGTTCTCAAGCAATAAAAACCAGTAGAGCTCAAACGGCTGGTTTGTCCTTTTTATCTTTCGTTTTTTTCCAACTTCTTTCATTCTCAGAAGTCTCCTTTACAGAAGCCTCACCATCAGGGATGAGATTCAAAGGTTGTCAGCAGGCAAAATTGAATTCCCATGGACTTCTGAGGAGTCCTTTAAGTGAATCAAATGCCGCTTTTACTTTGTTGATCTCCGTTAGTGTCACCACAGTGATCACATATGTCCAAAAGGATATTTTGTGTACAAGATCATTCTCAGGATTGCTTCAAAGTAAAGGAATTCTTGTTGTTTTTTCCCCTTAAAATAGAAAAAAAAGAGCAGACTTTTTCTATTAAGATGCTGAACTTATTTTGAAAATTCGCTGAATTTACGAAGTTATTTTCGCCAAAGAAAGGCTCAAAAGATTGTTTTCATTCCAGTTAAACACCATAGTCTGGGGTTTGAGCTCTACACCAAAAGGAGTTCGATTGTTTTTTGCCTTTGTAAATGTCCCTTTTCCTCTACCAGAACCATTCCCAAACCAGACAGATGTTCTATTCAAACTCAGGTTATCGGAGAGCCTCAGCCCTAATGACTGCTAATTTCTGATTGGCTGACAGCTCGGCGGGTCAGACTGGGGTGTAGTACCGCCTTTAGGACGCAGGGGGCGCAGCGCCTCACGGGGCGTTAGGAAGTTAAAAGTTTAGAGTCAATTTGAACTTTTGCAAAAGAGAACGACGGAACTCTGGACGTTTTGCTGGAGATAATATATCTGATGGTCAGCCTTTTATGAAAGATTTGACTCTGGGTGAAGAAAATGGGCTTGGATGAAAAAGTCTTAATGAAATTTATGTTGACTTTAACAAAAAAAAGGTTAAAAACTTTAAACTGTTGCACTAATAATGGCGGAACATTTTTCATCTAGTAAATATCTGGAAACTATTATTAATAGTTTTTTTTTTCAATTTAATTCCTCATAAAAATGAAATTGTGTAAACTTGAAGTAATATGTTTAGTTGATTATTTCTAAAATAAAAAAAGGAATATTGTTTTGTGGAATCATCCTTAACAATAATAATAATAATGTCCTTAACAATTGTACATTTGAATCATGGATTCATCTTTCATTCACAACGAGTTCAAACACATTAACAAAACCCATTATAACAAAAAAACGCTTGTTAAATAATTTATTCATAATACAAATTCTTTCTTTTTTTGCTTTCTTTAACCTTCCCGGAAGCAATAATATTCATTTTTTTATTATTTAAGATCAACATAAACTGTCCCGCTGCCTGATGAGGTAAAACTCTTCCAAATGAAACCAAAGTGTTTTTGTTTTTTTTGTCGTTAAAACAAGCTGCTTTTTTTCTCTTTTTTTAACAGTCATTATTTACAGCGGGTTGTTTTTTTCCCATTCGTCTATACATCGGTGTGCCCTGGAGATTTGGATAAAAGGTGGATTAAAATGGGCAACACATTATTTTTTTATCTGCAGGGATAAAAAGAAAAAAAGGAAGCAGCAGGTTTATCTGAGAGGAGGCTGCAGGAGGACGAGGAGGAGGGCTGCTGAGTTTCCACATAACTTATTCAGTAAAAAATATATATACATCCTCACTTACATTTTTTTTTTTACTTATCTGCAAGGCTACAGCGCAAAACAAAGGAAATCAAAACATTCACTTGTGTGATTCTCGCCTTTGAGGACAGTGGATACCCTGGTTAAACTGAGCTTTAGAAGCGTCACAGGCCCGTTAACACCTGCAGTTAGAAACATGCGTCTGGGATCCGGATCAGTGTGGACTCCGAAAAAAAAAAAAAGAAACTTCAACAAAAAGAATTAAACAAAATAAAACCAAAAACAAAAAAAAAAAAAAAAAACTAACTCGGGTGGATTCTTAGTTAAAGCTGTGCTGGAAAAATGCAAAATATTTGAATTCTATTCAACGGAGAAGGTCCTAAAAGAAAAAAAATCAAAATAAATACAATAAAAAAAAGAAATATTAGGAACGTTAGCAGGTTCTCTTTAAGAGAAAAACAAATGCAACTAAAATCCTGAATTACACGGGTGAGGTAAAGTAAGTCACATAAACGTAAGCACGCGCTCACACACGCTCACACACACTGATCCGGATAGTGTGTACTGAATATTTGTGTTTACATTTTCTATTTGCGGTTAAAAACTCCATCCGCGCGGCGCCCAGACTCAGCTTCCGTCCTCAGAGTTCCTTCTTTTTTTCTGTCTCTCTCAGCTGGTCGTGGTCAGTCTTTTTTTTGGAGTCCGGTTCTGGAGGGGAGTTCTGTAGCTCCATGTGGGTACACTTGCGCACTGTGTCCGAAAGCGGCGCGAGGGGAGCAGGATGGACTCGGGTCGGCGTGCGTCTTTTTACGCCTGCTTGGATGTTTTGTTTTTTAAGAAAAAAAAACGTTTTTTTACGCATTTTACGCATTTTCTCGCTGGCCCACGATCCTCCACGGGCGCGTGCTCGTCACAGCAGGATGAGGGGGGGTAGGGGTGGGGAGGGAGAAGTGTGCCACAGGTCTCTATGATCGGTCCCCATCCCCCACACACACACACACTACTCTCACGCGCGCGCGCGCGGCCGTTTCTCCCCGCTCATCACAAGGTGTCCGAGCTGTTGCTGCACGGGCTGATGAGCGCCAGGTTGGTGGTGGCCTTGTGCTTTTTCAACAGTCTCGTGATCTTCTCGTCGTCCGAGTTGGGGTCCAGCGGCTTGTTGTACTCGTCGTCGTCCTCGTTGTCCGAGCTCTCCTTCATCTTCTCCGTCTCAGAGTCGTGCTTCTTCTTGGCCGAGGCCATCTCGGCCGCGTGCCGCTTCCGCCATTTGGTCCTCCTGTTCTGGAACCAGACCTGTTGAAAGAGGGGGTGAGGGGGGGGGGGGGGCAGATGCTCAACAGGTCCATCACATAATCATTTCTAGAAATTCAAGCAACTGCTTGATGTTATTGTTCGTTTTTTTTTATTTTTTTTTATTTAAAGTTGAGTTCCTTTACCTTGACTTGGCTCTCGGTCATCCCTAAAGAGTAGGCCAGGCGGGCTCTCTCCGGACCGGCCAGGTATTTGGTCTGCTCGAAGGTCTTCTCCAGGGCAAAGATCTGCTGTCCGGAAAAAGTGGGTCTGGAGTGCTTCTTCTTGCCGTCCTTGTCCACCATTATGTTGCCCTGAGCTGGGGGGGACAAGACATTATCGTTAGAGACGGGGGGGGCACGCTCTCACACCCACTCCAGAATAGCTTAAAATAAAACTAAAATACAACTAAAACAACTCCACAAATTTCCGTTTTAAAAGCTATAATTATTATTACTATTTGGAAGTCACTGGCCAGCTTTTCATCCCAAATTGTCCTTGTTTCTTTGCTGCTGACTTATTATGTTTACCCTAATTTAAAAAAAAATTGTATTAGCCTAACTCCTTTAACGGTAAATAGGCCAATGGATAAATTAGGATTTATGAGCAATGCATGATTTGTTTTAAATAGGTTATACGTTCAATTTGTAGCGGTTTAAGTCTTGGGTTAATCTTGTGTAAACCAGTAACGATAACAATCTTTAAAAAAAAAAAAGAAGAAAAAATATATATATATATATCGGATGGGTCGAACTGTCATTTCCCCGGAAAAAAAGGGGTTCAAGTTAGGTCTGCGTGACCGGCCGAGCCGCGTACTCACCGGGACAAGGGACCCGCGGGTCCCTCCACGGAGAGCCCTGCATCACCCCGGGCCAGAAGATGGGCGCCCGCCCCGGCAGCTCCGCCAGGGGCTTCGGGTACCGCGACACCGCGGCCGGGCTGAAGTACATCCCGGCCGCCGCCGCCGCCGCCGCGGCCGCCGCGGTGCTCGCCAGGCCGTTTATCCGCGGGAAGCCGGAGAGCAGCTGCCCCGCGGAGGGGATGGGTCTGCCCAGTATGTCGCTTATTCCGTGCGGGGTCCCCCCGGAGACCTGGGAGTTGAGGCTGGACAGCGAGGGCGCCTTGAAGCCCGGCGGGCTCTGCTGCAGCGCGTAGGGGAACAGGGACGTCTTCATCTCGGTCATGTTGTGCAGCGCCGCCAGCGGGGTGCTGCCCAGAACGAACGCGCTCTGCCGGTTAGCATCCATTTGCCCGACAGCTAACATTTGTGGACATGAACCGCTGAGCTCGCGCGGGTAAAACACGGGAGAAAAGCTACACGGGGGGGTAGGGGGGGGATAAAGGCGCGGAGAAAACTCGGGAAAGACGGGAGCCAGGCCACCTTTGACGCCTTCCCCAAAAAGTATCCTTGTCGAGAAGAAAGACGCGAGGGGAAAGAACAAAAAACAAAAGTCAAGAAAAGACGAACTTCTCTCTCGGGAAGTGTTTCGCTTGGTGAAAAAAAAGAGAAAAACCTTTTAAAAAAAGAGCAAACACCCAAAATGTCTCTCCGTCAGTTTGTTGTGGTCGCGGTCTGCCAGCTGGGAGGAGGCTTCATACGTCCGCAACAGGAATCCTCGAGGAAGTTGAGCCCTCTGATGATGTTTTTAGTGGTTTTGATGGGAACCATTAAGGGCTCGGCTCGCCTTTCCATAAATTGACTGGCTGTATGCTGGGAGTGAAGAGGGACCCGCTGATAACTGAGCAGCCACCTGCGGGAGCACTATTCCCATTGGACGAGGCTGAGTGAGACGGCTCTCTGATTGGAGGAGACAGGAACTCTCATATGCGCTTTACCGAACGTATGCTGCCTTGACGTGCCGTCGGAAATAGGGCTTTTCACTACAACAGAAGGGATTTTTTTATTCACGGTGGGCGAGATGACGGCGATCCGCGCTGCTGATACGGCCCGTCCGGAGCGGAGCAAAAAAAAAAACATTAAAAAAAACAACATGTGAGCAATCGCATTAGGCTATATATCAAGCCATCAAAGCCTGCAGAACTTCTCATCAAAATATTTAATCTAATTTCTGTTTTTACTCGTGCAATATTTAAATTTTGAGTGATTAATTCATCATAACAGACAACTCGTTTTAAGTATTCTCCAGACCTTTTTCGGCGGAATGGTCAGGGAGACGTTCACAAAGTGGGATGGCTATTACCCTCTGTCCGTAGAGTCAGAGGTGGCCCTGAACGCCTCAGAAGCAACACTCTATTAAGACCTTTATCAGTGCTGTTAATGAAGCATCTCACATTGTTAAAAATCATTGTTTCCTTAAATAACAAAGAATGCCCATCTGCATTAAAAGTTATTAGGTCTATCCTCCCGCATTGGGAGTGTATTTAAGTAGAACCACCGCTTTGTGTTGTTGCAGGCTATGGGATTTTACGAATATAGGTTTTAAACCTAAGGCAAAGCAGAAAGCTAAACTAAACTGGGCTATGTTTTTTTTTTATTGTATTTTATTTTAAAATGTTATTTTATTAGTTTTGGTTAAAACTTTGGAAAATCTTATCTAATGAGGTCTATGTTCCGGCGGCTGCGGACTCGTTCATCCCCACGCGAGCATCTCCTTTATTTCGCCGTTTTCCCACCAATGATCTATTTGAAAGGACCACAGAGAAGCGGCAGTCGTTAGAATTCGATCACCAAAAGAGCAGAAAGTCCTTACACAACCCAGATGGGTTAATTATGAGTGAGTTAATCTGCTGTTTTTCTTTTCTTTTCTCTCTCTTTTTTTTATTTCCAGAGAGGCAAACTGCGTTTAGGCTTCGTGTGAGAAAAAGCCCTCCGCGGACTCCAGTCATCACTCTGAGTGCTGGGATATTTTATGGAGATGTGAGAAGGTTGTAAGAGTGAAATATGGTCAGCGTTAGCGTTTGAAAGGCTTCGGCAAATGCACCTTGCTTCTCACTTGCTCGCCGAGGGGAAAGACTGTGGGTTTTAAAAGGTTTTCAACGCGAGGTGATTCACAATTTTGACTGTATTTCTTCACGGTGAAGGGATGCGGTGGACACGCGGTTTCTAATCCTGTAAATGGCCCTCTATTTCTAATTTATATCCGTATATTTTCCTCTGATTGTGTGCATTTAGTTTTATTATCCCGCTTTAAGGTCTTTCTGAAAACATCACTGTGAGGTATTGGGTCGGGAAAATAAACATCTATAACTTATAACGCGCACGCTGCTGTGCCCTCTAGATTTTTTTCCTCCTTTTTAATTTTTTTTTTCTTTTCCCCCTTCCCTTAAATGCCAGCAGGTTAAATATAAAGCAGTCAGTGACCGACCCGGGAGGGAGATCAATGACGGAAAGATTGGCACTTTTTCCGGCTCATCTGCGGCCAAAAGACGAGAGCTGCCAGACGCTCACAATTTCACATCATGAATAAGTTTCATCTTTATCTCCTAAATTCACAGGTAATTTAAAGTTTAAACTCTTAAACTCAGATTTGTCACAGACACAGACGTGGCCTTCAGGGATTTAATTGAAAGGATGGGGGGTCTTTATCATTATACCATCACATTTCTTTTGGCCGAGGGATGACCCACGAAAGCCTGCAAATAATTTATATGACAATGACACAATGTATTTGTCAGATGGATGCTCTGTTGTATTTGATTATGTATGCAAACCTGTTGATCAGGTTGCAGTTTGTTTGGAACCCAAAGCGATGTGAGGCCTGTCTCAGTGGGCATTTTGTGGTCAGGGTTCTTTGGGAACGGGGACGCCGGCCTGTTGATGACGCGTGCCGCGGGCTTTGGGAAGAAACGTCTGTTAAATACGCACGCTTGATCAAATTGGCCCATCCGATGGGTCAGGAAAGCTCAGAAAAAGCAGATGTCTGGACACAGAGATTGCTTCCTCTGCTGACCCGAACGGTACGTCCGGCTGTTTCCGCGCTCCTAAAAAAAAAAGAAATAAAAAAATAATTAAAAATGAAAAAAAAAAAATCGAAAAAGAACAAAGTGAGCGCGTGGATTTGATGCATGTTACTTAAGAGTTTACAGAAGGTATTTTGGTAAAACCTTTCGTTGACTAAACAGTCAGAGCAGCCCGCAGAATAGATCTCCTCTAACTCGTGGTCACCAGACAAACATATTTTACCCAACAGCGCCCTCTGGCGGCAGATGGTACAATTACAGAAGTGACTCAAAGCGCTCTGTAACTTAATTCACATCTATTTTTTCATATGGAATACTTAAGAGTAAAATGTATGCTTCTGTGCACAGGATAAGCCAAATTCTTAAAGTACATAAAAACAACATTTTTAAATAGGTTCAAACTTGAATGTTTACATTTATCAGGGCCAACTTCATACTATGACAGTTTGTGTCCATTTGTTCCACACAACAAGACCACAAAATTACTTATTCCCACCCAGCTAGCCTGATTTTGCTTAAAAACGTATTCTTTATTTGACATATACACATACGAACACAAACTCAACAAATGCAGAGGAAATGTGTGCTACATACCATTATATTTGCTTATTTGAGAATCTTTAAAACGCCTTCCCTTGTCCTATCCCAGACATTTGTAAATACCAGTCATTCTTTTTGTGCAGACCACATCATAACTCTATGCTCCAATCTTTATCTATGTTCCAATAGTCTTTTACCATTATTAAACCCTTATTATAAGTGCAGTTGAGAAAAATAACACTATCAAATACTTGTATCAATAAATGAATGGATTAGTTAACTTTCAGGAAACTCTGCCCCTTATTAAAGCAAGAACACAGGCGGAAAGCTCTGCTCCAACTTAGACACAAACAAGTGTTCCTGTCGTTAAGACTGGGCCACTGATGTTCAGGCCAGGCATTGTGTCACATGTTATATATCAGGGTACTTCTGATAAAGTAACAGAGAACAGAGGACGGATCAGCTGAAGGACCAAATTAATCGTCTTCATTCGGCTTTGGCTTGTCAAGTTTTAGATATCTAACTGCCAAGGAAATTGAAGCTAATTGTATGCATCTGGGACATGTCAAAGGACTGAACTGATTCATTAGAATACTAAGAATACAACCATAGTTTATAAACATTGTAGTTAAAGAAACGGCTATAAATTCTATGTGTTCTCAGCATAGAGTGAATGTTAATTACAAATGTTTGGCTGCGCCTGACCGGTTATTGCATGTTTCAACAGTTAAATTGATCCAAAACTTGACGAAAACAGCATCTGACCAAATGTTTGACTGAAATTGCTGCACTGGTTGTACAAGCTAGACTGTAATGGTGTGTTTTCTTTAAAAATAAGTCTGTGTGGCATCTGCTCTCCTCTTTGAAATTGGAACACAATCTGAGCTGTGAAACGGTGTGTAACTTTGTGAGCTGCTCAGAATAGAAAACAAAACAACAAAAAAAACAAATCACTTGTGGAACTCGTCCCGTGAATAAATTGCAGAGTTGAAGGTAATGTCTGTGGAGGCCTTGAACAGAGGAGGTTATTAAAGGAGTAAAAGGGAGCGAAACGTTTTTGAAAAAAAACAGACGTGAAAGTATTTATTAGGTTTTTAAACCACCTCTCATCATCTCTCATTCTTTACTGATGTCATTCACACAAAAAGGTGTAATATTCAAAGCTAAAATGAACTTGAAATGCTTGCTGAAAGTCGTTCTGATTTGAAATAATTAACTGTGGCTGTTTACCACTAGAGGTGCTGAATCAATCACCCACTGTCCTCACACTGCTGTGCTAAAACTGGATTCACTGAACACTGTGCAAGAACAAGAAGACACATCGAGAAGTCGTCAGGTGAGCGTTGGGGTTTGTTACTGTGCACAAAAGGTTTTGAAGCAGTTCTTCAAGCTGTAGAAGCGGAGAATGGGCTGTGAGATGTGGTCACCATCTTTTAAAG
Organism: Menidia beryllina; assembly: GCA_013363375.1. Lineage (NCBI taxonomy): Eukaryota > Metazoa > Chordata > Actinopteri > Atheriniformes > Atherinopsidae > Menidia > Menidia beryllina. The sequence continues at coordinate 2,109,719 of JABUIW010000010.1, forward strand.
TAATCTCGTCTAAGTTCTCCAGGCCTCTCGACAGACTCCCCAAAGCTCTTCTTCAGATATTTCGCTTCTTATTGCCTGGATCTCAGTCAGGGTGCTGGATTTGCTGGATTTTTGTAAATATTTCAATTATACCTGGTCTATCACGTCTTTTTTATGTCCTTTAGATATGGAGACACCATGCTGCGATTGTGGCAATCCTCTTGGTAATACAAAAACTTTTTAGGTAATGCCGATATATGCTGGTTATGCTTATGCAACTGTGTTTTTCTGAGACCTTTATTGTAGATTAAGTCAATTTGATTGGTTCCATACACACAGCACTGGTTCATGTCACAAGTTAGGAGCTTTTACGCATGGGTCAGAGTTAAGAAACATAGCCAACCGGGTGGAGAAGCAACCAAAGTTCTTAGAAAAACTTTCAAAGACCTCTGGAAAACCAGAGAACTGTTGCTTAAGACCATCATAAAAAATACTAAGAAATAATGGCTCATCAGTAGCATAACATGAAGAAATGAGGACGGATAAATGCTTCTGCACATGGCTGTACGTAATCAAGTTAGAGAGAAAAAGCCAGAATAGTTGGTTGAATTGAAAGGAAATTCTGCTGTAAACATGATTGGCAAGTGTTTGCATTAAAATAACTTATTTTGATAAAAAGCTATGAATATATCTGCTGCATTACTGAACAAAAACTTTGGGAGATTAAAGTAGCATGCTTACCAACTTTGACTGGATCTTTGAGGCCCGGTTTTTTGATTGCTTGGAACTGATTTCTCAGGCATCAGTCAGATATAACACACTCTATTTCACCAACAACAATGCCAAGATAAGAAGAACTTTCATTGTTTATGTAGAAAATATGTCATGTAATGCATACATCTTTTTTAATTTAAAAGGTCTAAAGAGGTAGAAACAACATTATTAACCCATATAACAATCAGACGGACAATGACTCATTACATACACAGAACCAACATGACAACAGAGTGAGGAATGGACCACAATTAAACAGAGATTTTAGAGTTTAATCGCACATTCAAAGCTATTTATGCTGCTACCCACAAGAATTGAGTGCTTTCTGATCGTTCACACGAAGTCTCATTAGAGTGAGCGTATAGGCAAATGCGGGGTTAAGAATTACACGAGAAGATAGCAGAGATAAAAACCACTGGCCTTCCCCTTTGTACACAGCCCTCTGCCTCCTTGGCCCCTGCTGCTGAGCGGACCCCTGAAAAACCAGCAAATCAATAAACAGCATTCGACCCAGCGAGTGCACCTACAGTCCACGATGTTTGTTTTGAAGTCCCAAAAAATGTCAGGCGGCCCAGCAGGGCTGGCACATCAATTACAGTTTTATCAGCACCCAACAACAGAGAGGAACCAGAAACAAACGGGGCGCCGGCTGAATGTCACCCAAACGCAACACGGGCCGCATTCCAATGGGCTCTGCTTTAAGGACACCAAACATGCAAATCGGACTCCTTTTCGGAAGACGAAAGACTTTTCCAGCTACCGGACCTGAAGCAGGCTGGTCTCCGGCCTCCGTGTGACCTAACCTTTCAGAAATCACCACAGTGCAGGTCAGACTGTCTGCCGGGACAGACGGAAACTCCGGGTTCCCGGCAGCGTTTTCAAAGTATGTGAGGATGATGTGAACGACGGGTTTGTCGGGTAAAAAGCTGTGTAGTACCCAAATGTGTCACTTCTCTGCTTCCAATAAAGGCTGTGAGCAGAAAGAACACTAGATGGCGTCCTGCGTCCAGGAGGTGAACAGAAATCTCATCCCTGGACCCGGAGGAGAGTGAACAGACAGTCACTATTTAAACGGTCAGTTACCTCTAGTACTTTATAATACTGTGAATGAGTGGTTACGCTTCATCATCTTATTAGTTACTGTAATAGTTTGGTGTTATGCAGAAAAAATGAATATCTTTTTGATCCTACTCAAATTTCTCTAGATTTTTTTCTCCAAGCATGTAAACTTTCTTCTTGTAATCTTTTTGAACTCGTCAAATGACTGTACCCATACCTGACGATTTAAGCGCTTTCCTTTTCTTTTTGTGTATTAAGCATGCTCACACTGACCTGTAATCATTCTGAAAAATCATTCTTAAAAGTACCCTGTTATGAGAAGTAACTTTTTTGTGCCTTTAAGTGTGTGTTACTAGCAGCTTGTCACAAAGACTTATGATGTTCCTTATGTTAATTTGCGCTGTTTGACAGACATAAAACATTATTATAACTATATAAACAGACATATTTCAGTATAGTGTGCTTAAGAAAAACAAACGAACAATAAACCAAATTTGGAAAGTGGAGGACAAAATGAGATCTTTGGGATGCCCTTCAGGAAATCAGGAGAACTGTTCCTGAGAAATGACTTTGCCAGAGCATTCTGACCGTTGAGTAAGAAAAGTGGTGTTAAATCACACATTTAAGAAAAGTATTCCCTCACATATGTCGATGTTGGAAGTGATTGTACCTTTTTTTGGAAAAGTGACGAGCCACGAGGCGGGGCTGAAGGTTTCCGCTGTATTAATTTGTAACTCCTTGGTATGTTTTAGGGTACGACGCTCCCCTGAAGCCATGTACAGGTAATCTGTTTGTCGGGATTTTGGGCTCCTGCTCTCGGTTTGTACTCGCACTGCATTCTTAGTGCTTGCAGCTAGATCTCACGAGGAGAAGCACATCTTGAATAGATTAACAACAACAACAACAACAAAAACAAAAAACCCATAGCAACCAAATGCACAATGTTTCCAGACATGGCTTGCAATGGGATAAATACCAAATTAATTTAGTCTTGTTAACCGTACAAACGATAAGAATGTGACTCACTGACCTGCTTTGCTGTTCTTGTTAATTACCTTTCAAGTGTGACTCTTTGCTTTTGTCTTTTTCCTTAAATTGGAGAAAATGAATGTAAAACTTGTGAATACTGTTGAGGGAGATGCACATTTCACTGTCTGATAGTTTCTTTCATAAAACAAACTTTTGTTTCCCGGTCGTATGAAAAGCAGAGGGCACAGATCAGGGGATAATAACCTGGTGGACTGAGGGAAATGAAAGCGCTGGGTGGTGCAGGGCGCCCGTCATTGACTTGATAGCTCGGAAAAACATTGTTTTTGGCAGCGTTCCGCGGGGGCATTTGCTCCTGCCCAGGTGGAGCAGGGCAGCAGATACCGGAGGAGTTTTAAAGATCATCCGTAAACGTATCGTGCGTGCCTCAAACAGTGGCCGAAAGTTCGGTTTATTGCTGCGGATTTGCCCAATGAGCCCCAAATATGTTGAGGGATGAGGGTCTTGTCTGCTGCACTTACAGTTCAGCCTGGAGTGCATTTGTTATTTCTGAACCTGCCACGTGAAGTACTGTTTTTTCCCCCCAGTAATGTCAATGTTTAGTTTATATCATGCAGGGTTTTCCCTGAATGCTCTGAAAGCTCAGCAGAGTGGTGTCAGAGCTCTTTTTCGCAGGCCGGTCTGAGTGAAACAAGTATGGCCTTTCTGATATTTCAGCTCCATCCTCGTCAACACGCCAAGCTTGTCCATCAAATCCGCCTGTGATCTTAAATTTTCGGTACCGACCAAGTGAGAGAAAACATCTACATTTTCCTCCTCCTTTACCTCCACTGTGTTACTGATCTGGATCTGTTACATTCCCCCCTCAACTCATTTGGATTGGGGGCTTTGCTCCAGGCATTACTTGGGCTTCGTGAAGCTCCTTCTCTCCAACATGAATTGGATTTTCATTTTTACATATGCCATTGTTATGCATCCCGACAGACGAAGAGATTACCACAATTGCCAGGCAGAAATCAGCCCAGAATCCACTCTAGCTTGCAAAGAAGGACAGCACGGTCAGAAATTCATCAGTTCAGCACAACACACAATCTGCCCTCGGAGTGCATTTTGAATAAATAAATAACGGGCATGTCTTGACTGGCGCTGCAGATATGTGTCAGTCAGTTCCTCTGAAAAGTGAAAACTAAAGCAGTCCTATCTAAATAACTGACCTGATTCAGCTTTAAGGGACAGCACCATACTCAGAAAATATATATGGCCTCAGCCCCCTCCCCATCAGGGAGCTCCACACGTAGACAGTCGTATTGTAAATTAAGTCCTTTTTTTCAATTTTAGCTTGATTTGAAATGATTTAAAGATAGAGCTAAAGAAGACAGAGTTTCGTTCTTTTTGCTGGATTTATTCACAATTTGATAAGAAGTACAGCAGATTCTTGCTCCATGGATCCTGTATTTTCTCACGTTGGAGTCCATGTCCGTGTTTCCGGGGGTCAGGGGTCACCACAGTGTGTCAGGCTTGACCTGCATGGTAGGTTTGGGCAGTTTTTTACTGCTGGATGTCCTTCCTGATGAGATCCTTGAATTTATCCAGGCTTGGGACACAGCCTGGATACCCCTGAGCAACAGCGGCCCCACTCATTTCTATATAGAAAATATCCAAGAAGGCCAGGAGGATAATCAATAACCCCTCTCTTCTTATTTCTTCACTTTCAACCTCCAAAAGTATTTTGAATCCGTTCACTTTGTTCATGTAAACAGGTAAATAAAGTGTTTAGCAACATTTGACTCAAGGGAATTCAAATGCACAACTCAAGGAAGGTTAGTAGAAAGAGGCTGAAGAAAAATACACAAATAGGGATGTAAATCAAGGGTCGTACCCAAAACAAGAATCTATCAAATTTGACAACTTTGCTCACTTAACAGGCAGGAGGAACTGGTAGCAAGAGCAGGGAGGCAAAAAGGCATTCGTACATGAGGTGGAGGAACACAGGTGGAAAAAACCCGGAGGCACAGAGAGAAAAGCCCACAAAAGGAGCAACGCAAGGTCAGAAACAAAAGGGAAAATGTACAGTAATGTAATGTAACTAGGTTGACAAAACTAGGTGAATGTGCCCTTGTACCACAAAATCTACACACCAGACTACTACACTTAAAAGGAAGTGATCTACATTGCCCTATTTTTTCTCAATTAGCAGTCTGCTTTTAGACTAGATGTTTGTTTGTCTTTTAGCCCCATTTGTGAGTGTACAACATGACAGATACGTATGTGGGTTTTGTTTCTGGGCCTGGTTGGATCCATCATTTGAAAAGGAACTGCATTGTTCAAAAGTGGTTCCACAGACCAGTTTTCATAGTGTGTACCTCACCGGGATACAGCTGGAAGGGCATATGGGAGTTTGTGAGATTTCTTGATACAGATTGATGTATTGATATTAAGTAAGCTTCCACAGCTCTGCAAAGAGCCTTTCTATGACTTGAACTGTTCTGGCTGACGGCCTAAAATGGGTTGCTTTGCTTGTGACCCTGCCACATTAAGTTGGATGGTGTTCTTTTCTGTGGAGTTGTCTCCTAAGTTAGGGTCTTTGAAAAATTGGAGTCTCAGTTAATATTGACATTGGCCTTGTTGGGTTTTATCAATATAGGTATCAGCCTCAATAATGCATTGGCATTTATTTTCATACTCTGTGTTTTTTAGGTCTTCGGAGAGTCAGGGTGTAGTGTGCCTCTTTAAGGAAAATGGGGGTGGAGCTATCCGGAGAGCACCTGGGAAGTAGGAAACAAGGAAAAATTTTTGAAAGGTTAGGCAGGTGGGATGAAAAAAAGAGAGGTTGTTTGAATTCAGAGGCTATAAATAGTCCTGCCCGCTGGGGTTGAAAGAAGAAAGAAAAAATCAGCCCCCTGGACAATATTGGTGGAAATAAGGACTTTAAAAGAAAAAAAAAAAGAACAAGTCGAGGCCTGGAGGATTTATTTTCCCGCTGGATGTGCTGGTGAGACCCATCTAGTTTATTAATTTTTTCCTTTAATTTTTTTGTGTGCAATGCATTGCTATAGACTGATTTTGGGACTTTTTTTTGTACAATTTTGTGTTTTTTTTTGTATTTTGCAAGTGGACCGGTGTTGGATTTACACTATGGAGTGACTTTGGGGGTGGGGGGGGGGGCGGTTAATACTGATCGTGATTTTTGACCAAGACTATTGAGAAAATTTGGGGGAAGAAGTGGACTGTTTGTGAATTGTGTGATTGATAAACAAAATTGCGATGAAGCAAAAGTGACTTATTTATACAGTTTCTTTTGAATTTCTGTTTCACGAGGACACAGAAATTTGAATGAAATAAAATACAGTTCTGTTATCACCATTTATCACTGCCAACATTCCGTCAGTAAGTCAAGGCCATAGAAACAAAGCAGACATTGACACATAGTTTTAATAACTTCACATCGGCCTCCTGTGTGTTTCTATGATATATTTTAAATGATTTTACCTGTTGTTAAAGGTCTTAATTATTTCAGTCCTAGGAAGTTATTTGATGTACTGTTGGTTTATGTGCCCCTCAGAGCCTTCTTGTCATTTTATAGCTGGTAACCCATCTATTTCCAAAGCACGAGAAACATCTTTTAGCTTAAAGGACTCACTGACTGATCAGTTTTCCTGGAGACCTGAGTGCAGCTGGATGTGTTAATACTTGGAAAAAAAAAATTGAGACCTACCTTTTAGTTTTTCAGTGAATATCCTTTTTTTTTATTTCAAAGGCAACATTTTACTTAAGTTTATTTCTATCTTAGTCTCTTGTTTTAAATTTAACCATCATTGTACTATTAATTAACTTGTTTGAACATTTAATATAGGTCTTTAATAGCATTTACATACCGTTTTCCTGATAGTTATTCTATTCTTTTATTCCATGTCTATTTTCTGCCACAAATGTGCCAGATAATTGTTTTAGTGTTCACTAGGAAAAGACAGCCCGCAAAGTGCTGCTGCGTTAAGCCTCTGTAATCGTAAAAGGCTTTGGCACATTATGTTCAGGTGGATTGATGGTGGCTATGAGACCAAAGAGCTCTTGAAGTTAAGGAGACTTTGAATCAAAAGAAAGAAGATGAACTGTGTGGGCTACTTTTGCAAAAGTGATAAAGTTGTGTGGTAGGGCCCTAGAATGAGATTAGGGCGGTTGGAAACTGAGTCGAAGGAGCATTAGCAAAGAGGCTGCTACTGTCTGAGACTTAAAGTTCAGCGATGACCTCATTCCACAGTTTATTAATATGGAGTTCGGAGCGGCAGCAGGTATCATATGGCAAACACGACGGTGATATATTAATGTTGACGACCACCCACCTAAGACGAGCTCAGTATGCTCCTTTTTTTAAAAGCCTCATTCTGGTTTCTTTTTCCATCACCAGAGAAAGTGTTTGGCCTCTCGGCTTTTAAATACTGGCAGCCCAAAGGCAGATAAATACCAAAAATAGTCACATAGAAACTGCTCGTCTCTGTGAATGCCATTCGTTGAAACGCTTTGCAAATATAGCCAGGCGCTGTTGCCATGTTAAGGCCGTCTGGGTAAAGAATATTTTAAATGTTGTTTCTTTGCCCTAAAGTTTCACAGAATCAATGGAAGTACATGCACAAGCACATCCTATGAAGCAGCAGTTGCTGATGCGGCTATTTTCTCTTCTTTTTTTTCTTCTTCTTGGAAATGAAATGCCTGTCGATGGTGATAGATTAACCTTTCCCCAAAATGTTAATGCTTTGAAAAAAAAAAAGAAAAGAGACAGATCTTCCGAAAGTTCATTTGTCAGTGATTTCCACCGAATGGTGTCTGTGTCCTTTTTGGTGAGACAGTTTTTAAAACCCAACCGTGGAGAAAAGCGATGTCATCCCGGCAGGAGGGGATTTTTAATTGAACCAGAAGGAAATTAACCGGTGAACACGACGGACTTCATTCAGCCTGAAGCCTGGATTGTGAAAGGCATTTTAGAGATGGAAAAATACCAACCGGAGCATTGATTCTCATAAGACAAAGAGAGTGAAAGCAGGAAGTTCCAAGTGGCGTTCTGTTGCTCTCAAAACAAGTGTCAGACGTGAGATTAATGTAATGCCTACTTTTAGGCAGATATCAAGGGTGCAGACTGGCCTGCTTAGAAGGAGCCGGAGCGCCCGCGAGGTCAGGCTGATTGATTGCTCAGACACCCAAAGGTCAGATCTGCTAGGGTCCTTCTGCCTCTGACACCGTCTGAAGGTCTCTGCAGCCGCGGCACGGTTTGGATTTTCAACACAAAAACAACTTTTTTCCTCCTTTTTTCATTGTTTTTTTTTTGTGCTCCTGAGGACATTTGTCAGGGACAGTCTGTGGATGCGTCGGCTCTCCTTGGCAGCTGGCCAGCCCCGCTAGCGCCGCTGTATTGATGACACAGCAAATCAAAAGCGAGAGAATTAAAGGCGTATGAAGGATAAGGAGTTTATACAGATTAAGACAAATGAGCGGCCGGCCGCCGAGCAATCTCTGCTCTCTAAGCTTTTGGTTTTGGGTCAGTATTTGCAATTATCCGGACCCGGGCGATACTTTCTGATATTTTCCGACTAAATTTGTAATCATCTATTCTTTTTTTCGTTTGTTGCAGTGGCTTCTAAAGGCTATCTTTTCCTTTTCTAATGAGCAATCAGTTTCTAGTTTTGAGATCGATCCCTTGCTGCCCGTGACAGGTGCCCCTCAGGAGGGCCCAGTCGCATCCTTTGTGTGTTTGAAAGCACCTCCGCAGGCGGCCTGACGGCTCATTTGCTCCCTAATAGAGATGAACTGGTGGAGGTAGTCGGCGGGGAGAGCGAGATACCGCTTTCTTCGGAGCGAGAAGCATGGACGGGGCTGCGGGTTGCCTCCCCATCGCTGCTGTAATTAATCGCGTTCATCCCGACATGTCACAGCACGCCGTACAGTGTGGCGGGAAAGTGCTGCCAGGGGTAGAACATTCACGTCAACCATCAAATGAAGACTTATTGGTTGGAAGGGATACAAAAAGAAGAAAAAAAAAAGCACACCGCAACTCCTCTGTCTCCATTTAAGGTTATCATGCGTTGTCAATAAATACGACAAATCAGCCGTAATGTGTTTGTACGATTAATTCTTAATGATTGTGGCCCAAACAGAGGTTTAACAGGTCTGACAGGGGCTGCTGAACCATACTCTTCTAAAGTTTGAGCTCTTCGGTAATGAAAACTAGTTGTGTGATCTTACCGTGGGGGAAAAGACAATCTTGAGAGAGGCAGGCCTCTTCCTCAATGAGGAATGGCGTTCGACGGTGACACAGCGTGTCTCATCGAGCCGGTAAACATCCAATCGAGGTCAGGAGGCTCACAGACACCGACTGTACAATCATTCAGACTAACTGTGAGCATCGGCTCTTAGCAGGCAGGTGGTGTGGTGGTCTGTGCGGTCCTGTGATGGACTGGGGACCGTCCAGGGTGTACCCTGCCTCTAGCCCATTGACCACTGGGATAGGCTCCAGTGCCCCCCGCGACCCCATTAAGCGGTTACGATAATGGATGGATGGAGGGATGGCTCTTTACATTCGAACTTGACTGGATAGGGAAAACAGGACCTAAAAACACGGCCTTCCTGAAACCACTCCAGTGTTTCAGTGGGAACTGACTTTGGCCTATTGTTATTAACTGGCCTGGTGGAATATCCAGAACGTCTAGAGCTCAGAACCTAGATGTGTTGCACATGCAAAACATGGCAATATCAAAAAGTTGTTTTTCCAGATGGTGGGATGAATAAAAGATGTATTTAACTTCTGAAAACTAAGCCAAATGACAAATCGGATCTGTAGCTGATCTGATAGCAAGATAATTCAGCTTGAGAAAGCCTTTAAAACTCCGATTTGAGTTTTAAACCTACATAGACGCACATGCCCGCTCGTTCCAAGGGTCATGGGGAGCTGGAGCCTATAGCTCGTGTACAACCTGTCCAGGCTGTACACGATAGATGATGTACACCCTGGATGGGGTCATAAATCCATCACAGCCACACAGAGTTGAAGATGACAGACCACAGAGCGAGCATGCTCACACTCACTCACCTCCGTCAATTTAGAGACACCCAATCCATGTACATTATTATTTATTTTTTTCATCAAGACCGTTTACATTTTTTTAATCATTCTCTAATTCCCCAAACGTTATTATCTTTAATTAAGCCCTTTAAACAGTTGCACAAAAGCCTTAATAAAGAGAGTTAAGGTGGAACTGGCATTTACTAGGTAGGCTGGAACATCTTATAATCGCTGCAAATGACTGTGTCTTCGTGATATCAGAAACGGGAGCAGAGTCTCGAGACAAATAACCTTTAGATGGTAATAATGGTCCACATATTGAGATTCCAGCTTATTCCCAAAATGTCAATTAATGCAGCTTTAGGCACTGAACCCTGGCACCTGAGAGGGCCTTCAGTGCATATAATGCATTTATCACTTTCATACTCTAATGTCTTTTTCCTTTTTCCTACAGTTTCCGTATTAGCGTCAGGGTTCCATTACTTTCCTCAGCCCTGAGTCTGATTTCACGAGGAGGACAAAATGAAAAGTCTGCTCTTTCATCCCCATCAATAAAGGGAAAAGTAGGCTGTTGCTTTGATTCCTTACACGGCCGACTGTTTACATGTGGACAGTGAAGGCGGCAAGGTGAGCGTCCATCTCCAGAAAACTGGAAAAGTCATGCATTCACATGAGGCCCGTCCGCCTGCCTCTTCCTAAGAACAACTGCCCGGATTCATCAGGCAGCCACTGGCTTGAGGACTCGCTGGTCGGAGCTCGAACCCATAGTCTAAAAGACCAAGCAGAGACTTGAAACCCATTTTCCCCACGTGTTGCTAAATGTTTTTCGTCACGGAACATCGCAGATCCAGTTATGGTCAATCGATAGATTTCTCATCCTTGTCTCAAGTGAAAAATAAAAAAAATTGAATATGAAAGGATGATGTGAATCCCCCCCCCCCGCTCCTAATGACTTGCATGCTAGTTCAGTCAGAGCATAACTGGGAAAGAGCTTCACCAGATTTGAGCTAAAAAAAAGGGACCTATCTATCTATCTATCTATCTATCTATCTATCTATCTATCTATCTATCTATCTATCTATCTATCTATCTATCTATCTATCTATCTATCTATCTAT
>JABUIW010000010.1:2120786-2148054 GCA_013363375.1 Menidia beryllina
CTATCTATCTATCTATCTATCTATCTATCTATCTATCTATCTATCTATCTATCTATCTATCTATCTATCTATCTATCTATCTATCTATCTATCTATCTATCTATCTATCTATCTATCTATCTATCTATCTATCTATCTATCTATCTATCTATCTATCTATCTATCTATCTATCTATCTATCTATCTATCTATCGAACTCCAAGGTTTCATGGTGGTTTTCCTTTTTACTGGTGATTTTTTAGATTTGCTGGCAGAGCATCATATTGAATTAAATCTGAAAACGAGCTTTCACCTCAAGTGAAGCTGTTCTCGCTATTGGCAAGAAACATGTTGTGAATGGATTCTGTTTTTCTTAATTTTTTTTCATCTGTTTTTTCTTCATATTGTTTCTACAGAGAGAAAGAAAAATGACAAAGACCAGAAAATCAGCCTTGCTTTAATGAATCTATTTTGCCATGTATTGCAAATGGAAGACATGCACGGTTCAAGCTATAAACCTTCTTTTAAGAGCCATTTCATTGAATGAATTTTCCACAAAAATCAGAAACAAAAGCACAAGCGTGGCGTCAAAGATTTGATTAAAAAACTGAAAGTGGTGGAAACCTAAGTTCACAGTCAGTGCTCCTCTTTACATGGTTCTAGAGAAAACCCCACCTCACACAGGTCCTCTCACAAACTCACAGTCCCTCCTTTCACTGTGAAAAAGAGGGAAACTGACTCGATGAGCCGGCAAACTTTCCCGCGGGAAATGTGCGACGGTTTGGCTGCCAAATGTTCACCCTGACATCTTGTTCAACTCGGTCTCTGTTTTTGCCACTGTGCTTGGGTTCTTTAGAGGGTTAATACAAAGATTTGCCTTTCAGCAGAAAAAAAGAAGGCTTTGCCCTTGTCTTTATCCAAGCAATACACGGATGGCTTCAACTGGGCCATGGACTGACAGGATGACTGCCAGTTAAATTGCTGGACTTCCTGTTGACTTTCTCTTTGACAACATGAGCAGGTTGTATCCTCTGCTGAGTGCACAGATGAGGGCCAAAAGGAACTATGGACTGTTTAAATCTGTGTTGTTTAATTTGACCCAAAGGCAGCGTCCTCCTTCTTCAGATCAGCTCAGTTGTAAAAGATCAGCTCAGTTATTAGTAAAAATGACATTAAAATATGCTGAAATCGGTTAAGCCACACCACTGGGAGCCTTTCAGTGCAGTGATAGAAGGCTTTTATGTCTCTCTTGCAGTTTGTTTAAAAGCCTTGTATGCTTGGAAGCCTAATCGCGGTATTCTCATAACTTTACCTGATTTCAGGAGATATAGTATGTGGCATGTTTTACATGCTGTCCAGAAAGTTAACTGGTTTATTCTGCTTCATTAGCCTAAACATTCCAAGAAGGATGTGTGTGTCTAAAAAGGAATTAAGCCAGATTCAGTAAAGCAAATCACTGAGACGAGAGTTGCTCATGACATATTTTTCTAAGGGATATCCGCTTGACTGGCTCATTAGCCTTCAAGCTGTTCTCTTCAACTCCAAACTTGGACACTCGCCCATCCTTGCAATCTGTTAGGGAGCAAACCGTTGATGAAACCGTCTTCTCTTCCAGCGGTTTCACAGAAGACTGAATAGAGGTCATGTTACGAAAAGAATCAGCACATTACAGGCAGCCTTGTTCCGGGGGGGGGGGGGGGGGGCCTGATGATACTACACCTTTCCTGTTATGGTGCAGGTACCTCCCTGCTTGAAGCTAAAGAACTAATACCTACTTTATAGCTCCGTGTCTCTACTACAGTTCCATCAACACATTATACATGTAATCACATTGGTGTTATTTAGGTAAAAGGAATTTGCTGTTTGATTCGGGTTGGATTTTCTAAAAGGTAATTTCCTGGATCGATTTAGAAATTCATTAAAAAAAAACAGGCCAAAACCGAATATTTATCGCGTTTTGCTTTCTAAAAAAAGTCATTTAAACCGGAAGATTTGTTAACCGCCTCATGTGTGTACATGGTGTGTGTAACCAGCGCAAAACCGCTGCTTGTGGAGACAACCTGGAGGGATACTTACGGCCAGCACTTCAACATCCAGGGTTTGGAAGTGCGTGCCAAGAATTTATTGGCAAAGGCACTTCTTGAAGGGGTTATAGCCATGATTCTTTCATTCTGATTAGTTAGCCCACAAAACACAATCCGATCCATTGATCCATCCCGGTTCCCTCCAGGCACAGGGAGGACGCCGCTCCCTCTGGAGAACATTGACACATGTTCTCTTTTTTCACAGTTAAGTCCTCAATGATTGTGCATTTAAAGCAATAACTTAATAATACTGTGGATGAAAGAGAGAGACTTGAGGGCCTTGAGGTCTTTCTTTAAAAAATATGGTTGTAGAATATTTAAATGATTTTCTTATGCAATTATTGATGTGACAATATCTTCTATTCTTTGGTAGATCATTTTGCTTCAAACCTTGATACTTGTTTGGAATTATACACTTCCAGCAGTGGTATTAGTTGTTCTTTAAAATGGTATATAGTTATCTTATTTATTTTTTTGCTTTTCCAAATTTGGTGTCATTATTGAGTTATCAAGAAAACTTTGTCTATTCTATCTTCTTGATTTTTATATTTTTTAAAGTTATTTTTACTCCTGCTGAGCGAGTGTGATGGTAATTGTCCTGATTTCACACAGCACACAATCTGTTGCCAGTGCTGACCTTATCTCATTCAGGCGACCTGAAAAAAGTGGGTCACGTTGTGTAACACTGAAGGAGGAAGTGAAGAACATCTTGTCGACTTGGTCCCCATGTGGCAGCACTAGGGTGTGGGTGGGGGTGGGGGTTGGGGGGGGGGGGGGGTTGAGGTGACACATGGTTTTTATCAGCATATACAGATCAACATCTTCCCTGCCCTCACAAGTCTCCAGGCAAACAGCTGAGGCTGGCCTCGTTCCAGGAGCTCTGCCTCGCTCTTCCTGTAGCCCTTTTTGACATGAGTTGCGCTTGATCTTATATTTTCAGCACGCCTGACTGGCACGACCTTGAAAACTCTATATTCCAACTGTGTTCTTAGTGCAGTTTCAAGACATAAAGAGAGCTTTTGAAGAGAACGATGATCTTTTATGATATATATTTACGAGGTGGATTTAATTTTGAGAGATTTATTCAGTGGTTTTCATTGAATCATGTAACTTTTCTTCCATTAAAGTGCAAAATATGCTCAAATAAAGCAATGGAACCAAATTTGATGCGGGTCTGTCTTGTTTGGATAGGTTCAGTGAGGCAAAAATCAATCTGCCAAAACCACATATACACGCATGATATCAATTTTCAAACTAATTTGCATCTATTTCTAAAACACTTTACGGGGTTCTGTTTGGTTTCTGAGACATGGATCAGAGGCATCCAGGCTGGATTTCCAGCAGCAATGAAGGTCCTAACAGACAGCCAGCTGCTTCTTCGCCCTCCTCACCTCAGGCCATGCTCATTTAGCAACACTGAGATACTTATTGCAGCCACATGGGGAGCTAACATCTATCTAATGAGCGTTTTCACCTTCACTGTCTGGCTCTGACCTGGTCACAGAGTCAAGTCAATATTTTCAGAGGAAAGCACAGATTTACACTTAAACGTGAAAACGTCCCCTTTGTGTCTGTATATATGACACACGTAAACCCCTTATCATAGAGAAATGTGTATAAATGGTGTGCACAACAGCCTTACAAATGTTGTTACTATGCTCTGTATGAACCAATCCTCTGTAAAAAAAAAATAAAAAAATAAAAAAAAGTATCTGTTTTGCTCATTCAGAAAACCCACAAGTTAAATTCCAAGCAAGATAGGAGCTGGTTTGCTTGGTATCTGAATAAAAATCAATCAACAGTACGAGAAATAAGGCTTCAAGTACTAAAAAGGTTTTACTTGCAACTCCAGTCTAAATACAAGGGCAAACACGGTGATATATGTGATTATTTTCCTTACAAAGGTTATGTTTTTTCTGTCTTGTGCTGTTATATAAGTTACAAAAGGCATGTGTGTGGCACATGAGCAAGTTCCAGAAGAAGGGGGGAAAAAAGGAGAAAAGTTTTCCTCATTAATGCCGGGGATCCGACATTTACAGCATTTACAGACATGTCCCTTGAGTATCTGCAAAGGTCAAGCTGGGACAACACCATTTGAGACCCATTCACATGCTACGTTGCAGCGAACGAACAGCATAATGCCTCTCACTTTGATTCGGCAGTGTTCAAAAGGTTGTAACAACACAAAAGTCATTTATCCGTGCGATCTCAAAGGTTGCTCCGGCTTTATGTAACTGTTGCATATTATTAGCATGTACACGGAACATTTGGCTTTGTGTACAATTACAAAAGGACAATTAGCATTTATATAGGATCCAGGTATGGCGAGCAAACCCGATTTAGATAACCACAGGAGGGGTAAAGGCTGAGGTCTGATTACCAGTGACAAGTATGACTTAATGAGACCATTCAATTATGGTCCACTTTGCTGTTGTGCCACTGTCCCCTGTAGACATATTAATGTACGCTGGTTAACACGAAATTCAATGGTTTGTGAAAGAATTAATTAGAACTTTCACAGTTTTCCATTGCTTATTCATGAGAGAAGTAATGGAGCTGCTGAGGTTGCATGTTTTACTTTCCTCTGGCCTTCAAGAGTGCCTCAATGTGATTGTGTCCAGCCGCCCATAGCTCCGCTCCCACCTTCCACAATTTGTCCAATAAACTAATGGGGATAAATGCCAGTTCATTTCCTTTACCTGTGTCTGCTCAGAATGGCAATGACAATTATCATCCGTCTCCTGATGGGGGGTTGTCTGGGCCTTTCATGTGCTAGATAAGAGAGTAAGCAAGCAACTAGGGGAGAGAAACGTGTAATGCCATTTGGCAGACTGGCATATGAAGAAAAGGTCCCAGGAAAAGTGTCATCAAAACAAGTCGCCAAAATCTTTTCTCCTTATTCCATCAGCTGCCCACCCCCCCACCTCTCTCTCACAGCAGACACACACAAAGTCAGGGTCATGTCTGTTTGATCTCTGAAAACGCGTGCGGAGGTTGAAGGTGGAGAAATGATTCCAACGCTGTCATAGGTCATCTCTGCCTCACATGCAGGAAGCCAGCGTTAATTGGTGTTCATTCAAAGGAAGAGAGACGGAGAGAGGAGAATGAATCAAAAAGGATTTTTAACCGTTCCGGGAGCCAAGCCAAAGTTTCCTCTCGGTTAAATTAAGTAGATCGGATGCTAATTCTCCATTATTTTTTCACATGCTTATGAGGTGGATAGAGCAAAGTTCCAATCCAGAAAAACTTTATGGAAAACCTTGAGGGGGACATTTTTTTCCAGTTATTAATCTCTGTGACTATGAGGTGGATACATTGGACTATACACAGATCGTCATGATACTTTGACCAAAAGAAACCAACTGGGTACCGGTCAGAAAATGTTAATTGGAACACAGCTGTGTTTTGACTGCGTGAGCAAAGTGGATAGCACCTTCTTTGTGTAAAGTGAGAGGACTGCATTCTTTTTAGCGTTGTAATATCACATAGAAAAGTTCAATGGAAGTGCTTTTTTGAAAACCTTTTTTAACATATTGAAGCATTCACCTTGTGCAATAGCATGTTAAAAACGAATAACATGGATTTTAAAATGAATTCTAAACCATATCATGAACTGTACATGCAGAGGTCAAGCAAACATGGGAGCTGGGATTGTCTTCAACCTCCCTGCGACAATGAATTGGATTAAGTTGGTATTTAAAAAGATGGAGGGGTGCATAAGTCCCCTACCGTGTGTTAGGTCAGTGCAACTCCTGCTTGGGCTGTACCCCGAAACATCTCAGACATGACCACAGCGGCCTCAGGTGCCAGTTGCAGAGGTTGTGATAAGGTAAATGCTCGATACTACAAAAGACAGATGCATAACTGCATGGACACAGAGACGCTTTTGTCAATGATGACGGCAGGAACAAAGTCATTTATGTGGTATGATCTATGAGGTCACAACAAAGCACACATTACTCATGGTCCTGTTTTCGTTTCATCCATTTACCAACTTTGGAGTGTTTATACCATTCATCATCAATCTTTCCCTCGCAGTATTTTAATGTATTGCCACAGTCTGTCGGTTCTGGTTTTATTCTTTGGTACAAAGGTGTTAAGTAGAAGGTCAGACAAAAGAGATAGATGAACCTTCAAACAACTGACTGGGATGCTCTCCGGCATTATTTTCTCTCCGCCCCCGACCTGTGGTGAACAGGTTTGCAACATGTTGTCGCTAAAGTTCTCGAAGTTGTCCAAGACTTAACAACTGAAGCTCTTTTCCCTTTATTATTGAGTTCGGACTGCATAAACCACAAGGGAAATGTTGCATTCTTAAACTGTTCTGTGTATTTACAGTGTCTGTATGCAAAGAAAAGGGGAAAAAACCCTGTTGTGTAGTAGTACCACGACGGCACATCAAAGGATGAATGTAACTCACAGTTCAAAGAGTCCTCACTTATGCCAAATTGAACCTTCAGTTGACCTGTGTGGCTCCGAACTCATCTGAGGTCCAGCACTGGCTCGTTACATGAAGCATATGACCATATGAAAGTCTCCAAGGCAACCGTCTCCTCTCAAGAAATGGCACCTCATGTCTTTAATTTGTGTCCAAAGCAAATAAGCAACCTTGGAGGAATGGCAACATTTCTGACTTTCATAACTCGGTGCCATTGATTTGAAAATAATCTACTTAAGACCTTTCTTTTGGATTGACATTCACAGCTTAATCGAAAACTGTCCTGCTAGAAGCAAGTTTGAAAGGAAAGAACATTTCAGGGGTCATATCACCAAGTCCATAGTTGCTGTATAGAGTTTTTAGACGTGCCTGATTGTATTACACAAAGGGGCACTGTATGTAGCCTGATTTCATCATGAAATATTATGATTTTAGTCAATATTACAATAATTCCTTCGGAAAATCAATGCCATCAGATAAGAGCTGAAGATATAAACCAAAATTTAAAGGAAGTCATAAAGCATTTAAATGAGATTTATCATTGTTCTATGCCCCGACCTAAAGAAACACCTTGCATTTTGTTTGACCCACCATAAAAACAATATTTTTTTACTTTACTCGACATAAATTGAAATAATTTAGCAAACATTTGACATTTTTTTGCATCTACCTGTGGTTTTGCATGTCATGACAACATTTCAGCTGAATTCAAATCTGATTTATGAACGGGCCCGGCCCCCCATTTCCCTCGTCGGAGCCATTCCTTTGACGAATTGCTTGTGCGGCGAAGATCCTAATCTTCTCTCGCTGCTTAGCTTCAGTCGTCGAACAGGTGGCCTCACATTACAAAGCTCCCCAGCGTCCACAGCAGTGGAGAGACCCCACAGCTCAACATTTCCAGAGCCATGCTTCATAGTTGATACGAAAATGTCTTCGGCTCACTTTACTTGTCGTGGTTTTTGACTTTGTTGGGCTTTGTTTTTGGTTGTTCCTGTCTTGCTTTATTAATCTCGGTGTTTTTTTCTTGGTTTAGTCTGCTTTAAAAAACATTTCACTAGTATTCGTTGTTTATAGATCTATCTATTTGTTTCCTGGATCAATTCTTGGTTATACTGATTTGTTACCTGGTTTACTCAGTTATTTTTAGCCTGATCTTCAGTTGTTTTTTTTTGTTATAGCTACCTTGTGTTTTGTTTCGGTTTTTACTAAACTCATTCTCTTTTATAGCTG
This sequence comes from Menidia beryllina, assembly GCA_013363375.1. Classification (NCBI taxonomy): domain Eukaryota; kingdom Metazoa; phylum Chordata; class Actinopteri; order Atheriniformes; family Atherinopsidae; genus Menidia; species Menidia beryllina. The sequence goes on from JABUIW010000010.1 coordinate 2,128,518, forward strand.
TGCCAGTTGTAATGTCCAGTTCATCAGCTCTTCTCCCTCCACCTGTGGCCATTGTTCTCAGCTGCCACCTCTCACTAATCGCTCGTCTGTGCATTTGAGCTCCCCGGTTTTCCTCCGTCCTTGTCACATCCTTCCTGTTATTGTTGCCGTTTCTTCTCCACGCGCTTGGTTCCCGTATTTTTTTTTCTCTTAACCGATTTAGTCAGGTCAAGGATTTTGTTTTTCTTACCTATCTCCTATTTTCTCTCCGATTTGAATAAATCAGTTGAAATTACACCCACCTCCTTCATGGTTTCCCCATCTGGGTTCTCCTTATTACTAACAACCACAGATCATGACATCAATTATATTTTCTCTAAATGTGGTCTCACAAGCCATTTCTCAGATCTTTCCAGAAGATTGAGGAATATTCTAAACATGGTGATTTTGTGCTGTGCCATACATCTTAACTGGTCTGTCTTAGTGCATCTTAAATGTGTGTAATCTCTTGTGACACTTTTGCATTCTGGGTTTTTTAGAGACAACTGTTCGCGTGGAGGCAGAACACGTAACAGCTATACTGCTCCACAGTACAGCTACACAATTAAGATAAATAATTATTTTCCACTTTCATCCATTTATTTGCTGGAGTCCCTATCTTACACTGTGGTGTTTCGGTCTTTCGATCGCATCATTTACACAAGGAAAGAGGGCCGAGGGCTTAAAACTTGATCTCATGGCGATGTGTACGCAGAGAACATCACTTTGGCCACAAAAGAAATTTGCCTCCCACGCTTAAAAACACATAATTAATATCTGAATCACTGTAAAAGGTTAAGGTAGACTCAATATATCAGTATAGTTTGAAAAAGAAATCCAGGAGAGTATGATGGGCAATGTTATTGTACTGTTTTGGACTGGTATACCTATTTTTTTAATGTATTTACAATACATTTACGGACAGGATTTAAAGGTGTTTCACCTGCCTTTTGTTGAGTTAAAGCTTATTTTGAATGTCATTTTCTGGAATGGTCTCTTGCTTACACGAGGGTTATTTTACAGATGATTCACTTAAACGAACACAAGCAACTAATTTTGAATAAGAAACAAATGCCAATCTCTGAGAAAACATCTACAAGGTCTGGGAATTTCCACAGGAAAATGTCCACTGTCAAGAGCATCAAATCAAATGTTGGGACTATTTTCTATCTGTTTGGAATATTTTAACGTTACTCTGCCGTAACCTTTCTGTTAAACTGTGACAACATACAGTAGATTCACGAGCTGGTAATCCACCTGTGCTGAGATTCCTCATGACTAATTGAAGGATTAACATTGTTCTCAGCAGATATTGAACTGTCTGCTGCGCGCCAAGGTTACAAACACAACTGATGAGGGTGCGTTTTATTGTATGAACAGGACAGGCTTTAAAAGCCTGAACACCCCGTTTGATCTCTCTGAAGAAAATTCTGTCGGTGTTGATTTAACTTTGTCTGACTCCATGCTGACATTTCAAAGCGGACTGCTGACTGGACCCATCATCTGTACTTATAGTCAACCCTGTGATTGTTTGCTCTCTTCAAAGTAATGTTTCCCTCTTTTTACTTCTTTACTCTCCCAAAGCTTGACCTTTTTTTTTCATTCAGCTCCTCCTCATATCTTGACATTACCTTAATGTCCTTATTCAGAATGTTTTCTATCACTTTTTTTTCCTAGGGAGGAATTAAAACCACAGAGAGGCTAGGGTCAGGCTTTCTCCTTTGACAGTTCTGGAGGGGAAAACTGGTATTCGCCGTGGCGTCCAGTTGTTGGAAACTAAACTTGCCAAGCAGATGAAGTAATATCACGTCATTTTGTGTGTACGCTTTTTTTTTTCTTTCACTGGGAGCTGTGTAAAGGCAGAGGACTTCCCTTTGCTTATTGTGATAGTTTTTGTCTGAGGTCAACACCGGACAGACAGCTAGGGACTGTTTCTGGGACCTGTAATGAATAGCAGTGGCAAGGAGGAAATCAATACCTTTCAGAGGTCCAGTGAAATTCACAGATTTGGACTTAATGTGTTGTTGCCTTTATGATACAGCTGGAACAGCTGGCTCATCTGGTGTAGGCATACCCTCATTACTCCACACACCAGCCCAATTTGCTTGTAAGCTGTTGGTGTAAAACTGATGGATAGATGGACTCAAAATTCCATCCTGGTGCTCCCGGTTAGCCATTCCAGCGATTAGCCACAAACACCTGGACCTTCGCGTCCAAATAGAAATCTCCTTGTTAAAAATTCAACTTGAATCTGCTGATGCCTATGATAACAATGGGAAATGGGTGCCTTTGGGAGCCTTTCTGACAGGAGTGCTGGGTTATATTGTGCATTTTGATTTAGTTTCTCCCAATGTGAAGTTCTCTGTAGTTTTGGGGGATTTGCGGTTTCTGATGTGCTTGTTTAGTCTTCAATGTTTTTCTGTGTTTTTCTTTAGTTGATTATTCATTGTTTCTGATGTCTGATACTTGCCATTCTCATTTAGCTTCCACAGTACTTTTAAAAGTCTGGTCATCTCCCCGACTCCTTTCACCTGTGTTGATTGTCTCAGCTGCTCTTCATTCAATAATCATCCCCTTCTTTACATAAGATCTCTGGTTTCCTCATTCTATCAGATCTTTCCCAGTTGTCATCATTGGTCCTCCAGCTCTGCTGCCTCCCCTGACTCATGGTTCCCTTCTTCTTCTTCTCTCACTTTTATCTTTCATTTAGTCTCTTACTCTTTAGCATTTTTGTTGTCTTTTGAAGTTTGGTGCCAGATTTTCCAGCTTTTGCTGCACTTTTATAGCTGTTATTGGATCCACTTGAATTAAACCGAACCCTGTTATCGCTCCGTTTGCTGGTGTGCATTTAGATCCCAACCAACAACCACTCAGCAACCGTGACATTATCGGAGCCTCTCATCGGGCGCAAGTAAGAGTCACAAGTATCCCTGTGATTTATGAATGCGCATGGCAATTGAGGCAAATGGGTCCACTAAATTGTCAGACTGGAGGAATATTGTTTAATCCAATAATAAATCGGAGATAAGTTACATGTGTGACGTACAATTAGTTATGCAACTGCGTGCTGTTCATGGATCTAATTGCCGCTATGATACAGATGCTATGCTGTTAATTGCTTTCTTTCCTTATGGATAGAATTTTCTGCTTGAAACATCCTGTTTATGACTTAATTTGATAAGATAAGAGATCTAGAGCCTTGACTAGTAGCATGTATGGTTAACCCTGCCACATTTAGTTCCCCTCTGTTGGTACAGGATCTGCAAACAAACTGTAAGTTTTGGGAAATGTGATCTGAACAGAGTCAGAAATGCTTTCATTGCATGTCCCTGCTTTGAAAATCCTGATATGTGAAAGTAATTATGAGTTCTGAAAATTTAACGACCAGATGAAAGAAAATAGTACATGAAGAAAGTCAAAAAGTCAAATGCTTCTCAAATGCAAAATCCGTGGTTTGTGTTTGGTGATCTTTTATTTTTCTTTAAACGTGTTTAAATGTGAATTAGTAGTGTTTACTGCATCACCTTGTCTCAAAGCTAGTCTGTGAATTTTAGTGCAACAAGTGGAGAACTTCATTGTCAGAGTATAAACTCATACTGCTCACACTCATTGAGAGGGTGTCTGACTGGTCCTGGAGGTCTGCTGTCCTGCAGGTTTTAGATGTCCCCCTGACTCTGCACAGCTCATTCTGTTTAAATAAAGCTCAGCCCAAGCCTGCTAAGAATTCACTGATGGGACTCAGGGGAAATGTCTTAAACGTGGGCTAAAGTGGCCCTCAAAGACCAGAGTTTGACACCCGTGCTTTAGATGATCTGGAAAATGGAATAAAGGCAGTCTATTAAGAGAACAGAAGAATGCCGTAATGCAACTCAAATTAGATGCAATTTAGATCCACATCCCACATAGTGGAGTGAAAAAGGCAAAATAATAAAGTTCACCCAATCCAAGTTGTTTGATAAAAGAAAAAGTAAACAAAGGATCTCTGACCTAACTGCTGCCAGTTGTTAGGTACATCACTAACTCTTCCAAATGTTAAATAGACCTTTTCTTTTTCCCCCAAGCATACTCGCATTGTCTCGTTGAGCAGAGGTGAAACTGAAACCAGGCTTTTTCTTTTGTGACAACCACATGCAACACCATGTGTTTACCCCGTGGTTCCTGAAAATGACCCCCCGCCCCACACACACACTGTTTTAGACAACGTCCTTTTAACCCTCATTTGAATTAATGAACATCAAAAGCCTTTTATAAGTCAGTCCTAGTAGTTAAACAGGGGATTTTAGACAATTTTCTCTATCTATCTTGTTCACTATGGTTTTGTAAATGGGTCACCTCATCCACGTCTATGAGGACTGTAAACAGAAAGAGTTTGAATTCCACTTAAACCTCTGGAATTTTAAAGTGACTTTACTTCACACTTTAAATTGAGGTATTCAGTCATTGTTTTGCTGCTGTGTGCTACTTACAGATTGTAAACTCAGCTAAAGGAACACAAATAAAAGTGAAGGTTCAGGGCCATACAGAAAACACTGCATGGTTGGAGTTGGGAGAACAATCCCCTTTTTTACAATAGATATCGTTTTAATGTGTTCCTTCGACTAATTGTTCTTGACAAAAAGCTTCGAGACCGCTAAAATTGCCAATGTTTGCTGACAATGAAATTAGCATACTGGCGATATCATTACATCACATTTGCATCAGGCAGGCTCAAAATCTTTATTTGAATGCTTTCCTTCTACTTTTTTTGTGCTCACACACACTCTTGTAGAAACAAGAGGCCCCTGTAAAGCTGCTTTTGGTTACATGTAATATCTCTTTCTGTCGTTAAAATCTCATAATGAGTTCTGAAAGGTACGGGCAGCCATTGCATGCTGGGGTAACGGGACATTGTCAGAAAAAGATGGAAGCCCATCTGATGTATTCTGATCCAACTAATGGCTTAGCCTATTTAACCTGGCAGTTTCTTCTTATTCTCATTCTGTGCTTGTAAACTTTTTAGTTTACCCCTTATATTTGATAAGATATCAATTGTTATAGTCTAACGGTTATAGTCTGTTGGTAGTTGTAGTCAAGGTTCTAAAGTTGTCATCTTTACCATATGTAAAGATGTGGGTAACCACTTTCATTAAAAACTGTAAGACATCATACAGATTCCTCTGTTTTGACTCTTCAAAAAAATTCCTACCATCTATCATCACGAGGAAAAGATTTGTGCAGGATCTTCTACCATTTTTAACCAGCTCCACATTGTAATGGAGTCAGGGGGGTTACTCCTAACTTGTCTGTTTTAATTCCGTCTCTCTGCTTCCATTGCTTCTCATCAGGTCCCCCTTGGGCTCACACTATTATCCAAACCCAGTGCCCTCAATCTAACCGCTACAGTAGCCAATTCCACAGGTCACTGTCCGTACAGAGGCCTGGTAAGCGTGTAATCAAGGGGTGGGATGAGTTGGAATTGTGTAGTGTGTCAATGGAACATGGCTGCAGGCATGTGTCACGGTGATGTGAGGCTGCATCTTTTGGCCATTATATCAGTTATAAATTGACCATTCAAAAATCACAGGATGACGGCACGGGCTTGCAAAGTTCCATACAGAACTGGATGTCAGGAATAATAGAGATCAATGAGGCTTCGGAACACATAATGGTCTTTAAAGGAAAATCTAGGAAAGTATTTTAGCAAAAAGTTTAACTAATTGGATCTGCTCTTTTGATTCTTTGGTGCAAAGCACAAGGTTGAACTTGGCAAAGGCGCCTTAAAACACCTGCCAAACAAAAGCAGTCATACAGAGGTCTGGACAGAGAGAACAGACAATAAATCCTCATTTACCTGATGGTCACTGAGGTGTGACAAGCTGGCTTCCACAAGAGGGAACTAGATCAAAGACTGGGCAGAGATGGAGACAGCAGGCAGGTGATTCACCTCTGAGGAAAAGTTCGGTGCTGGCTCGACCTTCAAGTTCCTGCTCATGAAAGTAGAACCTAAAGTGTAAATGTCATGTTTGTATGATCTAAGATGAATAAGGAGCGCATCATTAACCCATAATGATGAGCTAAAGTACCGTCACTTCCCCTCAGTGCTGAAAAATGTGGGCAGGCCCCTTGTATGAAGTCTGTTTCACATTTAAAACAAGCATTGCTTTCGGAATGAGATATACCACCATTTCAAAGAGTTACACTTTCTAAACCTCCATGAATAAAATACACGCTCTGCAAAAGGATTCAGAGCTGTTGGAGGTAACAGGGCTACCATCCACACATTGCTCAAAGGCACAGAGAGGAACTGCATTTCTGCTAAACTGGTTGTTATTTAAGTGCTATAAACTAAATGTGGTGTCCCTTCTGTACCTTCCACTACTGCATGCAACAATGGAAACCCCTCTCTTAAATTATATATTGTTCATATATACTGATCAAAATCTCGTCTATACCCTATAGCAGGATTAAGAACTAGAAAAATACACTGTAAGATCCTGAATTAGTACATTGAAATGTTGTAGGCTCCTTAAAGACAGACCAGTCCTAGTTCCCCAATCGTCAAATTACTAATGTCTGTAGAAATTCTGAGAGGTTTTAATAATTTTGCATTGTAATTGAACAATTTGATGAATCAGCAGATGAGTTTTCATGGGAAGTCTGACACAATCAAGTTGACCTTTCAGTTGCAGTAAAGAGAGGAAGGCAGGCAGACAGCAGTCAGGCAAGTATTTTTTAGACATACTTATAGCCATGATGTAAACTTGTAGACAACACACAGATGCTCTAAAAGATTCTAGAAATCTTTAACTGATCTAAGCAATTTGACACGTGACAGTCAAAGTCTTAGTCTATATTTACGCAAACTTGTGTGTTGCAGGAAATGTCCAGGCGGTTAACACATACGCTTACTTTTGATTGATACAACACGTCAGGAGTGACCCATTAGCACGGTGCATTGATTAACTACCCATGACTAATGAACTGCACACTGTAAGCCACAAAATCATTCCAGTACACAACTAAAAATATGGACTCATGTGTCCCAAAAAAGAATTTTTAGAATGCTTTCTGAAAGCTGGTCCACTAATTCCACTCAGCAGCACAATACTGAAAACAATGTTGGGAAGTCTTTCCCCAGAAAGTCTATTGTTAAAGAGGACAGATTTCCGGATCTATTTTAATCAGGCTGAGGACCATGCAACTCTTAGCGCTGCACAGTAACAGAAGAAAGTTTATGTAAGCCTTGGAAAAGATGCGTCTGACACATTGGTATTCTGACAAGGAGTTTCACACAGGAGCTACCATCCCCTGCTTATTGTTCTCATTATTCATACCAAATCTCGGAAACATTATTACAGAATACATTATATGGTCCATTTAAATGTGGGAGATATACATCCCATGTATATGAAGTACTTTTTTAGTAATTGATGAATAGATTCTTGTCACTGTCAGTGATTATCATTGGGTTTTGCTTGGATAATACAGAGAGCATTCCTAAAAACCTCAGATAGAGAAAAATGAGCATAATTATGCATTAAATTAATCTGATGGGTCCAAGAACAGAAGAACAATTGTGCTCTCATTCATTGCAGTTCCTATTACCCCAACAATATCATTATATAGCCTTTTTCATATCGGGGAGAAGTCACAAGAGTCCAGGTAAAGCTGGCCTGTGGTGGTACCGGTGGCGTTTTAGATTTACTTTAAAGTAATCCTCTTGTGAATACAAAAAACTTGAGAACAAGCTGTAGAACCAGTTCCCCTTTTCAACTATTTTTCATTAAAAACTGTGAGCATCTGCTTTGAGGTTTGAGGCTTCCAACGACAGCCAAAAGATAATCAGAGATGAAGCATCAATTACAGCAAAAGCCCTCCCAAATATAGAAAAAATTAAAAAAGCAATCTCTAATCACCATCATCAATCTTTAAGAAAATCTATTTTCCCCTTTGCTGTAAGGCTTACTTTATTGTTCATGGGGCTGAAAGTCGAAATTTGAAGTCAAACGATTCTCCTGAGAGCAGAAGGCTTTCTCAGTTCGGGTTAAACCGGCTCCGGCGTGCCAGCTCTGTGTGAGAGGTGCATGAGAGAAAGCAATGAAGGTTGTGCTGTTATCTATGGGAAACTCTCCAAACAATAATCGAGTACCGAGTTCAGAGAAAAGGCGGCCATATAAAACAAGACACGTATCCGAGCCCTGACTATGATGGAGATGGTAAAAATGTGCAATCAGTTTAATTAAACCCCTTTCACACTAAAAAGAAAGAAAAGGAATATGCACAATAAATTGCAGTCAAACAAACAATAGTTGACTTAAATTGTAGGTTTGTGGTTTGTTCCTTTTGGGCTATTGTACTTTAGAGGATGAAATACTTTTACACCAATGGAAACAAACAAGATATACTGGATGCAACTTTTAATGACTGGCAGCTTTTCCTTTTTACATATTTCAAACAGGTTGTCTGTGAAACTTTCGAAAAGTTATTTAAAACTTAAATAATTTTCACAAAGGTTTCAAACATTCGGTGTGTCACAAAATAGATTAACGTTTATACCAATGTAATCACTGCCAGAATGCAACATAGATAATTAAATTTCCAAGGATCATTTCCAAATGTTGTAGGTACTTCTTCAATGAGCCAACACAAAAGAATAAAAGGATTTGAAGATCAATGTATTTCCAATTAAGATAACATGCAACTTGGAAGTACAAGTAAAGGCTAGACAATTATTTGGCTCAGCAGATGTACCTGCATACATAAATCCATTTAAAGCATGCTCATTTGGAAATAAAAAACTGTGTTTTCTTATAGTTTCAGGTCCATTATCTTAGATTGCAAATGTCAAATGCATGCATTCTGAAATGGGTTTATTTTTACATTAATATTATAATGCTGATGACATTAGCAAACTAGGGCTAGAACTTATAGGTTTGTGTTGCATAACCCCCTAAAGAAGTGCACCTCAGCTACCACTGAGCAAAACAAAACTATAGCCAAAAAGACACAGCGAAAGCTTAATCTAATCATGAAGGGTTTAGAGCATGTGTGATATGCAGCCACATCGGGACGAATGTGATACGGAGGGAGGGGGAAATGTCTGGTTGGAGAAAAAACTAAAAAATTAATTGGTGAGAGCTCTGTTGATAGGAATGCATCTGTAAGACTGAATTTATTAGACTGAGCGCACAACATTAGTATTTTTTTCCTCATTATATCAGCTTGAATGAGATTTTGTTGGCACCTGAACAGCAGAAGGTCTGTGGTTTCGACTCAAGCGTTGAGGTCTCTTTGAATACGAATTAACCCCTATGTTGCCTATTGACGCATCCATTGATTTATGGGTGTAGAAAAAAAGCACTACAGAGCCTGTATGTGACTTCAGATGTGCTGAATGAGTGAATGGGACATTTTGTGTAAAAGCCGAGTGGCTTAAGTAAGTGGGTCTACAATTCATTTACCAATAATGTCTGCTGACAGGTTTCCTATAGCAGGTAGTCCACCAGGCCGCCCCATCATTTTTACACAATGCCGTAACAAATCAGACACAAACTCCTAAAGAGACTGTGTACTCAGTTAAATCTAAATGTGCCAAAACAAATTATATTGTCTGTTTACAGGTCATCTTCCATAACAGGAGGATGGTCCTGGAAGAGGTGAGAACTGAAAAGTTAGGTGGCCCACATAGACACAAATGAATAATAAGATAGAACAATAGGATCTCTAAGCTGACCTTCATTATTTCTTAAATCCTCTATCATTATTGGAGAGAAGTCGCGCTTGTTTGTGATAAACCGAAAGGTTTTTAAATATATATTACTGTTGATCATGAATGAGAGCGATAATTGCTTTAAAGGAAAGTAAAGAGAGAGATCGATGCGAGTCTGTAGGAGTTCACGCGGACCGCGTTGTTTGTGTTTGGAGCCGCGATAAGGGGTGCGCATGGGCTGAGGACGGGGTCCTGTCGCCTCTCCCGAGGGCAGCCGTGATGCTGCGTCCGCCTATATAAGACCCCTACAAGATGCCACGGACGGGTCGTTCGTGCACTTGCGCTTTCCCAGACATCGCGCAACTTCTGCTCCGCCGCGGCTCGCCGTCTCTCCCGCGGAGGCCGACGCTTTGCGCTTTTTCGCGCGGTTTCCTTTCACTTTTGAGCGTCACCCCCTCTTTTTACGCGGACCCCCTCCGTCTGCGCCGCTCCGACATGCAAGCGGGTCGCCGCGGGATTCGGCGCACGAACTTTGCCAAAGACGAGCGCCAGGGCGCACAGGATTCCGGGCGCGGACTGCGCGTTTTCGCGCAAGTGTGACTCCACGCGAACTTGTGGAGCATGAGAGTAGGAGCGCAGGCGGGATTTTCTCTGCGTTAAGCTTCGCCGAGCAGGTAGCCGACCCTCCGGGCATGGACAATGGATACGCTGAGTTTGTCAGTTAACGCGGTGTCCTACACCGTGGCAACTGAGATCCCCAGCGCCGACGATCCGTTCAACGGACCCATCAGGAACATCGCCCCGTGGAACTTTACTGTCCTGGCCGTTGTCATGTTCATGGTCACCTCGCTGTCCCTGACCGAGAATTTCCTGGTGATGTTTGTCACTTTCAAGTTCAAACAGCTCAGACAGCCTCTGAATTACATCATAGTAAACCTGGCCATTGCCGACTTTCTTGTCTCCCTCACGGGCGGACTGATAAGTTTTCTGACAAACGCACGGGGTTATTTCTTCCTCGGGAAGTGGGCTTGTGTCTTGGAGGGCTTTGCCGTTACTTTTTTCGGTAGGTTCTGTCCCGTCACTGTTCTCTTATGTGAGATGGAGAAATGCATGTAGGTGTTGAGTGGTGGAGCAAAAGTGGATAATGGCTTAAATGACTTATCAGCCCCCCACCAGCACAGACTTGGACGACCTGATTCTAATTTATGGGAGCTGTGAGTAATAGCAAATTCAGGGCTCAATTTGTCTAAAATAGAAATTCACTTTTTTCCTTTTATCCAAGTAAATATTGGGTCTGTTTGGAGTCTTTGAGCTGACACATGAGATAAAGCTAAATTATATGCTCGTGCAAGGGAGCTCTAAAAAGGAATGTAACAAAATCTACTGGAAGTCCAATCTTCCTCGCCTCCAAACTAAAACTCAATGATTAGCGAGCCAGATGTGTATGTGCAAAGTGAAAGTGCCTCTCAGTATTAACCCATGATATTGTTTTCTTGAGCCTCTGGTGTAGATTACCTTTGCTGGTTCTTAAATAACTGCACCTGCAAAGCATTTTCCTCTGTGCTACGCTAAGTGTGTAAAAAAAAAAAAAGAACTGATTGTAGGATCCCCAGCAGAAAGCCCTTTATGAGACTAGTAAGCCCAGATTCAAAACCATGCCAACGGCAGATGTTAACATCCCAGTACAGGAGCCTTCTCACACACCGAGGTGCATGACTCGCCATAAGTAGGTTACCAGAGCCGTGACCACCAATTTAACTATGTCGCCGGGTTTTGTTTGGTACTTTCAAGAGTTCTTCTTATTCTAAAACAGCCCGTAGAGATCTTGAGAATGGGATCGTGAGAATCCAGTGAGATGCATGCAAGTACGTGCAAGGAGGAGTAAAACAGAACACTAGATCAGTTCATGTAAAAGCCTTCTAGCTGAGCTTTGAAACAAGGGTCTTTTGATCTACTTTTGGTGTCTTGGACAGGTTGTAGAGGAAGAGAGACGATGTCCTTATTGCAGACGGTTAAGCCGACAGACTGAATGCCAAACACTAATCTGAGTTCCCATGGTAAACGCAGTATGACGAGTGTCATATGACCATGGGAAAAATATTGTCAGATCAGTGTCACTTGAAAACGTTTAACTTCTGGCATAATGGGGCCGCTTTGGTCCTGTGAGGAGAATGAAATCCCATATATCCTGGACACGGGCTTTATAAAGAGACATTGATGCTGAACAGCTTCCACTGGTGAGGCCTGCACGATCTTATCCAAGAATCTCATGTGTCCTGGTGACTGGGTTGCATTGAATTACCATGGAAAACAGTGTGGCATGGAATAACTCAGAGATTTAAAAGCTCTATATCCTGGAAACTATAAAAATAAAACAGTGTGGGGAATAAGCTGGTTCTTTAGATGGAAATTAGCCCTCCGACACACTAAGTTTAGATGTTAGCAAACCATGCAAATTTAAAATCAGTGGCCAACTGAAGTCAGGTTCTAATCGAAGTAGTACTCCAGAGTCTATTACATGACAGCTGGTTGAATGATTGACTGTTGTGTTTTTCTGATGTGTAACCTGTTGATATATGTGTCTATGCATTTTTTTTAGCATAACAGCTGCTGTAATTGATATTCTGCTGAGGTGGAAAACTTTTTTCTGTTTTGGTCATATTTTCTTGGTTTGTGTCCACCTAGTTAACAGATAAATTAATTCGAACTGGACGAGTAAAACGAGGGATGTCTAAAACACTCCTGTTGTGGTGAGTTTTTTGAGCTTAGCAAAGCTTCAGATGCAGTTCTGGGACTGGACGGTGTTCAGTCGTTTAGCAAAAGCCAGGTGCTCTTGGTAACACATGTATTTAGTCTTGTAGGCAGACACAAAGTGTACCTGAGTGTATGGGGATAAGTGATTAACCAGTCAGTGAGAGTGACTTATTACCACAATTAAAGTCTTCCTTTTTTTTTCTAAGCCCATTAGGAAGCAACCTAATGCACTCACCCCAAATCATTAAACTATTTCCACCAGCAGATTGGGAACTTTTGACTTTTACCAGTGCAGAATATGGGCAATTTGTTAAAAAACAAGACAAGTGTTAACACAAAGGGGGGGGGGATTTCATCAGTCCAACTCCATTTGAAGTTCAAAAGTACTTAGACATGTCAGATTGGTGAGGAGCTCTCACAAAAACATGCATTACGAGCTAATATTTGGTCATTTTTAAATGTAAAGGAGTTGTTTTCATGTCCCGCAGGGATCGTGGCCCTGTGGTCTCTGGCTGTTCTGTCTTTTGAGCGCTTCTTCGTGATCTGCCGGCCGCTGGGGAACATCCGACTGCAGCCCAAGCACGCCATCCTGGGTCTGCTGTTCGTGTGGAGCTTCTCCTTCATCTGGACCTTCCCCCCGGTGCTCGGCTGGAACAGATACACGGTCAGCAAGATCGGAACCACCTGCGAGCCCGACTGGTGAGAGCTGAGTCTTGTAGAATGTTCAGAAAGCGGAGAAAAAAAACTGTACGCGTTGGCTTTAGTTCACAAAAATCCCAAAACGCTTTTTTTTCGCCCTTAATCCATGCTGTGGATGCAATTTCGCTGGTTTACCACCTGAGAAATTAGCCCAATAAAAACAGGATTGAGGTAGGTAGGTAGGTAGGTGAGTGATTGATTTAAACTGGAATATTACCTCTGAGGCGGCATGTAGCGGTGGTAGTATTTCAAACTGGATTTTTAGCGGCTCAGTCAGCACAACTTTAAACGTCTTCCCTCCAATCAAATAAAGGCGGGCGGGGGCAGTCAAAGTATCTTACCATCATCAGAAGTTGGAGATGGATGTTTTTCTGAGTGGCTTTTAGGAAGAAATCCCTTTAATGCTTTGATGATGTAGATTTCTTTTGTTGAAAACAAACACAAAGATGTTTTCGCCTCATCAAATTGATGTGGCTATCTACAGAATTCATACGTGAGGCTACTCTCTTATACAGATGTAATGCTTTCCTTGGACATCTTTTATGTGTTAACCTCTTTAACAAGTAGAAATTGTTAGTACAAAAACTGTGGCTTTACATTGAAAGTATCTAAAGCTAACCTCCGTCGTTTAACCTAAATTGTAACCTATACATAACTCGGTTTCTTAGTCTCCACATCAAATACCTTTCACACAAACGGAAAGCGACCAGATCCACACTGCTGCTTCAGCTGTGTAAGCGCACGTTAATGCGTTTTGCGAAACAAGCCGAGCAGCAGGTTTTAGCTCTAACCTTGGCCCTCGGGGTGCCATCTGGATAATGCTATTTAGCTGTTTTGATCAAAGGTGCATAGATATGGGGCTGAGTGGTGGCCTCAAGCCCTACAAGAGAAGCATCGCTCCAACGGAGTGACGGGGGGGATGGGGGTGACAAATGGTTAAAACAATTAAGCGATCTCCTAATGGGGATTGTCGCCACACTGATGACACAATCCACCTCAGAATTCGAGCAACACGAGTTCAATCAAAAAGCGCTTCGGTTAACAGCAGGAACTGGAACGGCACAGGTGGGCGAGGTCCAGATGGTTGCAACATGCGCAGCCTAATGCATTTTAAAAGCCTCATTTATGTGCATCCATTTGTCACTGCTCACATGTAAAATGCATGGGCAAGCTTTTGAATATCTGAAAGGATTTGTACGGCCGTGCTGGGGAAGACAATATCATCTAACTGGCATTAGATGGCTGCCCCCTTAGGGAGCATCTCTATGATGTCAGGGCATCTTAACTGCAGTTTATTATTCGGTTGAAACACATAAACCCCCTAATGATCCCTTGGCTAAGCAATGTCTCCATTATGAGTTTATTAATCTGGAGAACAGAGGTCCATGAATTTAGGGATGGCCTCTACCCTTAATCAGAGTGCAAGATACAATCTAACACTTTGAAGTTTCCAGACATTTAAAAAAAATTGTTCTAGCCCTCTGGCAATGTCAACAACATTTATGACAGCAGTACGCTCCCTGATGTCCTGGGGAAATCTGCACATGTAATAGTACTAATCCTCTTGCTATGTTCATTTCACCAACATGTTCTTTTTATCTAAAGACCCATGCACAGGATTTATTTTTTCATTCGGTTTTTATTGTTAAATTTCTACATACAGCCGGCGCAAGATTGGATCAGCTCTTCTAGCTGACCCAACTCTTGTCATATACTCCCTCAACTAATATGGGAGACTACACAAAAATGCATGCTTCTGGATGCACACAGAAACATCCACAGTCTAGTTCTCACAAGAGCTTTCTTACAATTAGATCAAAATTACTAATGCACAATCAGTCGAAAGCAGGAGTTGAGTTATGTTCAAAATAACATGACTTTCATTTGAGCAGGTCATTTCAAGTTCAATTTAGATTTATACAATTGTAAAAGCAGTTGGATTTCACACCTGCAGTCCTGTGATTTCTGTTTAGTTTACATAAAAACAAAAGAAAAAATGTCTTAGTCAGTCTTAATTAGCTAGAGCCATACTGGTAGCTAGACAGTAAGGCTAGAGGAATTTGAATTCTGATAGGTCAAAGAGTCATTGGTCAGCCTCTGCTGAGCTTTTTTCTTTGGCACAGTATCAGTTAAGATATGATCTGACAACAACAACAAAAAGAATTGTTGAATTTTAGCTGGTGAGTTGGTTTCTCATAGTACACAAAGCAGTTTTTTCTTTCTTGTCTTACGTTTGTCTTTGTGGCTAATTAGATCAGAGTATACAGCAGCCATTAAACGTAAAATCCCCATAACCTTGTCAAAAAGCACACAGAATCAGGCTTTGTCTCTCACTGTCTAAATAAATGCAATATATCTGACGATAAGATAGCCGACAGCGGACAAAAAAGATGCACTTTTTCCAAACAGACAGCCTGTGTTATGCAATGACTCACAGCATGTGCTTAAGCTTGTCTTTTTTGTGGTTGTGGCTTCCTTCTTGTTTAATCCTATCATGGGATGGAGTGTAGATGTGTTTATTTGTTAAGTCACATAAGAAGAATCTTTTTTCTTTTCTGGCTAGACACTATATTCCATTGGCAAGTTATACATTGCAATTAGTTTTAAGCTAACTCTCCTTGTAAATTCATATAGCCGATACATGTGAAAGAGGTTTGAGATTTGAAGTCTGCCAATTGTCGTGCCAGATGATTGGATGCTGATGGAGAAAAGATTTGTTCAGATGATTTAGTTTTTATTTGGGTGTTTTTTTCTTGTTAAACTCATAAGAATTTACAGCTTTAATGTCTTTTGCTTGACCTGCCAGTTGACCTCTGAAAAGCTTCTTTGGTCCAGCGAATAAATAGAGTAAATGCAATTTTATACTTCAAATAAATACTTTTTTGGGGTGATCCATTAACAGAAACTCGATGTGCAAAGCTCTCCTTTTTTTCTTTAAGAAAAAACAACAACAAACAGGACAGGAATGATAAAACCACATTGCAAGGCAATCAGAGATAGACTGATAAAAGTGCAGAGATTCTAAAAGATAACAGGGGGTGTATGACTGTTTTTGTGGGTGCAATTAGAAGAAAAGTGAGCATGTTCATGTTGTGCCTTCCGGGAATTTGAATGTTTTATTGAATGATTTATCGGTGTGTGCCCCGAAACGTTAAAGATATTAATATTGATGATATTTTCAGGGCCCTCAAGAGAGTTGGGTTTGGAATTTCTAGCATCACCTATTCAAAATGAGTTTTCTCATCTTTTAAAATAATAATAAAAAAAAGATATCCCTCAAACCTCCACTCTTTTTCAGTCTTGACATAACTGCCCACTTTCCGCAGTGGCGGCTGAGTGCAACGAGGTATCGTGGATGTATGTTCTTCATTCACGTGCCAAAAAATGAACAAGGGTTTTGAGCCCAAAAGCGCAATTGCAAAAGCTGACCTGCTCCTCACTTCATTTGTTCAACAAGGATTAAGATGGATGGCTGCAAACGCACACACACACACGCACACGCTGCTCCGTCTGCCAGGTGGATCCCTGGGCATTAATCTGGTGCTCCTTTCATTTAAAGGTTGTAGGTGTTCTTAGCGAAACCACTTAATTAGACCAAATTAGTGTCCTCTGGGCTCCAAAGTGATTCACGGAGATTTGTCTCAGCTGCGAAATTCCCCTTTTAACTGTGGCTCAGTTGAAGTGCAAAGCTTGTTGCCTTCCCCTTGAGTCACATAAAAGCCTCTGCATTTTGAAGGGGGTCTCATTGCTGGGAATAGACGGGTTTGTGTACCTTATTGTGGTTGGTCACATCACGCGAGATCGGTTTAGTTTCCCGGAACACTCCATGACTGTCTTGAAAAGTAACGAGTCACTTTTTTTTGTTGTTGTTGTTGTCTGTCTGTAAACAGGTATTCAACCAACATTACAGATCACAGCTACATCATCACTTTCTTCGCCACCTGTTTCATTCTGCCTCTTGGAGTAATATTCTACTGCTATGGGAGGCTGCTGCGAAAGCTCCGAAAGGTCAGTTGCCTGATGCCCTACACGAGGAAAAACAGCGTTCGCTTTCATTCGGAATCTACTTCCGAAAGGCATTTTTACGCCGTGCGCCTCAATGAATTTCTTATTTTACACGGGGGCGTGTCACGGTCATGTTTCTTTCATAGGGAGAAAAATAAGCTTGACACAGTTGCAGAGCTTACAGATACAAAAGCAGAAATGTGAAAATGTTAAAGTCCCACGGCCCCATAATGGACGCAATCTTGTCAATTTACTTTGATTTTGAAGTTTGAATAATTTGCTGAACACATTTCTTTGGAGGTGAATGTATCTATTTGTTGTTGCGGACCTATGATTTATGTTAAACAGCAAAACAATTGTCCTCTTAAGCGAATGTGACATCGTTTGACACATTTGTCAGCTGAAAACTGAGCGACTGTGAATGAGACACTGATTGGATACATGTGACTGAGGTTTAATCATGTCGGGGACATTAGCAAAATGCTTACACATTTGGCCTTTCTCTTTCTTCCAGGTGTCCCATGGGCGTCTGGCCACCGCCAGGAAGCCTGAGCGACAGGTGACGCGCATGGTTGTGGTGATGATTGTGGCCTTTATGGTGGGCTGGACGCCGTACGCGGCCTTCTCCATCCTGGTGACGGCCCACCCGACCGTAGAGCTCGATCCCAGGCTGGCCGCCATCCCCGCCTTTTTCTCCAAGACAGCTGCTGTCTACAACCCTATCATCTACGTCTTCATGAACAAACAGGTAGCGCTGGACTTTAAAAGTCAACAGATCGCTTTTTTTTTGCAAAGCTCAGAAAGCAGATAAATAGGATTTGAGTGGAATGATTGGGACAGAAAATTAAGTCTCAAATGTTTTTCCCATCCCCTCACACAACTGGGCACGACTGCCATGTAGAAGCCCACTGACATCATTACTAAATCAAATTAGAATCAGAACCTGTTTCTACTACTATTCCGCATTAAGGTCCAGAGACTCTCATATTTAGGGTTAAAAAAAGAACAACAGATGAGTACTTCTCTTTATAAACTTAAATTGACCATTTTTTTTGTTGATGTTGATATCATTGACTTTTTCCACGATATTAATTTTATTTAATTTCTTTAACTGGCTCATCTGTTCAGCTCTAATGTTCTAATGTTGATGAGACATTCCATTTGTTCACAGTCCAAAAGAAACCTTTTAGTCTTGAAAAATGTGTCTGTTCATCTTTACATACTGATGAGATCTATATGTGGGTATATCCTCAGTCAATAGTCTATAGTATGCTCTATATTACTTAAAAAGTTTATCGTTAAAGCAAGCGCTGCTCACAAGCTGTGTGAAAAGCGACGCTCTGCTACGAGATGTGGGCCTTGACGTGTGTGTGAATCCCTCTGAAAAACGTCATTATTTGCTTCTTTTTTGTGAGCCAAGCATCACCGCTGAAAAATCTGTCAAGTTTAAACCAACTGGACTGGGGTTCACATTGGATTTGCAAAAATTGCCCTTTTCTTCTTTTGGATACAACATGTGTTGCTGTCTGAATGTAGATATTTTACTCCAATTTACTTGATTTTTACTTTTCAACCAGTACTGCAATTTGCTTCACGCGAGCTACTGAGACAACTGAGATGAGACTGAGATCTCTATTGTTGTTGGCATTAGGCTGTCTCTCAATAATTCATAGTGAATGAATAAATGAAATGAAACCTACAGATTCCATTTGTCCATGTGTGGCTCTGCTGAAAAATTGAACAGCTACCTTGACGATTCTTGTGTTGCTCTCGGTTGAAAAAAGAAAAAAAAGAAGATGAAATTAAGCTAATTTATTAATCAAAAGCTATTGACTTTGTAACATTCTACATTAGGACTACAACTTTTTGACTCCTTGATGGATTATTCACAGGACTGTCGCTAGTGAAGTGCCCAATATTTTATCTCTAAATGTCTAAACAAGGTACTTGGAAGAGATGTAGTGTTTAGAGAGAGTCATTAAGCCCTGTAGAATTGGCCTATTAACATAAGCTACTCAGACACTGCATGAATTTAGATGAATATAATCATATTATGTCATCATTAAAATTACTGGTCACTTGGTAAATCAGTACCTAAACCTAAACCTTTTTGAATGTCTAGTTGGACTACACTGAGTAGAAACAGACATAGTATTATCCAAATTCTCCAGTGTATGACTGTTGCTGAGTTTTTATCAAACCAAACTTGTTGACACAGTGACAGGGTACATTATACAAATCTGTATATATATGCATACACCAAATTCTAGGAGTAACTGTGAGTGTGTGTGTGTGTGGTTGTTCGTATATGAGAAGAGTTATAGAATATCTATCTATCTATCTATCTATCTATCTATCTATCTATCTATCTAT
>JABUIW010000010.1:2148064-2194069 GCA_013363375.1 Menidia beryllina
TCTATCTATCTATCTATCTATCTATCTATCTATCTATCTATCTATCTTTCCACTGCTTATGATACACAATCATATCTTCCCCTCACTAGAGTTATGCTCTAAAGCAAATTAAATATATGTTATAAACATTTTTTCAAGCAGATCAAGCAAAATGTCAGACAATGTAACACAGTAAGCTGTATTTTCCGTCTCTCCTCAGCCAGTGTGCTGAACAGGATTTGGTTTAGACTGCATTGGAACTTTATAATGAAATGTTAGATGCTGTACAATTTCGAAAAAAAACTTTATGGAAATGTACATAAGTCTGTATGAATCATATTTTTTCTTGAGTTTTAAGTTTATTATAATAAATTCTGGGGCTGTTGTTTAAAGGACGCAGGCAGCACAATGTAGGACCGTGCATAAAAAGACATTAAGGATATAAAAGACTAACTGACATCCTTCAGGGATTGATGCTCCTGATCTGAGACATTCAAAGGGGTTCTTTTCTACTTCTGGTTTTTAAATGTGAATACTAAAAAAATTAAGCTGTCTAGGTTTTACTATTACTATTGTAACCCTAACTATTGAGTTGTTGTACTAAATCAGTATTATATTTAGGGCTAGCCAATTATTAACATTTTTGATCGCGTTTAATCCATGATGAATCCACTACGATATTGACGAGATACAACAAGCAGACTCTGATTAGAGCAGAACCGCTGCAGATCAGCACCCTTTTCAGTCGACCTCTGGAGTACGATGTTTGTGTCTGTGGGTTACATAACAAGGTGAGGTGAAACATAGATTCAGGCTTTCTTTTATCATGCATGAGTAATGCTACTAGTTGGCTTTTAGAGGAATGCTGCCTCCAGTAATCTCAAAGGTCAAAAGGCTTCTAAAACAGTATACCTACACTTTAAAAAATAGGAGCACAATACGATTACATTCATGTATTGTGAGGTACTTTTGCGATTTATGTTCCCTAATTATTGAACCCTAAAGCACACATTTACCCTAAACTTATGTTCCTAAGTTTTAAATGGACAAATTATACAAGGGTGCAACTGCAGGACCTTTGAGGGCACCATCCTATTTACAAGTCTTGGACCCCTAAAGGTACAATTGGGTACTTTCTTTTCGGGGGGTTTATATATCACTTCTTATGGGGTTGTTTTAAGTCCATTTAACATGAGGCTTTAAAGAAACTTTGATCTATCAGTATCACTTCATCAATTGGAGAGGCAGATAGACACCCAAGAATGGAGTCTTTTTTAAAAAAAATATTTAAGCTGACCTTTTGGATCATTCTTGGAATTCTTGGAAGCCAGGTTATTGGCGATTGAAATGGCAGAAATGCAACTAAAAAAAGTTTAAAGCTAATTTATTAAGCATACAGGCAGATGAACAGTGAACAATTAAAACACAAACATTTGCTCGGGGAGTGAATTACTTTTTATTTTCCTGAGGTTAATCTAGAGGAAACAGATCATTTGAATGTTACATATTTGTGGTTTGTGAGCTAAAGTGAATAATCAAATGAACTGGCTTTATGGTCACAAAGGAACTTTTTAACTTCGATACCACTTCATATAAATCTGGCTGTCTTCCGTTTCCACTGTGAGGGAAGTTTCAGGAGAAATCTAGTAAGAGCTACTCACAGGGCCATTCCTTTCCAAACCCGCAACAGATAAAAAACACTAATCACCGAACAGATGACTCCAATCGATATGTTCAGAGCAGTCACATATGGGTTCAGAGCATACCCTTAGATAATTCCCACAACAAATGGGTATAATCATTCCGAGCTCTTTGTACCATAAGTGGGTATAACATGGAATCAAAGTGACCAATTTGTGTCCAAATGGCAGCACGGTGTTGCCATATTTGGTATATTGATGAAAAAAATGTCAGCGTACGGCGAGTAAATGGCATCAATTTTCCTTGAGTAATAAACTCTCCGACACGGGCAGCCTCGACTCGGTAGTTCTGAAGAGGAGCAATGCCAGGAGAACCGGCGAGACCGTGAAAACATAAGGAGAGCAGGAGTGGAAGATGGATCCATGCATTACTATTAAGCTTTTATGCTTCAAAATGTGTCAACATTCTAGTAATACCTCCATCACAGCACTGGCCCAGTAAAAGTATCAAAGTCCTTAACCCCATTCCCACCCATCCCAAAAAAGAACGGCCGATAAAACTCAATAAACTTTAAAACATCAGTCACTTGCCATTAATAGGGATCTAAATTAAGGTGTTCTGTCTCATATGACCACACTGCTTTTTAGGCCATTCCATGTAAAAGTCACAGCCTTTTGGTTAAGTTCGTTCTCAGCGATCCTGTTTGTAAGGATGCTGTTATCTAACCTTCTGTCAGGTATCGTGTGGAATAATCTGCTGCAGGTTAAACTGGGTCATTTGTTTCGGGCTATTCATCTTGCCATTATGGTGGCATTTTATATGACCTTATGTTTTTGGAAGGTCTTATTGAATTTATGATTTTTTTTTGCCAAGACTGGATGTAATGTTATGCAACTATTTTCAAACCACTTTCGAACCACTTTACTCCAAAGGCAATATGCTGGAGATATGTGGTTCTAGTAGGGTGGCCTTTGTGGAAAATTCTGGAGCTTTACTCCCTCTTTTTAAGCAATTTAGTGAGTGTATGCTGATGAGAGGTGGACTTTTCTGCTAATCTGTATACTGATTTCAACCTGCTCCATGGTATTGTTTCCATGTAAACGTACATTTCTAAAGATTTACGGAATAGACCTGGAGTCATTACGTCAACAAAGACACTAGAGAGAGTCATAAATCCAACTTAGTAGAGTCTATTGAGGGATATAATATCGAACTGGAGAACAATTGTAGAGCTTTGGATTTCTCTGTTACTCATTAAACCCTTTACGTGGAAAAAAAGTCTCATTTGCCCAAAAACAATGGTGTCACACTCAATTTGGCTGGAGTTTCCCACCCACTGAATTCCCTCTGTTTAAGCTAATGCTTTCCCCTGTCCTCTTGGTCCAGAAGAACATTATGACAGATCTGAGTAAAAAAAAAAAACTATTATTATTTTTCTTGTGTATTGACCCGTATTTCCTGCAATGGACTGGTGACCTGTCCATGATGTACCCCGCCTTTCATCCGTTGTCAGCTGGGATTGGCTCCAGCCCCCCACCCCTGTGACCCCGTTATGAATAAGCACTATAGAAATAGATGGATGGATGGATGATACATATTCCATTATCAGCTCCAGGTAGCAGACCCACTGAATACCTACGACTTACTTAAATCCAGCGTGTAACTTAGAGTGACAATAAGGTGAATATGGGAACCTGCTAGTTCCAATCATTCATTTGGATTTACTTTTGAGGTTGCCCTGCACTCATTCCTTGGCGTTTCCATTGGGGAGAGTGCATCTCCCGCCGAGAACGCCCCGCTGTGACGTGCAGGCATGAGCAGCAACTGAGGAAATAAAGTGGATGAAATTGTCTGCAGATCCTCTTGAACATCTTCTCACGTGTAAAAAGAGCTCCAATCCCCACAAATTCCAAATGTAGAGGCTCTGGATTACCGTGCAGCTCCCAATAAACCGATGGCTCAGTGGTTGTTGCCTCAGAATGATTGGCTAAATACGGCAACACTACCATATTGTCAGCCTTTTAGTATTTTCTCGACTTTGAGTTGTTGTTTTTTTCCAAAACTTTGACAGAAATACTGGTTTCAGGGGAGCAGTTTTTACAAGTCCCAGAGTGACCTGAAAAAAGTCATCTATCGTTTCCTGACAAATTTGAATAGTGTTGACTAGGTTGCTCTTAAGGACTTGTGAGAAACGGTTGTGTTATTTAAAAGATAATCACTGATCATCATAAATGTACAAATGAACACTGCCTCACCCTTCCACGCTTGTCATCAGAACAACCTAATCCAAGGCATAAGCACAAACCTGAGAGGGCATGAGGTTTGAAACATCACGAGGGCTCGTTTTTGACCTAAGACCATGTACATATATTGTACGTGGGATTGTGAGTGGTTGTTATGGGTAGTCAGTATCTTACCTTCAGCAGACAGCTGTCAAAAACTATGAAAATGAAGAATCAGAATCAGCTTTCTGGTCCCAAAGGGCCCCCCAGAAGAGCAAAGTATTCGTCTAAAAACAACCCAAAATCTCAGTTTTGCAAGGTTCTGGTTGCATCAGTTTTAGATGATATATTCCGTTCCAATTTATGTGTACATTAGTCATTATCTCCTGCCTCACTTTTAGTCATGAGGCATGTCAAACAGACAATGTGGTCTATGAAAACCAGGAAAGAAATGCAACAATGTTGGGATTTGTGAGTTTTTGTGGACTTTGTACTCAGGGTTTTGTGGAGTTTGTTCATCTTTTGGCTTAGTCACTCTTTCTCTTTTGTTGTCTGCAAAATGTAGTCTTCATCTGTCCGTCACTTTTACTCTCACGTCATGTTAGTTTCTTCTTAGTTTCAGGTTCTCAGTCACGGCCACTGTGCTCCTGGTTTTAGACATTTTCCCGCTTCTACATACTTGATTCTGATTGAAATGGATCTTGTTAAGCTCTGCACGGGTTTGCTACTGGGACATTGATGCGAATCGAGTGTTGAAGCAGGGAAACACCTGAGACCTGCAGGACAGCGGCTATAGTTTGACAACCCTGGTCTATATTTGATTTTTTCATCAGATTTTTGTGGTTTCCCAGCCCTTTGACACTTATTGCTTAGAAATGAATTGATAAAGTTCACCATTCAACAAGCTCATCCGTTTTCTAGTTTTCCCACCGGATTTTCACGAACAGCCCCCCTTACCAAACATAAAATTGTGTACACTTAAAAAGCAAACGTGGGAACTCTTGAACTTTTAGCATCAATGTCACAAAATGCTGTAAAAACTGGTATATTGGTGTATATATATATATATATATACTTGACCCCTCTGCTCAACCCCTTGTGTCTATGGTGGTTTCCAACTCAGGTCCTTAAGGCACACTGACCTACATTCCAAGTTTCTTTGTTCCATCACACCTGATTCAAATAAATGGAACAGCCCTCCAGCTCTCTAAACTCTGCAGAGGGTTGATGAAGACCCATTCATTTAAATTGGGTCTGCTGGAGCAGGAAAACTTGGAAAACATTTAGGGTAGTGGACTTTGGGGACCAAGATCGGGAATAACTATTGTAGTGTCAAACTCCTCAAGGGCAGCTGTTCTTCGAGCTTTAGATGTTCCTAAAAAAATATTTCTGCTTATTTCTGCTTGCCATTACCACTACATCTGTTAATAATAAGAGTAATTACTTTTATTTTAGTTTACATTTTAGGATTAATATGCCAAGTTCATGCAAAACTTTGGTGGATAAGTCGGACAAACCATGGTACCCTCACTTATAGATCCTTTTGGTGTATTCAAGGAATTCAGATATCCTTTGAAATTTGTCTTTGAGGACTAAATTAGCCGGAAGTTTATTATTAGTTTATAGACTAATTCTATATGTTTTATATATACGTCAAATCACATCAATGTCATTTGATGGAATTCATGAGTTAAATTTAAGCCAATTAGAATCCAACTCCATTGTAATACAACCACAAACAGGTAATAGAAATGAATAAGGAAAAGTGGCCAAAGGTAATGTCTTGAGCCCTGGATGTGATCTACTCTATGAACGGCTAATGAACTTTAACATTTCAACTCCAAAGGGAAAGTTTGACACATGTTAGTTTCTGGAAATTAACAATGTGAAGCAGCGTGACCTGTAAATCTGCAAATGCCCATTACATTATCTGGATGGCCTTTAGATGATCTGGATTCAATGTGCCATTGCATTATTAGTAAAGATAAGGGATAAAGTGTAAGATAAAGGTGCATGGGGGAAATTCTGTCACAATCTGAATCAATCAAAGGACTTTGTTGTCTCTTTAGAGCTGTGCTGGCGTTACTGTATCTTAGTTAAATAATGATTTAAGAAGCAATGGCAAGGTTGGTACGACCTAGAGTTTAGAAACACCTTTAACTTAGATGAAATGCTAATATTTGAATATAAATAAACAAAAAAGGGTGAGAGTAAATTATGTCAGTAAAGGCTTTTATTCTATATTCTGTTTGTTATACAAATAAAGTATTGGAAATCCTTTAAATCCATCTAACAGCTCTGACTTTCCTGGCTTTCTGTCCAGTTCAGGAAGTGTCTGATCCAGCACTTCACCGGCATGGGTGTCATCCCAGAGAGCAACATGAATCAGACCTCAGAGCGTCCTGGAATAACGGCTGAGAGCCAAACAGGAGAGATGTCGGCCATTGCCGCCCGCATCCCCGTGGGCGGCACAGCGTCGCCCAGATCTGACGACTCCCAGACGGACTGTGGCTCATTTGCTCAGCTTCCCATTCCGGAGAACAAAGTGTGTCCACTGTAACATAAGTCTCATCCCAGTAGGTGTTCATTCTCCCAGAGAATCCATATTAATCTTTTTGTCATCAAGCCACCGTATGCTCCAGTAACTCTTTGGACTCCAGAAGGGATTGAAAATGATTTGTCAGTTTCTTGGGAAAAAGAGAGGGAGAGAGCTTGAACTTTTGAAGGATTTAAAGTTGTTTAAAATTGTTCTGGAACTTTGAAAAAGTTTTGTTTTTGTTTTTAAAAAGTGACAATGAAGGCAAAGCCCATGAACTGAAGAAAGAGAGAAGCTTCAAGCTTTTCCCAGAAGGTACCTAGTAAATATTTGCTTGCTTGACACTCCTCTGTCCTGGTAATCTAGAATGTCTGTGTTCTCCTGACTCTCATTGCATGCCTGCCAGTTTGCAATTAAATTTCAATAAAAGAATGGACTGCAAAAAACACAAACCTTGACATCAGTAAGTCAAGGGCCAGCCACTTTTTTTTTTCAAATACCAGAATGCATCAAGGCTTTCATCTTGTCCTTGCCTTATCTTTTAAAGCCCCGTGATGCAGCCTGCATAGAGAGCATTGTTTTTCTATGCTGTTTCAGTATTGGCTTTGGCAGTATGCTTCATTCATGTTTGGAGCTGTCTTTGAATTTGGATGCTTTCCCATTCCTGGGCTAGTTTGGGTCAAGGCTTTCGTCTTGAGTTGACCTGAGGATGCCAGTCTCCCATTACCTCCCATTAGGAGGGCAACATGTTTCTGAAGCATCAGCTCACACGACTCTGTACAACACACACATATACACGCAGTAAATATATGAGAACACACATTTCTGGATATATACACAGATCACTGTTTGCTTTTATAAGTTACACAGTCACTGTGAAGATAACTATGATAGCTCTGTGTTTGTACATCACACCAACAGATCAGCAGCAATATAAAAGCTAGATAATGTCCCATGTATAAGCACTACAGCATTAGCTACAGTAGCTGTAGCAGTAAGTGTTAAACTGTCTTCTTCTTGACTTTGTTGTGCATGTTTGTTCACTGTTACTGGGTATTTGTCAAAGCTCTGTCACAGTTACTGTAAAAAAAAGAAGAAAAAGTAACACTATAGTGTCTGTGTTCAATGTGCTGTGTTTCCTGGTCATGTTTGGATGTATTGTCCAAAGTAACATTCAGCACTTCAAAGACCAGATTGTCCTCGTCAGACTCATAGTGACAGCGTGATATAATCAACAGGATAAGGATTAACAGGATGAGACAAGAGTGTGTTGAAGAGGATGAGGAATCGGACTCCATTACAAAGCCGTATGCTGCAGAGAATTAAGGACATTAGCAAACATTCTAACTTCGTCAGCTCCAGAAGTTTGAGTCCTTTTTTTTTTTTTTGTCAGTGTGTCATTTGGGATGGTCAGTTCTTAAAATGCCTATGTTTACTGAAAAGGTTCATCGTGTGTCAAAATCATGCAATATACAGGAACAGGACCTGGATTATTTTTTTCTTTGCTTTGGTGATTGTATAAACATTTAAATGATCAGCTCAAATGTGCAAATGTTCAGGCCACATTTCAGGGTTTGTCAGAATCAAGGGCCACTGTTGAATTACACTTTGTTCATGTACGGCAACAATTCCCGTTGTGTCTTTTATGTTGGGGTGTTATGAATATGTCCATCCGTCCATGGATAAACAGCAGCGTCACCATCTCCTCTGTTATTGCAGCATATAAAGCATTTACAAAGCCACCCTTTTGTAGACTGTCTTGGTTTCCAGGAACTGTTTCCGGAGAGAAAGGAGAGAAAATGACAGGTTTGAAGATAACATATTTCCAATCAGAAACTTAAAATAACACACAGCTTTTAGTCGGCAGTGGAATGAATGAGACCCGTCTCTTGTTGTTACCGCATTAAACTACATTTTATGGCTCAAAGTTTTGACTGGGCAGGAGGTGTTTGGACATGAATTCAGGAATGTTCCAGTGAGCCATGAAGTCTAGTAAAAATTTGATTGCGGTGACATCATAATTGTGTAACAAAGAAACATGAGAACAAAAGGTGAGCATGTTACCAGTCTATGGTTGCTCAGCCTTTCATGTAGTCAAAAATCTGGTGGAGTAAATAAAACTGAGTAACGAGATGATTAAGCAATAGAAATTCTGATTGTGTGCTCTTTTTCAGTTTGAGTCTTTAAATGGACTGTGTGTGTGTAACATTTTGTCACAATCCATTTTCTTAGCTTTTCTACCATAAACACGCTTACCTGTCGGCCATGTAGATTCTGTATATGTGTAGTTTCTTGTATGTAGAAGCATTGCCTTGAAGATCTGACAGGATATAAATCAAAAAGGTTCGTTGCAGAGTGGGATATTCTGGTGGAAGGATTATGCACCACAGTGTATGCTTTTAAGGACAAGGACCACTTTTGGCCCATAAATTTGCCCCATAACTCTTATTTCTTATCTCATCAGTTGTTTCCTCTGTGTGCTGTGTTCTCCTAAGTCTCAGCATTAAAGTATGCATTTTGAAGTGTGATGTTAAACTATTTTCCTGTATTGGTACGTCACAGTTACTATCGTCCTTGCCTTTTAAACAGGGTTAATCCATGGAGCAACGGGAACTGACAGATTCTATTAAACTTAGCTGGAAATAACTTTTCTGGTACTGAAGTGTAACTGTAAGAAATTCTGTTAAGTGCTTCTTCTATAATCTAAAGAAATAACTTTTGTGCTCTGTTTTACAGCTGTAGGTGTATTGTTTAGGTAGGTGTAATGTTTGTGACAGGTAATGACTAATCTACCCCAAAAGACATTAAAACCGACCAGTCTTACTACTGTGCAATAAACAAGTGCTCATAGACTTACCAGATTTGTGAAAACTTAATTTATATCACGTCATAAGTATGTGACATCTCAGCAAAACGAGTAAAAAACATAACACACAGAGAAATAAAGCACGAGTGAAATCAGTACTTCCAAACAAGCAATATGACCAGCTGTTCAGCTAAACAAAAGGTCAAAGATCACAGTTAAAGAGAAAAGTGATTAATTGAGTACTTTTTTAATCCATCCATTTTCGTAACCGCTTATTCCCTAATGGGGTTGCGGGCTTTTTTAATCCATGAAAACCATAACTATTCTGACCAATTAATCAGATTTGGACTTGTTTATAAATTATATATCAACCTTGACTGGTATGGTAGGTTTTGGAAATTTTAATGCTGGGTGTCCTTCCTGAAGCATTCCCCACATTTAGCAGGCCTTTGGACACCAGGCATATCCATTTGAGGCTGCATTTCAGGTAACTGGGGGTTAAATGTTTTGTCCAAAGACACCTGTAGACTACTACCTATTGGCAGACAAACACAAAAGATGTAACACTCCTGAGAAAATGCATCTGTAACCCCATAACACATATGTCTCACTGTCTTTCAATTTAACGGCAACCGACTTCTTACAACATCTTAGGAACTTAACAGTAGCAGGGGTTGGCTATTGATGTTTTTTTCTGTCTCTGCTCCAGCACACCTGATTCAAACGAGAGGGTCCGATCCTTCAGCTCTGCATAAAGAGGATAGAAGACCAAATCGTCAATGTCACTTTTGCGTGAGACCTCTCGAAATATACTCATGACATTGATGCTGCTAACTAATATTGAAAACCATTACTTTAAGTTTAGACAAGCTTCTGTCTCACCGCTAACTCAAAGTAAGTTAAGATGTGGCTCTGGTGTGTGGTTTGGATGTTATATGACTGGTTAGGTATTGGGGACAGAGGTCTTGATCAAAGTGATAAATGCTATAAAAAACCCCAACAACTCTTTCAAAGCTGGTCAACCTGGTGGCTCACAAATAGAAAATGGGCTGCGAGGGCACATGGTGGATAGAAGCTCACCTTTGTAATAGGCAAGGTTCCTGGTTTGAATCCAAGCTGGGACCTTTGTGTTTAGAAATGGTTTGTTCTGTTTTCCCCTCAGAAACGTGCGGCTCCACCATGAATGCTCCGCGTGAGTCATTTAGTTAAACCAAATTGCGTTAAGCGGAAAGGGAAAATGGATGGATTTGCACTTCTAAACAGCACAGGGAAAGCAATTTTGCAACCCAACAAATTCTGCATCCATTCTAGTCAGTGCGGTACAGAGAGGCTCGCTGCAAAGATGCAGCTTTGTTGTTGATGTTTTTTCTCAAGGGTGAAAGAGGTTGATTTGATTAACAGTCCTAAAGAGCTCCCTGTAGATATTTTTAACCTAATTCTGAGGAGAGGGGTGTTCAAGAGGACGCATTCAATGCTGCCATAGCGTGTCGGTGGTATTTTTTGCACCTAACTGAACTGTGTGAGAAATAACTTCAGATAAGATTTAACATATGTCAAAGATTAACCAACAGGTCACTGCGTCTCCCCGGAGTGAAGAAGTGGGACAATGGTGATCTACTAATAACGCACACAACTCTGTATAAGAGCCCACGCTAAGGCCAGAGGGAAAACTGTGAGTATTTCAGTTTTTTCATCCTTTCTTCCAAACTAAAATGCTGTGGACTACGAATTTTCTTGTGCACGAATTGGGCTATGTCAATCCATTTGCTTTGCCTTGAACCAGCGTTTCCAGTGTATGCACACGGATCAAAGACATTTGAATCCCTCGTAATACTCGGGGTCGGGGTCATTTGAAACACGACTGCTTTACATGGATTTCTTAGGTTTAGGGATTGCCGGTGTGCTTTGCGTTCAGGTCGATCCCAGCAAAACAAGTAGATAAACACCATATCCCTAACACTGCCTGTTGTCAGGTACAGTCCTTCTCTCAGATCTGTGAACTGATTTTCAATGAGGAAAAGGAGTCGGCATCATCTGATAGAAGACTGTTACATATACTCCATTAGCTTGAAATTAATGTAATTGAATCAACATTTTCACTCATTTTCAACAAAGCTTTTTCATTTTCTATATCACACTGAGCAGCTTATTGCACTGAGGGGAATGTGTAGTTAAAGGCAACTTAGTTAGAGTATAGGGTTGTAAAAAAAAAAACTGTGTTTAATAATTCTCATTTAATTTGCGGCATCTTAACGGCACATCGCACATTTGCACTGAGAATTGCACGGTTGGAAGAGATCAATAATGGATGGAGAAACAAAGAAGAGTGGAAGGGTGTCAACGTGATACATCCGTCTTATGTACCAGTGGTTCAGCTTCTAAAAAAAAGACATCAAAGAGTGGAATAGAAGCACATCTGCCATCTCTCAAAGTGAACAGGGTTTCTTTCTTAATTTCCTTCAGTAACATGATTGTAATTGGTGTTTTCAAGGCCCAGTTCTGCATCGACATACAGAGAAATCAATATTTGTGCTGGACACATGAAAGCAAATGGCAGAAAACATGCATGTTTGACAGCCAGTAAACACATCATCAACCCTATCATGATATTTTTATTATAAATCGTTCATTAAAGTAGCAAGGATACAAATTTATTTTAAAATAATTATTCAAAGATGCTGTCAATTTAGGATGTGGCTGCTGTTTGTTTGTCTTTCTTCTTATCGAAATTCACCAAAACTGCGAACTCATACTCAATCTAATAACACTCTGCTTCAGAATATCTAGAGTGAAATGCAAAAGTAGTAACTGAAAAAAAATAGAAGAGGTCCAGTAGGAATAAGAAGATGAAGAGGGTTAGTTGAGATTCAGGGCATTGTCTTGTGCATCTCGCTGTTCTCAAGTGGTCTCTCCTTTCTACTCCATCCACTGGAAAATTTCTATCCATCCTTTGAAGCAACAGTGACATCAGTGACTCCATATCAATCATGTGGAAGAAGCAGTAAATATTTACAAAGGCCGTCAAAAAGCTCAGATCAAAGTATCAGTGAAGGCGAAGATAAAAAAATAAAACAGAAAAGGTAGGAGCAGAAAAACAGCCAAAAACACAGTGGCTGAGTTCCCCCGTCTCAGAGATAAGTAAAGGCCGAGAGGTGCAACACGGCCCACGTGAGGGAGCTTTTCGGGTCTTAGGTGGTGATTTGAGGATAGATTACATCACGTATTTCTGCTGACATACTCTGACCCGGAGGAACACGTGGATTTCGCCGCAGTCACGCTGCCAGTGTTCTTACAAAGCGTGATTCACACATAGAGAAGTTCTCCTGGTTAAGTTTGTCCATAAAAAAGACACTAACAAAGTCAATCATTGTAAGTTTCTTTCACATCAGTGTTAAACGCAGAGCGGCCCGCTTAAATCTAATGATCAGCTTTTTGGAGATGGAACTACAGTCCCCACTGATGACATCTGGCGGGAGATACATTACTGCCCCTTTCGAGCTTGTAGAAAATGCTAAATATCTTCACTGCTATGGTTTTTCATCCCGCCTTCCCTTTCCTATAGAATGACCAAAAATGAATGCAGCTTAAGCCCGAAAATTCATGTAGGATGAGATCGATGATGCTGCACGAAAATATCCACCCATCCATTATCGTTACCTAGTAGGGTCGCGGGGGGGTGTTGAGTCTATCCTGCCTGACAATAGGCAAAAGGTGGGGTACACCCTGGACAGGTAAGCAGTCCATCACAGGAGCACACAGAGACAACCAACCATACACACTCACTTTCACTCCTAGGGGCACTTTAGAGTCATCACTGAACCTAATATGGATATATTTTGGATGGTGGTACCCAGAGTACCTGGAGGGAACCTAAACATGCAAACTCTACATAGAAAGGCCCCCAGTGCCCCGGGGATTTGAACCAGGACACATGAAAAACATTAGAAATAATAAACAGAATCATATGAAACGTTTTTTCCCAGAGTGAATAGTGATCTAATAGTGGGCTAACATTAGTTATTAGGGAACTGATTTTCCTAAAATGTAGTAGCCATGTGATGGCCCGTCCGGTGGTGTTTCATCCTATGGGCAGGAAAGGAGAACCAAAACCGAGACTCATGTCAGCACTGATGCAATAACAAGAACCTTACCACGAACCCGAGAAAATAAACCTATATCTACATTATGTTCGGTGTACACGTGTTACTCCAAGTCTTGTCAATGCACATAATAATTCAGCTATAGGGTAGCTCGAACCGTATAAATCACTATAAGTGCTCATGCTCTCATCTAATCAAAACACAGACAGGGATCGTCCATCATCGGTGTGAACACAGTGACAAGAAGTGGGGAGAATGAAGGTGAGGGCTGTGGACAGCACTCTCAACTCATCCGTCTTGTCCGTTAAAGAGTCGGGAGCGTCCCAAAGACTTGGCATCCCTCTTTTCTGTTGGAGGTAAAAAGCCGAAGTGCTCTTCAGCGGAGAACTGAAGTCATGTGTGGAAAAGGGAATTCGCTTTCGTGTCTAATAAATCTAGTCCAGACTGGATTTTTAGACTTTTTATCTCTAAAATGACACCAGATAAATGACTGGAGCCGCTTCTTTTCCGTCCAAATAGAGATGCTTCGTTGTTTCTACAACTTGTGAAATTTTATATGGCGTTTGACCTCCTGAGAAGTGTTTCAGAGCTTTATTTAATAAAACAAAGCCTTTGACAAGAATATAATGTGTTGTGCCGTGGAGACGACTCCTACCACTTTCCTGTGATATGTGATTTGTTGAGGTTCCGCCAATGAGACAGAAGCTCAAGGCTCAATAGATAACAGTGCATTATTGGATCACATTAAAGAAACATTGATTCACCGTTTTATTTTCGACAGGTTACTTCCTCTTATTCTTCATCTCTATAGATCTATATTTCATGTCCTGATTTAGACGTGTCGTCATCATCCGCAGCCCGTGCACGATGCTGCCAAATCTGAACAGTCAAAAACACCTACTAGAGGAGAAAAAAAAAATCAATGGGAGAGTGATTTTGAGCAGAAGAAGCAGCCTTGCCTTGTGGAACATCAATAGCCCGAGGAGAAAGGAAACATCGGAGGCTGATTTGACTCTAATTACAGGCCTGTCCTTTAACAATAGATTGATGGCTGCATTTAAACCCTTTGTGGACGTCATTATAATCTCAGCGGGGGGTCAGAGATCACATTGAGCGCGGCAGCTACAAAACCTAAATGCAGCTCCTTTCCTGGAAGGGTGATTTAGAGCAGCTTTGTCCCCTCAGCTCCAGACAGGATGAGAGAATACAAACTGTACGGGACTCTTCCGGTCCTCTGACAGCCCATTTTCCTGCATTTCCCTGCCCTTCTAACCCAAAAAGGAAACATAAAAGAGAAAGGTTAGATCACGAGCGCCGGCATCGAGCATTGTGCTTGCACCGTTTCTGTCTGCATGCTAGTACCCTGTTAGCTGATGCGCCTGTGCCGGGAAACCTCGGCATAAACAGATCCCTCACTGTTAGCCCGATGGAGCTGTGGCTTTCTGACGACAGAGCACTGCTCATCCATCAACGGAAGGGGTGGGGTGGCATCACTCACTAGGCAGCTGAAGTCAAAGAACAAGAGGGAAAATATGGGTGAGGTGGCTATCTCTCGACACAAAATTCAAAGCCAGCCCTTCCTGGAATTACAGTAGTAACATGACAAGCACTTATGCACATATCTATTCAATAACGACGTTTAAGCACCTTCTGGAAGCTGGTTGGAGGACATCAAGAGGGCTCCAGCAACATGATATGTGGTAATCTGATATCTTAATTACATATGTTTTTTTGTTTTTTTGGCTTTGAAAAAAATGGCAATGAAATGTTTTTACGGTATGCTTGATCATGCCTACAAAAACGGAGTTGAGCAAGAAAGTCTTCAAGGATTTGTGGTAAACTTTCTCCGAGCTGATGTTGTGACTCTGCTCTGGAATTTAAGGTCAGCTTCATTGTATCCCATTTTACCACCAGGTGAAATTCCTCCGTCCTCAGGTGTTAAAGTTGTCTGTCATGTTGGCAGCAATTCCGCACATGCCTGCCCCATGAGTGATATAAAGTAGAAATGATTTAATTTCCCATGATCCCTCCTCGTACCTCATTGGTATTCTTGTCTGGAGGGCTCCCTAAACTATAATTGTGTGCACACCCCAGCACTTGAACCGGCTCATATTTCCAGGAAATGACCTTTCTGTCCAAACAGACAGAAAAAAAATGAGGTTATAGATGAACGATATGTGTATCGGCCCTGTTCGTATCAGCGTTATCCTAATCGAAACAGACACCAGTGGAGGCTGGGCCTGTCCAACAAGCCACATGTGGAAACAAACATGGCAAGAGGTCAGGACATTTCTGCATGGGGGCAATTCTTCCAAATAATAACTAATGAATTATACTGAATCTTTTACAGAAAAGACAGCATTTGAACAGAATTCTTGTTCAAGTTCTTAGTTTTAAGTTGCACTTTTGTAAGAATTCCATAAATATTATATGGCCATTCTCAACCTTATAGACTCAACTCCAGTAGTGGCTAAAGGTATATGCTTGTGCATGCTCTAGGATATCCACCATCCATTTTTTAAAATCAAAGAAAATAAAGAAAATCTAACCGTCTGGGTTAGATTTTCAGCTGGGTCTGGGCACACCAGCGCAGACTAGTTAGAAGGACAACAGCTGAATAATCCCACAAAGTTAAACAAGCTTTTGCTGGTCCTATAGCAAAAAAACTATTCGAATAGGGTTCGAGAAGTTCGAGGAAACCATGAATTAACCACCCTCACCTGATGTTTTCTTTCTCTCAGGATACTCAGGATGAGACATTGGATGAACAACAAGTTTCATTGTAAATAATTTCCTTGGAAGGGTGAAATGGGATAATTCACTGGCTCATAACTGGCTTGAATGGAACTTTATTTTGAAAGTGCCTTGAGTTGGCTTTTATTGTGACGGTGACGGATAAAACTGATTTACACTGAAGTGACAGCTCTCCTTTGCGGTAATTAGTTTTATATCAGTTTGACAAGATTCATAAAATAAAGGTGGAATATCACATCCAAAATAAAAAGCTGGGAATCCCATCTGCAAACTGAACAACTCTCACAAGTGCACAACAAAATACCAGGTTACTTGGCTTTGACATGATGTCCGGTGTCTTTTTTGAAAAGGAACGGTCAAATTGATGGTGTAGAAATATTCCACAGTGTCACTTTTTTCCCTGCAAGATGAAAAAAGGACATTAGGGCTTTCTATTTCCCCTTACACTTTTCAACCCATCATTAATTGATAACGTGTCATCATTTTGTCAAGGCTTCAGCGTTAATATTTCATCGGTGGAACAAAGGCAGAGGCGGAAAATTCGGAGTCTTGATGAAATTGGCCCGAACAAAAAGGTCCCGCGTTGTTGCTGCTGTTGGGTAATTCAGAAGAATGAATCTAAAAATACATCTAAGAATGTCAGTGATAGATATTGGCTGAAATTAGTAATGAATTTAAATACTTGCTAAACTGGGCCCAAAAATAATTAGTCCTGAGACATTTCATGAATATTCTCTTACGGAGAAGGGAATCACCTGGCAAGATGTTCTGTGGTAGCATTTGTGACTCTTCTAATCCCTTTTTAAAAGGAGAAAGATTACAAAATTATTGACTGAATAATACATTCGCCTACATGAGCAGAAACAGTCTTCATATGCACTGTGTCTAATCAGCTAAGGGGCCACACTCAGCTAGCAGTCTCGAAATTCACCTTGTTTTCATTTCAGTGTGCGCACAGCTGTTTGCATCCAAGTTCCTCCATCATCTGTGATAGTTTTGGAAATCGTTTTTTAATTAGCACTTTAGGACAACCGGCACCTGCCAAACCAATCAAAGTCTCATAAAAACCATGCTCCATGTTTTCAGAGACAAAAATGCGTTTACTTTTGTGTTTGATACCATTACCTTGAGGACACATGTTGATCATTTTCATCCCAGGATAACAAATCGCCTTCGTTGCATTCCTTAATATTAATCCATTTCTTGCCTTGATTTTGTCCATTTGCCTTGTTCCTTTTTATTGTAATCGCAATGTATTAAAATATGAAAATGAGCCCTTTAAAGATCATCCTAAAAAGCTGGACATTCATGGCTCCTGTATAAACCAATTAGGTTCATGGCAGCATGGGTTTTGCCGTTTGCTGCGTTTTCAAACTGCTTTTGAACATCTGTGGGTGTCGGCATATGTGATCTGAATTAAACTCTAAAGGCTCCGGTCAGTAGCTGCCCAGTGCTCCAACTGTTTGCATTGATGGAAGAAGAAACTTTGGGACTCTAAACCACTAATTTTACTTAGCGGTATCTTGATAAAACCAGCCCGGTTCTGCTGTAATAGTGAATTAATTAACCTGTTATCACAACAAATCCATATTTCTTAATTTAATGGGATAACTTGTGACGTGGAGGCGATGGCAATAGTGAAAGTCTCAAAAGAGGTCATTTTTGAATTTCAAACTTTACCACATCACCTGTTAAAGCAGATGTATTGTGGTGAATCAATGTTTTTCCTCTTTTTCAGCGCATATGATCTGTGTGATGGAATGGGCA
Organism: Menidia beryllina; assembly: GCA_013363375.1. Taxonomy (NCBI): domain Eukaryota; kingdom Metazoa; phylum Chordata; class Actinopteri; order Atheriniformes; family Atherinopsidae; genus Menidia; species Menidia beryllina. The sequence continues at coordinate 2,165,870 of JABUIW010000010.1, forward strand.
TCAAATCAGAAAAATACACAACTCTGGCAGTCAATGAGCCACTGAGATTGCCAGCATAAGATCACATCACCGGTGAAGTTCAGCCTGCCTCCTCTGCAAAGCCCCACGTTATGTAATAAGGATGGCAGGCACATCATACCAGGAGCTGTTGGCTGTTTAGTATATTTTTGTAGAAAAGGGTTTTGTGACACTTAATTTTTGAAACTTACTCTGACCCTAAGTTTTACTTCATGAAAGAGAAGAGCCAATCTCGTTAAACTAACAATTATCTCGACCAGTGCTCCTCATATGATTTATAAGGACTTATTGAGTCGGCTTGTTACACAGGGTAACGACATATCAGTTTTAGTATCATTTGAAAGCATTGGGTCATCCCATGGAACAAGCCCACCTCCACTCAGTCGAGGTCAAGAAAAAAGGCTAAAACACGAATGTGAATGGAACCGATGATTCAGGATTGGGTTGAAAAACAACTGCAAAAAGGCAAAAAGATGATGATGATGAAAAGAGTTGTTCCAGGATGAAGTAGAACTGTTATACTCGGGTTAAGTGTAAGTATAAAAGTGGAACTCTGGGTTGGAGTTGACTTACTGCTCCATGTTTAATTTTCTTGAGGTGGCTACAGAAATGACTTATTTTCAGTTGTCAGACTGTGGGCTGAAAACAGTGGTTGTCACCGGCCTGATAAAAGGCAAAATTTCAGCTGATACTGGCAGATCAGTGGGACAATGTGGAGGAAAAAAGGATGGAACACTTTTTTGATGAGATGATGAGTCTGTGCGAGAACACAGTCGGGGAGCTGGTGTTTTGTTTACTGCGTTAAGCAGGAAACACAAAAGACGAGGACAGCGTTTCCAGACGGTGCACGTAAGACTTGAACTGTCAGTCATGTGAGGAAGACATATTAACAATCACAATCTCCAGCCATGATTTTCAAGTGGAAACTATCTCAGGTTAAAGCTGTCTATCTAACTCACAAGACAAGACGTCCACAAGTACAGAGTGCAATGCTAAATTAGAAAAAATACAAAGTCATTTGAGCAGAGTTAATATTTAAAAAAGGATAATGAACTAAACGATCTAAAGTCAAGTGAAAATGTTATGAAAAAAAGTGAACTGTGGCAATGAAAATGAAGAGAAGAGCTGTGTTTCATACTTTCCAGCTTGATAAAAACTTCACAGGTAAAAGCGGCGCCTTCACCTTTACACACACACACACACACACACACACACACACACACACACACACACACACACACACACACACACACGTTGGCTTAGCTTTGACTGCTTCCACTGACTCACAAGCATTCAACCCAGGAACTTTGTCGATATGACGTGAGATCAAATCCTTCATTCAATTCAACAGTTTTTGAAAATCTAAATCCAGTTTGAGAAGTTTCACATCCAGTACCTACTTTTCCTAATAGTGTACTTAAGTGCCTTTTTTAGGTTTGAAGGGAAGGTTATCTTTTCCATTTCGTGGAATGCTACTAAAGTATATATCAGGAGCGACAGCATGAAAAGAAAATGTGTCTTTGTTGACAAAGTTTTTCCACTGCATGAAAAAAATGATTTAATTGTTGGGCTGTGGTCTATTCTCCATTTATGTGGATGCACTGTTGTCTGGAACAAAGACAAAAATGAGCATACAGACTTATCTGTGCCTTCTGTCAAACCCCGTTTGTATGCCTATGATGGCATCATGAATGGGAGACAGTCAATCTTTATGTGATATATAATGATGTGTGACATGCATGCAAAAAGACTTCCAAACACTCTGTAAGACAAAAAGTCAACACGCATTGCAAAGGGATGGATGGTGAACAGGAAGGAACAGAACCTGTGGTCCTGACCTGCTGCTAACACAGAATGGGAGGAAACTCCAGAGCAAACCAGCATTAATATGTGCTTTGATGTACGGCGGGAGACAAATCGGAGCAGGCACGTATCCTTAAAGCCTGATTAATCTTGAACAGCAATGCTGTTTGCTCCCATTACAACAGTAGCTTTCATTTGGAAACACTGAGAATGCATTAAGAAAAAAAAAAGGAGAAATACGGAATCTTTTAAAGGCATTTGGCACTGGGGATACATTTAGTAACAGCATTAGAAGACACAAACATCTGAGATGATGTGTCACTGACGAGTATTGCTGAATGTGGGAAGAATTGCTGGGGAATGCGTGTTATTGGATTTGGATAGAAAAAGTTAAAAGTGGGGAAGGTCCCTGCAAAGGGATGATGATATTATTATTATTATTATAGGGAGAACATTTGATAGTATATGAACTTAATCTTAGCAAAACCAATAGAAAACCCAATCTTAGACTGTTTTTGTTGATAACACTGTGTATCATCAGTGTCATAATACTCTGTAATAATTGTTGTGTTTTGTGTGTGTGTGTGTGTGTGAGAGAAAGAGAGAGAGAGAGAGATAGGAAGAGAAAGCACGAGAGGGAAGAGGTAAGCAACTTATTTTCTTATTTTTGACAGAAACTATTCTCCATTTGTTAAAGTCTACCAGCACTCCTGGTTACAAGATGGGTGAACTGGCCCTTTAAATGGACAAGTTGTGCAGAAGCTCCGGCTTAATTAAGCTGCTTCAATCATACAACCCCCCCCCCCCCCCCCAAAAAAAAAAAAAGTACATCATAGTAGGCTTCTGGTAATTTAATGAAAAGCAGTTTTGCAGCTTCAATTGCACTCGGTATTTATCAAGAATAAACACCTTTGAGAGCAACTGCCCTCTATTAACCTGGAATCTGTGTGTGACGTGGAAAAACACATTATTTACTGTCAAAGCCTGACTGATCCTGTGCTAACACGGGACCTGATGCCTCGTTGTGTAAACGGTTAATCGCATTCAATTTGAAGACACACCGATCGATTGTGCAGATGCGTGACCGTGCAGGTATTTATCTGGGACAAAGGCAACTGTGACACACAGCTTGCCGCGCGACAAATGGGGGCCTTTGCTTCCGTATCAATTGCCAGCTAAACCACATTCCAGTGCAATTTGGACGTTTGTGCTAGCTATACCATATGTGGAAGACAATAACTGTTTTGTGGTGAGAATGTGTCTCCACCCACAAAACACACACAATGAAGATTTTAATGTTCCTTATCGATAAGTCTAGAAATGACACGGATGACAAATACATACACACACATACATATATATTTAATAAACATGTATATAGGTATAAATTTAATTGGATTAACCCTCTGAATCATAAGGTACAGGCTATACCTTATGGTTAAGAGGGTTGCAGAACTACTTTGAGCAGCAATACCAAAAAGGGATCATTTTCTGTCTCCCATTATGACTCTGTCTCAGTGTTGTGTGTGAATTTTGACACCTCTTCTCTATCCAAAGGTGCATGAGTTCAGTAAGTGCTATGGGCTTTTGTCTTCAGATCAATCAGATTATCAGCTCTGGACTCTGAAAGGACAGTTAATTATTTTTTCCCCCAGCCATTCTGCTTGAAAATATCTATTTTTTTTACCATCAAATTTATGCCCAAACGTCATCTGCATCGAAAGCTGGTTCGGCCCGTAGCTGCTGGCAGACTCTAGAGAATCACACGAGAGACAGTGATTCTAGAATTAGAACAGAACAGCGGATACTTGAGCTGGAACCTCTATGAACTGCAGCCCTACTCCCGATTGAAAAGGTTTGGGAGGGAGAGGGCAGCTACCGGAGAAGCCGTAAGGAGTAAGGAGGAGAATTACCTTCCCCAGCAAAACCAGGGGTATACACCTGGGATATAAAAACGATCTGGTGAAGACAAGAAGCAGAGGTAGGTCTTTAAATCTCTGGTTGATGAAGCTACTTGAACACAGGTGATCTTGTCCCCACCCATCCCCCAAAAAAGGGAGGAGAAGCTTGCTGATGACGCTGGCTTTACCACGACCAGTGAGAAACCATGACAAATTGCGGGAGTGATGTTGACTCTAGAATACTTCTGTACACAGTGAACATGATGGTGGACTCAATGACAGCAAGGTATCTGAAAAAAACAAGAGCCCGTACCAGTACCTCTCCACTACTGTGCCTAACGGTTGTTATGTGGTGCAGTGATTACCTGTGCCGTCTCCATTTTTTTTCTTTCTTTTTCTAAAGGATTGTGAATGAGTGAGTTACTACATCTGAACTGTGGGAACGCTTGCAAAGTATGTCCTCAAAATGTACAGATCTAGATCGGAAATGGACAACATTTTGTCCATATCAACGAATGTCATCAAATCATCAAAATGCTCTTTAGTGTGAAGGCGACCTTATCTTAACGCTAGCATCTCACACGAGTGAGATATAGCGTTGTGCCTCTTTGTTATATCTGCATTCTTATTTTCGTTACAAATTAGTCCCATGAAAAAACTTTATTTCATATGAAAAACTTGTGACATGGAATTATGCTTGGTGCCATATTTAATCAGATGTCATGGGGGTTGTCATTTTTCTATTAAACATCATCCTCTTAAAGTAATGTCACGAGTGAAGCACATAAAGAAACGTTCACAGGCCAACAGCAGCTGGACGCATTCTGAATATCTAAATGCAATTAGGCTGGTCCGGTTTAATTCCCTCCGTCCCAATGTGACTGTGATTTTCCTTTGGCTCTGTTGTCAAAAAGGACGTAGTCTAATTCGTTTAACCTTCAGTGACAAAGAAAAAAACGGGACAAAGGTCATCTCAATTGGTTATGCTAACTCTCATCCTCTTATTCTTCCCAAAACAAAAGAGATGCGGGGGGAAAAGAAGCAAACAAACAAATAACAACATCCTAATTCTATTCAGCACAGCTGTTTGAACCCCAACAGGGGACAACATCAGGAAAGGCAGTTAGGACCTTGCAAACGTGAGACCCGTTCAATCCCAAATAAACTACACTTACTTTTTTTACGGGCCAAGTTGAAAATGTGACAAAGATGCTAATGATACAGGCAATGTAGCAGCCCGTCCTTTGATGGAACAGAAAAGAGGGACAATGTCAAAAATGAGGCACTGGGTGGTAAAGATTAGCCATCCCAGTCTGCTCCGGTTCCAGTTTCCATTTACACCTTAGAAGTTTCCATTTCTAAGGTGTTGGGTTGCATGCAGTGCAAAAGTTAAAAGCTCTCCAACAGTTTCCCATCCGAACATATTCCTACTCTAAATTATTGCATGACTGCATGGTTAATTCAAGTCTTTGGCTGGTGTTGTTAGAGGCAAATTGGCCACTGCAAGTGAACCGATGTCCTGATGATCCAAGAGAGCATCATCTTCCCCACTGCCACCAGACTCCATAGAGGTTCTCCACAGACATGAACATACATATATACATACATACTTACATCTACACTATCAACATTCTTTTACATTTGATTTGGACTATGCGGTATGTGTATATTTCTTATTTTTGTTTTGTCTATTTCTATATGGTATTCTGCTGCTAAGCTTTTTTCATATTCCGTACCCTATACATTGATTTCTTTGACTTGCATTCTTGCAAACAGCAAATACATTTAGTTTTACAAGGAAACTTGTTTCCATTGTGCATATGATGACAAAAAATGTTTAATCCTGGAATACGGAATACCGTCTCAGTGGTGCAATTAAAATCATCATGGGGGGTACTGTTGCCTTCAGCAGAGTTTATTCTTTTACTTTTTATTTTTGTTTTATTTAGGGATGTTGAAAAGGCTGATTTCTGCAACATGGCAGAAAGAGCAGACTGAGAATCTGTGCCAACAGGTGTTACAGAGTGAGGACTCCTCCCCAGAGCCTGCACATCAATATTATTGAAGCGGTGTGCGATCATGGGATGGAGAGTGGAACAAAAGGCAGCCAGCATCCAAAGAAGAGCTTTGGGATGTGTTTTTTAGCAGGCTGCAGAACTGTTCCTAAAGATACCAGAAAGCTTGTCAATAAGTGTAGGTTAAAAGCTTCCCTCTTCCTTTTCTGCTGTTCTGTTTCTATATTGTTTTCGCTCCCACTGAGTGTTGTTTGGTTAGCAGGGAAAGATGTGTTCAATGGTTCAAGGAGCCAGAGGCGTCTGGAGGTTTGTGGGTTTGTTTTTGGTCACTGTGTAAATGTGTGTAACTCTCTATGCTGGCAGTGACACTCATCACATGACACTCAACAAGAAAAATAAACACGTAGAGAATTTCTGTGGGATAGTGTTTGATGAGTTCAAACACTTTTGACTCATTGAGATTACCAGGAACCGAATACCTGCATTTGCCAAATCCCAAAGCCCCTCTCCAGCAGGTATGAATATTCTATAAACTCATCTGGGACCCTTAAAGGATTTTAAAAAACAAAGCAAAAATGACACAAACAAAAACAACCTATTTTATCTCTGCAATCGGTTGGTCGTGACCGTAAAGCTGTTACCAAAACTGTGGTGAGTTGGAACCTCTGGGTAATAAAACTATAACTTATTCTGAAGGAAAGGAAGCCCATGCTAAAATTAAAAATATAATGCAAATAGAAGTGTTGGAACAGCCATGTTCATTTCCTATCAATTAAATATGCAATGCGTTGCCACATGGCCGACAATAACCTTGTGAATTGAGCAACTTGCTGCTTTACTTCAGGAACCGCCAATGAGAAGACCACAGACGGAAAAAAAAATTCAAACTGAAGTCTGATGGACGACAGAAATCTCATTTTGTACTCTCCAGACGGCCCTTGTAAATAATTGTATTGTAAATAATTGAACGGTGCTGAAGCAGTCGAACACACAATCGCACACACGTAAGCTAGCTTTGCAATTCAGTAGCAAAACAAACCTACAAATCTACTGAAATGCTGCAAAAAGAGACGTTATTTCGACATATTTCATTTCATTGCTCTAAGTCCTTTCAGTTCATTTGTCAATATGAAACAGGCTTAAAGAGAATAAACCATGCTGTATATGTTGTAAGATGCTGCAACCCAGGAGAAGTAAAAGTCAGGAATCTAATGCGCATCCAGGGGAGGAAAAGAAAATAATCTCCTCATCAGGAATGAATTTTATCTGTGCAAATGTTTGTCTTACTACATCATATATAGAATGCCAGATATATGTCAAACGCCGAGGCCACTAAGTCACCACAAGTCAATCTTTGCCCTAACATTATTTACGAAAGTTATTCCAGAACCCCCCAATGTATTTGAAGTACTTAAGAAACAGAAAAAATAAGGAGGCAGAAAAAAAAGGAGTAATGCAGTTATTGAACTCTTTCACATTCCCAAATGTGTCTTTCACAGCATCTGGAGACAGAAAGCCACAAGGCAAGGCAAAGGTAACTGTCCGACAGGAAAGCTCCTGCCGAGAAGTAGAGTTTCATGAGCCCCAGCTTTTCACACACACAGACACACACACACACACACAGACCCCCCCACACACAAAGAGGTGTGATTGCAGTGAGATAGTGGATGATGGGGTGAGACAAGTGGTGAAGTGGAAGGTAGCGGGCCTACTTACCAGCACCTGGAGTCTAAATCCCCAGAGGGCTGCGACAAGTGCAGCTCTTTGCCTGAGGGCCAGTCCTCCATTCACATAGTGTCAAGCACGATTACACGCCGCTTCTCCACGGCCGTGTCCAACGCGTGGCTAGGTAATCGGTCAGACTGACCTGGCCTGTCACTCAGCGCTGCCACGGAGCCTCATCACCAGGCTAATGTTACGCGACCCTCCAGAATCCTCTATCATAATCCCTGAATATCTTAAATGTTACCAGCATATGTATTATGCATCATTTGCTTATATCTATATTGCAATGATGAATTCATTTTGAGAGGAGCTGCTTAAATTGATACCTAAAAGTGAGGCTTGAGAGGGCATTAGGTATTACTAAATATGAGCTTTCCTTACCCCATCCTCTGTATTCTTGCCATTTTTCTGCGGTCAAAATCAAAAGCTGATTTCTGTAACAATACATATATATAATTAGGGCTCAAGCTGGGGCACAGTCTTCCTCCCTGTGGAATGATAATCTCCTTCTTTGTCAACACTGTCTCTATGTAAGACTGTATTATACGAGAAATTCTGTCATGTCTTGTTCTCAGCATGCAATCCGAATCACAAAAAAGGTGATATAACCGTGCAGAGTAATCAATAAACGAAACAAAAATGGAAAAACGCAGCCAAGTCGGAAAGCCCAAATTCTAAACTTGAGGAACGAAAAACAGTAAACTGAGACTCCACTGAGGCTCCAGAGGGAAGACAGGACATGGTGACACAGGGTGCCAACAATTGGGCTAAAGCACAGAATGTCAGGACTGAGAAAAAGCAGACACTTAAATGCAGAGAAGGGTGACAAATGAATGACAATAAAAACTGGAGAGGAAATGGAGAGTAACTGAGGAAAATCAAATCAACAACCGAGGCACAGGAAGTGAGCTAATAAATGAAAACAGAAACCAAAAACAGATGATAATGATGATAATAACAGTAATAAAATATCATAATGTAACCAAAAATCCACACAGCATTATACCACAACCTTGTTTTATACCCTAAAAAGTAGAATTTTACTCAGAATCAGCTCGATTGCAGACGCCGATCCAGTGCAAAACGCAAACCTAATAAAGAGCTTAAAAACAGCCAAGCTAAACCAGAATCCAGTTAGATAGAAATCACAAACTCAAACCGTCGTCCCGAGAGATTCCAACCATTGATTTAGACATGAAAGTGGTTGGAAAATAAGGTATCAAGCAGGAATCTTCAAAGGCAACGGCCCACAACACATTCCACCGTGAGCCCTGCTAACATGCATTCCTTATTTCTCAAAAATACGCACTGTCTTTGTCGGCATCGCTGTCCTAGGAATGAAAATGCTTGCGCGGCCATCACAGATTTACCAAATGAGAGTTACAAAAAGAATAAGGCGGAGTAGAGCCAAGTTGAGTAGTTACTGGTAGAAAATGTCATTGATAAATTCTGTTTTGAAGACTTTTTGTTGTGAGTTACCTTGTATTTCTATTTGAAATATTGTAAAACTGCCCATGTCACCTTATTGGTGGTTGAAACAAAAACCAAGCAGCAGATGAGGTCTCAAATCAAACCTTCTCACGCTCCCACTTGATTTCTTGCCTGCAGTTGCACTGTTAATGATTTTGAAAGCCCTGGTTAATGTCAAGTAAGTGCTTTCCCCTCTTATTACAAATGCAACAACAGTATCAGGTCCATTAATAACCCAATAAAAAAATCCAAAGCCGTCTTGTAAAATAATTCCTGGGCTTTTGCAAAAGATTTAAATACAGATTCGACATGTCAGGTTAGTTATTGTCAAGCAAGATGATCATTAAGGGCTGCACATGATCATTCGAAGACCATTTTGGGGTTTTAAGGCTCAAAATGACAAAAAGGATGCACATGTATGCCAAAAGCAGCAGATTTAATTAACAATAACTGTCTAAAACTTAACTGGGTCTTATAACTCCCCTTGTAATGACCCCTGTTCCTCTCAGGTTGCTGCTATAGAAATGTGCTGTGGGCTAGACTGAATCAGTCCCAAACCCCCCAAATGTCAGACGCTGATGGTTGGGACCTTCCGTTGTGCAACACAGCTGGGGGTGAAGCCTTTTCTCTGATGTTTGGATCTTGGCTTGAAGTCTCATCCCTGGGCTTTATCCGTCCCACTGTGCTTGTGAGTCCTTTAGTTTCCTCTCCTGTAGCCGCTCTGTGTGGCGGACATAAATGGCTTTTGGGACACTGAATCTTTTGAAAACAGCCAGCGCTCCTATTTGTTTCTTTCTGTTGTAATATGTCGTTTGCTGGTGCACGTCTGTAGAGCATTAGGGACTAATGAAACTAATGGACTCTCTGCATTTCTGCTATGTATGAGTGGACTCCATAAACGGGACACACATGGCGTGTAACATTTCCCGGTAATATACCTGAAAACATTAGAATTCATGGGCTCACACCGGCAATAAAGGGATCAAATGAATACGAGGGAGGGGAAAACACAGCAGCCAATGGGAAAGGTTGGAAAAATGAGAAACTGGGCGCGGAATCCCCGTCTCCCTGCCTTAAATGCAATTCTTCGACTTGACTAAGTAGCTCTTTTACTTTGCTAATGAAAGGCCAAAAGATTCTACTTAACTTGTCCCTCTCAATCAGGATTACAATTTCCCAAACACGGGCGCGGTGAATGAGACGATGGAGTGGGGAAAATAGGGGGTGAACAATTTCAGAGCCGCTGCTTTAAGCAATCAGATGTCAGGCGGCGTTGTTTAAACTCACCGCGGGGGGGACAATTAAGCCACAAGGATGACGAATCAGAGCGCCGCTGCGACCAAGGCGCCCTGCTCAACGCGCAGGTCTGCGGGAAAAAGCTACAAAAGGCTGCGACAAGCTTCATCATACTGTTTGTGGAAGAATAGCCTTAGCCGAGCTCTAAGGAGCTTCCACTTTACCGCACAGCGTCATGTGCCATTAGTTCTCTGTGTCTTAGAATATCTGAAAATGGAATAAAGAAAGGGAAAACATGTTGTTTTATTCATTGCAAGGGTGTCTCCTGACCTTCACCAGTTCACTCATCTTCTGACTCCAGTTTCTGCTCACCAAGTCGGTACGGTATCGATCAGACACACCAAAAATCAGCATCTGCCAAACTACAGAAATCTTGATCCACTCTCTTTGACCTGTGAATTATTATATTTTTTTTAGGTTGACATAGAAATAATACATATTGCAACTTAGTCAAAAAGTAACGCAATGTGATTGGGTGCGCGTCAGGTTAGGCATGCCATGAACAGAGTATGTCACCATTATAGTATTCTTTTATTTGAGTATTTTCTGAACATCTGCACATTCGGTAATTCGCTCTTGTCCATATAAATCTACAGCTGAAATCTGGAATTGTCAGATTATGAAAGTTTTGCCAAAGAGTTGTATTTTTCTTTTAGAAGAACATCTTTGCACTTTGATAGAGAGAGGATGTTAAGGACTAAGTGAGGACAGGACCCAAAAGCATACGCAGAATGTTATCCGCTGGATAACGGAATAACAGAAGATTTATTGGTGTGGAGGGAGGGTCCAGGTGGAGGTGCCAAAAGTCCCATGGGAGGGAGGAGGTGTCCTTGGGGAGGTAGGGCTTGAAGGTGGGTTGAAGGTAGATCCAAAAGAGTGCCGAACGAATTAACGAATGAATGAATGTATGAATGAGTTTTATTGTCACTTTATTGAGGGGACAGGAAACAAGGCAAGAAGACAGCTGTCGATTTGAATTTCTAAAAGGCAATCATCTGGCGTTGGAAACCTGGAGAGTGCAGGCATTTAAAGGGTGTTTGATTGCCAATAGGCTGCAGGATAAAAAAGAAGAAGATATTATATCTAGATTAAGGTTTGGACATACAGGTTTAAACAGTACTCTTAAAATAATTAATAAACATGATACAGGTTTCTGTAGTTATTGTGGGAAATTAGAAACAATACAACATTTTTTTTTAGAATGTAGTAAGTATGTTCGAGAAAGGGAGGAGTTAATTAGAAATTTAAATAGGAATAAAAATAAATTAGATATTAGAAGTTTGCTTCAAAGATCATCGGGGGATGTAGTCTTTAATAGTATTTTTAATTTTCTAAGAAGAACAGGTATTATGGGAAGATTATAGTGATTTTACATCTGATCCATACTCCAGTCTAGAAGGTGGCGGTAATGCACCTAAAAGTTGTGTGCCAACCGCCATAAAAAAACAAGAAGAAGAAGAAGAATAGGCTGCAGGTGTGTTGCTGTGCAGGCTTCCACCCAGCCTGGAACAATCAGCAGCACCCAGGAACCAAAGAGTATGAGCACCACAGAAGAGCCCTCACCATCGACCAATTATGCCATTATTCACTCCTCCAACTGAGGTGAGTGATAACTTTTCAGATTCTGAATCCATTTATCTTTTTTTGTTTTTGTTTGAAAGATGGGAAGAATTACATCACATTTTACAGGTAGGTGCTACGGTTACACCATAAAATGATAGTGTGAAAGGGAGAGACTTTTGTGGGAATTCAGCTGATTTTGGTGATTTTTTTTTTTTTGTGGACCGTAAGTCTTTTTACTGTAATGCGATGCTATTCTGTCTCAAGCGACTGTATTTGTGGCGTGTGCTGAGATATGGCTGCTTCTGCGTTACTTCACTGTACAGCTGTTCTTTGTTCAAAACGCACTGGATTGTTGAAAGTTGTACGGTCTGCCACCATCTGCTGCCAGATGATCTTGAAGGTCTTTGGAGGTGGCCCGTGGGTTGTTTTTAACCATTCTCACCATCTTTCGCCTTCGCCTATGTGATATTTTTTTAGGCCTGCTTCTGGCCTTATCAAGAACTGTGCCTGTAGCCCCCCATTTCCTCGGTTCAAACGTTTGAGATAGCTTTTTGTAGCCTTTCCCTAAAACATGATGCTCAAGGATCTTTGATTACAACTCATTTGAGAGTTGCGTTGGGGTTGTTGTGTTGCCACTCCTCAGAGGGGAGTTTAAGAAAACAGCTATTTGAAATTGCCCACCTGCAATACCTACCCATGATTAGATGGACCTGCCATGAGGTTAAGTGCTTAATGAGCTCAACAAATCAATGTTGTGTTCCAATTAATCAGGGTTAAGTCTTCGAATCAATAAAATGACAAATGCCCAAAATTGTAGTTTCATTCAACTTGATGTTGAATGTCTGTGTGCGGTAAACACCCTAGTACTTGGCTTTTATCAGAAAATCAATGACACGCCGCTATGATCACTTTCGGTGAAGACAGTCAGTCAGAACGCAGCCTCAGATGGAGGGCCCAAACTTTTTCATGTGACTGCATAGGAACTGATAAGCCATAATGTTATGACCCCGAGAGGTCAGGAACACTTATTCGGATCCAATGCGTTGTTCTGTCGGGAGAAAAACAAACAGAAAGTCCCGGGTACAACATCCAATCCCTTTAACACCAAAAGAGTCTGAGGTTTTTCCCTCACCTGAACTCTCTGTATATTGATCTGAAGCAGGTCGAGTGCATAAGGACCCTCTCCACAACCCACATTAGCATAGAGAGGGGGAAAAAAACCTCGTTCAGGGATAAACTCATGTCTCCCCCCAGTGACAACTTGAATAGACGCAAGTTCACAATCCCGTTTCTAGCAGTACTCAGACAGGCTAGGCAAAAATAAATTAAACTAAAATGTCTTCAGGATAGCAGCCCACTACATTTTGCAATTTTCTAACATAATGCTAGCTTTTCATGCATCTTTCAACGCCATTAAAAGGATGCTAAAATGGTTGGAGTTACCATAAAGGTCCAATGCATGGTGTCATTCAATCATGGTACATGTGAACACATAAATATATGTAACATTTAATATGATTTTCGGCGTTATTACCACACCATTTCACGAGATTTGGCTGCTCAGCTGTGAGACGTTGAAGAATGTCTTCATAATTCATGTGAGATAATAGGCCTGTTAGCTCATATCTGGTAACTGCTAGATAAGGGCTAATAAGATGTGGCCACATTTATTACATTACCATGCCGCAGACATGTGATGCTCTCCAATAATTGGATGCCAGATGAACTTGTCAGTATCAGTTTTTATGTGAATTGACTGGGTCGGTGCGTGGAACATTCACTTATTACTTTAAACGTGACGCAAGTGTGAGCAGCGGCTTGATAAAGATGAGCTTTGCAAATGATTTGAGTTTTTTTTTGCTAGTTTTGCTTTTGTCACCTGGTGACATAAATCCCCCAAAGCATTTTAGTTTACGTATTTGTATAAAATGGTTTGTAAGGGACGTACAGGAAATATAAGCATTGTTAAAAAGCAACAATCTATCTTATGATCTTGTCTTTATGCCTCATACTAGACTGTGAATTCAACCATTTTATCTTTTTGAAAAAAAAGAGTAAAATTTTAAACATTTAATTTGTTTTTAAAATCTTAAAAACTTTGTTTTACAAGAGAGTGGAAGCAAAAGGTCACAATTTAAAGGACTGAATATATGGGAAGCATTAACTCCCTAACATACATGTACAGCGGTATATTTGAATTCTTATTTCTTAATTGTTTGACTTTTTTTTCTGTGGGGAAATCACAAAAGTACCACGTCTATGTAAACATTTTCAAGCTCAAAATACATTTCAGGTAAACTATTGCTACGGCGAAAAAATAAAGACGCAGAGCTGATAGCGTGGGTCTGGCTAACAAATTTACAAATGCAACTGAAAATCTGGTCTGTGAATTATTTAACAAAGAATAGCTGTGATCAATTAATCAAAACTTTTGTCTGCAAAATATCAGCAAGTTGAGCCCACAAGATCTTCTTTGAATATTTGATTATGTTGAACCAGTTAACAGCCTTAAATCCAGACATATTTTGTTTGCTATCACTTAGACAACCTTTTTAAATGAAGATATGTGTTACACTTAAAGATTAACATTTTGATTTTTAATACCTACATTTTCAGTTGCTTGACCACTCAATCAAGTAACAGTCAGCTTTAAATTGAATGGATTCATTACATCCATACGGTGACCGTCTGTAGGAGAGAAATGGCAATATTGTCATAAACAGAGCTGGCTTTTTTTCCCGAGACAGTTTAATATCATTAACCCTGAGGCCCAGCTGTTGAAATGCGATAAGGAAACCATGTCTGTCTTAACTTCATAAATGCAGTAGTGAATGGGTCCTTGACGCATCGTGTGACCTGAGCATGCAGCATTGCACCAATAGTTGCACCTTTGCTTAACTTGCTGACACACAGTAAGTTCTTCAATCTAACAAACAAATACATGTTTGATGGTTATGGTGAAGGGGGGGGAATGGGAGCATGTAAGTGCTTCATTCAGGATTCAGCATTTTTCTGTTCCATGGAATGTGACCTTTCTGTCTATAAACTAAATCCGCCCCTCCACGCGGCTCAGATCTGTAGTAGAAGTTTGAAAAGCCCAAAGCATTGCAGACAACATGCTGTGCTCATGTCTGGCTCGTAAAATGAAGACGTTATATTTTCTTACTTTGCCACGTTACCTGGAAAACTGCAGTTTACTCAGAATGTGGCAAACACACACACACATATCTGATTTTGTGCTGAGCGAAAGTATGACATTTCCGGCTTATCTGGCAGTTTGGAATTTAACCCAAGTAATTCTACCTATTTAAAGCAAAAAAGATAATGCTAGCAAATGTCATAGAATAAAATACCGGGCAGTGCTTATTGTGTAAGAAAGGTGGTGAAATGACTCGTAATTGTGTTTGTGGAAAACTGAAGTTTGAGCTAATGTCTCAATTTCAAAGCCAAAAAGAAATTAAAGCAAACATTTTTCGGCTGGGATGGGATTGCCGTGGTGTTTGCTGCCATAGATCCTTGGGGTTCTGTCGTTTTCTGACTGGGGTGAGGGCAGTTTTATGGTTTGGGAGACGTCAAGGAATCATGGCTTCCCTCAGACAAAAAGGCCTTGTTGGGTTTTCATTCAGCAGAAAAGAAACTATGAGGAGATTGTTTTTGAAAAGTGAATACAAGTTCATTTGAAAAGGCAATACAACATATCGAGGTGATTGAAGAGTTATTAACAGGTTTTTGAATATTTGGGATAGTATGCCACACGAATCTAACGTGAGCTGACAGTACATATTGCGTTTTTCCATTAGAATGTCGTAGACGTTCAATCCTGAGTGGCTCTACACAGTTTAGATGGTTTTCCATTAAGAATAATGGCCAAGCAGAAAGATTGGCCAACCTGCTCTGAATCTCTCACAAATTTGAATTCATTCAACTCCAAAAATTGAATTCTATTTACCGTTTACATTTTCCAGATGCAAATAATAAAAAAGCAGCTCTGAACAACTGGTGGCTGTTGCTGGTGAGATCAGGACTGACATAATAGTCAGTATTCGAGGTTTACCAGCAGGACACAGCCATGTCATTAACACCCCTATGGCACTCCTTTTGGCCGTGACATTCATCTCGTAAGGAGGCCATGCTATGTAATGGTCTTCTTATGTTATCCAACATGTGAATAACTGGGGCTTCTTAAGGTACACTGGAGCACAGGCTCACTGTGCACAGCGTGTCCCAACGCAGTCAAATATAAAGATCAATAAAAGCATGCATGCTCACAGAGTGAGCTGCAAACAAGATATGATTATATCATTTAACCTTATTTTTTTAGCAAGGATAATGAAATTACGTTCATGGAGAACAAATATGAAAATCTTTAAACTTGCTGTGCAATGACCCCACATGGTAATAACACTTGGTAATAGAATGATGGCTGACCACCAGCTGTGTCTTTGCTCCCAGCTAAAAGTCAAGAGGTTGTCAGTCTGCTAAATTGTAGGAGAGTAAGATGCCAGACTCAAGATGTAAAAACATTAAAACTGGTGTGAAAACTGAAAGAATTACAGAAGAGAGAGTTGAGATGTGACATTCTTAAAAAAAACAAAAAAACAAACGGGTCAAATTATATTTTTGAAGGCTTCGATGTATCACGTAGTAAAATGTATCATTTTGTCACACATTTCACATCCCATCAAGCACACTAAGTTGGTTGAAAGCAAATAAAAGGGGAAACAGAAAAGACCAGAAAATGACAAAATTGTCTCAGACGTCTGCTTCCTGGCAGCTGATTGAGATCGGATGCAGATAGTATGCTGAAATCATTTGGCGTTTTATCTTTAAAGCAAATCTTTGGTGAGGCAGCATTTCGTTTTCAAAACCCGCCATTGTTAATTTGGATCTTTTTGCCCTAATTTCACTCAAACTTTTGTTTTACTGTTTTGCGTTGAAGCTTTCAGCAATGTCTGCACGACTGACTACAAACAAATTTGAAAAAAAAGAAAGATTATTTTTCAATTTAAAGCCAGTGTAAAATATACACACTGTGATAGGTGCAGATATTTCAACTCCACTTGTATGCATGAAAGACGCCAAGTGGTCGTGTATCAGCCTATTCAGGTTATATGGAGCAAGTTGCCAGAGAGATTCTGACACAAGGGAACGGAAGTAGTTAGATCCTCGGTCAGCATCATTCAATAAGGAAATCAGTTTGATCAAGAACAAAAATGTCATCATATATGAAAATCATGTGATAATCTTGGGCTCCATTTTAAATGTCCAATCCTTGTGAATAATTGAATAAATAAAATGGATTATGTAACCCAACAAATGACCAGAAAATGTAAGATGTGTCTCACAAGAATATGTGAAATGAGTGGTCTGATGAAGAGGAAAATTGATAGTCATAACGACCCAATTGACGTACGACTACTTGTGAGGACAAAGTAAAAGGTTATGCAAGCTTCTAATATTTGGAAAAGTACAATGTCCAGGTGTTGGTAGAGAACTACTGTGGTGCAACGGCCAGCGCGTGCCACGTATAAGACAGTACACTGTAGAGCAATGCTGAGGGTGTGAGTTTGAACCTCACCTGGAGCTGTCTTTCTTGAATTTCCCTGACAGTGCTATCCAAAGGGGTCAAATCTAAGGGTGATTAACTTACTGACATACCTAATAACAGCATGCTGCCTCTCAAGACTGAGAACCACAAAAAAATAAATGGCTGTTACTTTGTTGTGGCATTTAGACTGACTGTGAATTATGCAATGTTTTTTAATCACTCTTCATTACATTTGGAAACCTCACTAGCTTTTACCACTTTTTTAAAGGATAATTAGTGGATACCTTTCCATGATAGGCGGTCAATAACTTGTCCTGTTAACAGGGCTTGGGGGACAGGCGGGGTATGAACCAGACAAACTGGACTTCCCTCTTTTGGATGCACCACCAGCAGGAGGCACTGTTGGAAAAGAGCTTTGTAGATTGAGCGCTGAGTTAATTGTCCAAGTGCTAAAAACAGATGTAAGGCATCGCCTGACTGGTGGGCAGGAAGCCCAACCTTGTGCAGGAGATGTGTTGAGTGTTGCTTGATAGATAGTCTACATTCAACGCATAGAGGCAGTTCTAAACCCAATTCACTAGAGAGGCTGAACTTTAATGTAATAAACTCTGGAGTAAACCCTTTATGAGAGGCGGTCGTTGTCTATCTTTAACAAACATAATGTTATAGATCTCTTGCAAGACCTCTAGAATTTCTTAAAGCAAACTTACCATTAGACAAAACCAACCCGAACCCTATAGGTTTATGGGTTGAAGAATGTCTGCCTTCCTCTCTATGGTGCTGGAGGCATCTTGGATCTACAGCTTGTGTATTGCCTCACTCTACTTCAACTGCAAGGCAGATGCTCAGATATCTAGATTCTGAGCTTTTAGGGGATAAGATTGCCACTCTCCTACAGCGAAATATGCCTTACAAACAAACTTGCCTTGTTCCATGTGTAGGTTTTGACAAGGCACTTGCCCTCAGTGCAAAGGAGCGAGCTTTAAGGAATCTGTGAAATGAAGCCTAACCAACATTCAGAGCTCCGTCTGGGCACATATTGTTGGTAAGAAGGCAGCACAGGACCTGAACAAAAGAGCAGATGTTAATTAGGTTCTTTAAAGGGCCATATTGGTTGGCCTTGCTTTTCAGAACAAATCTTGATGAGACATTGCTTTTAGCTTAGCCTATACAAAAAGACAAGTGGGGATTTCTTACATACTTAACATGTAACCTGACGTTAATAATAGAATAAAAAATTAAACAAGCACTGTAAATTTAGATTAGAAAAATTATACCTGCCTGTGGCAAAATGCTGTATGACATGCATTGGAAATAAAGTAGCAAAAACAGTAGTAGTCGTCACAGTATGCATGTAAGTTCCAGTTCTTAGTGTTTTAAACTTTGCTAGATTAACATAAAGATCTGCTAATAAAACAAACAACTATTTTCTGACAGCTCTCAAGAAGAAGCAAAGCTCATTTACATGGCAAGATCTGTGGAACTGGGAGCTGACTTGCTCAAATGGTCCTAGATTCTGGTATTTTATCTGTAATATCAAAGGTTTATAAAAGTTGGAAAGCAAGTAACTTTTTCCATGTTCAATTATAAGTGCAAGTGAATTTTTAATGATAAAAAACACTAGTCAGCTAGTATTCAATGGGCAAGAGGCAGGGTTTATGCAGGGCCTCATTGACATAGATCCATGTAAATGTTATTGTATAGGCGCCATAATGAGCAGTTTTCCCTGTAAAGAATGTTCTGTTCAGAGCATTAGCAATGTGATTTTAGTAGGTTTTACTCAGTAACACCTCTGAATACATGGGCTGCTAAAAATAGGGCCGACTTAACTCTACACTCACCACCAAGCACTTGCAGATGTAGCTCAGAGAGTGTTTATACATTTTTAACACTGCTGGGATGGTGTCAATCAAGTTAGAATTCACTGACAGCAAGGGTGGTGTTTAAATATGGCGTTTATCACTTTAATCTCTTATCTGGAATTCCTCTGAAAAGCCTGCATAACTTTTACATAGCAACTGTCAATCAGCCAGTCATGAAAGCGAAGGAGTGTGAGTTGATCCATCTCAAGAACACAAAGAAAACAATAACTGAAACATATTTAGAGCAATAAAGACCAAGAAATTGAGTGCTTTGAATCGTTTTGCTCTTGGACATTAACTGTGTGATTTTTAAAAAAAAAAAAAAAAAAAAAAGGAAGAAAATCTTTTTTGTATTGCTTTAATGGGCAATCCTTTAATTGCATTTGAAATAAATTTTAAGTCACTGGTTTGGACCACATCAACCACTAACAGGTAACACTAAACTTACAGTTCATTAACACTTCGAAAAGACTGGAAATCTCATCTGATCCTTCTTGAATTTGCCCTCTTTTCCTTTACTGGGACTTGAATACTGACAGCTTGCTACTATTTTCAGTTACTTGGATTTAGAAGGAATTTTAGTTGAAATATCGTTGGATGGAAAACAGCTGTCCTGGTACCAAAAAAAACAGCTGGTAAAAAAAAAGATCCAAGCTGTTATAATTAGTTCAAATGTATTAGTCTTATTTAACCTTTTATAATGAAGAGAACTTTAATCTGTCACACATGTAGCTTGTGTGCAGAGCTCTAGCAGCAATTTGGAAATAAACATTTTGTGCCTTTTGAAATAAACTTTTTCTCTCCTTGCATGCTTTTTGTGATTTTTTTTTTTTTTTTCCTCCTGTGCCACATATCATTTTTAATAGTACTCCCATAGTTCTACTCACAAAGTATTTGGAGAAAAACAACAACTCTACCTCTCCCTTTTTCCTTGCTTTTTCAGGAAGCCCTAAATAAAAACCCTACAATATGCCAATATTTACAGTCGAGACAGAGCTGATAGATTTTTATCTCCATTTCATATCCCACAAATGACTCCGAATTCTATTTCCTGGTCCTTTGCCTCCTTCCAGTTTCAGCTGCCATGTCTGCATGATAAATCTGCTGCACGGTGAGGAGTGCGCTCTCTGACCTACTTACATACATACAGTGCAAATAAAGGTCAACCAACATCCCCCTGCTGGTTAACATTAGAATGTTAAAGCAGTTTAGAAATTGCTTCTAGAACTCTCCACATAAGCTACATGTGTGACACACATTGCGTGTATTGCACGTGCTGGTTTACAGACAAACGTTGTCCCAAGATGAAAAGGCCCAAAACAAAAAAAAGTCACCCAGATACAAAAAAAACAGCTGTTTCTGAGAGGAAGGAGGGGTATGGGGGGGTATAAAAAGCCTCACTAGGATAATGATTCTGAATGTCATCAGATAAAAAGCATCATGAGCTAAAACAATTATTTCGGAAATGTTAGCGTTTATCTGAGTTTTACTGTCGTGACACACGCTGCAAACCTTCACATAACACTGAGGTAGGATCTAAAGTTTCTCATTTTCAGGTGTGAAAAGGCTTCAGAATGATGTTAAATAAGGGACGTAGTAGATATGGGATTGTTAAGAATATTTCTTCGTGGAGTTGGTTTGCATGGACCTATCAGAATGAAATGCAGGTGTAAAAAAATGGTCTCAACTGATGAAAGACAAAAACAAAACTGATCATAGCATTAAGGCAGGAGTGTGTAGGGAAAGGAGCCATAGCCGTATCTCAACTCCGAGCCCTTAGATAAGATTCACCGTATGTAATGAGACGTATACTCCTGTAAAACTTTATATCTAATACTTAGGTTGTAGTATATTACAGATGGTCTCTCCTTATGTCATGCAGCATCCCAAATATTGTGAAATTCTCAATTAAATTCTCTTGAACAGGTCATGGGCAGGCACAGAAGTGTGGGGTTTAGTTTAAGGTTAGGGCTACTGCCTCCTTCTGTACAGATTTGGTCCGGTCCAGGTATTCTGGCTTTCTTCCACTGTCTAAAACAAGAACATTAGCATAACTGGTGTTGTAAAATTGACCCTCGGACCCTGTCAACCTTTGTCCGTGTGCGACCGTGGAGTTCCAGCCCTCTGGTAAGCTTGCAAAGCCGTTCTTGTCCATAACTGAATATGCAAAAGAGATATTTGTGGAAAGTCGAGGGAAAATGAACATTTGAGGTAAGAGCTCCAGTCATTTAGCATGAGGTCGGGGCAAAAAGCTGGAAGAGGGAGACAGTAAACATGGAGAATATGGTTTGATCAGGAAACACTTTTTGAGTAATCCGGATTAACCCCCCCCACCCCTTTGCTGAACATTTTCTTCTCTATAATAAATGGTTGTTAGCGGTATCTTAATAACTGCCACTGTGTATATTTCAGAGCGGTAATAATCTGCTTAATTTACTCCAGGCACAAACATAAATATGATTATTTCTCCAATCCCCAATCTACTCATACTGTGACCTCTCCCCCTAAGTGGCTTACTCACTCACATCATTATGAGAATAAAGCATCAAAGTGGCAGGAATGACTTCTTCTTGCGCTCTCTTAAATGTAAATTCAACTTAATTGCAGCAAAGTAAATGGCACCCTTTAAACATCTTGGCATGCGGCTCATACAGAGAGAATGTTGTTTTAATGAGGAGTATATTTACTTTTGACGAAGATTGACAAAATTTACATATGCCTGATAACTGTCTGACGAAGGCATTCTCTAAATTAACATTTGGAATTACAATAATATTTACTCTAAACCTTTTTTTTTTTTTCATGAATGGATAAATTTAGCCTCTCTGCACTGAAGTAAATTAAAAAGCAACCAAGGCAAACCATGTAGAAAGGCTGAGTTGTAGGGTTGATTTTCGAAGCTGGTGCTTACAATTGTTTAAAGTGATGTTTGAAGAAAGCAGAAAGTCTCAATGAAATAATTTATTTAGTTATCAATGTGGGAAGTACGATCGAAGGGCTTAATTTATCTTAATTTACTAATCTCAAATGTGTTGGCAGTTATCTGGTAGAGCATGGTCATACGGTTACCATGTATGGGTAGCATGTTAAATATATTGTAGCCTGAACAGGATGGATCTTAGTACCCTCACCCAAAAACAATAACAGGATTTAGCAAATATATTTGACATTTTCCTTGCAGCAGTACAGTAATTACTGCTTTTAATACACCTGAAGCCATAAATGAATGAAAGATGAAGGAGGCTGAGCAGTATATCAACGGACGATTAAGTTCGGAAGCCCATAAAGAACGCAGTTGAAGGCTGATGGTGGGAGAGCAGTCTCATATGAACCCTCGCCTTCCTCTGTGTTGGTGAGATGCCCTCGGTCTGCAGACAAAGTTGGAATGACGATTATCTGAATTTAACTATGTGTAAGTTTCCACAAGTTTCCACTGGTGTAAAAAAAGTGCCTGATTCACAATTATCATATACATATATATATATATATACTGTATATGTACACAAAGTTTTCTGGGTGTAATACAACCAGACTGAGTGCATTTACAAATGAACAAATGGCCGTGAGGCTGCGTGTGGTTGTGAGCAGAATGTAAAGTACCATATGACGCTGTGACCAAGGGACGCTGCATCTCTGAGCTGTCCTCTCTTCTCAGTGCATGGACTGTGTGGCCGCAGGTCTCTCGGTCCTTTAGTATACCTACAGCAATAGGCAAGCTGAATGTAAAACTAAATTGAAAAAAATTGAAAAAAAAAAGACATTCAAATCAAAGTAGAATAAATCCTTTTTAAAGGCTGATCCTTTCAAACTGTAGACTTTGTATATTCCAGATGGAGGAGAACCAAATTAGCCTTAAAACACCCATTTACAGCCACAGTTGTACACATTGTAACCATGGAGAGCTTTTAGTTCTAGCCAAATGATAAAAGGAAAGACTTGCTGTCTTGACTTTAAGCTATTCCTTTTCCCTTACCACAAAGTCATACAGTTCCGAACATGTGAAACACTGGTCCTCATTCACAGATGTCTAACATTCGATCTATTTGTATACAGTACATCGGAGAGTTTGAACTTATTTCTGTATCTGTTCAAAGAGGATTGTGCCTACAAATTGTTTGAGCTTTAGTGGCAACCGCTTTCTATCGAATATCATTATTGTCCTATGTCCAATTCCTGGATTTTCTTAGAATTCTTAAGATATGATGTATTCTAGATATTACAATCTAAAACTTCAGGACGACATTCTGTTTCTAAAAGTTATTTTCTAGGAAAGTCTTTCAGAGTGATTAAACCATAATGATATTAGTCTCTGATGGTCTCACTTTTTTTATCATCATAAATCAACCACTGACTTGGTGTAGACTGACCTAATTAAGTGAACAATCAAATCAATTTTCTTGTAATCTCCAAACAGTGTAATTGGAATTCAAATTGAGCCCATGCTTCTCAAAACAGCTTGATCATTTAACATCTTGTATTTGTAATAATAAAAAGACTAAACGAATAAAAAGTTTAGATTTCCATCATACAGCTCTATACATTTATCATGATATGGCTATGCTGTCCTTTCCCATATAAACCTTCATTAGTGTAGTCAGTTTAAGAATGCTAAAATGACAAATGAAATGCTTGGAAAATGAATTTTGTTTAAAAAAACCTACCGTGGAGCACTGTGGCAACATGAAGTGCGTTCTGTTGAAGGCTGCTGTGCCACTGGTTGAGGACAATGCAACCAACGCCACCTAAACTTAACAAGAGAGCAGTCTCCAAGGGTTTCTCCAGGGCAAGGTCTCTTCCACTAGAGAGGAAAGGGACTGTCAAGTCATTACAGGCAGAAACAAGGGGACTCTGTTTTTTGTGAACTACCACATGAAAGCCTTTAATACAATAAAAGTCAAATAAATTAAAAGCAATATTGTATGCGCAAGCAAATCCAAAATGGAAAACGTAACACATGGACAGACAATTCAGCAAATTGCGTAATTTTTCAGAATCTTTTTACCTCTTTTGCCCTTCAAAGTTGGACAGACGACGAACGCTGGCTTTGTTCTGAACCCGGTCAAAGAGCATGACCATGCGGCACTCTGTAGACAGCAGACATAACTCGGTATCTTACAAAAGGACTTCTAAAAATCTTCTAAAGGGCAAGCAGGTCCAGCTAATGATATAGTGGGACATTTCCTTCTTCCTGTTGTTGTTTTGGCTTCATTATAAAGACTTATGGATTTATTGGGATATCCACAATGTTTCAAATCCAATTTTTATTATTGTAAATGATCTAAGACCTCATATGCATACCCCCAGATTATGTATATTTATTTTAATGACAAAATAAGCAACCCTCTGCTTAGCCGGTCCAGTTAATGATAATTTTGTTTTTCCCATTGTTGCTTTGTCTTCATTATAAGAAATTATGGATTTAATGTTTGTCCTGAGTGTGTAAATTCCCAATTTTAGGGGAGCGTATCTCCAGATTGTATATTTTTGAGCTTTGTCGGTAATTAGTCTTCTTTCCTACCTGTGAAATCGCTCTGATATGATAATATGAGTGCAGGTGGTGCACAGCCTGCCCTCACAGTGTGACAGAATTATTTTCTAAGAAACGCGCATCTGCCATCACCTAATCATCTCTTGACAGCCAAATAAGCAGGAAGATCTCTGTTTTTCCACCGGGGAAAAAAGCAGTCCGTGGTGCCAGTCATGCTATAGTTAGCAGCGCTAACATCAGACTACCGTGTGGCACATATGTCTGTCCTGAGGCAACATGAGGCTGACCTCACACTGCCAATCACACTGGATCAAAGTGCTCTCTCTCTCACGGACTACATTTGTTGGCTGGTGAGAGAAATTAAAGCAGACATTAGGACAAGCTAAGTTTACTTTTCACATCTCTTCAAGATGTACGGCACAGAAATGATAAGAATATATTTTTCTTTTTGGAAAAGGAAGAGGATGAGTCTAATTTATTCAAAGGGTACTAAATAGCAAAATTACTTTTATAATAACTGAGAATAGAGCTAAGGTCTGGTTTCTTTTTCTCTTCTAACCCTGAGTAAATTACTCCAGCTTTGCTTCAAAGAGGGAAATATGTCATTTTCCAACTAATTCTTTTTAATTTAATACATCCCAGACTGGGCTGAAATCATTAAGCAAATCTTCCAAAACTTGTAACAGAACATCAGATATATTGTAAGACTTTTGGACAATAGTACTAATACGCGTAATTAAAAAAAAACGCAATATAAAACGTCAAAGGAGAAAAAAAGAGATCCACCAAAAAAAGTAACCTTCTTCACATTTTTACGAGGTGTTTTAAAAAAAAAAAATCTATCAAGACATATTATAAAGGAAAATCTGCTGTCAACATAATGGCTGAGGATTCTTGCAGGGTGATGCTGTAGTAGGTCGATGTGGGACGCTAGCAAGTTTGAAGAGACGCCTACACAACACTCGTGGAGAGTGAGCCAAGTGTGTTTTCAGAGAGGGCATTATTCAGAGAGATACGTCAACACTTTGATCCAGAAACAGCATGGTATGTTCTAACCGTGATCCCAGAGACACAGAAAACAAACAGCCGGGTCAGAAAATGTATTTTTCGTGTTTCTTTCTGAAGATGTCAGGTCAAATAGTCTTCTGTGTTTTGTTGACGGAAGAAAAACGAGAGACGGTGAACAGAGCTTATTCATAATTGACAGAGCATCACAGTCTTCCTCTTACAGTCACCCTTCACTCGTACTGTAACACTGAGCCGCCTACTGGCAAATGAAAAATGCAGTTTCAAAACAGCCCCAGGTATCACAGTTCTTCTCGGGTACAGAAGGGTCTGCACGCAACACAGCCGACCGAGCACCATTTCTGGCTGACTGCAGTAAAGAAAAGATGTGGTGCTCTGAGAGCCATCTCACCTCAGATTTCCCCTCAAAAAGCTGGTCCACAATAATAACAACAAGAACCATGTAAATCCGGTCATTTATCTATTAGACTGTGATAATGGATGCTGATTAAAAAGGACATTTTCCATATTTTTTCTTCTTTTCTCTCTTGCTAGCTATTCATTCCAATGGAGACTATTGCTATGCACATTATGGTTCAAACTGCTAACTTCACTGGCTGAAAACACAATGTCTGTAGTACAGCCGATGGGAAAAGCTGCAGCTGCACATTGTGCCAGAATTCATACAAAGCCAGCCATACAAGTGTTGGGATGCTCTTTCCTGTCAAGTGAAATTTGCAGCGTGGAGATGTGCATATTTACAGATCCCCACTCAGTTTGAGTTTGAGTTATGCCTCATACTTTAGAGATCAGATGACCCAAACTGACTTATTATTGCTGATATCCAAACAGAGTATACACAATATAAAGAATGATGTCTCCCAGTTGTCAAAGGGAGGAGAATGTTAGATGTGATAGTACAGTACCATAAAGATTGAGGGCTGCTAGTTTGGAAGGTGGGATGTTGGCCATGAAGTTGTCCATCCCTAGATAAATAAAACCACTGCATCTGCTCAGCACCTGTTCTACATCAGACGAACTTCACAAATGAGGTGATATGTTAGTATAATAGAAGTTGCTCATATGTTTTAACATGACACAAGCGGTTTATATTTTGTAAGCATAACACACAAACCTGGGTGTTCCTTTATTGCCCATGAAGCCCTCCCACAGATGACAAAGATGTTGGCTGTGGGTGTCCAAAACAGTCTTCATCACAACACTCAGACTGGTCCCTCCTGTGCCATAAAGAGACAGTGACAAACAGTTCTATGAGAGAGACTTTACGCCTGTTAAGGTTACATGCATACAGACATCAATCAAAAATCACGGGGTCCTTCCCTGTTCATATAATTAGCTAAATGCAACCTCAAATGAACAGCGGCACATGACAAACTGCCCTGTCATTTTGTATTCGATGATTAATTGGTCATCAACAAGTTTGAGCTATAAAAGCAAAAGTTTTGATAGTTTGCTGAGTTGGAGCATTCAGCTGTGAACTAAAGAGGCACTTATCCATCCATTATCTATCCATCTGGCAAGGTGTTGGTAATGTGAAGATATGGACTTGCTTTGCAGCATTAGGGCCTCTGGACTTTGCAGTCACTGAGTATACCATGAAATTCCCCTGATCAACGACTTCCCTAGTCAAATGTGAGGACATCTGATTGAAAAGTGGACGGACCTTAAGACAGCTCTGCATGCAACCCTTACTGAAAGAAGCCAGCACTATAAAGAGGAGCAGGACAGAACTCCTTTGCAGACGCGTGAAAGATTAATAACATCCTACAGGCAAAGTTATACCTGATCAGGGCTGCTTCTAGGAGCAGTTGAACTGTGCAGTTTACATGTGAAGATATAGAAATATTTATAAAGACAGATTCGTGACGATTTTTTTCATTTAAAAGTTCCTGAATTCAGAGTCAGGAAAGATCAATGAAAAAAAAAAAAAAGGTCAAAAACAACGTAGAGTGACCTGTGGTACTGTAGCAATTCTTGGCTGTAATACTGTAAAGGGAGCACATTAATCATTTCAGGACTGGGTCTCTTGAGCTTTAGAACTCCCAGCACGCCTCAGAGAGTTCACAGCAACGGTGCAGTATATCAAATAACAACAGACAGAACTTTTACTGAGATAAGTAAGCAGTCTCATCCACTTAAACCTGGTTATTTACACACTTACGCAAACTCCCTTTTCCCCAAAAGAAAATCACATCGATTTACTTACCAAAATGCCCTTCATTGTAAGGGTCGACGATATCTTCAAAGGATAAGTTAAGAATCCTGATTTGGGACCAATAAAGACAGCAACTAGTACAATGTTAAAAAAGGATACATTTGAATTTCTGTGTGTCCATTGGGAAGGTGTGAGAGGGCAGCACGGGATTGGCAGGCATCTGTGTTTGTAATAAAATATAATTACATCTCATAAGGAGCAGCTACTAATGTGAATCTATCTATCTGTCTGTCTGTCTGTCTGTCTGTCTGTCTGTCTGTCTGTCTGTCT
>JABUIW010000010.1:2194079-2259433 GCA_013363375.1 Menidia beryllina
TGTCTGTCTGTCTGTCTGTCTGTCTGTCTGTCTGTCTGTCTGTCTGTAATAGGCACGTGTGTCCATTTTTTTTAGTTGGATGCGCCTTAAATTTAATTGCACTTAATATTCCAAGAATTAGGACACACACATATATATCTATATATGTATATATATTTATATATCTGTATATATATTTATATATCTATACATTTCTATAAATACAAGTATAACGTGAACAAGACTGCGGAGACATCGAAATGGTTCCAAGTAAAACTGGTGTGCTTTAAAGAACAGAAGTGGTGCATAACAGAGGATTAATGCTCAAAGGCTGGATACAGAATTTTCATGGAAACACATTATGTAATTGATTGAAAAAGCACACTTAAAAGAGAGGCGGGTGGAACTGAAATGGCTGCCTGTCCTGACAGGAGGTAAAAGTAATATTGCTGTCTGTATCTGGGAAGTCCAGATTAATTTACTGAACTCACCACTTTGATGGCTTGGCTTTGATCTCCCTTCCCCTTCGTTCCCTTGCCACCTTTAGTCTCTTTTTTGCTGTCACTTTCAACTGCCGCAAACAGGAAGCAGAATTAACACAGACACATTTCTGCAGACTAGATTACACAGCGTTTGGACCGGTGAAAGAAAAAGAAAAAACTTCCTCAGCAGTTGAAAAGTCAGTGACATTTATTAGAGACTGTGGAACTAAAAGTTTGCCACTGGCTACGACATAATTTTCCCTTTGTTAATGATTGATTGTTGATTAAAACTTGTTTGTCACTTTCAAAATCTTTTGTCAGCATAATATTAAAGACATAACAAGGAGGTTATGGAAGTTATACTTCAGTCATGGAATTCTTTTGTCCTTTAAGGTGTGCAAGCCTTAGGGTTACACTTTTGCATTGTGTTGTGGGTGGAAATAGTTTCTGATAATGAGGATTAGACGTGTTAAATTCACGAGACTCTTTCGGTACATAAAGCACTCATAAAAAACTTGAAGTACTTATAAATAGATGTAGCCACAATTGGGCAACTTGACTTATTCTGTAATTGTTTCATGCAAAGCAAATAAATAAATTAATAAGACATATTATTATTAGTTTATCACTTTTTTAAAATTAAAGATCAAATTCGTCCTTACGAAATCCTACAGTTCTGGCTAATTTCTGTGTGACAAATATTCCAGTGTTCACAAAACGCAAATCACCTCTTTAAGATAGAAAATGCCATTGAGTAACACAACATGGAAATGTTTCCATCAGGTTGCATCAGGTGAGGTTGATGCACACAGGTGATTATGTGATGTTGCATCAGTGGCACATTCAGCAGCATTTTGCAAGTTCTGCAGTCTGTCCCTACTTCTGCCATGCCAAACTTAGAAAAAATCTATGTATGTTTTTCTTAGATTGAACAACTAAGGACAGATTGGGGAAATTACTGAATTAAACTCAAATTCATGATAACCAAAATAATTTTCACCAGAAGAAATTGTGTTAAAAGTAGCAGGTGCGGTAGAAATAGATAAGGAGGGCTTGCCAATGTTTTAAAATGGATTTGGTACCTTTCGGTGGCTCTTCTTTTCTTATGCGGCTGTAGAAAATCTGCAAGGAAAAGTCTCGTGACACAGAACTTAGACCCTCCGACTGAAGGATGGACAAAGCTTCCAGTGGCAACTCCAGCAACTTCTTGTCTGCGAGAATCACCAGATTCTCACCTGGTACAACTGGGAAAGCACAACTTTATTCAACAAATCTTTTCTAAATCGAGAAATATTGTACAAATGATCAAATCATACCCTCACGATTTAATTTTGAATTAAGAGGGAGTGTACCTAGTGATCGGAGTTTGAGTTTTAGTATGAAACAAACTAGAAAGTTTGTCAGTTTGCTGTTAATCTTCCCCCCTCATTAATCTCAGAATGACTGAAAGGCCAGTTAATTTCAATTTAATCAAGTTAAATTGGCAACCAACTAGAAACTCGCAGCCAACAGCTCAACATCTGGAATGCAGACGTGTGTCTCCACAGTGACACATCTAGGATTACAAAAAAAAGTCTGTCAACTCCACCTTCAGGGGCACAGATCTGTTGGAGTTGTTCCAGCAGCCTGTTTGTATGAAACCAACACTAGATTCCTGCTCTGTCTAGACCAGGGCTCCATGCCTGTCCATCCCATTCACTAAGGCTCCCGCTTTCAACAGCTGCACAGGAAATAAAATCGATTCCCAATCTACCCTTGGTCTGCCTCGCCCCCACCCTTAATCCTGGATGTCTCTTCTTTAATGGGCTGCTCCTCAGGTGATGCTTTCCAACAGAGGGCTTCATCTTGATGGATGAATTACATTTAGAGATTGTATAAAGGAGCAGGAATTACCAGAGAAAATAATTCCAGCATACAGCTGGCAATGACAACCCAAACAGCTGGGTAAATTGTTCCAGTTCATGTGTATAAAACATTCACAACGTGTCCGCAGCTACTGTAACATTCTGCCTTTAAATGTTTGGCTTTAGCAAAAAACTTAACAAGGATGCGTCTGGAAAGGTTTTCAGGACAAGGTCTCTTCTCAGCTTAGGTTTGCAAAGTTGCATTTGAGCAAAGCACAAGACCGCTGACACAATGTCTTTTGATGTTTGGTCATAGTGTTGATCGGACCATCTAAAAGCTGGTGCAACAGAATGATGATCCCGAACTCGACAGAAAATCTTTGCGAAATGCAAACACACTTTATGGAAAAAACAATGTCCACACTAATTCTTTAACAATAACGGATGCTGAGAGTTTAATACAGATTTTAGCTGGTTGAAATTAGTGCGGCTTGCTAAAGTTGCTTCTATACGCTAATCAGTGTTTTTTGGAAGTACTTAAGTAAATATACCATAACGGAGTCTAACATCTATCTTTTTTTTTGTGAATTCTTATCGAACATCCAGGTTTAGTTTTTGTTTGATGTCTTGATCTTTTATTATTTACTGTGACTGTATCAAACCACTGGAACAGCAACATCACGGGCCCTGAGGGGGAAAAGCAACTGACCGCACAATGTGCAGGATTCACAACAGACATGTGAATAGTTATTCATGCAACAATGTGTAAAGATAATAACAACTACTTCTGGGTATCAGTGACACAAGCGACCTTACACCAGTCACTCAAACAAACGTTACCTGAGCTACCCTTTTCTTCTTTGTCCTTGCTTTTGGTCATTTCAGAGGCCGCCTGTGGCCTAATGGAGGGAGAAGAGGACAGTTTAGGATTAACAGGACTTTTTAAATGTGCATGCACTAAGGCAGATGTGTGCCAACACCATTCTTGAACCCACATGAGAAAAAAGAAAACATGGAGAATTCAATTTGTACAGTGCCCCTATAAAGCTTTCAGATACCTCGGAATGCATTGTGTTTTTTTGTTAAACTGCTGACAGTTTCTACCTGATCTGTTGTAGATACAAGAGTAAAGTCCACATCATCACAACACAGTACAGTACACAACATCATCATTCTGTAGGAATGTTGCATTCTGTTACAGTTGTTGAGAGAAAGAGAAGTAGATGTAAAACGGTGTGTTTTGTTTTTATCCAGGATGTTGAGTAATTCTGGATAAAAACCTTTTAATGTGGAGTTTTGGGTCTGAGGGGTAGAAGAGAAGAAGCTCTATTGGAAAAACGCATGCTGATCTTTTGGGATCATCAAGACTTGGGGTCTCGGGTAAAGCAAGGGCAGAGTTATGTCAATTCAATATAACTGCTTGTGCTTTGCAGATGTGAACAGTTCTGCACAGGTGACAAAAAACTGTACTGAGTCTATTGCCAGATGAGTTAAAAACAGACATGAAAAACGTTAAAGGGTCCATTCGCACTACGTCAACACTGTGGGAACTAAACTTTGGGAAAGCCTGCTGTTATTTTACCTTATGCAAGAGAAGTCAAACTGTGTCAGAAGTGGTTTCAAATAGCCTTCCATATCACGTACAATTCCTCTGAAGAGAAGTGCTGACTTTGAATGTCTGGCAGTGACCTGTATGGGGGAATAAGAGGGAAAATCAATGCTTTTTGACTTGCTGTTTTGTGGTTTTTCTTTTCAGGCCACTGACAACATTCCTGTATGCGATTTTTTTATTTTTATGGCTACACAAAGCTTGGATGTGAAACTCAGCCGTCCCAAGTTCCCTTATTAAGTGAAATAAGAAATGAGATGGTAACTGTGGTGCAGTGAGCTTCTTTATGAGGGAGTACTGTTGTGAGTGAATAAAAAACAAACAAAACACAGCTCTTGTAAAAGACGAGGGCAGAAACCTTCGACCAGCTTTCGGCACTGTGCCAAGAGTCTTCCATAAGGAGAGAGAATCCAGTCTCCTGGTCGAAAGCCAGAGTCTGCTCCTGGAGTGACAGAAGCGCCTGCGGGCAGACTGAAGCCTTGGCCACCCTCAAGCATGTAAGGGTACCTGCAACAAAATAGCGAACATACAACAGGTCCTGCATATTCACAGATACGGGGAAAAAGGTCCCACAAGCGCCTCTTTGTTTTTTTTAAATCTTTTTAAGAAATCTTTCTCTCTTTGCCTGCCTTCTTTTTGTTCATTACTTTGTTTTATTTAATGAACTTGTCTTCACCCTTATGCCATGGGTTTCGACGGCATTGTATTCAAATTTCTTTACCACTTCTGCAACTTGTTATTTCATAGAAATCTCAGGAACGGGTATGGGAATAGGGGATGGTATATGCTAATCATACGGCTTACAAGTTGGTGGCAGAGAGACTCAAATGAGATACAATTCTATGTTTTTGTGATAAGGAAGCTCCATTACTTGGGGCTCAGACTAGGCTTTTTTATAAAAACAATTAAAGGTAATTTACTTTTTGTATTTGACACGTATTCATCCTCTATGGCTTTTTGTCATAGCATCTGCATTAGAATTTGCAAATATGTGATTATTCAGTCCGTACCTTGAGCAGTCTTTACTTTTTGATTGTCTGGAGCTTTAGTCATCCCATAAAAACCCCCATAGAGTTCTGACCTAAAGAAATACAAAACAGGGAAAAAAGACACATAGAATCATTGTTTTTATTCATTAACAACATAATGTAAGCACAGTAGGGCATTATTTGAATAATATCCAGGCCACACAGCAGCAGCACATCCCTATTCATAAGAGATAGCACAGCAACAGACTCAAGCATCTGCCCTGCAGGTTCACCACACAATAAGCTCCCCTTGTCTCAAAAAGGACTGCAGCCTAAACCTAATGCGACTGGTGGGACCTGCAGTGTTTTAGTCATGTGCCGTGGCTTCACGTGTGCCAGACAGAGGGCACAATTAACCGCTCACTAACAGAGAGACAAGAGAATATGGAGGGAGGCTAAATAGCAGTTACCCATCTTCAGAGTGCTGAAGCAGCAAGATCTTCAGGTTTGGTGGGAGTTCTGACAGGATGTTTAAGTGATTGGGACTGATGGTCAGGTGGCTGAAGGCCTGTGATAAAGACATGAGTTTCAGCATCACAAATGAGGGCAATGATATATACATGAAAAATATGTACTTTTATCTAAATGACGTTTCTTCTGGTCTTTGATATTTAATTTTAGGAGAATTAATAATTTCCAGTGAAGAAGAAAAATACCTCACTCGCAGTAGCCATATCATTACTATAAAAAATGGAATCAAATGTCTCATCCATATTGATGTGATCAGATAAAATAAGCACCATGGTATAAGCATAAATGATTAAATAAATAACACACTTTTTCCGCTTGGTTGTAACATGTTTCTGAGGTAATCTACCAAAACAGCCTTTCAGAATACAGACAGCACGCAATTTGCTGAAACTTCATCTTAAAAAGGCTGCAGCCCAGATAAATCGCGGGCCAGCTACTGGGAAATGTAGAAGGACATCAAAATCTTTATGATTAAATATGTTTGCAGCTCCATTACTCTGTGTGATTTTAGAATCCTTCAGTACATTTGGAGCAAAGGCCATAAGAGCGCCAACATTATACCACCCATGACGGGAAATTTACTGGGCTGCACATGACAGCATCCATAAATCATGAATGGGGCTACTTGGGCAAGTCAATACTTTGCAGATCCCTATGAGAGACTCCTCCACTCCCTTCAGCATGCTGCTGGGTCTCTCCTCCTGAGAGAGGAGCAGATTCCTGTGGATGCAGAGCAGAGCCGAGAGCTGGGACCTTGTGGTGTCGGGGCAGGCAGAGCGCAGGACCTCAGCCGCCATGGAAACGGCACAGCAGCTCTGGGAATAAAGGAGACTATGGATGACAGGGCTGCGGGTGACAACAGGGATTTCTTTAAGTAACAATATGATGCACGCACTAAAATGTCAGGAAATGTATTGTGCTTAAAAATGCCATGTATTCTGCAGTTGTTGCACACTCAATAAATAACAAGTAAAGGATTTGCTTTGGTGACCTCGTGACCCCTGTACCTGAAACAGAGCGAGGCATTGACCGGCCACTGCAGGGTCCGACTGGCCATGACACTCCAGCATATTTAGAGAGGCATTGGCCAGGATGGAGGAGGACATGTTATTTTGGAGACACAGAGTGATGGCCTCCGATGAGGCTTTGCTGGCCTCCACCAACAGCTGTTGAGCTTTATGGCTATTCTGCTACACACAGACAGACAGAAACAAAATTATAGACGGAGCAAGGCTTCAAAAGAAACATCATGTAGCCTGCCAGTTTTCAACATCAACCACAACATTTAAGGCAAAACTGCAGGCAGTAAAACGTGTCAACAAAGTGAACAAGGACGCCAAATGTATGAGAATTGGTCTTCGGTAGGTTCCGTGGAACTTCTGCATACAAGCGTGCATGAAAATTCAAAAAGAATTTTAATCATCTACAATGTTAAATGCACACCATGCAGAAGATGTGACCGTATGTACCTCACATTATTCATTTGTTACAGCTAAATGTAGCACAAGTCAATATCCTTTGACGAGACCTATGGAAAACGTTTGGTTATCTAACATAACCTCAGTTCTTAGAATAATATGAGCGAGGTGTCTCGCTATGGGATGCAGCCCCCTGCAGCCCTGATAGAAGCATTTATCTCAATCCGCCAATCTTGATTGGCCGGTGAAAGTGTTCGTCATCGCCACGCCCAGTAACCCCGTTTACTAAAGCGTGCGCAGATCACGTCACCTCAATTCAACAAGCAAACCTCTTCTCACCGCCCAGCAAGAAGGGTTGTCTGGCGAGACACCTCGCTCATATTATTCTAAGAACTGAGGTTATGTTAGATAACCAAACGTTCTTTTTCATAATATTCACTCGGTGTCTCGCTATGGGATATGGTAGCTCCCGTATTGCCGACAGTTTATCGAAGTACCGGCCGGAGGGGAGGGTCCATTGGTTCAATTATGACTCTAGGACCGCACTAGCCACGCACGGTCCAGACACGTCAAGCATGTAGAACCGCACAAAAGTCAGAGGCGAGGACCAACTCGCTGCTGAACAAATGTCCTGAACGGACACTCCCCTAAATAACGCCCAGGAGGCGGCCATCCCGCGGGTAGAGTGTGCACGCAAACCCGCCGGGGGCTGCAGACCCCTGCTTCCATACGCCAAAGCTATAGCCTCCACCACCCAGTGGGCGAGGCGCTGCTTTGTGATCGGCTGTCCCTTACGGGGTTCAGCCCAGGAGAAAAAGAGCTGATCACTCCTCCTGATGTTCTGTGTCCTGTCCATATAAGAGCGCACAGCTCGAACAGGGCACAGCGTGTGTGCTCGCTGCTCACCGGGAGAAGCGGAGAACGCCGCGAGCTCGATCGGCGAACAAGACCCAACCACTTTAGGGACAAAAGCTGGGTTGGGCTTTAGAACCATACGTGTTTCCCCCGGGGCGAACCGGGTACATGCGGGGTTCACAGAGAGCGCATGAATGTCGCTGACTCGTTTTGCAGAGGCAAGAGCCAGTAACAGCACCGTCTTAAGAGACAGATGTTTGAGACTGGTTCCCAACAATGGCTCAAATGGGGGCCCTTTAAGCCCCTCCAGAACCACCGCCAAATCCCACGGGGGCAGCAAAGGTCTGGAGACAGGGAGGAGCCTGCGCGCGCCCTTCATAAACCGGCACACCAACGGGTGTTGGCTCGCCGTTTTGTCCCCAAACCCTATATGGCAAGCCGATATAGCTGCCAGATAGACCTTAACCGTGGAAAAGGCTTTTCCTTTATCAATCAGGTCCTGTAAAAACGACAGAATCGCTGGTACAGAACACTGAAAGGGAATGTAGTCCCGTTCAAGGCACCACCGCTCAAACACTCCCCACTTGGAGCCATATAGAGACCTAGTGGAGGGAGCCCTGGCGTTTTGGATAGTATTAACTACCCTTTGAGGGAGCCCAGCAGTGGTCAAATTGAGCCACTCACGGGCCAGGCCCACAGCTGCATTCGCTCCGGGTGCGGGTGGAACACTGCCCCCCCCCCCCCTGCGAGAGCAAGTTCCTGCGCAGCGGCAGCCGTCAAGGCAGGGCGCACAGCATCTGGAATATCTCCGCTAGCCAGTGTAGTGCTGGCCAGTGTGGAGCTATCAGGATCAGCTTGTGATTGTATGCCCTCACTCTGGCGAGAGTAGGGGGTATCAGGGCCAGCGGGAGGAGAGCGTAGAGCAGCTCGTGCGGCCAAGCGTGCGCTAGTGCGTCTACGCCCAGGGGGGCGTTCAGAGTGCGCAGAGAGAAGAACAGCTCGCACCGAGCGTTTTCCCTGAGCGCAGACAGATCTGTCTTGGCGCGGCCATAGCGCGCCTATATCTGATCCATGGCCTGCGTGTGCAGCGTCCATTCCCCGTACATTGGTTCGCCCCTGGACAGCAGGTCCGCACCTGTGTTCCAGTCTCCTGGGACGTGCGTTGTCACTCTCTCCCCCGACAGGCGAGCAGTGAACGGCACAGAGCGCAGGGATAGCCCCAGAAAGCATATCTCCTGCGTCGGAGACAGGTGGCTCTTCTCCAAATTTATCACAAACCTCAAATCCATCAGGTGTGATGTGACAATATGTGTGTGAACCCTGGCTTCCTGTTCTGACAGCGCTAACAGGAGCCAGTCGTCCAGATTTGTGGCCAGACGTATCCCCCGGCGTCTGAGCGGGGCTACCGCGGCCACTGTGCACCGTATGAAAACCCTCGGCCTGAGAAATAGACCGAATGGTAGAACACGGTATTCGTTGCAAACCCCTTGAAAGGCAAATTGGAGATATTGTCTGTGAGGGGGGCAAATGGGAATGTGAAAATACGCGTCTTTCAGATCCACGGACGAAAACCAGTCGTTCGGTCTTATTAGACGCCGCAGTGCTGCATGTGCCAGCATCCTGAACCAGTATTTCCACAGGAATTTGTTCAGAGCCCGTAGGTCCAGAATAGGGCGGATTCCTCTCCCCCCCCCGTTTGGGGACGAGGAAATATCTGGAGCAAAGCACTGACAGACTCTGTTCGGGAGATACGACAGAAAATGCTCGTTTGTCTATCAGAGAGAGGATTTCCTCCTGTAAGACTCGAGCTGATTCTCCCTGTGCTTGTGAGTGTATTACGCCGGAGAAATGGGGAGGGACAGTGGTGAACTGAAGCCTGTATCCCCGGGAAATTGTGCGTAATACCCACGGAAGAGCCGCTGCTGCTTTCCAGCTTTTCCATTTGAGAGAAAGCGGAGAAGCATACTGCGGCTCCTGTCCCGCGCCCCCCTGTGGTGGAACCGGGAAATGATCCCCGGGCGTCACCGCAGGTGCGGCGGGGCGCCTCGCTCGGCTCCCCGGGGATGGTGGCGCCCATCCCGGGAGCAGGGCTGCAGGGGGCTGAATGGCCACCCTGCTTATGGACAGATTTTCGTTTGTTTTGGCTTTTTTTGTTATCTGCACCCTCGGCTCGTGGCCTGGTTGTGACAGATTTAGTTTTATTTTCACACCGTTCATCCTCCGAACGTGTGTGTAAGTGTGTGCTTGTGGACATTCTGCTCGGGGCGCAACAGCGCAAACCTCCGAGGCGAAGTCCTTCTCCTCGCGGACCGGCTCTGGAGTGGGCAGCGGTGGCACGGGGCGCACACGAACGAGCCAAAACGGTGGGCCTGCGCAACGGGGAACGGCAGGCTGCACCACCTGAAGAGAGGGCGGCTGTCAGGCCGCTCTCTTTTTCTTCCTCGCCTGGGGGACCGGGGTCGCGGCGGCTGTGGGCGGCGGCGGCTCAGCGGTCGGGGAGGTAGATTTACCGTGCCAGCCGGCTCCGCGCTCCTTCCTCATAGGGAGGGGCGTGCCAGGTGGTGGTGGCCGTCTCGGCATTTTAAAATGCGGCGGCTGGGAGGCAGCTTGTGCAAAGGTTTTGCGCTGCACTGGAGGTGAAGGCACGGGGGCCTTCCGAGGGAGACAAAGTTTGAGGGCTTCGTTGTCCTTCTTTTTTGCCTCGCATCTCTGCTGCATTGTGGCCAATGCGGAGCCGAAGATGCCTTCAGGGACGATCGGCATATCCAGGATGTCATCCCGCTCCCTGTCGGTCAGGTTAGCGAGGCTGAGCCATCTCGCTCGCTCCTGGACGACGAGGGTTGCCATCACTTTGCCCGTGGCCTGGACTGAGACACGCTGGATGCGGAGGGACAAATCGGCGATGACCGCCATTTCCTCCCACGCATCCGGGTATTGCTCTTCAGCGGACGCGCCAAACAACTCTGCCTGGTAGGCAGTGAGGATGGAGAGGGCGCTGAGAGCTCTGGCCGAGAGGGCGGCTGCTTTGTACGCCCTTTCGGTCAGTGCAGACTGAAACCGATCGGGCTTAGCTGGCAGCGTCGGGCGCCTGGGGGAAGCCGCGGATAGCTGGCTCGTGCTGCCTGGGCAGAGATGCGCAGCTACCGGGACTTCCACCGGAGGCATAGAGAGGAGACCATGGGCGTCCATCGCCTCGCAATCGAGGGATGCTGCGCCCGAAATGGGACTCCTGTTGCTGTATGGGCAGTTAGTCCATGTCCTGGACAGCTCAGTCAGCAACTCGGGGAAGACAGGAAGAAGCTGCTTCACCGCATTCCGCGCCAGGGGAAGCCGTTTGCCTTCGTAGCGAGACCGAGTGGGCTCTGCTACTGCAATCGGCCAGGGGACCTCCAGTTTCTCTGCCGCACGTTTGCATACGTCGAGCAGGTCCACGTGGAGGGAGGGAGCTGGTGAGCTCGCTCCCCTGTCTTCCCTGGTGGAAGAGCTCGGCAGCTTCGGCTTTTCAGCCTGGGCTGGTGCCATGAAGGTGTCATCCTCTTCCTCGTCCTCTGATATGAGGAACGAGGCGTCATCATCCTCCTCCATGAGGCTGACATCCAGCACGTCTTCCTCGGGAAACGGGGGGACACGGAGCTGCTCGCACTGGGCAGCCCAGTCGTAGCTAGTCTCCGGAACCTCCCCAGCCACGTCCTCATCCTCCTCCGCGGCTGCCCCTTGGGCAGCGGCGGGGAGAAATGGGTCACGGTCCGAGAGGCTAACCTGGCGGGCTAGCCTGCATCTGAGGCTTTTGACCGTGAACACTTTACAGTGCCCACAGGACCCGGGAATTTCGAGGGCTAACCTGGCGTGGTCAACCCCCAAACAGGTACTACACACCGGGTGGGTGTCTTTCCCTGAAATTTTATTCCCGCAGCCACAGAGACGACAGTC
Source organism: Menidia beryllina (assembly GCA_013363375.1). Lineage (NCBI taxonomy): Eukaryota > Metazoa > Chordata > Actinopteri > Atheriniformes > Atherinopsidae > Menidia > Menidia beryllina. The sequence goes on from JABUIW010000010.1 coordinate 2,205,696, forward strand.
TCCTCTGGTGTGAGGATCTTTTGCGGTCGCCATTCACTAACGAGCTGGAGTGCTTGTAGGGAAAGGGACCGTGGCTAGCTGGCGTGCTAGCTTGGTGGGGTCAAGAAAATAGCTGGTGTGCTAATTACTAGACCGACTCGAGTCCGTGGAGGGGAGCCTAGAGGGATTCCGCCGTGGAGTGAACGGAATTAAAAAACCAGTCCGGTCTGGAGTGAGCGGACAGAGCAGAAGCCAGAGCACAGTGCTAGCGTCCTGCGACGGAAGCTAGAAAGGTCCGTCTGTGGACAGTTAAGCTAGCAAAGTAAGGCTCTGACGTGAGATAAGCTCTCAGGTGAGAAGAGGTTTTGAATTGAGGTGACGTGATCTGCGCACGCTTTAGTAAACGGGGTTACTGGGCGTGGCGATGACGAACACTTTCACCGGCCAATCAAGATTGGCGGATTGATATAAATGCTTCTATCAGGGCTGCAGGAGGCTGCATCCCATAGCGAGACACCGAGTGAATATTATGAAAAAGAACACTGTATTTTCAATAGTTCACCCATCTAAAATATTTCATTACCACTTTGTGTGGGTTATACATTCAACTCCAAGCTTGATGATGTTCAGCATATTGTGCTTTTATGATTACGTGTGGATGTTGTTTGGATTAATTTGATGCTGTCTTATGCTGTTTTCCTATCTAACTAGTAGTTGGATGCTAAGGGTAGAAAATCGGCTAAAAAATTGATCATCTTAGAATTAATTTCTGTTAGCACATAAGTATCCTCTGAAATTTGAAGGATTTCCGGCTTTCGAACAATCCAAATGGGCTTGCTTGCAGTCTCATGAATAGTAAACAGCGATGAGCCCGCTGAAATGGTGCTATGTGACCTTTTAATATTGACTGGATAAAAGTTAGCTTGAACAAAATGGAGTATTGCGACATATTTACTCACAACAGAGGACAAAGCAGAAGAAGAGATAAAGAATGAGTATACCGGGGTAAAAAACAGCTGCACAGGACAGCGTCAGTCATTAGTGCTCTGTTTCCACTTTTTTATAAAGCAGCAACAGCTGACCAAACCAAGCAAACGAGTCTGATTGGTTGTATACATGTTGTGTAGCAGGTTTATCTGTTTGTGACAGATGGAAGGGAATATGCCATATCAAATGTTCAAAAATTACTTGACGCTTCAAAGCTCTAACCAATTCCAAGGTTCGCTTCTTTCAAGGTTTAAGTGGAAGTTGTGTTTTACAAATACTTATACCGTCAATATATGGAAATAGTTTCTGTAACTACATCCTCACACAGTATTACAGCAGCACTAAATTAGTTGGTAATGAATTCTAAAATTCTAAAGAAAAAATCCATCTGGTAACAGTTTCAACAAAAACAAAAGTGCAATAAATGACCTGATTAAAGCTGTCAGTAAATGTGATTATAGGGTTCTGGTAAAATTCCAACAGCTCCATGGTATTGGGAGTAACTTGTACCACTATAATTAATCTCACTGGAGATGTCTATGTCAAAATTCAGTCTTATCACACTACTTTATGTGTCAAAATGTTGAGGTATAAATTATACATTGCCCCCATTTTACTCTGCACCAAAGTTTGATGTGTGAGATCTCTGTGTGCTGACTTTCAATAAGAATTATGCATAATGTCCATTTGTTTTTTTTCTGTCTATCAGAGGGATTTGTGATGTGAGGAAAACGGCACCATGAAGAACCAAGATTAGGGACAAGCCAGGAGCGAAAGGGTCACTTGTCAGGAGGTATAATACCTGCAGCTTAGAATTTGTAGCAGAGGTCATCCCCAGTTCTTTTCTGCTTGGATCGGCTTCTTTCTCAGAGGACGACTCCTCTGCGGTAAAACCTTTAGGATTTGACCAAGCCTCCTTCTGCACAAAGTTATTTAAAAATGACAAAGACAAAAACTTGGATTAAAATAAGATCCAGTAAACATTGAAGGCCCAAGGTTTTATCTGCTTTTAACTTTTAGCCCAGTAAATTTGTGGCCCTGTGTGGTAAATTTCAGACAAAGCTTTTGAAATCAAACTGCAAAGTAGTGTGTGCACATCGTTTGCCACTGCACGCCTGGATATTCAGTGTTTACCTGCTTGCGCCTGTCCCAGATACCATTTAGATACATGGGCTCCTTGTGCGCAGCCGTCAGCCTCAGATACTTTCCCATCAGGGTCAGGCAGCGAGCTCTGATCTCCTTGTCGTCTGAGGTGTGAGCGCTGACAGCAGCCAGCTGGCTCACAGCCATCTGCCCCAATGTTCTGCCGGCAGTCATCCACTCCTGGACATGACACAAGCCAATTATGGTCAAATATGGATATTAGTCAAAGCCAGAGCATGGGGTCTTAGAAGCAAGTATTTGTACATAAATAAAACTTTCATTTAAGTTTTCTCACAAAAATGAAATGCTACATTCAACATGTCTTGGTTTCTTATGAATGATCATCGTGAGGTAATTGGAGTTTTGGGGGAATATTATGAGCCTTTGTTCAACAGCACTCATGCGTCAAGTGATAGATATAAATGGAACCAAATTATAAATTAATAACTGAGTGTCTATTAGAGTGTTTTGTAGACATTTCTGGAGAGTACAGCGGAGTAATTTTATATCATCCCTTGACAGCTATTCAAAAACTCTTCGGTGCGCAAATGAATCCAGCTGATTGTCTTAGGCAAAGCACCCGCTAGAGAAAAATGATAGGAAATAGAACTTTGGATTTCTATAGAGATGCAAAGCCACATGACCAGTTACTTTAGCATAATGTCATGGGGCATCTCAGAAATCAAGACAAACTAACTAATTAGCTAAATGAATAAAGTTATTGAGTCAAACTTGAGTGAATGAAAAACCAAACCAAAATCTTTTGAGGCGTTAAGAGAGGCTGACAAACCCAGTCCGACAGGCCAACATGTGGATATAGGAGGACGCCACAGCTGCCAGGAGTGTCCAGGTGTTATACTCCGTCAGTGCCAAACAGTACTTTCATCTTTTTTTCTTCTTTTTTTTCATAAATGCTCCAGCTACCACCCTGTCATTTTATATTTAGACTGCTGAGTACTTCATACAATTTCTAAAGCACTTTACCCGAGACGAACTGATGAAACAACATGGTTGACGTTCCAACATCAAACCCATCATGGCTGCATGTGAACCTCTCGCATAAATGATATAAACACCTAGTGAAACCTCTGCTCGGACAGCTGAGAATACATTCTACGGAGGGAGGGGGACACGCAAACTGTCCTGCTGTTCTCCCAGTTTCCAGATAACAGCTGCTAATGCCTGTATAACAGCAGGAGCCATATGGAACTGGAATTCCACATTATTCCAGCCTAATCCTTCCTCATTGAACCTGTGACTGTCATCTGGGAGAGGGACATCTATCACAACTTCCCCTTTTCTGCTTTGTGTCCACCGCTACCTTGCCCAGTTGGATGACTAGCAATCTGCAGGTGTATAACAGAGTCGCTCACAGAGTTTCACCTTCTACTCCTGAAAGATGTTCACATATGTACACTTACTTACTAACCTACCTGGTATGACCCTTTAGCATTCCCTGTTCTAGCTTGCTTTTGACACAATGCTATCTTGAGAAGCAATCTAAAGGAATGTCTTTGCTCAGCCTGGACCTCTGGTCCTATCTGATTCTATGGATCAGGTGCTGATCCTGCTCTCATATTGCTGAGATTACAGCCTCTTTGATTTCCCTCCAATCAAACTGATGTTGTCATCGGCAAGATCTCTTGGCTGTATTCATGGATTCCTCTGGTTCAATCCAGGACAGTTCTCCTTCTATAACAGCCATGACAGACCTTCACTTTCTGTTGTAATGAAATGATAGCTGGCTGAAGGGATCTGCCTGTTCTGCTGTTGTACTAAACATTTACGGTGTGTTTCAGAAAAGGTTTAATCTGTTAATGAATTTGAGTGTTTTAAGATTCCTCGATGTGAATTCTTGGACATTATGCATTCATTTATTGATTTAAGGGGGAAACATTACTTCATGTATAACAAGTGGGTGTGAATAAATCTGAATAAAGCAGATTAGTTCCAGGGTTTGAGAGCTTGTTCACCTCCTCGGTAGAGTCTGGCTCAGGTGAGCTGCGAGTGAACTCCTCCAGTGCTATTTCGGCAGGGGTCTTCCCCGCATGGACCAATGCTTGGCGCATCTCTGCAGCACAGTTCCTCTCAAGAACAGTCAAACAAAAATCTGCCAGGGTCAGCCGCAGGCGCAGCAGCTTCCTCACAGCTGCCAGTGAGAGTTCAAGACTCTGGCGAGAGAGAATACATGGAAGAAACTGAAGTGAATATCAAGAAGAAAACAAAACAGTGTACATTGTATTGCAGGTATTGTTCTCTTCTGACTCAATATTCTGATCATTACATTTCTAGCACAAAAGGTAAAAGGCTGATTATTGTTACAAGTATAAACTTATTCCCATTTGTAAAATGGTCATTTGATGGCTGATGGCGGTGAATGTGGACACAGAGGAGTAAACAAGACATCTGTGATTACAGCTAATGGCTTTTGGGAAACCAAATGGATGTTTTGCCAGGTTGGATGCCAGAACATGTCCTCCGCTGGGCTGCAGCACCATCTACTGAAAGCAAAGGGCAACAAACTGGCTTCTGCCCTTCACCTCAACCATTCGGCAGAACGTTGCAATCGAAAAGCCAGTTCAAGCTGCGAGAGTTGTTCGATCAATGTCTGCCCCGATTCCATTAACAAGTAAACCAAAGCTTCAGCCAGTGTTGTGCCAGTTCATTTCTGCCACTAAGGCCACCAGACAGACTGTGAGATCTGTGACATAGTGTTGAGAGCGGGAAGAAAATAGGGTATTCTATCACCCAGTTTTTGTGATATATGATACAACAAAGTATTAAGCAGAGTACTACACAAGGCAACTACAGTGTTATTGTGTTATAAACGTCTTTTATTTTAAATGCAGAAAACCCATTGGAGCCTCCATTTCTATCACTCTGCCTCACAGGCTTTTTCCACAGGAGAATTTTCTTCCTCATCATGGAAAAACAAGCTTTGAGGCTTCTCTAAATAGAATTAGCCATCTGCACAGCCCCTTAATAAGCCAGCAGTCCTCTAACGTTTCGCTGACATTGTGAGAGCCAAGCGAATGTACTTTTGCAACTGCTCAAAGCAAAGTTGTTGGGTGCATTTCATGCCGACTGAGTTCTCAAAAATTAGCAGCTGGTTTAAATGTGTGTGTCCAGCCGATGGAGAATGCAAGCTCAACCTGGTGAGGACTGACGTGGTATGGTCCCAGACATGTAAAGGTTAAAACACTTAGGAGATGGATTTTTCTTTTTAGGAAAGTGCTCATCTTACCTCCTGGGGAGAAACCAGGCTCAGCGCATTCAGTGACACATGCTCCTGCAGCGTGACAGCTAGCTGCATTTGGGAAAGGCCCTCGAGTAGGGATTGCTGCTGCGATTCTCTGTCTGTACTATGAAGAGCGAGGAGTCTGTAGAGGAAGAAATAAGGAAGACTGAAATCAAATAGCAGTATAATAACACATGGTGTTTACATGCATGGCTGAGTTTGGTTACAAACCAAACCATCATCTTTGTGATGACTTAAGCCTACAGGAGGACAATAAACTGAAGCATTTTTAGTCCAATGTCATCAGAGTATTGACTGTGTGTTAAAAAGACTTCCAACTTCCTCTGTGACAGATCATTGTGCATGTAAGTATAGCAGAATTCACTGTTAACATGATGCTGTGATTTTAAATTTAGGATTTTACTAAAGTTCTACAGTCCGGGAGTTGACTCATAGGCTTAATGGGCCACGTTTTTTTTATGCCTTTCGCCGCCTGATGAAAAAAAAACTGTACATAAGAGCAGCTTAATTGAGGAACTAGCGTTTTCAAAGTATGCTCTACCGTTTTCTACGGAAGAGACAGAAGGATGGTGGTTTGAGACATTTCTACGTGTGTATTCATGTAGAAGATTAGCTGTATGAGCTAGGAGTTGCTTTGGGAAGTTTGTTCACATAAAATTCTAAAGTTCTAAACTTCAGACTTCTTCAAATACATTTACTGACAATAGTGTAGTTTACAACAGTTTTTAAACAAAATTCCACAATGTTTGTATTGTCATGTGCAGAAACTCAGGAACCGTGCAACAGCAGACTGACTGACCTTAGAGCACAGGCATGCTCTACATGTGTCTTTGCAGCCCGTTCCCTGCGGCACAGCTCGGCGAAAACAGTGGTGCACCTTCTTAGTGTTTCACAGGCAGCTCTCAGCCTCTGGAAAACCTTAGCGCTGAGCGTCTCTCCAGGTTCGACGCCAACGATGGTGTTAATACATTCCACCGCACCTCTTACACACAGTGTCACAAACATTATTAAATCAAGCTTGCCTCATTTTGACAATGCCAGTAAATGCCAATTAGAGTTTGCTAGCGTAATTTTTCAGCGTGTACAGCAATGGTGTTTTTTAAGGAGTGATGACTACAGCATGCACTCACAGAAAAACAAACGCGTCAATGAGTTTTTCAGACTTACCTATTCTCTAATGTGGTGATCATGAAAGTGAGCTCTGGGCCTCTGTTCACTTGTTTCCCTAGAACCAGCTGCAGAGCATCACAGCCTTCTTTAATAATCTCATCAACCTAAGAAAAAAAAAAGAAAAAAAGGCTATTATGGGATGTGTACTCTCTACAAAGGTAGGTAATTATACTCCAGATGTTTTTTTTATCACCTTGGTTTGTGAATCCTTGTCTCCAAGGCCTACAACAGCTGTGACCTTGGTAAGAGTGAACTGGTACCAGAACTCATCATCCCCACCCACGCTTTGGGCTTTGTCCAATAGGATCAAAGCCTGAGCATAGTTCTGCTCCTCACAAGCCAGAGTGGCAAGACCGAGCAAACTCCTCGATACAGCTCTCTCATCTCCAAGCTCCTAAAGGTAAAGAGTTTGAAAACATTAAGAAAATCAGGTATTCATGGTTTCCTACAGGCTATATCCATTAACTATCCATCAAAAGTACATCCAAATTAAATAGACTCAGTGCTATGTATGTGATTGAAACCTCATTGGCAATAGCAATTAAGTAGGAAAAAACAACCTTTGCTTGTGATTTTGTAACATCAGCAAGGATTTTCTTTTATTAACATAATCCCGTGAAAATGTTTGTGAAAGTGTCCTCAAAATAATCTCTTAACGGCTCTTTGAACAAAAACCAAACAAAACATTAAAAATTTAGATAATTTTTCAAATAAAATATACTGAAATAAAATCTAACATAAAGCTGGGAATTCTTAAGCAAAAACAGAGAAAAGTAACACTTTGAAATAAAACATAAACAGCAGTGTTTCTATGAAAACCATTTTCACCCTGGTGACACTGAATGCAGCTTGCACAGGTCAGTATCACCCGTGATGCTGTATTCCATTCCCTAATAGGGCTGCCAACTCACCTTAGCTACCATGTGGGCCTCTGCTAGAAGCTGTCTGGCTTGCTGATAAAGTCCAATGCTGAGGCAAACCTCAGCCTTGTCCAGCCAAAGGTTGTGAGCACTTGCGTCCTTACTGTGGCGCCAAGACAAGGACTGCTTATCCCCTAAAACTCTCTGAAAAATCCAATAAAAATACACCCTTAAGAAGTTATTTTATAAGGTGTCACTTCATATACACAAGGTCAAGAAAAACACCTCATGTTTAAGGTAAGTCTGACAATAAAACTCCACTTTTGTTCATCAGCAAATTGCCATGGCTGTATTATAAAATAATCTTAATTCCTCTTTACAGCAGAACATAATTCATTACATTGACTTGAACAAAATTGACAGAAAAAAAGAATCTAAAACAACTGAAAAAAATAAGTTATTTTCGGAGATGCAGCTGACCTGGCTGTAATCTTTGTGTAGGCCTCTCATCTTTTGAGAAAGAGCTATGGCTTTGTGGCTCCTGCAAGTCATGAATACAGTATAAACGATTATAAAAAGATGTGCAAACATTAAACTTTCATGACTGAGTTCACGTACCCCATTTGCTCTGTTTCTTGAATTCCACTTAAGCTTAGGAGGTTCTCCTCATAGGGGGAATGGGACTCCAAACCTAGCTGAACACAGGCCTGCACTATTCTAATCAGGTGAAGAAATGAGAGCAAAGTAGAATTGAGTTACTACACTCTTGCAGAGCCTTACAAAAAAAAAACAGGAAAAAAAGACTTCTGATTCCCAGTGCTGTTCAACTTCCTACTAAATTCTTCAAAATATTTAAGACTTTTATCACTGACCAATACATTAAAAAAAACATATTACCGGCAGGTGGTACAGGAAGGATGTGCTAAAGGTGGTTAATGTTGCCTTGAGGCTCTAGCCTCAAGCAGAGATGGAAGCACAGAGCTCCTGTCAGTCCACCTTCAACTCAATACAAGCAGATTTTTCTCTGCCACTTTATAGTTGTAAATGTTTAATCTCACCAAAACCGACCCGTGAGTAAACCTTTCACAGGATGTTTTTTTTCTACTTTTGCTCACAGACTCTGGCCAAGTTTTTCTTTCACCTGTAAGGGGAATTTGGATTTGGAGTTCCAGAGATTGGTGTTGCCAGTGGTTGTTATGAATAAGAACTCAGAGGCTATAATTCAAAAGTGGTTTACATAAATTGAAGGAAAATAATTAAATGCAATAGCAACTGTGTTGGATATTCATTAGAGGATCATGGAATGGGGGGTATTCTTCAGGAAGCACTCTGTATGGATATTTGGGTTATTCATGCTGGGTTTTTTTGTTTGTTGACTCAGAGCAGAAGCTTTGAGGGGCTGGAGAAGTAAATGGGAAATATTCATGGTGAAAAGTCCAACAACTTTCAAGGACAATTGTTATCTGTTGTCCTTCAAATGAAGTCCAGTGAATCAACTTATGTGCACATGGTTGACGTCACAGCGAGGAGTTGATGATGCAGTTGCGTAGGCTAGCTCCCCTGCAGCTGATAGAACAGGGTGAGGGTGACTTTGTGAAGACCCGTGTGCTGAGGATTGCAGGGATCGCGCGGCCCGAAAAGCAAAGCATGAAATCATTTCTTGCATTATGTTGCTCACTGGGTTGTTTTTTGGCTTGGCTAGAGGTGGGGCACCATCCAAGACAGAAAATGTAAAGAAAAATTATGGGCTGAACATGGAAGGATGAGTTCTGGGGCTGTTCAACGATAAGTTGAATCAGGAAGAGTCGTGCAGTAAGTCATTGGGGATGGATCATGTTATGCGAACCATGGGAGTGAATTATCACTGGTTTGACAGCCTCTTAATGGAGAGGATAACCCTCATGACCTGCCAGAGCACACTGAAGTGGTGCCGGTGAAGTCTTGGAGGGGGTATTTTATGTTTCTCTCATGGAACATAGAACCGCTTATAATTTTAATGACTCAAAATGGTAAACTTATAAATGTATAATCTATTGTTTATTATCAAATGTTCCCTCTACGTAAACCACTTGTAGTAGCGCCCCCCTTTGCGTCTTTATGTCCCCTATATGTTCTGTTAGTTATTATTTGTGATATATTCTGTTTATCTTTGGTGTTTTATTATCCATCCATCCACTTTCCACCGCTTATCCGGCAACGGATCACGGGGGTACTAGCCAGAGCAGGGAAACCCAGACTTCCCTCTCCCCTGCAAGCTCCTCCGCGGGGACCCCAAGGCTTTCCCAGGCCAGCCGAGAGACATAGTCCCTCCAGCGTGTCCTGGGTCTTCCTCTGGGCCTCCTGCTTTTCCTACTAGCTTTTCCTACTAAGAAACACAAATATTGAAAATGGAGGGGATGGAAGTTCATGTTGGGTTAATCTGGCGTGGCTGCACCTTGCGTTCTTTTTGTAATAAATTTAAGGTATCCTCAGTTTCCAAAGTTTGCTTCTGCACCTTGGGTCCCACTTCAAGCGCATTCCCTCTTGAGAAGTAATGAATCTTTGTAAGTCCACATGCCTACCTTAAAGCTGACACTGTGTTTATTATTCTCCTTTTTTTTATCATTTCTAGTGAACATGGGAAATTTTGTTTAATTAAGCCATGATGTCATCCTCTCGTGATCTAATCATACTCTAAAGCTTTGTCAAAGCTTTTTGAAAGCATCACCAACAAGATAATGCTTTTTTCCCCAACTTTTGATGTTCTTTTGTGCTTTTCTTTTTGTGTCTTCCCCAAACAAACAGAAAAATGAAAAACTGTGCAGAATTTGTCACACAATTCTAAATGACATAAAATAGCACTTTTGACATTTGTGAAACTAGAATAGTTGCCTTCAACTCGTGTATTTCACCTGAGCCTATAGAGGTCGGAGAGGCTCCTTCTGTCTAAAAGGTCATTAGCAATGGTCTCAGCTAGGTGCAGCACAGGCAGAGTCAGGTGATCAAGTGAGAGGGAGCGTAGTTCTTTTTCCAACAGGGATAGAAAGAACAGGCTTTGAGTCTGTGGGAATGCACAAGCATAGAAAAAGAAAGATATAAAAACAGTCTTCATAAAAAACATTCCCAAATGCACCATTCAAGGCTTGGTCACTATTCTGATTAATGAAATCTCAACAATCTAATCAAATATTTCCCCCTAATTGCAGATTTCCTTCCATAACTTTATGCAGGCAGAGAATGCTGGCTCTCAACTTCTTCCTATATCGTAATTTAATCCCAAATGATCAATGAGCAATATTAATGTCAAGTTGGTGCTATTTGCAGCTAAAGTTGTTTGATTCTTCGCAGGCAGCAGATAGAGCAAAAAATAAATACATAGGAAAAGAAAAGATCAGACACAATACCACGGTTGGCACATTGTTGATGCTTGGAAGTGTGAGAGTTGGGGAGTTACACATGCCTGTTTTGTAATGCTGTGTGTGTTGATACAGTGGGGGCTGCTGTTGGTCCTGAATATCTGCCTGGCCTGGTTGGGACAGACATAACGAGCCCAGTCCCTCAGGCTGGAAGGGGGTGTCTCGTCCAACACAACTGGTTTGTTTCTTTCCTCGGTAGGAGATGGCTGCTCAGGCAGATAGGGCAGAAACTTTGTTGTATTACTGATAAGGACCGAGCATTATTTAAAAAAAGGATAATTATCAAAGGTAGGTTGGTTTAAATAAAGTCATGCTCTGCAAAGTATCAATATTGTACCACCAACAATGGGTAGACACCTCCTGCTGTGAGTTACACACAGTCTTGTTTGAGTTGTATGACTTACATCTTTCACCTTCTTGCTTTTGCCCTTGTCTTTGCCTTTTTTGGATTCAGCCGAGGGAGGAGACTGCGGTGGCTGACTCATTGCCATCTCACTTGAAATCTCACAAGCCACAGCCATAGAAACCTGCGGTGGAACATTGGAAACAGTGTACTACATGTGCAGCATATTCCAGGCTGGGCTAGCGGAGGTCATCTATGTCGTACCTGCCATATTTGGAGCACAAAGGTGTAAGCTCGGAGCAGGTTGAGCTGATGCTCCTGTGAGGTCTTGTCTGACATGACAGCGAGCAGAACGTGGGCTTGTATCAAGTAGTCGAGGCGACGCACCTCCTTAAGACTGGAAAGATTTTGTATGAATACGCCGTTGACTTCTTCCAAGGATTCATGTTTCACTGGTGTCAAATTGCTTTGAGATTTAACCTCTAAAAAAAACAAGGAGACAATATTTTCACTCTTTTTTTCCCAAGGGCTTATAGAATGTAATTACAAACTTACTCTAAACTATGGCGATAGAAAAAAATGTCCCTCTATGACCATTTTCTTCAATCAATATTTGCCCAGTTTGTTGTTAATAAACCCACATGGCAAAAGACCCCAGATAAATGTGTGTCGGGAGAATGCCAATCGTTTTCGTAACAAGTTGATTTGGTGAGTCTTGCCTGCTTGGTCAGGTTCCACCTGTAGCAGCATGTCTATGGCCCACTGGGCCTGCTGTAGGGCATCTGCTTTGGGGAAGCTGGAACGGTAGAGCCACTCAGCAAATTCAAGCAGGAGGCTGACTTTCTGCCACCGAGTCTCAGTGCTCTGTAAACAAAAGTGTATTCACAGCACAAAAGAACTTATGTATTTACACATTTACTTATTCATTCAAGGTATCTACTCTAAAACCTTGCAACATTAACATATTCTCGACTGACAAAAGGCCCAATTGCATAATTACAGTGCATAAAAGCTTCCTCATGTTTGAGCTGCAAGGATGGATTTGCAATGACACCCTGGCTCCACATGATGGTGCTACAGCCCTTTCCAGAAGTATTTCCTCTGTTTATGGCGTACCGTTTAAAACCTCAATAGTGGAACTTCAAATGTGGCAGTTAGCTTTCGGTGACGATACAGAGCTGAGAGTTTACCACAAGAGACTCGATGGCCCTCTGATAGTAGGTCAACTGATGGTTCAGGGTATCATCACATTGTGCCGCCTGGTGCCACATTAAGGAACAGCACTGCCCCGATTCATCTTGGAATTTCTGCATGTCCAGCAAAATGCTTTCACCCCGGCGTGCTTTCAGCAGAATGCGATATTTGAGCAACGGCCTGAGAAAAGACAAGATAAAGTAAAATCATCCGCCCATTTATGTGCCTCTCTCGTCCCTCTCACATCTCCACTCCCCAGTCCTCTGTGACTTCTTTCTTCTTTACTTACATCCGATGCATGGTCCAAGGCATGTCTTTTATAGCTTTGTCCACGAGCCGCAGAGCACCATCAAAGTCTCCTTTGTCGGAGTGGATGTGGAGCAATAAACTGTAAATGGCTGTTGTCAAGGTTGGGTCCTCTTCATCCTCTAAAAGAGCCACATTCACTATTATACAGAAATATAATTTAAAAAAGTCCTTCTCGTTTTTTTATCATTAAAAATAATGACTGGAATGGGTTAAGTCCACCTTAGAACAGTAAATGCAAAGCCCCAATGAATGACTTTGCCCAAATTCCACCATATTGACATTAAATATTTCACAGTTGAATAATATCGGGGTTGTTTTAACACTAACTTGTTGCTCTTTGTTTAGAATTCCAACCATGCAGAGCTCTCAAGGCTGGAACTTTCTTCGATTTACAGTGTTCCTGGTACATAAAAGAAAAGTATTAAAGAACAGAATTGCCAACAAGAGTCACTGGGTGCAAATCAGATACATGGTAGGATTGTTTTTTGATGTTCACACTTGGTTATCTAATATAGAAAATTCCACATTACTTGTCTCATAAGACAATCACAGCAGTGCTTATCTTGTCTAAGGTATCTTAATGCATTATGAAAAGGCCTTTATACATGAAATGTGTCATCCCAGTACATCAAGGTCCAATCGTCAGAGCTCACGTTTGCAGCACTTCATGTGCAGCATGAAATGCTGCCCAGATGAACGTCATCCCAAATCCTCACATAAGATGCATTTAATTATACATTTAAAGTTATTTTTCAGTTGAATGACTGTTTATCCCACTGGCAGGGGAGATGTTTTTTGCATAATTGAACACACCCCCAAGTTCTCCCTGAAGCTCACTGAAGAAAATTTCCCAGAAATTCTAACATCAATTAAAGCTGAGTAGGTTTAGAGACTTTGACAACATTTCTCTCTACAAGCAAAGACTTTATATAGAATAAAAAGGGAATACGAGAGGATCAAGGGGGAGGGAGGGGGGAATTTAACTCCTTCTGTTGTGATTTTTCTGCTAAAATTTCCCCTGTGATGAGCTCAAATGCAGATGAATTACTTAAGACACTTCCTATTTTCATTTTTGCTGTGCTGCTTCACAGTTTTTGGTGTAAAGTTTCAGCTCGAACCAACTGGTGATCCACGGTGGAAATCCAAGTTGACAGTTGTGCACCTGTCTCATCTCATATAGGATGCATGTGGTCATAAAAAATAACGGATCCACAAATTGTCGCCAAGTCACTCTAAATCTACAAAGAAAGATGTTTCAAGTATTAATTTGCTGCTTCATACTTTTTCATGTTTGGCAGTATGGACAATTGCATTGAGGATCCTCTCCAGATGCTCTTTAAGCTGACTTCTTCCCTCCAGAGTCTGTGTCAGAGGCAGACATGCATTCCAGTAATGCCCGGCAGCTGTAGTGCATAATATTCGATTGCCAGCTTTCTCCGCAAAGCTACGGACCAAAGAAAGCAGAAGTCGGATAAAAGCTAAGGCATGAGGCAGAGTTTTCCATTTATTCTACGCAGTACCTGACACCTGACAGCAGGACCTTCAAAGCTTCTTTGTATGCATCTTGATCTCCACTCGACTTGTGGACTAAGCTCAAACCCCTTAAACAGGTGGCACTGCTCAGCAGCTCATTCACAACATCAGGGCTGTACCTACAGACGCAAGAGAAAATAAAGGGGCAGGCCTTTAAGTGGAAACACAAACTGAGTGCAATTCTCCAACATATGCACCAGATGTCCCCTGTTCCTCAGATGCACACCTATCAGCAATGTACAGTACTTGCTTGCAAAGCACTCTTAGTCCTATGTGAGGATACACGTAACCAGTAATCTATAGTATTTCTGCAGTTATTTCTGTTTGAGTGAACTGTAACTGCACATACAAAACACAGGGCGTGGTGTTGAGGCTCTTAGCTGCTGCCTCCCCCAGCTGCAGAGCGATCTGGGTGCACTGCAACACCAAGCTGTGGTCCTTGACGTGGTGGCAGAAGGCAGCCAGCTGGCACCACACCTGCAGCTCCACCAAAGCATCGGTCCAGCTGCATTCAGATGCCATGCTCACCAGCTTTGGAGGGGGTGGTAGGGGGAGAGGGGGAGATATGAGCAGGGGCAATGGAAGGAAGTGGAAAGAAGATGTATATGGGTGGGAAACAGGAGACAGCAGAAAAGGATGGAGATCACAAAGGCGAAGGGTATGGAACCATCAAGGAAAAGAGAAGAAAAGCTCAAAAGCAGACAGAGGAGCAGGGATTAAAGGAAAAGCAGGGACGAAGCATAATAAGTAGAGTAAAAGAAAATAACTATTGGAAAATGCAGGAAGTTACAGTTTAAAGGAGTAAGTAGGAGACAGACAAAGGAGGCAAGAGGATGAAAAAGGATTCATGCAGAAAATGAAAGGCAGGAGGATGAAGACAAATTGCAGACGGAACAGGACACATGAGGGGTAAGAATGATTGAAAAACAGGGACAGAATCAAAAGGAGAGGCGAGTGTAGCCAGGAGTGTGGGAGAGAGGAGGAAAATAGAAGAAAGAGAGAGGAGGGAGGGAGAGAGGAAACGACTAAGTGGAGATAGAAAGATGAGCGTGCGGTAGTGGAAAACACCAAAGGGTTAAACCGTTAGAGGGAGGAATTCTCTACGGAAGAAGTGCGCCGCAAATGTCTGATAATGAGAACAAAGCCTGATGATCAAGGCAGGAACATTTTTTTCTTCCTAGATTGACACATGATGCAATACAAGAAAAGGCTCAGGGGACTCAAAGGTCATCGGCTGCTGCCAACTGAGCAACGGCCACAGTAATAAACATCCACATACTGCAGAGAGGCTGGGGACAGAAAACGCCGTGTGGCCTTGGTTTCTGTTGGACCGGAGCATCTCCACTCCAACAAGCACATTCATCATTGTGGACTCTTCTTCATTCTCTGCCTGTGAACGAGAAAGAGAATAATAAAAAGAAGAGGAGAAATCGTAAGGAGGCCTTCAGTCCAGTTATTCTTCCGACTACAGATCCAAGTGTGATTATAGAAATGACATCTTTCAGAGTTTTGCTTCTCACTGTAAAGTGTCTCATATGGAAGAGATGTCAAAATCTGGTCCTTGGGAATTGCTGTCCCACGTTTTCTGAGATATTTCAGAGTTTTGTGTTTATTTTTTAGCTTTTCTGGTGTGTTTATGATGTCATATTTACTTTTTTTGGTGCTGGTCTTTGTTCAGTGGTGTCCTTGGTTTTATGTCTTATTTTGGTTTGCGTCCTTGTACCCAGTGTGGGTGTGGGTCAGGTTTTGCTTTTTGTGGTCCCACTTGTGTCTTCCAGAGCTCTGGTTTGGCCAAACCTTTTAGTTCTTTTAGTCTAAATTAAATTAGATCCCATTTCCCTCTGCCTTAGCCTCGTCTGTTCTTTGGATTCGGCTCATTCTCCATCTTCCCACAGCAGCTTCCGCCATCAAATTTAAAACTATTTTTCTTGCATTCAATTGTAAAACGCCTTACTTTCAACAGTTGACGTGTCTTTCATGTCATGAGTTTACTAAATTAGAAGAACTATTAAAAAAATATTTTACTTAGATGTTTCCTGAGTCCTTCCTTTCCAAGAAACAAACCTCCTACGCTCCTGACTCAAAGCACATTGGGGTAATGCGGGGCTGGAAATTCTTGGCCAACAAATAGTTGTGGGATTATTGCATCTCCAGTGTCTAAATCCTAAATTGCATATAGGTGCTTTTACAGCTTTTCTGTCCCACCGTAATGCTGAACGACCAGGCAAATCCTGTATTTTGGACAGGGCTGATGCAACACCCACAGCATCAAAAATATTAATTCTAATGTCAGCAATCATAAGCCCACAGTATCATAAGCACATTATAGAAGAACTACAAGAGGACCCTAATCTGGGATATATTTTGAATATGACACAATTATGCTATTTCCTCTTTCACGTTGTATATTTTGTTGAATAATGAAAAGCTTCTCAATTAGCTGTTTATTCTTTCTTGGTATGAATATAAAAAAAGCATGACAGCCCCTCAGAATGAGGATGAAAGTAATTGCATGAGTGGGTTTGGAAAAAAGCTTAATTGTACATTCTATTAATAATTTTCACATCAGAAAAAATGAGAGAACTTTGACGGTTTCTATAATTTACGTTTTTTGTTTTTTAAATCTACCTCTGCCAACTGAACCCTATGACTAAAATGCCATGTCATTCCAACTTCAAAAGCATATGAATAATATATAATAAATAATAAATAATATATAATAATACATTTACTTCTCACACAATTCTTCAAACAGCATCATATGTCTCCGTTCCCAATAAAAAAAAAGTACATTAAATGAAAATTAATTTGAATGAGCCCGACTTCAGAAAAACTATTTTCTCTTTCCGGTCGGCGGACACTGGGGATACGCACGGTTCTTAATATTAAAAGGAGGCAGATGCAATGCAAGGATGTTTGAATGGTAATATTTTTTTTTTAAAAACTGTCATATTCTCTTCTTTAATGGATTGGCTCCCAAGCGGTGGTTTTCTGCTTGAGTGTTTCCTTCTTCATTTTCTTTCCTATGCCAGTTACTTATTCCTACGAGTAAAAACATAACTCTGTGACAATTTCCAGAAGTTTTGTGAAGCTTAAAGCCTCTTATCTCCCAGACAGCAGTAACTACGGAGATGGGGCCTTCAGGTTAAATAAAAAGAGCTCTAGCCAAAAGTTAATAGCAACTTTGTCATGCTGTTGTTGAACAGATTAAAAAGTAGGAGACCAAATTTTTTTTTTTTTTTAGATGATTGATTGTTCTTAAAGCCTAAATATGCCAAGATGAAACATTAAGGGCCTTTTGGCATGAGACATTTGACCATGACGGATACTGTTGCATGCTTTATGTTATGTATAAAGTTTTGCACAAATTAGCTGCAACATGACTTTGACAATACAACGTTTTTGGACAGGATCGGACATAAAACTTATTAATCTTTGATAAATATGGTGCTACATTTTTCAGAAAATACCTTTCCGTTATGTCAAAAGGGGGGAAAAGGTCAGCAGTCTGTATATCTGGTCGGGGGAGGTGGGATCAAACAGGGATTGCACGGTGTAAGATTGTGTATTGATTTGACGTTTTAAGAGCTGATGTAACATGAGTGAAAGAGGGAAAGGGTGAGGAGTGGGGGCAAATCGAAGGGCTACACACAAAGCCAACATTTTTGTAAAGACTTCTAAATATATATAGATCGTGAATGTGCAATCAAAAGGCAAATGCTCAACTGCTAGGTGTTAAAAAAATGTTGTCTGTGATTAGCCTATGAGTAATAATGATGTTGATATGGGGCAGTATAAGGAGTAAAAGCCTCCAGTTTTTAATGGAAATAAACCAACTAATTGTTGGAGTCTCACATCCAATACAGTTAGATATTTAGCTTATTTACCACCACAATCTCAATTAAATTGTAAGTCAACCTGGAAACGAAGCAAAAACATCATTTTTAAACCTCTGCTCCTCATCTTGAAATTCTAAGTTGTTGAGAGAGCTTGCCCCATTTATTTTTTCTTCAGCTTAAAGAATCAGGTGACTGAACCTTCAGTTGTTTTGGGGTTTTTTTAGCTTTGAGGAATGTGTTACCTTGGCTGCATGAAGCACAGTCCAATGGAAAAAGTCAGTTTCCTCCTGGGGACTGTTTCTGATATTTTGGACGGCCATTTGTAGATGTGTCTTTTCAAATAGGAGGAATACTTTCCAATAAGCAGTGAGGGTATCCGTTGACCAATAAGTCGCTTTGTGATTACAGAGCTCACCATTCCCTCTTGTTAATAATATTCCACACAGTTGCATTTAGCTAATCCTACAGTTTGAACAACATCTCTGCTAGGTTAAGTCTTTTTTACAAGCCTAATAATTTCACTTCTACAGCTTCTCTCCAAATTAGCAAGATACACATAACTTATCTCTGTACCGATGAAGGAATAAAACCCGCCTTAATCATGAGGGAAGTGTTAACTGTATGGTGTCATGAAAATTAGAGGGACTTTGAATAAAAAGTGTGGGGATTTCTACATGATGGAACTATGATGTATCAAACAAAAATTATTGATAGCCTGGAATGTAGACTAATAATATCTCAGCTGTATGATATCGAGGAGCAGAGGGAACTAAAAAGAAATGAGGGTACTGTATGGCAGTAGAAGCGTCCATGTTTTTACAGTCAGTGCCACTCTACCCTGAAAGACTCCTCTTCTTCTGAATGCTTAGGACGATAGGACGATTAGGATGATAACACAGACTAATCCTGGAGGTAATGTCATCTGTTATGATTACTTACAAGGATAAGAGACTGAAAAGCAAAACAGGCAAAGAATGGTACCTCATCGTTAAACATGTCCAACTTTGATCCGATTTGCTGTTGCAGCATCCTTTTGATTTGCACCCATGTGGCTAACACTTTCTTCTTCACTGCGATCGGGACAGTCTCCCCAGTGATGTGGCAACTGGATATGCGGAGGGCATACTCACACAGCTGTGAGACACAGAAGAGATCAACAAAGAGTGTTCTGCTAGTGAGCACTCTGTACAAGAAGGACAAAAGGTCAGAAAATGCATAAGCCTAAACCCCATTAATCATGAAAAAACGTGACTCAAATTGTCCATCATATAGCGTGCTACGTGACCCTGAACTGTCTCTGGCCTGAGGCCAACTTCCAGTCAAAGAGCATTTGGCATGACTATACTAAGTCACACTTCATCTGACCCTTTATGTATTTTCTTACTTTTCCCATGAAAAGCAAGCGGACACAGTGAAATTTAGTTAATAATTCAGTAACAGTGTGGTCTCTTTCATCTTAATCTCGAGCTGATATTCATGGTGGATCCTGACAGTAAAAAAAATACGTGGGGTTTCATTGCCACCAAAGAAGACAGACAAATCAGACACGAAAGCTTCATGTAAGTGTGTTTGCATGCATTGCTGAAAGAATCACAAGATATACAATATAACATAACATAACATAACATAACATAACGTCTCATAGCATCTATCAAGATATCCTTCTGAGAGAGTACTAATGCGTCCTGAAAAGGGCTTCTCCTAAACACTGATACACACACGTTTAGAAGTCTACAGTATACTAGCATTTGGCTGCTCATCAGGCCTTTGTGTACGACCTGGATTTTTTTAATCTAAAAGCCACTGAAAGCTGTATTAAAATTGAGTTGTCATAAGAAAAAACTAGTTATTACATAGTTTCTGTGGTTCCTGCTGTACCTTGACAGCAGATCCTTGGTATGGTCATAACATGGCAGACTGCATACCATATCATTCAAAGAACATGAGAGAAGACGTGATATATTTCAGAAGTAGGATTTAAAGTGAATAGGGCATAATACTGAGAGATTCATATTGCTATAATTGGCAGCGTAAATTATCAGAATGCTAATTTATAGGGAGAATTCCTTTATAAACTGCTTTAAACTCTGTTTTAGAAGCTGAAATGTTTTGGATGGTCTAAATTTGAGGTTCCGCACTCATAATCAAAATCAAATTTTCTGAACAAGCTGCATTACAGAAATGTGAAAGTACTCCCCCTTCCAACAGTTTCTTTCAAACAGTTCCCAAACAGTTCTTAAGCTTTGAGATCTGAGATTTCAGTTGCTGTTTTCATGACAGGAGATCAGAGAATGAAGCTTAGAGCTACACAAATGGTCTGGGGGAGTAGATACAGAAGGCCGGCCGTGTGTGCTCACACAAAAACCTCAGGAAAAAAAAAAAATCTGCAGAGATTTCAAGTCAAATGTTGGTGTAATTATTTATGTGTCATGCATGTAGGCCCATGATGGGTTATCCCGGATGCATGTTACTTTATGAATCATACATTAAGTTTTCAAACCCATGGGAATGTACTTTACCTTTTCTCTAGACTTTTTTCTTCTGGTTTAATCCTTTCTTAACATCCACAGAAGTATCAGGTTAAATATTTTATAATGATCAATGCCTTTGGGATAATTTTTGCCATATAGAGGTCGATTTGATTTTTAATTTAAAGCTACTTTATGCTCTTTATGCTCCTGAAACTGAAACTTTTCTGTCTCGTTAGACTCACTGATTAGCGGCTTAATTTTGGCTACACGTCTGTTCAGGCCTGATCCCTGGAGTTCCCTTCGCATCGTGTGTGTGGAAATGTTTTTACTGTCACTACTGAGCACAGTCCAAGTGCTTGTTTGTTTTGTTTTTTTCAATTCGATTTGAAAATATGTTTTTTCGACCATATTTCTGCCTTGAAGACGATGGTTCCCCACTTTCCTTACAGTTCTTAATAAGGTGTTGGACAGATCTTAACCCAGTTTTACTAGTTTTTGCAATCTCCTTCCATGTTTAATGCCGCTTGAAGCATAAAAACGATTTAAGTTACTTATTGCAACATTTGGGATTAAATAACTTGTTACCAGCAGAAAGATATTCCCATTCCTATTTGCTCTGTAAAATAGAGGTGGAAACTTTTTTTTGACTAGTAAATGTATTTAAGATATTTGATACCCCCCCAAAAAAAGAGAATTTTAAGTGACATTAAGAATATATATATTTCAGATTATTTAGGCACTCACAGCCAAACAGCTTTCCATTGCCACCATTTGTCTATACACAGAGTGACATACCTCTATTGCCTTGCGGGCATCCTGTAAGGCAGCAGGGTCTAACGGCGCCCCATGGGTGCTGGTAGCTTTCTCCACCCTTTTACCCTTGTCTCCTCCAGGAGCAGGCTCATCACTTTCTCTTTCAGACAGAGGCTGGATCAACCCCCGGGCCACAGCGTTGCACATCAGCACACACAGGGCGCGGTTCCTGAGGCACGCGGCACAAAGAATACTTCAAATAATACTCTGTAGGGACTAATAAATAACAGGATGTGAAAGCTCAAATTTCTCTTTTTTTTTAAAGTTCCTCTTGAAAGTGACTAGCCGTACCACAAATCTGTACCACAAATCTGAAGGAGCCGGCTTGTCAGCTAATGAGGTCACGGCGCTTAAAATTCACTTGGTTACGGCGTAAAGCCGAAAGGCAGTTTGATTTGTTTTTAGCGTGAGCGTTTGCTCATAAACATGAGCGGAGCTTACTCTGTCCCATATTTGGAGGGTGTGAAGTTTACATGCATTTTCATGAGTCAACTTTGCCTGGATCTATAGTGCTTTTTCCTCTCGTATAAATGGATGTTTTAGTACTCTTACTGGAAATGTATCAATGAAATTCTTTTTGTTTTTTTTGTCTGTACCTGAGTTAATCACAGCAGGGACTAGATGAAATGACTGCTGGGTTGATGAAAGTCTTTCAAATTCCCACTGAATAATTCAATATATCCATGGTCATCACTCTAAAAACAGCTGTGTTTCATCCAGGCTGACAACTTTTGAATAATAAACTAACAAGTGATCAAAGTCGCCATCAACAGCAGATTTAGTGGATTTCTTTGTCGGCGAAGCGGTTTGGTTTGCTTTCTGTTGGTCAAACGATTCATTAATTTGGTCTCAGGCGCATCGTCTTTTGCCCGCTAACTGAAGGTAATTGCAGAATAATTTAGAGACTCTCATTACCCACTGTCCTTTGTCCTTTGGAGCATTTCGACCAGAGTCTGGAAGGTAGGAAGCAAGAGTTGGTATCTCCCTGCTGACAGCAAGTGGTTATTATAGTTCCACAGGTAAACGGCTGTGTTTGCCACCACCCACGGCTCCCCGATCTCTGCTCCCAGCTCTCCCGCACGCAAGAAATTGGAGGAGGAGTAGGCAGACAAAGCTCGGATCCATTCTCTAGGTGAAAGAGTTACAGAGGAGAGTTGAAGAGAGTGAGAAACTGGTGTCAATTTGGAAGAAAGTCCCCCTACACAACAGAGCAACTTTAAGGTGCCTCAACTGTAGCAGAAAATGAATGAAACGGCACAAAAAAAAGCAATAGTGTGAAACTACATTTGTCTGTTATACATTTACTCTGGTTTATTGTAATATGCTTACTTGGAAGGATCTGTGGAAGCTTTTCTAAGCACTGACTGACCCGGGGGACTGTCTTTAAATTGAAGGGCTTTCGCTGGCTACAGGCTGACTTTGAGCTTTGGAGAATTTCTCTCAAATGATTTCTTGTTAACAGAAAGAAAATAATGTAGAGTGAGAGCTGATGCACTGTATGCCATTACAATTTCTGTAATCTAAATGTCTGGAACGAGCCTAGCAAATATGAGGAGCATGTGGACCACTTCCCAAGCAAAGTAATATTCTCACGATAGTAAATCCTAATCCATTAGATTACTGAGGAACAATTGCACTTAAACGCAAACTTGACCTCTTTTTATCTGTTCCATATTTGCAAAGTGTTCCTCCCATGGCATACATTTAATATAACCCCCAAACCTTAACTTGTTTCTAAAATACAACAACACTATCATGTCTCTGCAGTGATGCTGGTTTAAAAATGTTTGTTTGAATTCCGCAAGGAGATCCACCCAAGAAAGCAAGAGGTAGGGAAGGGCTTTGGAAAGCATCAACTGATATGGATTCTGACTCTTTGTTGCGAACATCACTCTGAAATTAAATGCAGCCATGTAATTTTTCACTATGCCCCTCTTAAGTTGCAGTATGAACTTTGTTTTTCAATGGGTCTGGGTGTTTAAATGAATATTTTTAGCATTATAGTCACGTGTGCTTTGTGTGAACAAACAATGCAAACACAGTACTTTTTCATCCCTCGTAAAATCATTTTTTTTTCCTATTTTACAGCTTACAGTTGTGTTATTGATCATAAATATGTTTGTAAGCAACGTGCTGTGGCTTGAAAGTATGTTTTAGCTTTACATCTAAAATAATGCAACAGCTTGTCATTAAGCAGGGCAATATAAAGGGGTTAAATAAAGTAGAAAACTTTTTTTTTCTTATTTCAATAAATGAAAGATACTGACATTAAAACAGAATATATGTATATTTTTTTCTATTTCAATGTCAGAACAGCACATTTTCTTTATTTCTAATGAAAAAAAATATGTCCATGTGGATGCACATATAAATACAGATGTGGTTATGCCAAAAGTGTGGTGATATTATGAGCTGCAATATTAAATACACAATCTGAGCACATATGGCATTTTCATGACAGTGAAGAGAATGTTTTTATATCTTTTATATTCTACAAACATTGTGTGGTCTAATGGTATGGTCTAATGAGACAGTCCCCTTGATGTATCAAGACTCTCACCTACCATGGAAGAAAAAGAGAAATATTTATGTTATCCAAAATGCATGTTTTTGGCATATTTTTCTTTTACCTGTAAGTAATCCAGTGGGGATCCTCTTCGGAAATGCCCTCCTGTGGTGGAACAGCCGGGCTGTTGAGCTGAAACCCCTCTACTAACAGTTTCTGGATAGTGGCCTGCGTAAGATGCAACACATTCATCTCTCAAAATCAAGGATGACTGAGGAGGTCATGTTCCTTTGCGTGAACTCCATAATAAAATCAGAGGAGGGATTCCCACCATAGTAAAGACAGCCGTTCCACAAGCGTTAAAGCTCGCCGCACGGATCAAAGATGAAATCACAACCGACTGATTGGCTTTTAACTGCAATGGTAGGTAACCTGGGTTAGACTATAGGAGCTGGTCTTTGTCTACAGGTTGTGGGAAATGCAACCTCAAATTAATGATCTATCACCCAATTCGCAAAAAGTATAAGAGTGTGTTACAGAACAAAGAGGGGAATACATGAAAGGCTCAAGAGGGAAGACTCCTATGTGTGTCAGTTTCGGCAAGGTCATGTCGCCGCCCTACGCAGTTGTCTTCGTTTTCTTCAAAGTGCTGTCAAGTTAGTGTCTCTATGGACTTAATAGAGACTTGGGGCTGCAGGTTTGATGGCATGAGGGATTACACAAGAAGACAAGCTCATAAGAACAGCCCCATGATTTCTGACTCCAACCGATCTCCGACTGCACTACGGTTGCTTGAAAAGAACCCTCTGAACAGCGCTGTTAGTTACAGATGTTATTTTCAGAAAAAAAGTTAAATGGGAAATGGGTTAAGAGAAAATCCATTTAAACTTTGAATATGAACTCGATAAATTGCATTCTTTGTTTAGATTACAAAAAATAGTTTCTGCCAGATGAAATGACTGATTATTAGTGCATTCAAAAGCAGGGATTCTCTGAGAAAAAATGTATTTATAGTCAGATATGTGCACCTTTTTATGTATGTGATTGTATTATCAATACTAGTTATATTCCAATGCTGTAAACAGATAAAATAAATCAATAAATGATAATAATAATGATTATAATCTGAGAAGATTACTAACCCTTAATGCAGAATAACTACAAAAGAATTTAAAACATTTTCAGAAAAATTGGACAAAGTTTCCCCTGTGACTCCATCTACGTCGGTTTGGAAACCTCTAAAAAAACGATTACCGATCTGAGTTTGAATTTGGACATCTAAATAAGAGCTGTTGTTAAGTTGTGTTTTTGTCATTTGAGGCAGGTTTGCAAAAATTAAATCTCTCATTTCCAGGCAGCACACTGAAAGACAGGGACGCATAAATTAATTTAGTCTCATTTGGATTGCTGTTACGGACTTTATGTCGGAGTGACTTAGTCCTTACTCTCACGTCTGCAGATGTTCACAAAGCAGCTGCATGACTTTTACCAGTAAACAATAAAAGAGTGCACATCTCTCATATCCAAGCTTAACCTTGTGTACTGTAGTTGATTTGGTTTTTAAAAATTTCAAGCACCTCACTCTGCCATACGGTTCTGAGCTCTTTCATAGACACCTACAAACTGTGGAAGTGGTACATAAATATCCATCTATGAAGATAAAGTCTCTGTAATCTTCAGGCTGAAGTTATGGAGGTTGGCTTGCATTGACTAGACTCGAAGACCTTAGATTGATCTCTTAGATGTGTCCAGTTAGCGTGTGCGTTTGTTTTAGAAAAGACAAGTAAGCACACACACCTCAGCGCTGATAAAGTGAATTTCTGCTAACATTCGCAGCATTTGCACACAGGAATGGCTTTGTCCGTGGCCACGAAGCAGCTCCTCACTTCTTTCATCCTCCATGCATTCTGGAGAGAAAAGTTAAAACACTTTTATGTTCAAATTTGTTCCAGAAAAAAAAAAAGTAGATGAGATTTCCATATTTTTTTATTTAAACATATACCTGGCACCAAATGGTTTTAACTAAGTCACAAAACACTTTACTGGCTCATAGAATGAAAAGTTTCAACAGTAGCTTGATAATACTGTTATATTATCAGTTTCTGACATTAAAAGAATTCCACCTCTGGCTGCGCTCTTCAACTCGGCTTCAGTTCATTGACACTGGCAGCCAATCATTAATGCTCAATTATTTGTGTGAAAACCCTTTTTGTCTTGTACATACTCCTTTAGCCTTTAGGCTACGTTTTTGTGAATTACTGTTTCTTTACTGTCGCTCATCTCCTCTACTCACTGTCTGTCTCGGAAATCTTCCACCTTCCATCATCGTAGAGTAAACAGAATCGACAGGCAGCCCGGCACACATCCCAGACTTCCAGTTTCCTGGCTAACTTTGCCAGTGTTGCCCACAACTTTGCCCTGAAACGGTGAAGACATAAAGAGCAGTTCTGCAGAGGGTTTCTTTCCAAAGGCAGAGACCAGTGCTTAAACACAGAAGCACAAAGTAATTGACTGACATTTCCAAATTCTTTAAAAGTGTCATTAATAATGAAAAATTGTTATTTTTTTGTCTGTCTTGACCTCTAAGGATGCAATCTCTGATGAGCTGGCTGTGGAAGTAATCATAGGGGAAAGCAGGGGTTATCAGTGGCTGCGCTTTGAATGAGAAGTTGTAATGATAGGTTGCTTAGTCCCATAATCATACAAGGACTGTAACTGCAGAGAGAGCCAATACATCAAATATCCATTAGTATGTAATGCTCAGCAAAAGCAGTGATAAATTCAACAACTCGCGAAAGTCTGATTAAACAGGTAATCTTCCCACTGGGCTTCGAGGGAGTATGATGGCTAATATGCTCGCTCTCCTTTCATTAATACCAACCAGTCAGATATGATACATGCAAACGTTGGAACACAAACCTCTCTGCACTGTCTCCATCCTCGCCTTGTCTGGCCAGGTGTCCAACCACCATCTGTACGCATGCAGAGTGATGCTTAGCCTTAGCGGCGAGCTGAACTGCTGGTTCAGATCCAAGGCAGCCTACAAGACAAGACAATGGTGCTACATGCACTTGTACTTTATTATATAGTATTGCCCATAAATAATATATACAGGTTCCAACTGAATGCAGAACTCTCACAAACATGGTCTTTGGGCAATGTACCAAATCCCCTCTTAGCAAGAGGAAACACAACTAATGGCAAGCAAAGAAAATCCTCTAAACGGACGGGAAAATCCTCACCCTGTTTCCCGACAAATAAATGAGGAACGGTACAGGACCGTGGCTACATTACATGCAGTGAATAATTAATTAATTCCTCTCCTCTCAAAAGTTACATCATGTGCTGGCTTTGAAGCGCACAGCGCAATGATTAAGTGTCTTGGAAGCTGCTCGAGGTTCGTTGACGAAAACAAGAGGTGCCTCTGAAAGGCCGGAGCTTTTAACCCATGCCCGAGAAAGAAGCCCTCTGACTAGCTGTCAAAGGCGAATTCTTCCCCAGATCATTAGGACTGCTGAATGTTCATTTGAAGCTTTGGACAGAGAAGTACGGAATGAGCCGGAGATCAAAGACTCTCCCAAAGCTCGGGCCTGTCTCCTCCATGATTAACTCCACAGAGCTGAAAGGGCTTCACTGTGACTAAGGCTGAGCAGCACTAGAAAAGCAGCCTCTCTGCAATGGGGGAAAAAAACAAAAACAGGGTGACAAATAAGTTTGACACCGTGACCAAAATAAGGGGCCACATTTACTGGACACTGCAAACAAACATTGGTCAGAGGCACCACTATCAGTCTGAGTGTGAGTGAGCATCTTTTTTACGGAGGCTGTAACTGGCTCATGCCACTGTCCTCAGGGTGTGTTCTACTGGTAAAAAAGGACTCAGTCAGCACTGATCATTCAGCTTTATCTGACAATTACTCACTGAGCTCCGAACGGGATGTTGCATCAACACATGCATCTTTTTAAAACCGCCGGAAAAGGTTTGGTTATTAAATATTCATGAAGCATAACGAATGGAATGGAACTCCTTCAGTTAAGTTCGGGGAAAACGCAAAAGCAGACAAAAATGTTCAAAATACAGTGGTGAGAAACTGGAGTTGGACTAGGAGAAGGAGCCCACAGGAAATCCCTCATCAAAAGTAAGCACTAACAACCTGAGGGTATTTCCCTGGCTTTAAATGGATCTTTAAGCAGATACAGACAAGATTAAAGCTGAGGAAAGTACGGAGTGGCCCTCAGCTAGTCTTCCTGTCCCAAGTGAGGCTTTAAAGTAAAAAAGGGTGAATATTTCTTCTGGATCTGTGTTTTGAGCTACTTTTACAAGCGAGGAGTTTCGTCAAAAACTTGGACAGTGACATGCAAAAGTGTTGAAGTGGAAAGCGAAGGCAAGGAAGAAAACATTAGTACTTCCTGAAGTGTCGTCGGCGTCCAGTGCCACCTGAAAATCATCAGGAGCCAAAAGGAGACCCACAGAGACCAGAACGGCTCGACAGTCTGTGTGATCTTGAGGCGGCATGTCCCTGGTCTGAGGGAGACATGAAAGGGTTGGATGTCACAGCTAATTTGCAGACGGCCGCTTTCTTACAGTCCTCTGGGCGGCTGCGCTGGAGCGCAGCAGAATGACATTTAAAACGAACTTATTAGAAATACCATTAGCGTGTGCAAAAGTCCTGCCTTCTGTAATGAGCTAGGTAATATTTAAAGGGCCCTAAACAGATGGGGGGGAAGAAAACCTGCTGCATAAGCATAGCTGCTTTATCCACGGGCCGGGTGGGTGCGGGGCTGGGGGACCGCCTCAGCTGCAGGAGATGAAAAGCAGACAACAGGCGCTCTCGTTGGACCCCGTCGTCCAGCAGCATGGCTTTCTGGAGGTGAGTCAAAGATGCCTCCAGACACCCCTCCTCCTCTTCTATTACTGCCAGCTCTGAGTGGACTTGACAACGCACCTCCAGCAACACACTATGAGGGCGACATACACACACACGCAGGCTGCCAGTGAGAGCTCATATCAAGTGAGAGTTAGAAAACACATTTACAATACTGTTATTTATGACAGAAGCAGGGGAAAAAGCCACCATGATAATGCACTACTGTATACATTAAGATTTTAATCCAACTCTGGAGAAAATCTAATGACTTGCAAGTCTCACAAATGACAATGATTCGTACCAAAGTTCACATTAGAATGTAGAAAATAAACCTGATGTTTAGAAAAAAAAAGTGTATCTGATGTGATTAAAATGGTGAACACACTTTTGGGAGTCTTTTAGTACATTTCTATCAGTGCTCAGCAAATCTTCAAATAACAGAAGTTTTAAATTGTGGGAAAATTTTTAGAATAATTTTTCTCAAAATCTAATTGCACTGGGGAACACCTATAAAAACCTGGTTCAGGTGCCTTCGGTCAGCACTGAATCAAAAGCGGCTATGATACTTCAATTGTATTATCTAAGGAAGGATCCTAGTCAGTACACGATTTACAAACATCGAGTAAGCCTTTTGTGACTCATCATTGGGGGGGGGGTTCTGAAGTGTGAAAAAAGACTCCAAGTAGGCTAAGACATCTCTGAGGTTTGCAGTAACTGATGGACTAAGCTGCTGTATGTTTATCAATCGTATGTTATGTTTGACTCAAAAGAGATCCATGGGCATGTGGTGTGTTAAAACTGACAAAAGTGAGATTTAATTAATAAGAAAAAGAAATCCAGAAATGAAAGAAAAAACAACAAAAAAACAAGAAAACAAATCAACACAGGGAAAAGGCTGAGGCTAACTAGATTCAAAGTTTAAAAAAAAGAAGAATAAGAGAAAAACGACATAGGGAACAATGGCAAGTCAGGATTGAACACAGGCAGGCTGACAACTGACTAAGCTATAAATACGACGACCCACAGAAAACAGGCCGATCTAATGAGGTAAGGGCCAGCAATCATTACAGAGAGAGAAAGACAGAGTGTGGGTAAAACAAGGCGTGACGCAGGAGGAAAGTGTTCTTTTTGCACAAATATGAAACGCCAAAAGTAAACAAATTTCAAAAGACATGACAAGATACAAGCCGGAGATGGGCTGTGGAGATAGAAGGGCGTATGTAAAGAGACAAAAAAGAGGCAAAACAATCTCTCAACTCGAAAGCATAAGAAAGGAGTGGACATAACCAAGTCTGAATGTACATCTATAACTGAAATTTGTCTTTCTGCAAGTTAACTTCTCTAATGTAAAGTGAAGGTATCCAGATAAAAGCATGTTGTGAGGGGATAAAACACACAAAACAGCAAAAATAGATAAATCCACTGCCATGACAATGAATTTGACGGAGAAGAAAAACCTTTGAATGTCCTCCAAACATTTGGCCAGCTTGAGAAGAGGTGCCTTGATGTGCTTCCTCAGGTTGTGCTGAAGGAGGGGCAGACAGAGGCTCCACTGGGTAACACACACTGCCTGCACAGCCCGAGGCCCCCCCTCCCTCACCGCTGCCTGCAGACATTGATCCAGCTTGCCTATCTCCTTCAGGCGAGCCTGTGGGATAACAAATGCAGAGTCAGAATCTCTCCAGCAGCAACGACTGCACCGCACTTCTATCACTTGTCGGGTGTGCTTGGATTAAACTGGGCCCGTTCTTAATTCCCACAGTTTTCACAGCACGGGATGAAATGTGGTTACGTGATGGCGCAATCCGTCTTCCCCTCTAATTTACGACGGAAAAATGGAAATATCCCTGAAAATGAAAATGTCACTGGGAATAGAGCATGGGCAACCACGTAAGAGATGAAGAGTTTTACAATTTCTTGTCCTAGAGCTAATGGCGTTTTTCCATTAGGACCTACTCAGCCCTACACAGTTTAGGTGGTTTTCCATTACAAATTATGGCCAAGCAGAGAGACAGGTCGATTGGTGTTTACGTTGTAACCGTTTAGAGGGGCCAGCCCCAAATGGAAATGCAAAAATGCAATGCTATGTCTTGCTGAGAAGGTACTAGTGGGAATGCGCCATAAGACAAAAGAAAATTAAATTAATTTAAATTCAAAGTACTTTACTTTTTTTTTTAATTTGAGGGAATTTCAAATCCTGAAAAGAAGATAGGGTGTAGCAGTGACCATTAGATGTGGTCAATAGAGGCTTTTTTTTTTAAGGGCAACACAAATGTCTAGCATGCACTAGTTGTGTGAGGACACTAAAGCTTTCTCTGTGACAAGCTGAACACAAAAAACAAACAAACATAAAAATATAAATAGTGAGCAGTTTCTAGAGTGGTGGCCAAAGGAGGGAATTCCAGCCTTGTTGTGAAAATGCTCTCGGACACCAGCCCCTAATAAGCAGAGAGACCGGCTGGAACAGTGTGGCTCTGCAGCCAGACCCAGATACAGCTGCTAAGGTATCAATAATTCATCACACTTGTGACCTAGCAAAACAATTTAACCCAAAATGCATGTCTGAAGCCAACACAAAACTGCAGTCTGAAGGTTGCCGGCCAATCTGACATACAAATTCTTATTTTAAGGAAATTGACACTGCAGAAGTGTGAGGCAGGAACCACAGCTGTTCAGGCTGAGGTGTGTTTAAGGGCAATATGGCAGGAAACTCCACCAACAGGCATGCTCTGCCCTGAGGACAGTTGTTGCCCGTAGAAGCCCATCAGCATAAAGATGGCGCAGAGGGCCAAAATACTGGAGGTCTAAGTAATTTCAAGTTTCTTTGGATAAAAGCATCTGCCAAATTAAAGTAATATGTAATACATTGTTGCACAACATTGAGCACCTCCACGCTGGCTTTAGAGTAGTCTTTCATATGTGCCTTTTTCTTCAGGAGGTTGAGTTCACAGTTGACACATTCCATCATTATGCGATGGCCAGCACTCTGAAAGGGGACAGGTAACAGCTAACGTCAGTGTTCATCCTTGCACAAATTCCAGGGTGACATATCTCTTTATAACCAATAGTTTTAAGTTATCACAAAGCATTCACATTCCCCTTTGCTAATTATTGTCAAAAAATCACAGGGCAAAAGGCCTGGCAAATTAAGTCTAATTCCACATGGTTGAAACAAGAACATAGATGTCTCTTTAGCTTTTTATCAACGTTTGAGACAATTTATTCTATATTTCCTAAACAGATGCCACTATAACATGTGCGTTCCCAGCTGCTGCTTCTCCAGCCTTAGCTTCTTAAGAGAAAACTGGACACTCACAGCTTCTCCTGCCGACTGCAGCTCTTTCAGACAGTCAGCAGCTACTTTGTGATGCTTCACTTGCAAGGCCAGCAGAGCCAATTCCAGGAGGAAGGCGACTCTGCAAATCCCAGATAAAACATAATTTATACAATTCGCATTACTTCGGCAGAGTAATCTGAGCCGTGCCGGGGCTCCCGGGCCGTGGGTTTATGGTAGCGAGAGTTTTAGGGGGCATACTAACAAAAGAGATCTGATCAAGACACTTTGGGTCACAAACCTGTCAGATGGCTGGATGGAAGTTGGACTCTGTTGAGTGGGAGACTTCACAGGAATAGCAGGCGCTTTGGCGCATTCCACCAGGAGACAGAAAATCTCCTCCAGCTTTGTAGAATCCTCCCCGGTTGGCTTATTTTTATTATATTCCATCCACCTGACAAACACAAAAAAAGCCTGAGTGCTTAAATTAAACCACACAGGTCTGTGTGTGCCATTGCATTTTCCTTAACAATCTAATACACTCAAAACAAACTGTGTGAAAAAAAAAAAGGTGTTAACGATGGCTGGGTCAGACTGAGTCATGCTGTCAGTGTTTATCGCTGGCAAGAAGAACCATAAGGAGCTTTGACATGTTGAGTACATGCCTGCAGAGAGGAGGTGGGGGCTGGGTTGGAGTAACCCACTAGTATGTTATACTGTCAGCTACTTAAACCTGGCCACTGGCAGATCACTGACCTGTTTAAACAAAAACAATCGGATGGAGGAATAAAAGCGTTGAACAAAAACGGAGATAAAACGTAAAAGTGACAAAAATCAAATACACAGGAACAATAGTTGAGCCTTCAAGTTTATGACTCAGCTTGCATCTAAACTGAGATTATAAAAACAGGCGGCATTCAACTAAAAAGAGAGAAAACACACTTTCAAACAGCTGTGCTTCATAAACTATTAAAAGCATTTGTGGACAGCTACAGAACTTGTTTATCCTAGCTGCAGTTTGATGGAAGAGGCTTTCAATGGGGAGAAAGAGGGGGGTGGTTGATCTATCTGCAGAGCAAATTCATTCTCCCAACAATGTCAAAGCAGGAGGAATAAACCTTTATGTAAGAACAACGCAGGAGCTTTGCTTACTTTTTAAATTCCTGCATTTTGTAAATGGCCGCTAAGGTGGAACACTGTTCGCTCATTTGGAGGAGGAATTCATCCTCTGACAGCCCATGCTGCACCTGAAAGGACAAAAAGTCAGAGAATAGTACAGGAGTCTCGCTGAAAAGTCAACTGTACATGAGCCTTTGAAAACAAAGTTACCCAAAGCTGAAAAAAGGCTTATATGTTGCAGTATGGATTTAAAATTCATCATGCTGTTTACCAATAACATATAGAGTCTTGGGTAAAGATGTGGGCAATGTGAGTTGATGAACTCCTTTGTGACTTTGGAAAAGCTTGTAGCTTCCTCAACCTCTCCAGAGTCCACAAGACAAGAGAGCAGGTGCCTGAACAGAAACAGAAACATGTAGACATTAGCCATGACACACATCTCTGAAGTCTGGACTCCGTGAGTGAAAATGTTTTGGTTCTTTCGTTTGCTTCATGCAGAGAAATCATTTCATCCTGCTGCAACATAGGTTTCCCAAACCATCATTTGTGCTTTCCAACATGGTTGTTTTAATTGAAAAAGTTTATTTCTTGAAGTGGGGGACTTTTTATATTATGTTTTTTATTGGAATGAAAAAGTTAACAAGAGTCTAAATTGAGTTTGTGGCATTTTTATGTAAATTTAGTTTGTATCTTTATTATTTCTGGCTATGTTCAGAATAGAAAGCAAAATACCGTCAAATGTTTCTATTTTAGCATGCATACCATACCATAGCACTAACCTTACTTATGAGAAATCCTTGATTACAAAAAATGGTATTGGAGTTGATCCTCATCTAAGACTCAAAAGCCATGTGAATTCAGTGTTTAATTCTGTATTTTTCAGCCGTCCAGGGTGTACCCTCTAACCCAACAACAGCCGGGACAGGCTCCAGCCTACTCACGATTATTCCAGATATACGCAGTATAGCAAACAGATGGATGTTTTGAAGAAATTGATTAACTGGAACCTTTAGTCTTGATCAAAACTCAGGAAAGATTTACCAATCCGCATCAGCTCATTGGTTTGAAAATCTGATTTAAAAACACATTTCCAGCCTTTAAGAATATTAGAATAATACTTAGAAAATTAATCAAATTCAGATTGTCAAGTAGATAAAAAAGGTATTTGTTTTATTTCATCTTATTTCAAATTGACTTGACTCTTTAGTATATTCTAATACTATCATATCCTGCGTTCTATACCACATTTGAGTCTTGACCTGCCTTCCTTGTGTACCTCATATCACATGTATGTACTGTAATACTGTGGCAGACCTGTGATTTTGAAAAGAACAACATGTTCCGGGGTTACTTGCATCATGAGCTCTGCCCTCCAGCTATAGTCTTCGTCTGACACCTCTTCCAGACTTTGCAGCACCTCTCTCAAAGAAGGGACCAAGTGCAGGCCCCGACCTGGCTGCAGGAGAGGACGCACTGTCTGGAAGAACAGCACTGACGCATTGAAGACCATGAAGTGGCATCTTTAGGACACAAAGCCAGAGCAGGAAAAGTAAACACAGAAGACTGAATTATTTATGTGATACATAAGCAAGACATTTCATCTCTTGGTACAACTCAATTCAGACCAATTCTCAACTCAGTGTGCAGAGGACCTGTGAATTGCAAATGAGAGCGTATTAACAACAGCTCAGTGAGCCACGGACGAAAGGCCCCAACAGGCTTTTTCGATGTGAAATAAGAGACATTTATGAATTCAAAGCACTTTTCTGGAGAAAAAAATATGTGAACAGAGTGTTTGAGGGCTGCTAATTTATTCACCAGAGAGTGTGCTGTGCATTAACCTCAGCTGGATGTATTAGATATGTATTCCCTTTGGTGTTAATTGGGAACGCTCATTTAGCCCATTTATTGACAGGTTACATGTTCATTAGCGAAGAGATTCAGTGGTGATCGCTTGTAGAGGGCAACTCAGCTTCTACAGGCGTGTATTTCATAGCAAATAACAAGGGACTTCATATTTAACAAGTCCTTTTATTACATCCACTCCATCTGCCCTGCTCACTAATACATCTAGTTACATATAAAGCTGAGAGGAATACGTAAAACCTCCTATTACACATACCAAGACTGTCTTTCTTCAATTTGCAAATGCGGCAGACTGAACCAGTGTTAGCCAAAACAAAATCCCTCGTTAGATTCAATACTTTAATGAGGGAAGTCAGTGCCATATACAAACAGAGAAAATCGGAAGCGTCGGTCAACATTCCCGAAGCCGTGACAACAAAGGGCAGCACATTTCTGAACAGTTGCATACCTTGGTTGATTCTTTGCAACTTCAATGGCTTTCAGATAACACTTCACAGCCTCCTGGAAGTCTTCCTAAATTAAATGATAGTTAATTCAAAAGATTAAAAGAAACATTCAATGACATGAAAATAAAAAAGACAATGCATTGCAGAGTGAATATCTACGTCAAAACCAGGAGAACATTTCAAAGAGGCACTATATCTGCTCATCTGGAAGAATTTGTGTCCTGTTCGCAGTCCTCACCACACTCCCAGTGGCCGGCGGAGACTTCAGCTGGGCCTGGCAGAGGAGGGCTCGGCAATAAAATTCACTAGCCGGCTGATTCCCCTCAAAGTACAACTTTAGACACGCCGAGCTTATCTCCACACACCCAAGCTGAAAACAGAGCAACACAAAGGCCAGACACAGGGCTTTTTTCAGCTTCATGCACATTTAAATCGGTTGGCACGTTTCTGAGGTTGATGCACCAATTATGACAGAAGACGCGCTATTTTCTCATCTGCTTTCTGTTCATATTAAGCACTGGCTTCTGTTCTAATCACGGTTTCATATCTTCTGATGCTAGCATTTACGAATAATGGATAAGCCATGGAGAAATGTCATCACAAAGAAGGCATGTTCATTGGGAGATTTTCTTGCATACAATACCTTAAAATACCACAACCAACTTGGTGCTGGTATAAAACAACCCCACATAGATAGAGAAAGTTCTGCTTTTTACCTATGTAATTCGTTCTAAATGCAGGCCCCATAATTACAAAGGAACCTCAACAGAAGAGGATCCTACATATTACACAACAGCAGGCAATGCTTCTGTAATTCATATCCCTCCAGCTCTCACAGTCAGATGGAAGTATTTCATTTTCAGGTTGCTTGCAGTAGCATTTTTTACATGACTCCCCAGCATTTGTATAACAATCGACCTGAAAAATTACTCCACACAGCTCCAGGAGAGTCAAGCTGCTTTCGTATTTGGAGCATGTGTCTTCTCACTTCACACTTTGTCACTTTGGAGCATCAAAAGTGTCATGCTGACTGTCTGAAGGTGGAAGCCAACAGATCCTTAAGAAAAAAGCCACCCAATTGAATCGACACTGTTGTTGACAGAGCATTTTCGGCGTAATATTGGTGTTAATGACTGTCTTATGTTGCTCATCTATTTTTCAAAAGACTGTGTCCCGAACTGTTAGCTATAAATAACTGCTTCAGTTATTTATGGAAGGCAGCTTTCCATAAACGCAGCATGTTGGCTAACAGTTTGAGAGGAAAACTGGGTGGCATCACAGTGAGAGGTCCACCTCACCTGCAGAGCTGCTTCCGCACAGACGAGGTACAACTCAGATGAGATGCGTGGTATTCGTCCGCCGGCAGCTTCTGCCGCAGTTTTAATTAAACTGTAGGCAGACTGTAAAGCGTCGGAGTCTACAAAAAAAAAGAAAAGAAGAAAAAATAATAAGCTCACGTGTAAAAAAAAAGTCCACCATCTTATATCTTTGTAAGACAAACCTCGATTCTCATTCGCCTTGGCCAAATACTGACGAATGTCCAGCTCCATGTGTGGCGTTAATTAGCGTGTTAGACTAAACACTTATAAGTTAGCGCAAGTGTTGACACTTTTAAACAAATTTAAAAGTGATAATTCACGTGTCAACTCAATAACTTGACTATACTCCCCCGTAATAGTAAAAAACGCATAAGCTAATACGGTATCTAAGAAGTAGTAACTATAGCTTCCTTTTCCTCTGATGATTCGTTGTAAGTGCAGACGTTACTAAGCAACCAGAGACCAAGCTACAGCTACGGTGGCTGAATGGGACAAAATGTTTCAGACCTCCTTTTTTGTCGTCATTTTTAAACACGGTTGGTATAATTATTCATATAAACTTGAGTTTCGTTTCACATCCACTTTTTACTTAGAAAGAATTGTTTTATTTCAGTTGAGTCAAAACGTGTATTAATGGTTAAGGTAGTAAAGAGACTAATTGAACTACAGGTTTTGCTGTTACACTGTGTAATAATACATATCAGCTATATATTTATAGAACATCTAGCATATATGTTAAAGTAATTGACGTATGGAATTATAAAATCTCAGTTATCTGTCTAACCAAAAAAGGACTTCAATGACATAACCATGTTTTCCTATAATGTCTTCTTTGAAGTAATGGCTTTGTCTTTTTTGAAAATTGAAACTGGCATACCCAGTGAGAATTTTTTTTTTAGTGGGAATTTCTTTTGCTGCATTGAGGTACATGCTTGGGACTAAATGAGAGAAATTCAAAAGAACAGAGAGCTTGGAAAGTGTTCAAGACATGATTCCGATATAGGAAGGTTCTCAAGGCAAATTACATGATGTAAGTGTGAAATGCGAGCTGATAAAACCTATTGTCCACATGCCAGCATAGATGAACAAAGAAATGTGGCACCTTTCAAGTAATTAAGGCAGACATTCGTTAAGTTGGCTTGTAAATGTAAGCCTTACAGATCTTCATCAAGTCACATACACACTTGCACACCAGAGGATTGAAACAATATTTCTTCTATATTTCGCTTCAAACGTGTGTCATTAGAAATCAGACTGCTCTGTGTGCAGATATAATGATCAAACTGCATAGCTGGCCAATGTGACAGGGGACAAGCAGGACATACTGGTGCTGTTCCCTGCGTAATGAGACTTTGGTTTGCCAGGTTAAGGTCTCATTGGATGGATCACAAATGACTTGACAGAATCTGAAAGAAGCCTAAATAGCTCTTCCTTGGCGCTCAAGCTAATTTATATGACATTTGTTGTAACATCTGTCTAAAAATATAGAATAGGATTAAAGATTTGAATACATAGTATATTTTTCTAAATGGGTTTTTCCATCTGTTATTTTACCTTTTTCATTGTTTGACTTGACAGTGCCTGCTTTTCTGTTAAAAGATTTCGGACTATTATGTCATGCAACACCGATGTAACTACATTTTTTCTCTGTTGTTCAACGGTTGTAGGGAAATATCTGTGAAAAAGAATGTTTTCCTCTTTCAATTGACAAACAAATTCTGTTGTGCTGTGTTCACAGTAAATCCCTCATTTCAATTGTAAAGCATGATTGTCATGAACTGCTATTAAAACTCCAGAATTTTGCAGTCAAATCTACATCCATTTGTTTGAGAATTAAAGCTTCACTAAAAAGGGTCAAACGATCTGGTCATACAAAAGAACCATGGTTTAAAAAGCTGAAAAATGTCTGAAAGAAGAAAAGGATTGAGGTGATACAATGGTCTACTTGAGACCTCAGTCTTACTGAAATGCTGACAGTTCTTTAAAAGAAGTCTGCACAAAGTAAAGTCTTTGGAAAAGGGTTAACAGAAATTGTAATATCTAAGGTCATTACATAAAAAACGACTTCAGTGTCTTAACAGAACAAATAGTGTACATAATTGGCATAATGGACTAATCGTGAGCTAGAATCACCAGGAAGAAATGTTTTGGCCAAGACAAAATCATTAAACTGAGTGGAAATTACTAGTGGTAGGCCACAGCGAAGAGCTTTGTCCACACGTCAGCACAGTTTCTCTCTTTTTTTTCATTTTTTTAAGCTCTAAGCTGTTGTCACTGACACTTTACTTTGGTTTAAAAAAGTGGCAGTGCAGGTATGATTTAATCATTAACAAGTTGTTTTTAAATCCAGTGTCCTTCTCATGTCTTTACGTGATTAGCATCTGTTTCAGTAGCTGATCAAAGTTTCCTTATTTCACACAGTTTATGCAAATTTTCTGGAAAATAGAGAGGGGTCACTGCAGGGATATAGGGTTGAAGAAAATGTGATAGGGTTATGAAAACTCATTTGGTATTCAAATTGAAGATTTTTTTCATAAATATGCAGTGCAACAACTCCAAATATCAGTTGCGCACCCAATGCCATTTTCCTATGTGGCTCTATTAAGCTCAAACTACCCACTCAGAACGAAGAAAACAGGGAATCAT
The DNA here is from genome assembly GCA_013363375.1 of Menidia beryllina. Taxonomy (NCBI): domain Eukaryota; kingdom Metazoa; phylum Chordata; class Actinopteri; order Atheriniformes; family Atherinopsidae; genus Menidia; species Menidia beryllina. The sequence goes on from JABUIW010000010.1 coordinate 2,245,035, forward strand.
CTTCTACTTTGTGCTGTTTTTCAAATATCAGTGCGACATGGAAGGAGATAAGATAAGATAAGAACTTTATTGATCCCCCAGGAAATTGTTGTGACAGAGTTTCGATGCAAAGTAACATGAACAAGGATCACCCAATATAAAAAGTAATAACAGAGCAGAAATAGAGTAGTACAAAATAACAGAGTAATGTGAAAATAACAGAGTTCAAAAGAGCAAATTTGGAAATATACACCAGATAAGGCGTGAAACGAATGGTAGGGGCATTTACGGGGCAATTTGGCCCAAACTGCTTGGGCTACATCACGATGAAAAGAAGTGTGAAATCTAAATCTGTCTGTGTCATCCATTATTCTACTAAATCACACCACCTGTTTTACCATACAGGAAGCTTACTGATATTTTCTGCAGTGTCAATCCATACTTTCCATCATTAAAAAACAAAACCTACCTTGGAAGAACTTTAAAATAACAAAAACACAAACAAATAAAACATTGGAAAGTCTTTAATGAGGTTCACTGTGTGCAATTTACAATTCCTACAATTCCTACTTCCAATTTCTTGTCTCTGGAGCAACTCCAGGAATGGTTTATACTCAGAAAGATACCGAGCCCAGACCAAATTGAAGAGTAACTTTGAATTCATGTCAGTTTATAAAAGGCGGGGTCAGAATCAAGTGTTAGTTTTGTGCAGCCTCTGTTTGCACATAATTAAAAATGTTTTTTTTCCATGACCATGTGTAGCATGTTTGTGTATCTCACAAATTGAGAAAGGAAATTGAAATGCCACAGAGAGATGATCTATGAGCTGCATTTTTGGTCCAGTGCCTGTATACCAGTCACCTTTAATGAGGACATAATCCCAACTGTGTCAGCAGTGCCTGATTGGGAGAAAATAAGATAAACAATGCACCGGCAGTTGAAAATTTTACAGTTATCGGCTGCATTTGCTGAAGATTAGACACAAAGACGCAAATGTGCATAATTACTCTTTTTCACCATGAGGGCCTGTGTGCACAAAAAAATTAGATGAAAAACAAAATGAGCCAGAAGTTATTTGTTAAGTGTTTTCAATGTGTTTTTATTTCAAGTGCTTGGAGGTTGTGATGAGTTTTATAAAAAAGAAAAAGAAAAATTAGGCAGATCACATTTATCATGCTAATCCTCCACAATCCTATTTTGCAGCAAGCGGTTTATACAGAATTCTGCCCGGTGTCTGTAATAATGCATCCAACCTGGCAAACATACGGAAAGTTAACTACTTACAAAGGTTGGGGTTTACACATCTACACATCAGATCTTCCACTAATTTACATAAATGTGTGTTACACACATGCACAGCTCACCTCTTATTCATAATAAATCAAAGCAGTAAACTCATACGTGCCATCTACCCCCTCTGATAGGATAACTCTCTGGAAGCATCTCTGGAAAACCTCACAACACTAGCATATGCTAAAGATGTTGAGTCAGCAGGATCCAATAAATTATTGATTATCTATCAAATTGGCATCAATAATTGAATATTTTGCTCATGTGAAACCTACAAACATGTGACAGGCAGGAGCATGTTTTTCCCACTTCGCTGCAGAGATTGGATCCACAAGGATTTAAATAAATATCGTGAACTCAGAGGGAAAAAAATCTGTTAATCTGATGTCTTTCTCAGTAAGAAACACCAAAGGCTTGATTGAGGAGAAGTGAACAAGTGAGCAATGAATCCTTAATATGCTCCAATTCTAGGAAATAGCAGACATTTGATATCAGAAATATATGAAAGCTGTGAAATTTACGAGGATAAAGATGGAAACATTATAACATTTTGTTAGTAATATCATTTAATGTGGTCATTAAAGGATATTCATCTTGCACAGGATCTTAAATGGAAAAATTAGCCAGGCAATTTAAACAGCACAGAACATAAATCAGGTAACAATTTTAGTTATGTGCCAATGTTTAGCTCAGTCTTACTGAAATCATTCCCTGATTGAAAATGGTTTTATTCTTCATTTAACAAACTTTGTCTGTTTATGCCAGTTTGTGCAGAAGAGAATTCAAATGCAGATTCAAAGGATTGCAGAGAATATTACAAACAGAAAGAAGGATCTAGCAGTGAACAAGAAAACATGATGGTGCATATATATAAGAAAATGCTGACTAATACAACTCATTCATGTTACCATCAGGGACTGAAATTGAATTGGTTTATCATAAAAGAACATTAAAGGTGGAGGAGCTACTATGAAAGACTGGAGCAATGAAACATCACCAAATAAAGAAAAACCCCAAAAACCATGAAGGACTTTGATTATACAATGTAAAGTAGTTCAAAACCAACTTTATTCTGTAAAAAACTTCTACATACTGTTCATGCATATATGGAATAAATAAAACATATTGATTTTAGGTTAACCTTGTTTTTTAGAACACTTATAACTTATAACACTTATAATCTAACTAAAAGAAACACAACCCATGTACTGTATGTAATTAAAGTAGGCTTCATGTTATATTTGACAGGAAATCTGTTCATTCATGTGAGTGCACCTGTCATAATTTTTGCTGTCTTTCATTTATTGGGGTGTAATAATGTGAGTCATGCCTGTTGAAATGTGTTCATGCAGGGTTTAGACCAGACCTCAGGATTTTGGCACACATCCTGAAAACCTAAGTAACGCTGACTCAACATGAGCTCCAAATCATTGAAAATGTTTGTGCCCGTCCGCTCGATCCCCTCAAGATTATCTAAATCTGAATTTTCCACGTCCAAGAAAGTGACCGGTACCGTTTAATCTGTTGTGTCACGTTGCGCCTCTAAAATCGTAATTCTCTCCTTCAGGGTGATTTAAATTCTGTTACTTAACCGGTGTGAGATTTGAAAAAATAATCCCCTCTGATAGGGGTGAACTATCAGGCACATAGTTGCTTATCTTCATGAGCATGTGTTTAAACAGCTAATGAGCGTAAGACTCTGCTCTTTTTTTTTCCTGAAGATGACAGATGGTACTGATTTGTTTGGATATCAACAGTGTGAGGATTGGATTTGATGGCACCCTGGATACGCACTTAGTAAAAACTGATGGGATTCCCATTCCATCGCTGTCCGTATTTGCTCATTTGGTTACCTTCCATAAAGATTAGTCATTTATATTCAATTAAATGGCATTACACCCCTGCATCCATTCTACATGCTTTAAGTCATCTTGTAAAGGCAGTTTAAATTAAATGCCTTTTCGCTGCATCACATCCATTAAGGCAATGGTTAGACCCACTTAAACCTGTAGACTGATTTAGGGAGATGTCCTATCTTGATAGAGCTGTCACTTTTCTCCCAAAGCTGAAACGTAAATTCAATGTAAGTTCAATGCAGAGGAGTATTAGATGTCAGTAACCGCAGACACAATTTGATCTACGACTGTTAAGAGTTGTTAGAGACCAGGAGTGGATTAAGAGGTTACTCTTAAGGGGATTGATTAATCACACTCATGACCACAGATGAACTCAAATCGCCAGTGCACAAAATCATGGTCACCATAAGTCGGGTAGTCAGTCAGACTGTTAAAAACATTAGATATCTGTGGAAAATAAATATATTTGGTTAATTAATTGTCTTGCAAAGACGCAAATGAGCATCATGTCAATCTTTTGCTCTTGGTAGGTTTGGAAACGTTAACAACTCATTGCAAAGAAAACAGTTTCATGTTTCTTAGGTTAAATGTCAAAGGGGCATTATGATAAGTTGGACGGAATTTGAATTTCGGGATGATTGTGGAGAGAGGTAAATGGAAGGTTGGTTGTAGGGATTGCCTGAGTTTACATGACTGTGTAATACTACCATCATTCCAACATGGAATGGCTAAACTAACATAGACTTTGATTGCCTATAAGAATAATACATATCACATTTATCTTTGTCCTCTTTGGCTAAATACTAATTTATTTCATTTAACAATTGTTCATTTGTAATGGTGTTATTGACAATTTGCACACCAGACATGTTATTTATGACACCAAACCTCCTTTTGCTTTTGAATATTTGATCATCATAATCACAGAAAAGGGAGGTTTCTGTTTGCCACCCTCTCAGTTTTCAGGTGGCTGCGCCTCAGTGTTGCAGTGTGTCTTAATACCTCAAATTTGAAGCCTGACAAACCCGATTGATCGTGTTGAGTTTAACACCTCCATCTCAAAGCCATCCTCTTAGCACAGAGACAGGGTGTCCACTGTCATTAGCCACGCTGTAGATCCGTGTTGACAGGCATCAATAAACCACTTAAAACCACATTGGTTTCACTTCTACCTCTCATATCGTCTGCTCTACAGCTTGACCTTAACAAAGACTATATATCACATTCATAGGCACACCACGGCTCTTCTGGAGACTTCACACAAGAGATGACTTTTCACGTTCATTTTTTCTGTAGCTTGTGCATTTTCTACCTTGAAAAATTATCTCCCATCATCACGATTCAGGAGCTGTTCTTCTAAACCTTGTGTTTTTCTCCTGGCAAGCTAAAATGAAGAGGTGGTGGTAGAGACTTCTGTAACATTTCTGTGACATGTCATCGGAATTTCATTGTTAAGATATGAAATGAAACAGCGAACCATGCACATCTGGTAGACAACTTTAGTGTGTCTACAATTTACCAGTTTCATGTAATAGAATACAACACTTGTGAATTGAAGGGTGTAAAGAAAAGAGGTGTGAAAGGAAGAGAGTTCCTCTGGTGGTGAGGAAACGAAGACAGCAATGAGGGCTTTTTTTCTATGAAAGGAACCACAAATCTAGAGTTTGATGCCAGCAGTGTAACAGAAAACAGAGGAAAACATTAGAGGAAAACAAGAAGAAGATAGAGGATGCAATGACGGTAAAAGTTAAGTGATTAAGAAAAATTCTATAACAGATTACCAATTTTTGACAAAGGCAAGGTAAATTTCAAATTATGTATCTTAGACTTTGGTTTTATGAAATTTATACATATAGTATATGGCTATCTGAATGGATTTAAGGAGTCATTGGAATCACAAAACCCTGGAGCAATAATGGGGGCACTCCAAAAATGTTTATATATTTATAATGTCTTAATCTACTCAGCCTTTGTCAGGAATTTTACAGTTGAAAGGGGGAGTCACTATATTCCACTTCTTAGAATAATTTGATAAATCTGATTTGATTTCATTCCAGAATAGCAAAGCCCAGGAGGAAGAAAGCAGAAGCCTTAAAGAGAAGGCAATGTTTCTGTGAAAAAACACATTTCTGAAACTCTCTTCTGTGCGGTTTTCAAAGCTCTTTTGCTTGAACATATTAGAGGAAAATACAGTTCTCTTCTGATCAATTGGGGAAGTGTGAGATTTCCTGCATATAAAATGGTGTTGTTTTAAGTCACATAAAAACAACACTAAGAACTTATCAACAAAGAGTTGACAAACGTAACTCTTTAATTTACCATAGATGGACAGATTGCTTTTACAAAACTGCAACAATCAAGCATCCATAGAAAACAGGACCGCCGGGACACCATGACAAATATGAAACATTTCAAATGATTTTTTTTTCCTTTGTAAGTTTACTGCTGGCATTAAATTTTATATTAATTTATTTTTTCTAAGGAAAATTAAGTTGGTCAATAAAGAAAACATTTAGTTTTCTGAAAACTTTTCAAGTCTCCCTGACATGCAGTTTGTAATTTGGCTTGTTAATGTGCTCAGATGGCTCCCTCAATTTTGTTGAAATTTTCCAAAATTGCTATTTGCTCATGATGTTTGCAGGTAACAAAGTTTTCATCTGAGTTTATACAGTAGTTTGAAGGGAATGTTCTCGTCTGACATCTGCTGAGAAGCTCTCTCTCAGGCTGCTGCACCGCAGCATTCAAATGTGTTTGTTTGCAACGCTGGCTGAAAAGTGTACAATGATATGCGTCAAGTTGATTCATGTAGGAGTCTTTGCCTGGCTTTTCACAACCCTCTGCCTGTGACGGATAAGATATGGCTTTTGAAACGAACTGGAGTGCAAATATACGATAGATGGTGACAGGTGTGATGCAAGGTGACATATCTGTTTCAGTTCCTTACTATTTCCGTGATGGCCCATGTACAAACATGCCATCTTTGGTCTCTTTCATGTCAACGACACATTATAAGGTATAGCGTCGTACAAAAAGTGTAGAATATATATATCAGATGGAATTGGAAAAGTGTATCGCTGTATTCATTTGGGATTTCGTAGGCCTGTTACAGTGTATAGATGTCTCTCTCTCATCTCTGGTAGGTGATGCGTCTCTTCAACCGGGTGCTGGTCCTGCCAGGATGTGGAGGAGGAGCAGCCTGTGTCTGGATGAGCCGGATCAAAAGCCCAGAGACTCTCAGTGATATTTAATACTTCTGAAACATCGCCAATCTGAGGTACCATGGCAACCAGACAGAACTTCCCTCCCCACACGGTTCCTTTTAGGTTTTATCTCTATTTTTTTGTATTTCTCTGTTACACTTAAAGGCATTTATATGTGGAATATGGGAATAAAAAGGGCTGTGAGCGAGTGGTTATCATGTTGTAACAGGCTGATTTTACAGCACACAGATTTGCCACATAGAACTGTTGACACTTCATACTGATGACAGAGTTCACATCCCGGTCACATTATGAAAGCCATTTCTGAGCGAGATGCTCTCCCCTTCCCCTCCTCGCTCACTTCCCAGTGTCTCCCTTCGTCGTCTTTGATGCTTAGCAAAAGTAGCGTGTGCTGAAAAACATAATGCTATGCTGTCACAGCAGCATCAGAAAACAAGATATGTCCAAAAAGCTACGCTGAAGTTCCGGTCAGACGAAATCAATTTCCATGTTTTCAAATTCGAGCTTTCTTTCTTTCTCCTTTTTCGCTCTTTCTTTTTATTTCTTTCCCTACTTCTTTATTGCATTACATCTTTCAATGCAGCCCTGCTGTCTGTTTTTCTTTTTTTGTTTTGTATTTCACAGCTGCCTCTTGGCTGCTTGCCCAACAGATTGGCTCTAGCTCTGGGACACTCACAAAAATAAGGCGTCCCGCTGGCCTTAACTACCAGGATTATTCAGAACTGAGCAATTCGGCACTGATAGAAAAATCTTAGTAAATCTTTCTGAGCACAAGCTGCCCTGATTAAAATGTAAGTAGTAAATACTCAACTTCCAACTTTTACCAACATTTGTTGATAAAGAGTTATATCATTTTAAGTACCTATTGCTGGCTTCATGAGCTTGATTTGTAAAGCGAGGAATTTTGAAGCTGTGATTTGAATTCCCTGCTGTACGTTTAGGTGATTGGCCCAAATTTAACTGAAGTGCCTTGGTGGGTGATTTCCATTATCCATGTACATCGCATTATGTGGTTTATTATATGTATCTCGTGGTTAAAGACATTGTGGTTGAATTCCAAATCCTCTTTTGCCTTTTTTAGTGTGTATTGCATCTATATTCTCCTTTTGAAGCAAACAGAAGGACAGGACAACCCCACTGGGGGCTTGACTGTGAAGTTGATGTAGTCCAGTTATAGAATACCTGGAGTCTTCACATACAGTGTAGACACAATCTAGTTGATTTTTTTCAATTCGAAAATCTATGTATGTGATGTAAGGCAATACTTGGGTCATTTCATCCAATTGTATTCCAATTTTTATTCAAAATATAGGTAGTTTACACCTGTGAGACCAAATTTTAAACCATTCATTCAATTTTCTTTTTGTTAGTGGCTTTGTTAATGTTAAACCACTAAATACAGTTAAACTGACACTTCACTCCCTGTCAGTGAAAGTGTGATAAAGTTATTTTTGCCATGCAGCAACACATCTCACAGCTCTCTTGACCTAAACTGTTGATCATTTCCTGCTTCTTTCTCTTCAGGCTAGTGTTACTGTCATTTCACACATGAGAGAAGACATTTGCTGCTATTTTGTTAAAAGACGAGTGTTCAACAAACTACATTTTGAATTTTGAAAGGTTTGTGTAAGAAATCCCCCTGCTGCTGCTTTCGAGGACTATTAAACTAGTGGTACATTTCTATCTGCAAACCCTCACGTCGGTGTTTTCAGGTCAGTGTTTGGTTACTTGGGCCACTTGGTATTTGAGTGGGAACACATGGAGGCAGATATAGAGAAAACAATGGCACCACGGCAGTTAATTGGGCCTCAGGTCACGAATCCACCTCTTACATAACGAGGAATTTAATATCTGTCGGCACACAGTGCAGAAGTACAATATGGTGGATGTTCCAGCTGCGGAGTGATGTTTTAATTTATTTTTAAAATCTAGTTAATGTGCGAAATGCTGCCAGCTCTGCAAGTAAAGCAGCTGTGTTCTGGTGGGTTGAACGCAATCTTTCATCGTTTCGTCATAGCAGGGATATTGTTCTGCTCATATCTTCAAGCCCCAAACCCATAAAACACATCGCTTTATCTGCAGAAATGTCCGTTCCCAAAATGGGAACGGACAGTTGCCGTTTCAGAGAGGTGCTGATCAAACTGTCAGTCCCGCTTTGTGTTTAGCGCCCATGGATGGCACCCCTCACATATATATATCCTTCAGGACAGATTCTTTTATGGTTCACATGACTTATTACTCACCAGAGTGAATGGCACATATGAGGGCATTTCCCTCTAGAGTCACAGTCCCACTTCACTGTGCAAGGAGACACATGTTATGCCCCTGAAAATGCTCCCCGTGTGAAACAAGACATGGGGATCAACCCATTTCAGGCGTACCACATCCCCCCTCTCCCATCACTGTCTGTCTCACTTTGTCCTGTACTATGTGTCTCTTTTACGTTCACGTTCTTCAGAATTCACAAACTCTTTTGAGTCTTTGGACAGGCCTGCAGGGGTGTGATTCTCAGACGTTCTTGGCCCTGTACGTTTATACATATGTAGTAAAAGAATGAGTAAGCTCATTCTTGCTCATAAGTTAATTTTGACTTTGACTTTCTCGGGTCAAGGTTGCTTTGGCCTGTCGGGCTGGCAGGAAAATCCACTCATCCATCAGTTTCCTTTCTTTAAAGACACATATATATAAAGCGACATGCATTAGATACGTTTCACTTCAGTTGTAAATTTGCAAGAATGATTATTTCTTTCATACGAGTTTGAGGTTTGTTCTTTTTTCTTTCTCTTTTGAACCATGGGTGACAAGAGTTGAGGAAACGCTGCACAACCTGACGGATCCTGGGGGCTCGGTTCCCAGCTTGCTGCTGCATGATGCAGTGAGGAGCTATTGCAGACACCTCCTGCGAACAGACACACTCTCCGCTGGGTTCTGCAGATGCAGAGTCATCAAACCTAAAACACTGCGGGCGACAGCCTATTAAACTTACATTGTGTACTTTTGTTTTTTGTGCTGTACTAGGTGCTATTGGAGTTGTTTTCTCTTTCACCCACTGAGAAAAGGGTGTTTTGTGCTCAGACGCTGAAACGACTCAGACTACAGGATTGTCATATGCAGTTTTAATGTAACCCAGTTTGGAACTGGTTCATCCCACTGTCAGTACAGTGGGACATTGTTCGCTGTATTTGATTTTTTGTTGAATTTCTGATGCAGAAAAGCTCTCTTTTTTGTCTATTACTTATAATTTAGCAACGTGAGCAGACGTCCTCGTTTGCATCAATGCATTTTAAGAGCTTTGAAGCTTCAGTGAACAGGTATCAGTTGAAAGAGTGACGTTCATTTAGGTGAATCTGATTACATACAGTTTAGTTTGACAAGGCTTGTTTGGGAAGCAGGATGAGAAAATGTATAGGAAGAGGCTTATTCAGAGCTTGAGAGGGTGTCTCATTTAGCAACCAGGCCAGAATTTGGAGGATATGGGGCAGATGTGCATTTAGAACAGAAGTTTAGTAAGGTTAATCTATCCCTTTATAGTTTCAAGAAGCCAGTTCCCTTCTCAGTGGCTTTCTTTATTACATTGGTATTACAAGTTTTGCACCCCTGTATCCAGTTTACTTTAAAAGAATATAAAACATTACTTGGTAGTGACAGCAATTACATTTTTTTTTCTCATACAGCGTGTAACTACACAGCACATCACACTTATCAAACAGAGAATGCTCGGTAATATTTCCCCTGCTGGCTCATCATCCTAACTAGAGCATACAAATAAGCCGCATGTATACAGCACTACAAAGGGACGACGGGATCGTTTTGCGTTTTCTCTGCCAAATTGTGCACTTTTGAGCATACATAGACTGTCTAGAGTCACCTTTCAGAGACTTCAGGAGATGCTACACAGAAAAGCAAACATCACATGGCCTTGATTTTTTATTTTGATATTAATGTCACAAAAAACAACAACATAAAAACAACTTCTGATCACATTCAAATGTTAAAAACTTGAGTTTTTTTAAGCAGACGGAGACTCTGAAACAGTCTCTAACATCCCCTACACCATTTTGCATAGGAGCTGCTTTACCAAGCAGGAACTCGGAGTGTTAGTCCCAAAGTGCCACTCTTCTGTGATTCATTCCAATTTGATTCACAATATGATTAGACAAAATGTTTGATATGAATCTCATTGTGGTACTGGTGCCTCTTACATTTGATAGCAAAGAAAGGAAGAAAAACTTTACCAACAATCCATGGTTAGTTCCAATAATGAAAATACTCTGGACTGAGTGGTTGAGAGCGGTTGACAAAGACTCCCAGAAAAACAAAAGAGAGGAGCAGGTCGAGGCAAACATTCAAAAGACAAACAGTTGTTCAAGAGAGCGGCTAAAATTCTAGTTGCCAACTGCTGAAAAATAAACTATCTGGTGCTGAGCAGACCAGGAAAATATGCTTCTGTCGAGGGAGAGACGGGGTGCAGGTGTTTGAGCAGTCACCAGGGAGACAGGGCAATTTCAACAGCAGCCAAACACAGACAAAAATTCACACTTTTGCAAAGACATTTGAAGGATGTTGGTTACAGAAACATCATAAGTTTCTTCCCCCCTTTTATTGCACAGTGATGCATTCTAAATATACACAGCATTGTGCACAAGTTAATGCTTCGACCACAGGAGAAAGAATTCCAGCCGTCAGTATTTCTGCAAAGATGCAAGCATGAAATCTTTGCCATGCCGCCCAGAGTAAATTAGACTTTCTCTCTGTCTCTTGTCTCCCGCTCCACCCACCATTGCTGTCCTCCTACCACACGCAGCTCGGAACGATCAGTGAATCTCAGCTCTCGCCCGTTACGCTCACATTCGCACACACTGCACATTCTTCCTCCCCGTTTCCCTCTCACAGCCTCACACAAAAGCGCATACACACGCGCACACACGCACATGGCAACTCAGTAGCTGCTGCTCACAATCTGCTTTACAAATAAGAAAGCTGGAGGCTGGATGAAATTTATGCATGCTGGTATTTGGCAGTTTGCAAGTGCAAGACTCTTTCCTAACCTTTTGCTTCCTTGACATGTGGTGCATTTATAAATCTGGTCATTAAAGTTCCTCCAGACACCCAAAGAAAATGCTGTGTGCCATTAAAATATTCATTAGTTATTTTACCTTTCAGATTATTAGTTCTCCTGAGATGTACAACTTTTTTTTTTGTATTCCAACAGCAACGTCAGCAGAGCACAATTGCAAGCTTAAGTAATTGCTGTGTATTTCACTTCTATTTTCAATCTTTTCTCTACATCTTTCCCTTGAGCGTTTTATTTTTTTTTCCATCAGTGCTGCAATCCTCTGGGCTCTGGGATTTCTGTCAGTCACGCAAAGCACACAAGAGAAAATGGAAAACAAACAGCCTCTGTTAAACATTCTGCCCCATCACTTGTTTAATTGAAACCTCTCTCTATCTGGGTGTAATTTCAGGGTAGGCTTGACACATCCAAGTTCATGTCTCATGCATTAGAGCATGTTTAGAGATGTTGGGCGGTAAAGTATAAATATGCCGCGTAGAGTACCAGTCAGCAGTCATTGTCATTTTGGACAGATTTTTCCTTTTTTCTGACAAATCGTACCAGGGTTTCGGCATTTTCATTTTGTGCTTGGCTCACCTTTTCCCCTCAGCCTGGAAAAAAAAACACACTAAACTAGATAAACTAATAAACTTTCAGTTGATGTTTAATACCAATAAGATCCAAAACATTTTCTAGAGTTGGACACAGCGAGTCAGGGCCATTTGGCAGCTTGAAGCAATGCGCATTTTTATAGTCTTTGGTATAAAATTGAGGGTGTTAAAAAGTCCATGGGTTAGCCGTTCTGTTTTGTTTTGTTTTACCCCTGCCTTCCTATTTCACGGTTGATTCAACACCGGTATGTAGAAACAGAACGTCGTCACGTATGAGCAGGTTTGGTGACATCGACTTGTCTGTGCAGCGAATCAGTGACTCCGAAATGCAGCAATATGCCGTTTTAAGGGGGAAACTTTTGAAAACATCATGCATGTCTGTAGTAATTGAATTCTTCTCCAGCTTACAATGTGATTAAGCCAATATGTTACTTCTGGTGAGAGTTTTTCTGGTCTTTTGGCTGAGGATGACAATGAAAAAGTTGATTTACCTTGAAGTGAATTAAACCAGGGTAATGCCATGAGTTATGCTGTTACTACTGCTTTTATTTGGCTTTCTTACGTGCCAGAGATAAACCCACCAAGAGAGCAGTTCCAGGTTCAAGGTGACATTAAAGTGATCTTAATTGAAGTACTGAAGAATTAATTCCAGTGGCAAAGTGACAGAAAGATCACTGTTTGACAACTGTGATTGTGTTTATTAGCTATGCCTTATTTTTTATTTACGTGCCAGAACTCCATTTGAATTTAGAACATTTCCTCTAAAGATGAGTTGTCCATCTCACAAGTTCATTTTTCTGCTTTATGTTCGCAAACTGAATTTCATTATATGTACACATTTGCTGCAAAAGCAAAGTTAGACAGTCTTTGATCAATAAATTGACTTCCCTCCTGTTCCTGAATACAGTGTGGATGGAATCGTACTGTTTTCACAAACGGTGTTGCTCAAGCCCTGCACCAGCAACTCACCGAACAAGGCTTTGTGGATAAAAATACACTGATATCTAAAAGACAAAAAAAACTTGGGGGATAGTCCAGACAAGGCTAAATGAGCTTTAGTCGTCACAAACTTGAGGCGTGGTTGTATAAAAGCAAAAAGCAAACAGAATACTGAGTCTCACTTAATCCACAGTCAGCCAGACAAAGACATGGCCGAGTTTCTGCTGTTTGCATTGCATTATTATTTTTTCATGACTTTGTCATTCTCATTTAACTACCACTGTTCCCTCTGTCACGGGGTGTGTGGCCTGGGCAGACAACTCCAACTGTGTATTTGGGATTTGGTTAAAAAAAAAAACATCAGCTGCTGAACCGTGTCAGTTTGCCTCTATGGTGCACGTTGGTTTTTCCACACGGAGCAAGTGGGTGGCTGTACTTGGCTGACAGAAGTCGGTGTGTGGGTGACGTGGGAGGGGAGCGGTGAGGTGTGGGGGGGGTGTTATTTCTCATTGTCCGCAAGCATTTTTGCCTCCCTCCAACTCTTTTCCGCGCTCCTGCTTTGCAGCGAATTCCTCCCAGTGACAGAGACCACGCTTCTGCCGCCAAATGCCCCTGACTTGCTGTGTGATGCTTGAGGCAATCCACACTTTTATTGGCTGGTTTTACACGACACACACACACACACACACCAACACACACAGTTACTCTCCCAGTCTGCTGCTATCCCAGATTTCTAAACATATCTCCACTAAAGCTTTGGTTTTTCATCTGCTGGCTTTTTAAGTAAGCAAACAATGAAATATTGATGTAAATCTGTGATTTATGAAGTTTAAAGTGAGGGCTTAAATAGCTCTTTTATACTTTCAGAAACATTTACCGTTACTATCCTTTTTTTTTAACCAAATCATCTCAAATAAGGGAAGTTGAAAATATGAATATATTGTAGGGACATTTGAAGAGGGTACAGCATCAGCTGAGTGTTTGATGCCTGGTGGACTTGAGACTATATTTGTCGTTGAGAGTTGTTGAGTGTCTTCTTTTGCTGTTTCACACCTCAGCCTGGCATTTGAAAATCCCCACTTGGTCTCGTTGCTGTTCACAGTTAAAATGGAAAGTGTTTTTTCTTACCCTGCGTTTTGCTCTCAGTAATCTTGCGCCATAGTTACACTTTCAGAAGTTGAGGAGGACAGCTTCAGTCCTCTGTTTTCACTGTGCTTCTGCTAGAAAAATCTCCTTCATCTCCATCTGGTTAATGTGAGTAGCAATTACAGACAAAGCAATGAAACTGTTACATAAAAGACACCACTGTTTTTATAACTGATAGAGGCTGTTTAATAGTGCTCTGCAGCTCCAGGTTATGTTGTGCAATGGGCAAAATGTCTTCTGATAGAATTCTTTGAAAATGACATTTGGATGATATGAACTATTTGAAATTTGCAAGAAACGGATA
>JABUIW010000010.1:2265589-2350902 GCA_013363375.1 Menidia beryllina
CCTTTCTAAATTTCTTGACCCACTTGAAAAGAGATGCGAGAAGGAGATGTGGTGTAATTGGCTGCGCAAAAGTAGGTCACCCGCTGAGCTTTGAAGAGTCAAATTATGGTGTTTTTGGATCCAGGAGAGGTATTGTCTCCTCAACGGAAACCTTCTAGATGTTCTCTTGCCGGCTCATTTGCTTTGATGGGCTGGGTTTTGAAAGGGGGGAAAAGACTTGAGTTCCATGTCTTGCGAAAAAATTTAACAAATGCTGAAATTTCTCTTGGAAATAGACAGGAAAGGTTGCATTTTTATGTAAAATGGCTGGAGGGGAAGTGTCTGCTATATGTCAATGAATTGCCAAACTGTCTGTCAGCAAAAAAAAAGAAGAAAAAAAAGAGAACATGTATGAAATGGCACTGTAGTCTAATTTTAATCTATCTTCTGCCTCCCACAGGAGGGATTTGTCTCATTATTTTGTTGCGTCAGCAAAATGAAACTGAGAGACATTTGATCTTGTTCTGATTTTTCTCTCCTTGTGTTTTCCCTGAATTTACTAATCCACTATAATAGCTGAAGTTATATAGTGTTCTTGACATATATAAAAACACAACAGCCATGTCCACCTGTATTTATTCTTAGATTTGGCTCCATTACAGGAAGAAAGCACACACACACAAAAAGGAAAAACCAAGAAAAACAGCTGCTGTGTCCTGCAGCAGAGTTCGTTCTTGACAGGGTTTTGTAGCTTCCCACGCGTTTCAGGATAATACGGCATACTAACTAATTCGACATGGTTGCACACCTCTGTCACCTAATCAGTGGCAGAAATGTGACATCTCAGTATTTGGGAGGCAGACGATAAATTTGGAGACAGTGAAATGTACAAATGGGTCGTGCATTTCAGATTCAAACACGTACAAACACGTACATTTAACTGAAAGGATAAACCATAAGTGTATAGTCATTTCATTTTTAAGCATTTTACCCTGATTTGGATGGTGAGAGTCAACATCAGCATATCTAGTTTAATTTAAATCAAACCACAGAGATGTTTCAAAGATGCGGTTCTCCTTTTAAGAGCTGATTGAATAGTCTGTTTGTTGTTTTTCCTTTTTTTATGTTGCAAATCTGATGGTTAGTGTTCCTCCTTGTGCTTCTTCTGTTTACAGACTGGCAGAAATGATAGGAAATTGAATGGAAACAGGATAGTCAAAAATACATATTGGCTGAAGCATGGAGGATGGGTTAACCCGTCAAGAAGTTTGATCAGCAAACCAGAGAAAGTTGTGTTCCCAAGTTACCTTAAACATCTGCTCATTCGCCATACCCCCTTCGTTTTCAGTTTGACCCTGGTTTGATTGTTCTTTGTCGAGCCGGCTGAAAAGTGCATCCATGGATCAGAACGCCGATAATGGATAAAGCAGCGGGCTGGCAGCATCAATCAGTGCTTTTTCTGGAACCGCGCCTCACGCTAATGTGGCCAGATTACCCAGTCTGGCCCGTGGTGATCTGAACAGCTGCAGGTATAATGATAGCTCCAAACACCACAGTCATAATTACAGCATTAATGATGCCCCGTACAGCCACAGCAATGAGTACACAACCACAGCTGATGCTGGCACTGGCACTGGAAACAACCAAGCCTCTGAAAACACTTCAAAGGTAAGAGTTGCTGGGTGCCTGAACTGTTGCACTTTATGCTTTGACACTGCATCGCTTTGGTAAGGTGTTCTCTAAATCCGCATGCCTATTTAAATATGCTTGGAGAGTGTACACAAAAGGTCAGTATAAGGCAATATATTTTTTCATTCCCCTAAAGATGTTGAACGCTTACAGGGTTATTTTTTCCTATGCCCATCACATGCTTTTTGGCTCATTAAGATGGTCTCCGAAGCTATGAGTATGCCATGCGGAACGTTTCTTTATCTCAGAAGACCCTTACAGCTGACACAAGGCAATATGATGCGGATGGAAATGCAGTCAGAGCTGGATCAGAATTGTAATACACTCACCACGGCAACTATCTATAATATCTGATATCCATCACCACTAAAGTTTTCCCCATCAACCAGTACAAAATGCATTTCTCATAAACTCAATGACATGGAATGGTAGCTGAACAAAAAAAGGGTGTTTGATCATTTTAATTAGCTTATTCTTAACATAAACATAATGTAAAGCCATTTAATCGCATTTTTATTGGATTGAACTCTCAGAGGACCCAAACGCCATTCTTCCTCCGCATCCGCATTCAGAGATGAGCCACAGAGTTGACACGCAAAGGAAATATGAGAATCAATTACTCGTGTACAGAGATGTAATCATTTTCACATACTTAATCACTGCCACTGTTCCATTTGCAAATGTGCTGCAGCAAAAGATCTGGTACATGGAGGACTTTACCACAGCGGAATTAAATTCATCATGCTTTTCATTGGACCATTCATGAAAGAATTACAAGAGTCTTGTCTTTGTTGCTTGAGCTGAGTAGAATAGGATAATGATTTTTGAAACTTTTTAAAATTCACTTCAACCAGCTCCAATCTGTGCACATAAATCTCCACTAAACTGCTATTGTTTGCCAGAGCCAACGTCTATTCATTTCATTGGTCATTAATCTATGAAATTCCCTGATAATTGCTTGCTGGCGTAGCGTGGAATTCTCATTTGTGGGGCACTTCACAGTCTTTTATTGTATGACAAGCTTGTGGAGAGTGAATTAAAAACTTATTACACGTGTTCTATAATTACATCCATTACAAAAGACCCTAAAATAAAGATTTTGGTCCCCTATCTCCTACACACCTGTGCTATTGGTCACACTTTGCAGACACATATCGACAATTGCTATTGTAGGAATTTGTCCATGGAACACAAAGAAGAGAAATAATTGTTTATATTTGAACTTTTAGCAAATAGCAATGACGAATCAGAATGTTCTGAAAAGCCATTCTAAATCGGATCTTGAAATTAAACAAATTCAATCTACTTTCTAGTTACTATTCATGCAACAAAGTTAAAACTAAGAAGCACAGTGGAAGGAACTAAGTGCACCGTTCCTGCTTCCATTTGAATTAAGTGGGTAAATAGCTGCCAGGTGCTGCAAATGATAAAGTGACATCAACAAGTGTGATCACCTCTGTGAAAGCAGACGTTTCGGTGGTTGGAAGGTCCGGACTATTTGGCAGTGGGTTGACAAAATGCCTCAGGTTAAAGACATGGGCAAGGAAAAGCTTGTTGCAGTCTATCAATCTGGGAAGGGGGGCAGAGGGAAAGATTATTCACAAGTCAACTGCTAAAAACCTTCCCAAGAGTGGACTTTTTTGCATTTTCTATCTAGAGTCAAAATGCGCAACAATTTAAGAAACTACCAAAGACCCAACAGGTACGTCTCAGACCCCACGGGCATCAGTTTGCATGTAAAATGTAAAATTCTTGACCAAGTTAGAAAAAGACTATGCATGTCTTGTTTGAAAAGGGTGTAAGAGAAAGCCTTGACAACATGATGGCACAGATTACTTGAAAAAAAACTTCTTTTTTTTTACTATTTTCCTTTGACCACAGGAGACTGCAGTGTAGTTTTGTAAAACTCCAGAGTCATGCATGATGTGACCACACAGCATCAGCATAAAGCGTAAAACACCAGGGCTGGGGTTTTGCTGTCTTTGACACTTTTCAGTCTATAGGTTGACCATAAACCCCACTATCTATCTAATTTCCTGACTCTGACGTGTCACCGCCTGATGGCTAAGAATGGCAGGAACAGTGTCATGTAACAGAACAATGAGCCCAAAATAGTTTTCAAGTGATGTACACAAAAAAGGAAAGAACTAGGGAAGCTCAAATGCCTCCAACTCCAAATCTAAACCTAATTGGAATGCTGTGGCGGGACAATCACAGAGCTGCACATACATAAATTCTCATAACCTCGGAAAGGAGTGGTATCACACATTATTTAGCATTTTGAGACGTACAAGACATGATTTAGTTCAAAATAGAGGTTTGCAGATTCTCATGATGTTCCGTTTAGCCAAAAATGCGAGGAGAGAACTGCTGTTGTGCTTAACAACCCACCGTATCTGTAACACAGCTGGAGCTTGAATATACACCAGAAATGAATCAATCATCTAAAAGACATTCATTGAACGACAGGATAGCTTGGTAATGGAAGCAATCTTTAAAAGAAAGTGACTGCAAAAACTCAAACATTTCAAAAGTTAGCATGTGTAATATTCACTGCGCAAGCCATTAGAGTTAACCCTCATCTTAGTAACAACACCCATTACACTCGTCTGCAGTTCAGGTACTGAGACTGTGATCGGATCTGTCTATGTGGCTCAGTTTCTGGAATTCAGCACTGAATTACATTAAAAATGGTCGCGGCACACACACACACATATATATATGATATACAGTGGGTACGGAAAGTATTCAGACCCCTTTAAATTTTTTACTCTTTGTTTCATTGCAGCCATTTGCTAAAATGAAAAAAAATCATTTAATTTCTCCCTAATGTACACTCAGTACCCCATCTTGACAGAAAAAACAAACAAATGTAGAATTTTTTGCAAATTTATTAAAAGTCTGGGAGCCCTTCATGTGTTTTATGCCAAACTCTATGCGGGCTTTCGTATGTCTTGCACTGAGGAGAGGATTCCATCTCGCCCCTTTGCAATAAATCCCTGACTGGTGGAGGACTGTAGTGATAGTTGACTTTGTGGAACTTTCTCCCATCTCTCTACTGCATCTCTGGAGCTCAGTCACAGTGATCTTCAGGTTCTTCTTGACCTCTCTCACCAAGGCTCTTCTTCCACGATTGCTCAGTTTGGCTGGACGGCCAGGTCTAGGAAGAGTTCTGGTCGTCCCTAACTTCTTCCGCTTAAGGATTATGGAGGGCACTGCGCTCTCAGGAACCTCGAGTGCTGCAGAAATTCTTTTGTAACCTTGCTCTGAGCTCATTGGGCAGTTCCTTTGACTTCCTGATTCTCATCTGCTCTGACACACCCTGTGAGCTGTATAAGGTCTTATATACAGTCATGGCCAAAAGTATTGAGAATGACACAAATATAATATTTTCACATAATCTGCTGCCCTCTGGTTTTCATGTGTGTATGTCAGATGTTGTCATCACATACAGAAATACAATCAATGCTTGAATTTTGTCAGAATTCCTAGGTTTTCGTTTTTCCACCCTTCTCTTGATGATTGACCATAAGTTTTCAATGGGATTAAGATATAGCGAGTTTCCAGGCGATGGACCCAAAATCTCTATGTTTTGTTCCCTGAGCCAGTTAGATATCACCTTTGCTTTATGGCAAGGTGCTCCATCATGCTTTAAGGATGCATACAGTTGGTATGAGACAAGACTGGTGGTAGCGCTCACCTCGTCTTCTCCAAACAAGCCGTTTTCCAGATGTCCCAAACTATGGGAAAGGGGATTCATCAGAGAAAATGACTTTACCCCAGTCCTCAGCAGTCCACCCCCTGTACCTTTTGCAGCATATCAGTCTGTCCCTGATGTTTTTCCTGTAAAGAAATGGCTTCTTTGCTGCTCTCCTTGAGACCAGGCCTTGCTCCAAGAGTCTCCGCCTCACAGTGCGTGCAGATGCACTCACACCTGCCTGCTGCCATTCCTGAGCTAGCTCTGCACTGCTTCTAGCCCGATCCCGCAGATCAAACACTTTTAAGAGACGGTCCTGGTGCTTGCTGGTCTTTCTTGGGCGCCCTGGAGCCATTTTGGCAACAATGACGTTGAAATGTGTTTTGGGGGATAAAGTTAATTTTCTAGGCAAATATTGACTTTGCAATTAATTGCTGTTATGCTGAACACTCTTTTTAACATTCTGGAGTATATGCAAATTGCCGTTATAAAAAACTGAAGCAGTAGACTTTGTAAATATTAACATTTGAATCATTCTCAAAACTTTTGGCCATGACTGTAGACAGGTGTGTGCCTCTCCTAATCAAGTCCAATCAGTTTAATCAAACACAGCTGGACTCCAATGAAGGAGCAGAACCATCTCAAGGAGGATCAGAAGAAATGGACGGCATGTGAGTTAAATACGAGTGTCACAGCAAAGGGTCTGAATATTAATGACCATTTGATATTTCAGCTTTTCTTTTTCAATACATTTGCAAACATTTCTACATTTCAGTTTTTTCTGTCCAGATGGGGTGCTGAGTGTACATTAAGGAAAAATATCATTTTAGCAAATGGCTGCAATGAAACAAAGAGTAAAACATTTAAAGGGGTCTGAATACTTTCTGTAGCCACTGTGTGTGTACAGTGGTGTGTGTATATATACATACATACACCTCTAGTCTTGATGGGTAGAAGAGCTTGGTCATTAAAATGCATTGAAGATATTATATAATCTCAATTCAAGCAGAGGTGAACTCTAAATAAAAAATAGGGAAAGGCTATACTTTTTGGAAATTATTCACTGTCTGGAAACATGCTAATGTATGCTCACCAGTACAGTTAAACAGATTTTTTTAAACAGTATGATGCCTTTAAAGAAAAGTGGGCCAAAATGTGTCCACATGAATGCCAGAGAATGATGATGTTACACATAAAAGGCAATTGCTGCAAATTATTGGTCCTAAAGGATGGTTCTACAAACCATCAATTTATCTATTAATCTAAGATTGTTAACATCATTTCAATGACGGGGGCGATATTAATCTATATTCTGTTGTGTGAAACGTAACAGTTCAAACAGTGTTTCATTTAGTTTCCTTTGTTTGATTTTCCTTTCCCTACTACTAATTTTAGGAAGCTTTGAACATTTTTAGCTGCTCCAAAAGGCAACTTGAAATAATAACCACATAAGTTGTCGACCATTTTTGGTCCATTTTGAGAACAACAAACTCATACGGAGTCTGAAGGTCTGGGATAAAGCCATTTATTCGTAAATAAAACCTCAAGGACTCAAGTCATTCATGTATGTAAACATCCATGTATTACTCTTGGGGGGGGAAAAATTACAGACCGGTTGTTTGCCAGATCTGGCACACAGTCCTGCTGCATATTGTACAGGACTTTAATTGCATTTGAATACTCGTGTACATCGCCGCACTAAATCCGCGCGCTTTGGCTTTCTCGGTGCCTCGTGATGCATTTATGTTGACAGCACGGTGACAGAGACAGTATGATGGATTCTCCCTCATGGTGACACTTTATGCAGAACTGCGTCCTAATTAAAGCCTGTAAGTAAAATGTGGAGCACAAAGTCCCCTAACGCCGGAGAGACAGACTGCAGGGAAGCATTTGAATAACTTCAGTGTAGCTGCAGCACCATTCATCATCTTCCATTCACTGCCAATCAAGTAGGCGATGATGTCATTCTTTTTGTGTCAGTAGTGTCATGCTTTATTGATTTCTTAGGCGTTTGCTTGTTCTGGAGTATGTCCTGGAATCATAAGACAGCTAACTTGACCATCACAGCAGACACACAAACAGATGCCTAATGAAATTTATACTCATGACAATTTAGTCCCAGCCTCACTTGGTTCTCACGAGGATGGGGAGGGGATGACAAACTAGTTTTTTTTTGTTAAAGTCCAACATAATGGTAGAATTCCATCAGGTTGAGCAGTACAGTATAGAAGTGAAATCAGTTTGGTAATGGCTGGGTCGCGCAGTGCGATGGTGGTTTGTGCTGTTATCTCGCAGCAAGAAGATGATTAAATTAACTCTCAGCTGAGGCCTCGCATCTTTGCATGTCCTCTCAGCTAGCATGGGTTCTCCCCTGACACCGTGCAGGGTTGATTAGTAATTCCAAATTAACTCCAGGCGGGGAGTAAACAAGGTGACTTGTCCAGATAACTGCCTCCCTTTTATTTGATGGCGGGAGGGGAGGCTCCACCCCCTGTTCCACTGACCTAAGTATCATATGCTCATAATTGTCATATAGTCCACATAACAGAAAAACATTCATCCGTAAAAGCAGGGTAAACCGTTGCCATCTTTAACTATAGTCAAAGAAATGCTAAACTCTGCAAAGTGTGTCACTGACAGTGTCTGTAGAAGCATAATTTGTAATTGAGTGTGACAGTGGCATAAAGAAGATATATTTAAAAAATACCAAACAAAAAAATCTAATATCAGGTTTGATTTCACAGGCACTTTAATATACAATACTACTGATATATCCGTCTCTCTTTGGTGTCTCTTTTTGAAACATTCAACTAGAAATGCCAAAAACTCCTGGAAAAAAACATTTAATGACACATTAAAGAAAATCTGCTGCTTTTGATGGAATAGCTTCCTAATGCATGGTTAAGTAAGTCTGAAATTGATCAGCCAAGTACGACATTTACTCTTTGTAGAATAGATATTATAGACACATTAGAAGCACTCATTCTAGACTGAGAGTTCAGTATTTCAAACACTCACTCAAAGGATAAACATCTTCTTTCTGCTCACTTTGTCGCAATTTGTGTGGAGAAGAGTACCTATAAGTTGTCCACAATGGAGTTTGCTTTCATGTGCGAGGGAAGAAAATGGGGGAACTGCATATGCCACAATTCATGGTAAACATGGAATACAACTCTTAGTTTGAAATGAAAACATATCTATTGAGATGCAGAAAGATTGATAAAATCTTAATCTTTAATCTCTCTCAATTAATGATCAAAATCAGCTTCGGGTGTGGTGCCATGCAATGCCTGGCAGCTGCTCAGTTCAGCCTTGTACAGAACAAGAACAATGTCTGAACAATACTCTTTCGGTGAGGCTCAAATAAATTGGGAAGTGAGGAGGAAGTATTCTGCATCAGATTGATCTCTGCAGGCTGGCTTTTGAAAGCATTAGTTTATAATGCAACAAACTCTAGTTTTAAACCCTTATCCTGACCAGATAGACAGACAGACAGAGTGACAGACAATTTGTTCCTCAATGTTAATGAACAAGCAAATAGAAAAAATATGTTGGATGAATTTTGGAGTAACATAATTGATAATGATACCAATGCATTTTACATTGTACAAAACAGAGACACCAGGGAAAATGAACAAAACCATAGAACAGAAAGCAGAATGGTCTGAAATTAGCAGCAACAAATATGATTGAAACGTTGTAAAACGGCAATAAGATAAACAGGCAAGAGGTTATTCCAGTTTTTAGGATTAAAGGGAATATGCGTGTGTAAAACCTGAGTTTCTCAACAGGAATTTGGGATTGAAAAGAATATATGTAAAATCAGTTTGCTCATTTCTCTGGAGATTTTCCTCAAGTGAACCTATTTTGAAGGTTCTTTGAATTCCATGGGAATCTTCCTTCTTCCTTATACTGAGAGAAAGAAAGTTCTCTCAGGCTTCTGCAATAACATGTCTTGTCTTGGGGACTTAGGGACTGCTGGTTACATCTGGTTATAATGGGAAGATTTTCCCGGGCAGGTGTGTAGGTCAGAGGTTTAACACCACCCCTGCTCTCTGCTCGGGGAGGTTTATAAGATACACCATTGCTTTTTTCATTCAGATCAATTTGGTAGGTCATATGACTAATTTGTCATACGACTTTCTTTTTAATACATTTCTATTTCTTTCTTCCTCAGATGGACTAAGACTCTTGTTTCAAAATGGAAAAAAAAAAACTAATTAAAAGATGTTGTTGAGGATGAGGTTGTTGCCATGGCGCTGTGCAGGAAGATTTTAGAGGTGATGCGAAAAGAATGTACAGGAAATCGATGGAGTTACAACAGGATAGGGGTAATATAACTGAAGAGAGGGATTAAATCATTTTGAACTTCGAACCAGCTGCAATTTATGGAGGCATTGTTAGGAAAAACAAAAATGATAGGAATTAAAATAATGAAGCGGGACATACCCAGGGTGTGGATAGCAGTACTGTCTGGAGGTGAGATAGATGGACACTGACAATATTTGTGATATAGATGGAAGTAAATGGGACATGTGGAATTATTTATGGCCTGGAATTACAGCGTGCTTTCAAGGATACCAGAACTCTGAACCAGAGGAGCGGGAGAAACAGAGATGTTATGGAGAGAAACAGGGAGAGTAATTTATCTCCGATGGGTCGGATTTAGTACAAGTGAGAGGGACCTCTGTTAACCTATGTTTATTCAGGTCCTGAACAGTTGTTCCTGAACAAAAATGGGGAAAAAATGCTCTTAATTGTGCCTTTATGGGCCAAGAGACTTGGCACTGGAGTGGTACCATCAGAAATTCTGCTGTTGTACCGTTAAAGATTGTCTATTTACTATTTGTACATCTATTTCACCCATCTTTTTAACAGGGCAGTTCCAAAATGTATCTGCAAGACTCCTCAACTTTTTTTGATGGGTATTTATTAGAATAGGTTGCTTCTCCGTGTGTTCTTTTGACTGCTCTCAATGGATTCACGGAGTGTGAGTCGCTCAGTGCCAATGTGACAAAAGAGAATAGTAGATTCACACACGACAGAACATTCAAAAGCAACTGCACGTTCCAGGATCATCACTTCAAACAGAGCCACAGTAGGACTGTTCTCACGCTGGAGACGATCCCACGAGCTGCTTGCTCAAGAAGGAATCTCTGTTTGCGGGCTTGTAAAAATCTTGTAGTGTTAACCAAGCAACTACCTGGATAAAATTATTTATCATTAACTTTGACAGATTATGCAAATTATGAAAAACTCTCTTCAAATTGGAAATGCTCCTATGAGTCAAATTTGTGTATGACCAATGTTCTACATTGTCTTTTAGTTTTCTTTCCATAAGTAGATATGTGAACAAATGATCTATGAGGAGACTGAGTTGGGGGCTTGTTGCTACAGGTAACTGGGCCTTTAAATGTCAAGTTTTTGGCCTGCCATAAACTGAAAGGCTTTGGAAAACCACAATGGCACTAAGGGAAGATGTACTTTTCGATGGGTCGACAGGCCAATTTCCAAAAGTGGAAGCTTTCAAGGATAGACAGAACAAAAAGAAAAGTTTCACACTCAGATGAGACATTATAATTATTATTTCAATGCTTTTTCCTTAATAGTGGAAATGGATGATTAAACACACGGATGGAATCATGAAGGTGAAGCGTTACAAGGACCTCCGCACAATTTCAAAGCAATAGTAAAATCGTTTAATCATCATTAACTGAGCTGTCCAGGCAGTGAAATGACCAAAGACCCACATCAAAGCAGGTCACGGAATGGTAAAAGGAAGTTAAAGGTAACCTTTTGCAACAGCCTTTCAAAAATCCAGAACCAAATAAAATACATGTAGACTTTACTTAACTTAATCCTATGTGATTAAATTTGCAACAAACCAAATGAATTTTTTTTAAAGCCCAGTGAGTTCAGATAACCAACCCACAGATTATTTTGTACAGATTTTTTGTTACAATTCTTGTGTCAATCTGTAGCACAATCATTTTATTTATTTATTTTTATTTTTTTCTGTGAAACTAATATAGAAAATAAGAGAGTGTATTTCTGAGTCTGGGGCTTCAGAACACTCACAATAATGCCCAGGAAGTGAGTGACCTCTAGCCAGCGTGTGCTGCTGACCCTTTGACTGACTGCTGGTTGAGCAGGTTTCTCTCTGCCAGTTAACAGTTGTGTAGGTGTTGCAATGTCACGGAAAGCTGAAGCAGAGGCAGAAAACTTTTGTGCACTTCAGAAGCCAATCGGAGAACTCTCAGTCTCTACGAATAGAAGAATTTGTTTAATGTTAAATTCTCAGCAGACCTGTTTTTCTTAAATGATTATTTCCATAGCTTAGAACTATTCTTTTTCTTTCCACTGTTTTTCTTAACAGATGGAGAACGGAGTAACTTACTTGAAAAATGTTCATTCTGGTTACTGAATGCTCTGTTGGATAAAATATTGAAGTACATGTAGCTCTAATGCTGTGGTATTTCCAAAAGATTCGAGACAATCCTAAAATATTCAGGAAGGAGAGTAGGTGAGAAACTGGAGGGAAGTGACAGATGGGGGGGGGGAAAGGTAAATACGCAAGCAAAAGAAGCGCCAGGCAGTTGTCATCCTTTCACACAACTGCAACGGCTAAAATGCATCCCCGTACTATCTGAGTCCAAACAACAGTCCAGGACTTACAGATAACACGCCAAAAAGATACAGCGGAGTTGACGCTGCACCTTCCTAATGCGAGAGTTTTTTTCTTCTTCTATTAGTGTGTCGAATGTTGACGTCTCAAACTCCAGCCTGTTAAACCTCTAAACTAGGTTGTATCATATAGAAGCACACTCATATCCTCCCCACAGGTTTGGACAAAAATGTGCAGAAGTGTTCAGAAATGTTGCCATGGAAACAAAGCATATTGCACATCACCGGAACCCAATGTATGTCTGGCTCAGTAAATGATAGTGTTTAGTTGGTCTGTTTGCCAAGCAAAACAAGCCTGTTGGCAGTGCACTTGCTCATATCGTACTTTCTATCTTTTGAAATAAATATGAAGGTTTAAGTGTGGTGGTTAGCACCATCACCTCACAGCAAGAGGGTTCTGGGTTCAACTCCCCGGGGGAACCAGGACCTTTCTGTGTGAAGTTTACATGTTGTACCTGTGTCTGCGTGGGTTCTCTCCGGATTCTCCGGGTTCCTCTCACCGTCCAAAAACCTGCATGTTAGGTTCACTGGACATTCCAAATTGCCGTAAGTGTGCGTGGTTGTTTGTCCTTGTGTGTCTCTGTGTGGCCCTGTGATGGACTTGCGGACTGTCCAGGATGACATCGACCACTGGGATAGGCTCCAGTGCCCCCCCAAAACTCCATTAGGGAAGTAGCGGTTACAATAATGGATGGATGGATGGAGGAAGGTTTAGGGACAAAGTGTTCTCTTTCCAAATCCAGGTGAGGTTTTACCAGCTCATTAACTATATGACTGGAAGATAATATGAATCTCTAGAGCAGGCTTGTATAAGGGTTGTTAACTGAATAAGTGCATGATCTATGAGTTGTTTTTTCAACAAATGGACGCTGATTTGGTCTCTTTCAGTTAACTTTCACTTAGATTCTGCATTTTACAAGAAGGCCCATTTACAAAATGTGCTTTTGAGGCAGCGCTCAGAACAACATTTTATCAATCTGCCCAGATTTTCTGGAGCAGCGGCTCTCCAGGTTCTCTGGCATCAAGCTGTGATGACGGATTTCACAGACGTTGTCGCACCCAGCTTGTTGTCTCTGCTTTCTGCCTGGTAATAGTTACAGCAAGTTGATATAGCATTTTCTGTCTCCATGCAAAGCCATACTGATCACCTTCTGGCTTTTTTTCTCCAGGTAATGTCAGGATTGGAATTTTCCTTATCAAAAAACGTTAAAAAATGCATGTTTTAGTTCAACTTCGGCACACTTGTTTTCTCACTTTGTAAAAAACTTTTTACTGCTTTCTGGTTCCACCAGCATGCGTATGATTAAATAATGTGGCTGCATGTGTAACGCTGTATTTGGTGTGATGATTAAATCCAGATGATGTACTTAATCAGGTAACAGATGCTGTACTCTTCAAGGCTATTTTCGCATGAAATTACCCAACGAGAATGCTACTTTTGAAAGGTTAAAAGGCAGTTTGTTCTTTTGCTCTTAGCAGAACAAATCCTCACACTTGACGCCTGTTTAGCCTCATAATGCTTGGATGCTCTTTCTGCCCAGTGTTTCCTCGTGCATAAGAGGACAACAAAGTTGGAGGGAAAGAAATATTCTAAGTCAAAGACAGAGATTAGGGCTGAATAAGCAAGAGATCAAATGAGGAAATATGTGCAAAGAGGGGCGAGAGATGAAAGATGTCACAGGAAGGAAACAGGAAATTTGTTGGGGGAACCAATTACATAGTTCACACTCCTGTCTGTTCCAAAGCGTAAATTGGTGGTAGCTCTGAGCAGCTTTTGTTAAAATGATCGGGCTCTCTCTT
Organism: Menidia beryllina; assembly: GCA_013363375.1. Classification (NCBI taxonomy): domain Eukaryota; kingdom Metazoa; phylum Chordata; class Actinopteri; order Atheriniformes; family Atherinopsidae; genus Menidia; species Menidia beryllina. The sequence continues at coordinate 2,279,439 of JABUIW010000010.1, forward strand.
AAAAAAAAAACGGGGATGACTTGGTACAACTTCTTTTAATGACCTAATATCCCTTCAAGCTATATGCCAAATAACCATAACGAATAGAACAGCAAGACTTTGAAAGAATTTTTTTATCTCCATAATTACTTTCACTGCTTATCACACACCACTGTAACACGCATGAGGAGATTGATCAATGGTCCAGAGAGGCTGGTCGGAAACAGAAGGTTATTCCAGCCTACGTCATTCTCAAAAAGGATCTAAAACTCATCTTACATACAACAGAGAAGTGTATCTCAGGTGGAGAGAAAAGACAGTCTAGCTTCTTCTGACATCTAGTCTGGTGGAAAGAAAACAAGTGGGCCACAAACGCTTTACCCCAGATACCGGGGTCCCCTCTGGCAGCAGCATCTGTCTAATGAGAGTGCTTGGTAGCTCCTGCAAAGCCAGACGCAAGGGCTTTGATAGCATGAGGTCGCTTCAGAAAATACAATACTGTAGATGTATTGCCAGTGTCATGAAGTCTAACAGGCTTGAGTATTAAAACTGAAGACATTCTCTAACAATGTGCTCATGTGATATCATGTACTGATTATGGAAGAGCTAGATAAAAGAGGAATGTCCTGGGCACATCCCAAGGATTTACAATGAGGTCTTGGCTCTGTGGTTGTCAACCCTTCCTAGGCTGGCTAAGGGGGGAGGAGGCAGACATAGCATCATGAAGGGGGCAAAAAGAGACATGGAAACTGTATACATGATTAACTGAATGATTATTAAATGCAGGAAAACAAGATGTATTTTAAAATGCAGCAACTTACAATCACAAACTGATCAGAACAGAACCCCCTATGGAAAAGTGAACAACTGGCCCCACTATCCTCAACTGACATGTTAGATAGACAGATAGCCCAGCCATGGATAGATTTTGATGCAGACACAACTTACAATCGAGGGAATTGGCATAATTTGATCAGTCACATTCCAGAAATTCCATCAGACTTGATTACAATGCAGCTGCTCAAGCCAATGAAGGAAGAAAATTTGAAAAAAGACAAAATTTGTAAAAGACTGCACTCAATATTTACATTCTCCCTGAAATGGAATTAAACCTGGTTCATTGGATTTTGAAGACAAAGAAAACATGTAAACAAAAGCAGTTTTCTGCTAAGTTTGAGGAGCAGCTGAGTCACTTTGGCAGAAAAATAGATGTAAATCTTGAATGTCCTTATCACATCAGCATATCCATTCACCTTAATCCAAATTAATCATAGCACTGGACAGCATTTCACCCCATCAGAGGTCAATATACATGGATAAAAGCCTTGCCTTTGTTCATAAGCCAGGTCTGAACGATGGCATCCTGCATAAAACATACACATGGTCCCCTAACCCTGACCTAAATGTTCCTGCTGAAAACAGCGGTACCAGCAGCGGCGGCCCATAAATGGGGGCTCAGGTGGAAGATCCCGGCAGGATTCAAATGTGACAGGAAGAGTTATGAGGGGGGAGACTAATCATAAATAGGCCTGTTGTTGGACGGAAAGGATGGCCTTCAGTTTTCACCTGTTCCCTACTCGACACATGAATAATGCAGCATGATGAAAGCTGCTTCACAAACTTAAAAAAAAAAGAACCAGAAATTATATACTTAGCTGGAATGCAACACAAGGACAACAACAGGGCAGGTGATCAGAGTATGATGATTTTTCCTATCCGAATAGTTTTGGAGAAATGAATAAGCCACACTTGCCCTATTGTGAATTAAAAATAGGACAAAGATTGCAACAGTGCTTGGCCAGGATGTCACATTTGAACAATATGAGCCAAAAGGCCCCATCATTTTGAACCTTTGATGTTTTTTTTTTTGTCCCATGGCATCAACTGTAAGTTGAAATACTTGTGAAAATAGCTTAACAAGCCTCCTTTAGATCAATGGTTTTATGTATCAGGACATCATCTCACCAGTCTGAAAATGAGGGGAATGCAACTTCAGATTAAGCACGACACAAATGCAGAAACAGTGTGTGGAAAAACACCCCCCCAACTCCCCAGTCGAAATGCATTTGATTAACTCATCGCCATTAAATCTGATTGCCGACACGAAATCAGAATTTTAGTCATCTTGTTTGTTTACAGACGTGTTTACGCAGTGCCGAGGCAGAAATACATTAGCGATTAACACACAGAAGTAACTGCTGCTGCCCATCAATCTGGGAAGCAAAGCAGGGACATTTTCAAACAATTTGGAGTCCATCAGGCTGCACTAACATCTCAGATTTTACAGGACTCAGCGAGCACATCACATTAAAAAAGCAAAAACAGAGTTTTGCACAATACCCCTCGCAGTCCAAGGAATAGTAGATGGATGAATAAATGGTAGTTTGATTTGAAACTTGTTTTCTCTAAAAATAAACAAGAAAAAGAACATTGCAGCAAAGACGATCATCTCGGGAGTGGCTGTAACATTATCAGGACATTTTAAAAAAACTTTAACTCCATCATTTTACACCGATCAATTATTTCCAAGGGCAAAACATTCAACAGAGCTTCCAACCGTCGCAGCAGTTAAAGTCCCAGCAGGCTCTGTGAATCCATCCCGACATATGGAACGGATGAAATACAGAAAAGTGGCCCTCCCCTCTTCTGCAAATGAGCCATCCCTGCTATATGCCACTGACAAACATGACAAAAGTCACACTGAAAGGGCTCCGGCCTGGATTTGAATCGGGATCCCTCTTTTCTGTGAGGGGACTGTGCTGACCACCACACCACCGACCACTTTAGAGGTAATCTTATCAGAATGCGCAAGGGGGCGCTCTCAAGAATCAGAACTGGAAGTCAGGAAGCTGACAAGATTATGAGTAACTACCAGAGATGTACTAGAAACCAAACACGACGGAACATAGCAAGAAATTAACCAAAACATAGACCATGTAATGGCCAGATTGATACGGGCCGAGGCCCCGTTTTTTTGTTATCCCCTTCCTGGGTGCCAACTGTGAAATGTATTCTCTCCTGTGGTCCACAACTCTCCACACCGGTGATTCATCTTCCCATCAGCAGGCAGTGTATTCACCGCCCCCCCCCGCTGTTCCTGCCAGATTGTTGTTTGCACAAATGGTAAAACGCTCCCATTCGGCTGCCTCGCAGTGCTTTGTTTGCACATATCCCTACACACATCATGATCCACTACTTATCTGTTTTTCTTCCTCCCTCGCTTTTGTAAGACTCTTGCCTTTTTTGCAAAACTGCATGTGTGAAAGTGTACGCTCCCCACCCCAGCAAAGTCCTGCAAACTTGTCCAATTTCTTTGGACTGCAAGAAAACTTGGCAACTTTTTCTCCTGCTTGTGTGGGATCACCTTGTGCTCTGTAACAGACTTACTATAGGTCTCTTGTATGAATACTGTAGACAGTACTAATATATATTTGAAAAACTGCTACGAGGGCCAACATTGTGGCCACTTTTGATGATTCATGACCCAGTTCATAAAAGGGTTAGCATTTTAGGGGGGAAAAATATGAAAGGAACAGATGAGACTGAGTGGTTATGTTTAGCCAAGTCATTAAAAGTACCCCATATCGAGTGTGATTTGGAGAATTTGGGCTTATTTCAAAGGCACTGCGTCAACCACAGACTCCCCAGAGTAGCAGAGTATTTAAAACACAAACAGATATGACGTATACTGTCCAATGTTGAACCTACTTGAAGAAGGGCAATTAAAGATGGCAATTATTCCAAACTTTAACAGCTACAGTTTGTTCATATCAGCTGCAGAACAGTGTTGTTTTACCTGTTCAATGACTTAACACCCCAGCTAATCAACTCTAAAGTGTTACAGTTCTGTACAATTTTACAGGAAATCGCTTGGTACAAAAATGTTTTCATATCCTAACCAATGCTGAGCTAACATCTCTGTCTGCCCATTTTATCATTTGGCGCAATAGACCAACAAAACCTAAATCCAAAGCTGCTGCCACCATGTGATCAGGAGCAGATTTAGAGCAACCCAATAAATTGAATCCCTTTTATAAGTTCAAATGAAACAGATACATCAATGGATGTATAGGTGAACATGTAAGGGGAGCACCATGGCACCACATGCTTGGACAAGATGTATGTTTGCCCACCAACACACAGCCACCACACCATGGCATTCTCCTGTTTTTCCATGCTCTGACTTCCAACAGTCAAAGCACACACGTGAACTAAGATCAGCAGCTGCTTGACTGACTGCCCTCCATTCCCTTGAGGTGTCCTGAAGGAAGAGTCTCGGTGCGCTCTCATGAGGTTGGAAAAGGCTGTCGGGAGAAAAAACCTTGGCACGAGGTCTGCCATTCTGATTTATTGACTGTAAACCGTGTTTCCTGGATTTTTTCGTTGTTGTTGTTGTTGTTTTTGTTTTTTTGGGGGGTAGAGCAAACCATTTTTCTGAATCGAAAGAGCTTGAAGTGCTGCCACGAATCGCTCATCTTGCACTGACGAGATTATTGTCGCATGAATTCTTCAAAGTACAAAAATAGACGCGGACTGATAACACAGAGCTGAACATGTGCCGTGTTACAGGGTGGGTTTCGTTGTCTTCTCGTCCACTTTTTGAACATCTCAACACATTTGAAGGTTTTGAGCAGATTCCTCCAAATAGCTTCTCGTTATCTCATAAGAAGGACGGGTAAAAAAACAAAACAAAACAAAAAACAAATGCACACAAAATTATTAATTGTTAAGAAATGTATTATTTTCTCCTTGGTTCTGTAAGTACCCTGCTGTCTGGATTATCTCCGGCTGCTTTGGACTCCAAATCAGCTCCGACTTTATGGTGTGCGTCATTGCGCAGCGGCGCGTCCAGCCCTTAGTGGTTAATGGGAACCCACTGATAGAGCATAACCAGTTGTTTGCGCGGATCAGCAGGTGCTTCTAACAAATAAAGACGGCTGAATGGAAGTCAACACTCCGGCAACGTCAATTTGAGGGAGATTTATTACATTACAGAGTCTCATTTCCAGGATGCACTAACAGAAGTGTGTGACATGCTCGTGGTGGTCGGCAAGAACAGGTAAAGTCCTCTTCTAACTTTATTTTCCTTGGGAGTTATTGTGTTTGAAATGATGGACACGCCGTTTCTTGCACACCACAACTGGTGGCGCATGTCTTTTTTTCTTTTCTGTTTTCTGTCTCTTGCGCTTTTGACTCTCCAGCGCGTCTTTGAACGGAGCGGTTCTCACTGGATCTCACAGCGTGTCGACAAATCAAACTTTGATGGGCACAGTTTTTATGTTTTTATTCCGTCGCTCTTCTGTTACCAAATGTGCTGAGTCCATTTGTGCGCACGTGCCTCCCCACGTGCGCTTTTGTATGAGTGTGTGCGCGCGTCTCAGTCCAAAATTCTCCTGCATCTGTGCCTTTGCAAGCTGGTACAACAGTGCGTGTGGGGTTGGAGGCAAGTTTTTACTTCCTCAGGAAAAAAAAAAATCAACGTCGTTATTGTAACCTGTGTTTGTTTGTGTCTTCTTTTCCGTAGGGGCACTTTGTGAATATTGTGTATTCTCGTTTACCGTCCTAATCTTTTCCCAACCACAGTCAAACTCATAAAGAAAGCTGTCGTCTTTGACCGGGGGCTGATTTTAAGGATGACTGATGATGGTTTGGGTCAGGCTGTAATTGAATGGAGAGCCTTAAAGGATGTGGCATTGGTGTGAATTCATAGTACGTGGGTGTTGCTGCTGCACACATTAGCGCCTACCAGCGTGTCCTGTGGACGTTTGAGAGAGTCAGATCTTATCCATAAGCCTCTATCTTTTTTTCTCAAATCAATGGTGTACCCAGCAGGCATGCTTCCGATAAAAAACTGTTAAGCTGTCAAAGCAACAGACAAATGCTCCAAGGAATGCTCGGATTCCACTGTGATTAAAGATGTAATTAAAATCATGTTAATGTGCTGTGAAGCCTCGTGAGTTTCTCTCCAAGTCCTTCCTCTATTTCCCTATCTATATTTAAGAATATAACAGTGGATGTAGTCACCAGACTCAGATTATATTGCATGCTGAATTGGAAAATATTTTTCTTACTTTTTTTGTTCTTTTGTTATGCGTGAAGTGCCAGTCGCTTGTAAGATTCAGCTCCCCTGGTTCAGGTCGGCCATTATAAGAAAAGAGGGAGGTTGAGGAATGAGATTTACATTAATAGAGCTGTGTGGGGATATTGAAAAGGCTTCCCTGTCACCGTCGCAGCTCAAGAGATGAGAATGTCTCCTTTTATTTATATCCCTCTAAAATAGAGCTTCTTGGAGGACGAAAGAAACACTGAAAAAGGTTGCAGTGTATGCACATGTCTAAAGGACATATTAGCTGTTTTCTGATTTCTCATCTGAAATAGATTTTTTATCTTTCTTTCTAGGTCTCTGTCTTTCTATTGACTCTTTCTGTGGTGCAGTGTGCTATATAGAGCGTTGGAAAGAGTGCCTGTGTTGATTCATCTCATTCATTTGGTTCATGTGTGTGTTTCCCGCCTTAATTCAGGATAAGGAATTAAAGGGGGGGGGAAACTAATTCTTTCTTTACCTATGTGTGCTTGCACATTAGTATTTTTGGCAGCGGATTCAAAGCAGCAGCTTAGGCTGTGCGAGGATTATTGGCAGCACAGGTGCATCATAGCAGGATCTGTGTCACTTTTCTGGTTCTCGTCTTCTGGGAGCATCCTTTGTCATCATTAATTCAATTTGATGGCAGACGTCCTTCTGGTGTCGTCCATTCATGTGCTGTCAGAGTGTCCTGGTGTGTCTTCAGATCAGCCCCCTCCCCAAGGCTTCTCTTATTAAGGCTCTACATTTGAACGAAATATGGTCAAAGTCTGAAAGCGTTGAGTTTATTAGCAGAGATTCTGAAGAAAACACTTTCATTATGTTTGAGTGGGTTAAGGAAAAGTCCAACCTATTGTTAGTTGTCAGTTTTCCTTTACTTTAATCTATACCTGTCTTGTCCACTTCACATCAAATAACTCTTATTGAAAAGCATCTGGATTCTATAGTATTGACTTATTTTCAAAAGCAACTCATCCTTGAAGTATACTTATCAATGGTGAAAGGAATAGAAGTGCAACAAACAGACACAATGTCACCTATAAGTTTTGAATAACAGCTTAAAGTCCTCAGCACAGTTTTGAGTGTGGAGTCTCCATAAACTGCTGACACCCAGAACGTATGCAAAAATAATTCTATCCGTTTTTTGGTGACTTAATGTGTATGCCTGGGGTTTTAAAAATTGAAAATCCATTGTGTGGCCAGTGTCTCGCAGTGCATTTAGCGATAACTCATTCCAGATTATACATCTTCCCCCTAAAAGCACTTGACATTTCAAAATTAAATTTTCACAAGCATTTACATTAACATTTTTTTTACATTGTATGTATATCTTTGATTGCAATTAAATGACCGTGTGGGACATTTACTGACATCTAGTGGGTAAATTGGAGGTAGCAAATGCTGTCAATCCTACTCAGTTTTGATCACTGTTTTGACAGAGACACAAAATTGCACTCTATATGTATAAAACATCAGTCAAGTCAGTGATTTAAACACATTTTTTTACTTAAAAGGAAGAGTTATTATGATGTTGAAATACCACGATACACAGCAGTAAAATATGCATGAGATGCGGTGTACCCCGCCTCTTGCTAGAGAGGCGGGGTACACCTTGGACAGGTTGGTTGCCAGTCCATTGCGGGGTCACACAGAGACAAACAACCAAACACCCTCACATTCACACCTAGGGGAAATTTGGAGTGTCCAATCAACCTAACATGCATGTTTTTGGATGGTGGGAGGAAGCCAGAGTACCTGGAGAAAACCGAGGCACACATGCAAACTCCACACAGAAAGTTCCCCGTTCCCCCGGGGACTCAAATTGGGAACCCTCTTTCTGTGAGGCGATGATGCTAACCACCACACCACTGTGTGGTGTTCAATTCAATACATATTTCTGCAGTTCTAATTATTTATTACATGCCTTTGCTATAAATAAGATAAGATAAAGATCAGCCCTCAAAAGAAATTGATGTAACTCTCTAATCTTATATAAACCTATTTTGGAAATCCATTACATGTTAATTTGTTTTTAATTTTTTCATGGACACACTGAAACTTTAAATATCATTCACTACTTGTTTTGGTATTATATTATAAAAACATGTTCGTACTCATCCCTGATTTGAATTTTTAATCATACCCAGATGCGTTTGAAAGACGGAGACAGAACAAAAGTGGGATTGAGTTCAGAAGTCTCTTTCATCCCTGAAATATTTCACAGACTGGGTGAAGGAGTCTGTAAGACCCAACACAACCACTGCGAGACAGTGATGATAGACATGAAGCTATTCTACCACATAGCGATATGCCCCATTACTCTGTTCCATCACTTGCAAATTAGTGATTCTTTTAGAGCTATTTTCACTCCAGTCTGTTTGCGAAATCTCTGAAGAAATCTTTACGATCCAAAGAGAGTGGAACCTTTCCCCTCAGAGAAGCTAAGATTCAGTGAGAAATGTCTTGGGTCTCATTAGCTTTACTTTGGTGTATGTTTTGTTTATATTTCATCTCGCATGCTACGTTTTTCGCTTTCAGCCTCAGTATAATGCAAGAAAGCCAGCAGCTTTACTAGTATCACAGTTTATTCATAAAATGACCCAAAATGAAGGTGATTTCTCTCAAGAAATCTTGTAATGGCCCTCTGTAAGTGGACATATAGACCCATATAGAACAATGCATCAGTTCAAAGTGGGCTGTACGATGACATCTTATGAAATCCTATCAATGCTCTCTGTCAACAGAATTTAAATGATAAAATATGCTGTAGACATGAAACAGACCCATTTATATGGTAGCCCTGTGAGCTTTCATAGCCCGTTAGAGTACACTAAGAGTAATCTGGAAGATTGAAAAAAAAAAGAAAATTATTTAAATCCATCAGACTGGGCTGCCCAGCTCTATTTACTGCTGCATCACTCTCTGACTTTTAAAAGTGAATTTTGAAAACTGACAGTAATTGGAAGCGTTTAGAAAACTGGAGGGATAGTGGGCATGTTTGTACTTAGTGAATTTGGTATTGGGATCTATGGAATTCATGCACCCTACAGGATTTGTTCGACAATATTACAAAAACAATAAAAGAGAGAGTTTGAGATTTGCTGATGAGAAGATTTAGATTGTCACAGAAAGGCACAGGTGCATCTCCTAAAATGCTGTCTCTGTTATTGATGCTGGCGAGTTACAATTCACAGTAGTCATACACCTTTAATCTTTAAATTAGAAATACCTGTCCTATGAGATGTTAACTAACACATCCAAAACCCCTCCCTTCACTCTACATACTGTACAGTCCAAATGTGGGTATTAAAATCATTATAGATGTTTTATAACTTTCAGAATGGCAGAATGATTAAACTAAAATGACATTAACTTAGTTTTCAGTGAGAAAGGACTAGCTTTGATGGTAACATACTGTAGCATCCCACACAATGTTCTAAAAAAAGATGTAGGCCAATGTGGGGCTTTTTTTTTTAAATGTGAGTCTCATATGGAAATGTTTTCCCACTGCCACTTACGAAAGAGTAAAACATTTAGGAGGTGTTATAGAGTGGAGGGATGGTGTTGAAATGTGCTGCTGCTTGTTGAGTGTGCGGGCATGATACTAGAAGTGTAGTTACTTGCATTAGCTTGCATAGGTTTGCTTATAAAGATACAGCTATTATGCCAGATATTTAACAAAACGGTGGAAAAAAAGCATAGGCAAAGGTGAAAATAAAGTAATTAATATGAAGATGCATGAATGCATGAATGTGGAATGTTATTAACACTTTGCGACGAAATCTCTCAGATTGCTAACATTTAAGGCCATTGTTAGCAGGTGAGGTTAGTAAAAGTAGATCAAACACAGTAGGGAAGAACTGGAAAAAGGGGAAGAAACAGTTAAGATGGAGTTAAACAAGTGTGAGTCCCAATGTTAACTGCCAGACCTACCAATATTGTGCCAAATGTAATTCCCCAACCGTCAAGATCTTTTCTATAACTAAATGACTTGAGCAAAATATTATAGTACTTCCATGTCCTTTAAGCATTTCAGAAGAGGTTTTACGTAGATGTTTTTGAGTCTGACTTTCAGCAGTTATATGTTTGAAATCTGGTTGAAATCTGTTTATTTTGGCTGATTTTTGGAGGCTTTTCCATAGTTTGGGTGTAGAGCCACTATCTTCTAGTAAGCATACAGTTTCTACATATTCAAAGAAAAACTCAAAGCAAGATTGAATACAATATGGCGACTAAACCGCCAGTGTGTCCTTCTCTATAAATAAACTGGGGGCAAGGGGTGACTTTTGGAATGGACCGGGAGCTTTAAGGCCTCACGCCATGGATATGACTCATCCAGTATGCATAGGATAAGAACCTACAAAAGCAATGGAAAAAGGAAAAAAAGCTAGAGAATCTGATGAAGTGACTCAGTTCTGGCTGACATATTTTTATATTTGCTGCTACCCTTTTCAAGTCAGCTTAAAATCAAAAATCCAACTGTTTGAGTTGCAGCTGACTTTGGAGGACTGCCACCCATCCTTTAACATTTGAGTTGGCGAATGTAAAGGCTATTCTGCGGGAAACACGTTGTATATTACATATTTTCGAATAACTTAAAAGTAATTTACATACATTTGGAATTTTTGTTTTCTCTAGATAATACATCCTCATTGCTCATCTTACTTGTAGTTGTAAATTCAAAATTGAAACTTGAAGTAAGAGACAACCTTTTAAAAATAGAAAAAGAGGCAAAGTAAGACAAAGAAGTACAAATCATCAGCGTTGGTTAAAATGGAGCATCTATCCATCTATTTTCTATACGGCTCACATTGTTATGGGGCTGGAGCCAATCCCTGTTTTATTCATATTTTTTACAATTATAGTTAGACATGACTAAAATCCCTTTCCTGATTCCATAATTCAGTCATGATTGCTGTTTTCATCCTTCATATTCAGTTGATTTTACGGCTGTGAGGGGTTTAATAGGTCGCATATGCCCGTGTGAACATTGTCAGACTCGATAAACGAGAACGGTTTTATGGAAACACAGTCAATGTGTTCTCTGAGTAGATGAGTTCACATTTAAGCTGCTTTTGGGAGTGAAAAAGATTACATCTGGTTCTACTTACTGAAGACAATAAAGAGTATCCAGACTCCTGTTGGTGATTGGAGCAAAGTTAAAAAAATGTAAATAAAAAATAACAAAAAATGATGGTGAATTAGTGTCCATTTGATGGTTCATTTGTGTGAGGGTATGACTTCTTAATGTCTTGTGTTTGAACTTTTTTTTTTCTCAGTTCATATGTAGCTTGTAAAGGTGAAATGAGGTCATAAAAGCCTGGTAGAAAGCTCTTTATGATTTGTTTACATCCGCCAAAATAATAAAATCTCCATTAGTGATGACAGACAGATCTGACTCATGGTGAAATACACAAACAATATATACTCGTATTGTAGTTATTACTCAAAAACGTCAACCAAGGTCTTGTGATGAAAGTCACAAAGTTTGCCGCCATGGAAATCATACTTTGACATGTGTTCGGTCCCACCCCCACCCTTAGACACGGATTACAGGAGCTTACAGAGTCCTCATGGACTACCGGGGCACAAAAACCATGAAGTGAAAATGAAAATATAAGGATTATGTGTCACATTCACTCATATGGAGGTTGACTTTAGAATTCATACTTGTTCCTTCTCTATGGTGGTTGGGGGGGAGGGGGCAATGTAATAACCTGCAGCCTGAAAATGAAGTCTCAGTAGCCTAAAAGTCGGAGGCATTTTTATGTATGTAACATGCAGTAACAAGGCTGCATAAAATAATAATCTTGAAGGCAGAGATGGACAAACTGATTATGACGGACAAAGATGCAGATGATAGCAGTTTTCAGTTGACCGCAATAAAGCTGAGCGATGTCATAACAGACGATTGTAGATTTGGAAATAAGCACAAACCAACAAACTGTTGGAAAATCCCACAGGGAGGTGCTACATTCACACAATTAGAAATAAAGATGAACAGCCATCCAGTTTCACTTCCTAAATGTGCCCAAAACCTCCCCTACAGACTCTACGAATGAATAGCAGACTGAGGGGGAGTCAGTGGCCACAGGGGTAGACTCATGTTAACCAGGTGGGCAGCAACATACAGCCGTAGCCAGTAGGCTCCGTGTCTGGATATTGCTGTACCTGCAACTTCACAAATACGCTAGGAATCAAATATTCAGGTAAGAGTGTGTACCAGCCAGCTTTTGAGTCTATCGTGGAACTAATAACCACTGTTTTCGAGATGCCCTGAAACGTATGCAAGCAGGTGGAAGGGAAGTCAAGCCATCTGTGTATCTGATTGCTTTTGCATTTCGTATTGGATTCAGGTGCCTCTCTGATTGCGTCTCTATCCATTTGGAGTGTTATCAATGTTAGCCATTACACAACCGTTACACTCGATATATGCTCAATGTTAATTAGGGTTAAGGTTAATGAAAAATTGACGGCGAGGTGGGGAAAGAGTTGAGGAGGATCTTTCCTAACTCTCAGTCCAGGTCATAAAGCGGTGAAGTGTCACCAGAGGCTCGCGAGAGGATTGTGACTGAAGCATCACTCATCTTTGATCTCATCTTGAACCTGGAATGCCATTTTTAAATGTCCTGTAGCATTGCAGCGTTGTCCTGGTGATGCATTCAGCACTGAAGTACTCTTTCGAGGGATTTTTGTTCCTCCCCCCCGAGAGCCGTAGATGTCAAACCAGTCGTTATTCCACAGAGCAGACTGTGGCCATCTTGAATTTCATCTGGGTCCTTAAGTTCTACAACCTAAAGCCTTCGTTTCCAGGGTGGTAATGTTTGTGGGCCATGATATGCCTCAGAGATATGCAATCGTGGTAACCCCTGCCCTTAACCACTCACCCCGACAACAGAGTTCCCTAACACTCTGAGTACTGTGTTCTCCTTTCTGTCTCCCTAAGGTCGAATTTTCGGTATCTTTTCGGTCATGGAGACAGCATGTCGAGATAATTCCCCTCAACCTATTGTAGTCCACGAGAATCGCGCAAGTCGCATTCATTTCAGCTATGACTGCAGGCCTTACCTGTAGTGGTGCTGCCGATGAGTCTTATTGTAAGTAAGGTCTACACCTCTGTGAAAGTGTCAAAGCAGGGGAGCTTGTTTGTACTGAAACATTTTCGTTGCCAAGCTTGCCAACTTTCTTCCTGGTGTCTGGTCTCTTTAGGATTTCGGGCGTGCTCCTGCTTTCATCTTAATGGGTAGAAAAAGAAGTGCGGGAGGAAGCAGGAAGCCAGGAGTTTCACTCAGAAGAAATCACTTTCTTCCTCTTCTAATACTCAGATTAAAAAGCCAGGGTTGCAGTTGGGGTGAGGACATTAACAAAAAGGTCACAATGCTGCTGAGTGAATCTCCCCGAGGCAAATCAGTGCTGTTACTTGCTGCTGTGTTGTTTTTTTCTAAAGATGTTAGCAAGACTGCCCTACATGTAATTGCCTGTAAGAGAGTCTGTAAAGAGAAACAACTGTCTGCTTGATGATGTAAATGTAGGTCACAGGCCTGTGCTGAGTTACCTCTCATGAAGTGTATATCTAAATTTTTTTTTTTCAACGAAGAAAAAAGTCGTGTTTATTTCAAATGTTTAAACACAGACATCCCTTCTAATTACCACTCTTTGGGATCTTTAATTACAGATAAACTCCACAAGGCTTCTTCTCTTCTTCAGTAGCCATGGCGTCCGTCTCCGGAGGGACGGTGTTTACCATCCTTCTCATCAGCAGGTAAGATGAAGAGATGCAAGCCCCCACAAAATTGACGGAGGGCAAAATCACATCACGCCAGATTTGAATTTGTAACAATTTGGAAGACGGGGAGGCTTCGTGGTGAGCTCGAGAGAAGACGGAGAGACACTCCGCTGTATCATTTTCTTGTGCACCTCCATAATGCATCACCCAAGAAGCTCTGAAATTCCGCTGCCACATTTATGAAACTGCTGAGCAGAACTGATGAGGCAGGATCCAGCACCACAGGCATCTGTCATCGCGTACAATTGGCGGTATAATCCCTTCAGAGGTCACACAGAGAGAATGATGGGATGTTTTTGGTGCACCTTTCGCCTGTTACAGCCAGGAGAAGCCTGTCGTCTTCGCACAGTTCATTCTAACGTCGGTGCAAATTCCGGAGAAGGAGAACCATCTGATATATTCTCTCACCGTGCCTCGCTGATTGCTTTGATTAGTTTGGGGACAAGTATGCAGCCGAACCTCATCAGCAACTCTTGAACTGTTAAATGAATGAATTTGATAAAGTCTATTTGCCTATAGAGGTCAACAGACTTTAGCAAATTCAGCTATATATTTAGTAGATCAGAGATCCAGTGATATCTCTTTGAAAGGAAAACTTTCAAGGGCAGAGAATCTTATTTCTTTTCTTTATTTGATAATGACTAGTCCTTGATAAACATAAATGCATTTTCTGCTCCATGCCAATTATCAGCAGGATGGCCAATCCACCCACTCCGGTGTGAGTGAGGATTGTTGTTCAATTCAAACGCGGTCTTCAGCCTCCTCTATGATTAGCTCTCTTTTATGTTCCTGCAGCATGGCTAAACTGACGCAGTGAATGTGGAGCATGGGTATGTGGCATGTAATCATCCTGATGCAAGCATTAGCTCAAAGCTTCACAGCGCCGACTGAGGAATGCATGACGTTATAGTGTTCCATTTGCAGAACAAGAGTTTGACATGCAGACAGAATGGAGTCACGGGAGAGGGGATCCTTGCTGAGTTTTGATACTGAAAGACAAATACAGTTATAGGAATCAGTTGACATATCTGAGGATGTTGATTTCCCATTTAGCTCTTTAATGCTATCTACTTCCTGTGAGCAGAGCCAGTAATAAACATGTCTTTTATTGTGTGTAGAAAAAAAACCATTTACATTTTTTATATCTTGACTTATATAATCTGGTTTATCTGGTTTGTCCCTAATCACTTTCCTGTGGCCTTGCAGTGTCCTGGTGATAGATTTGGATTGATTTTTAAAGGCATTTCTGTCAAAGGGCGGCAGTTGTTGTTGCAGACTTGCTTCCCGGGAGAAGATTCAACTCTTGCTGTGTTGAAAGAATTTGCAACACCTCCCTTTCATTAGGCCGTTCAGCTTCTTCTACAATACAGCCAAACAATATGCTTATCAATTTGACACAAGCAAAAAAGAAAAGAAAAGAAAAAAAGCAAAGTGGAAAAAAAACGGCATGTACATATTGTTAGTGTTGATTAGGTAAACCTAAATAATCTGGAAATGAAAGAACATTCAGGTAGCAGACATGTCTCCATGTAAGAATCAGGAATATTGAGGTGGAAGTATTTCTACTGCTTGAAAACTCCTTCAGTTACTTATTAAATTATATCAACGCAAAATGGCTTATACAGAAGATTTTTATCCAAATAAATAACAAATATTGTGTTCAAAGTTTGTTGCCTTCTACAGAAGAAGATACCCCTGACTCATATATCCAATCTGAACTGCGTCTTTGTCTTGACCCCACTGCAGTGGATGCACTTTTTTCAGATTGTCTCACGGGAATTGGATGAAAATAGGCCATCTATTTGAGTGTATAGTGTAGCATGTATCAGTTTATTCTTGGTAATTAGCTGTAGCTTTGGTTGCTTTGTAGCTTTATTTATTAGTTGATTTATGCGGCAGAGTGGTGGAATGGTTACTCGAAAATTTGACAAAGTCAACCTACCTACCTCTGAGCGGCTAAAACTAACACTATGTTGGTTGTACACAGTGCTAACAGGAAAAGACGTGGGCATATTGAAGCTTCACGCATCACACACAGGAATGATGTAGAGAAAGTCTATATATTAATTTGTAAAAATAATTTACTTAAATAACTTTTAAACAACGAAATGGATGGATTAATCAATTAATAAATTGGTGAAAGAATGGAAGTTCAGACTTGAATTTTAACATTAAAAGACTGGAATAACTGTGTGCGTGATTTTGAAATTAATCACATCAAAGAATATTGCAGTTGCTGTAATACTTTGAATTTTAGGACTATTTTAAAATGAATATATTCTTCCAAGTTATCATTTATTAAATAGGTTGGAATGTGGACTTTTTTTAAATCTTTTTTTTAATATGAAAAAGGGTGAGGGTAATGTGGTGTTCTTACCAACATGACCTTTTCTTTTAGGTGTCCTAATTTTCTCGCACTCTCCAAAAGGTCATCCTTAGAATAAGTGATTTTAAGCACGCTGCACATTTGAGCGTACATGGTTGCCCCCTGTGTTGGTCCTTACTTGATCTGGCGACCTGCCCGATGACAACTGGGACAGCCTCCAGCCAGCAAACCCTCATGACCACAAACTTAGTAAAGCTGGTTCAAAAATAGAGGAATGTTTTTGAGGACACTGAAATTAGTTCTTTTAAAAATCGGAAGATGTGCAAAGCCCAGAAAAGCTTCTGAATGAGAGGAAACTGTTGTTTGTTTGAATATTTATGGAGCTCAGTCTTTTCTTTAAAGGAAAGTTAGAAGATCTGTGCATATATAACAAGAGACACACTGGCGCTATTCCAGACTACAGCTGGAAGTTAAAACTGCAAATATCTGACTTCATATGATAAAAAAGACTTCCTACCTTACTGATTTGACCTCCCTGACATTGCATGTTGAGTTCCTGTTGGGCTTACTTATCCTGCTCTGCAGGCCATCAGAAAGCCATTTTGGTTTGATGCTCTCGAGCTTTGATGGCTTTCCTGTAATTAGGAAGGACTGCCATCATTTTGTGAGCTGAATACAAATAGACCACAACCATTTACACCCCCATGTGTGGCTACAGCTGCTTTGAGGACACCATGGGACATGGAAAAAATTGCCATAACTGTCCCCTAAAAGCAAAATGGGAACTTTTTAAGGTCACAAGTTAAGCAAATAGCCAAGAAGTTTTTAAGAGTCATATGTTCCAGTAGCAGAGGGGTGATATGAACACACTGTTCAAACTCTACGGAATGATTGATTTGCTTTATTCTTTGAATGCAGTTTGCTGCCAATAGAGCTAAATCGCCAGAGACATGTTTGCCAATACCACCGTCGGTCAAGCTTGAGAGACTTTCATCGTCTCCTTATTCTTCAAAGCCCAGCTGCATGGGTGCATTGTTTTTTTTTCAACGAGTAAAAGCGGCACTGGATGAAATTGAAGAGGACAGCCTGAAGATCACGGCCCAATAGAAAATAGATGGACTATCCATTTGAAATACTCCCTCTGTCAATTCACTTTCCATAACCTCTTAATCCAATTGAAGCCTGTCCCAGCTGCAGTGAGCTATTTTCCGAGAGACCAGGATGGGGGGGGCGGTCCGAGACAAACAACATTGCACGCTCGTATTTGTATCCTTGGTCGATTCAGATTAATGAACAACCTAATATAAACAAGAGAGAAGCGATGCATACAGTGGGACAACATGCAAACTCGGAGAAAAGCACAAAAAGGGATTCGGTCAAGGGGCCTTCTTGCTGTCAAGCAGCAGTGCTAATCACCACAACAAAAGCTAGCTTTAAGTGGTTAAGATAAATTCAGACAAATTCTTAATCTTTTACAAGTTCAAAATTATTAACTCATTCGCTGCCAAAGACGTCTATAGACGTCTTTTCAAATCCGACCGTTCGCTGCCAAAGACGTCTATAGACATCTTTTATGTTTTTCAATTGCGAGTGGCTTGGGGGACGATCGGCGAAAGTTTTTCCGTAAATATCGGCTTCTAGACAGAGTATGGACTAACAAATTTACCCTCTAGGAGATTAGCATAGATTGTAAGCAAATAAAAACAAACGCAATGGTTCGCTATGAGAGAAATGGCGCCGGTGAGACGCACGTCGAAGAAGAACGGAATAAGGTAGAAACAAAATCTTTTTTCCTGATGAAAGAAGAGAGTCTGCTCTTTCTTTTGGTGTGTTCGGTGTTTACATAGTCAAAGCACAAACTATTCTGTGGCTCTTGAAAAATCAGTCAAAATTCTCAAAAAACTGGCAGTGAGCGACTCTCTGTTCTGAAAATGGCTGGCAGTCAATGAGTTAACCATTTCCCATGATATGGGTCATAATATATGGCTATATAGAGACAATACTAGTTTTAAAAAAAAGATTTGATGAAACAAATCCAAAGTGAGAAAATCAAATACTCTACAACAGACATGTATCAATATTACAGGCAGGTTTCAAGTTTCTATTTATAAAAACAAGTGTAAAATAGAAGAAATAACTACATTAGTCAATAATTAAATCCTTAAGTTAATGTAAACCAATTTAATGAACAAGTAAACAGAAAATGATTTGGATTTCATTACAAAGATTCCAGAGTTGGAGCAAACAAGCAGTTTTCAGGGGGCTCTCTCCATAAGTGCAGGAACATGAAAAGTCAAAGCAGCTCAACCATTTTTTCCTTTCATGTTATATGCTTTTATGCTGTCCCATGCAATTACAAGAGTCACTTCCTGATAGACAATGTAAAGAAAAACAAGCTTTTTCAGATGGGGAGGCTCTTCCTTGAACTCTTTTTATTTTGAATGTGAATGACAGTAGCTGGAGTCAAAACCAAAAACTAAGATGGCCAAAATCCTATATAGCGTAACTATTGCTACACACAATTCCGCTTTCTAAGTTAAAACGCATGTGTCATGAAACAAATTCCTCTCTTTATGCTCAGAACGCTAATTGTTTGAAGCCCTAAACCCATAAATTGTAACGCCAAGTGTCTATTTATGATTTTGATGCCATGGAATTGCTGTTCACTGCTGCTAGTCATTTACAAATGCTGCCTGCAGCATCAAAGCAGTCATGCTTGATCTCTCACTTAGGCTTTGTCAATAGCGGCTTAATGATATAAAGAAGCAGCGTCATAATACTACATGGACACCGATGGTTTAATAAATCTGTTAACAGAGAGCATGGAAAGATTTTTTTTTAAACCCACAACAGGCAGATTAAAGGCTTACATTGGGCCTTTCTTGTTTTATTCAGGACACCAGACTCACTGCTGTATTGGAATCAATTCTTATCTCGGCTTCTTTTTTTCTTTTTTTTTAGTCAGTAGAGAGATTAGTGTTCAGCCACACATAGATAATTACAGAACTGAATTGTCTTAAACATGACGCCCGAAATAAGAAGACCTCAGAGATGCGTGACATAAAAGGATTTGCTCTAAAAAAAAAAACCTTTGATTTGGAAATGGTTTCACGTGTCCAAATCTTGCTCATGCAAAGTTTGTGTGTGAATTGGGTGGCATTTGGCTCAGCTGCTTGAGCCTGGGTTAGATTCCAGTCCTGGGACCCTTTGCTTCATGTCTTTCTCTACTCCCTGTGTCACCCCTCTCTCTCTAACTACTGTTGAATAGAAGATGTGAACAACTTAGAGTATAAAAATGAAAGACAAGACATGTGCAAGGTCAGTAATGTGTTGTATCGTCATCTTTCAGGCGGTTAAATGTGGAGAAGTCGAGATTCTCACAGATCTGTTATTTCACATCACTATAACGGGGTCAAACATATTCCCCAATTCATACCTAGACAGAATATTCCCATTTAATGGTTTCCAGTTGCTCTTTTTTTACTCTTCGTTGTAGACGTAGGAACTGACAAATGCTGCAAAATACTTCATTTAGGGAAAGTAAATGTTGGTGTAGCTCATTTAGTTCATGATGTTGTGTCTAGTGCTAATTAGCACTACAGGACTGTCATCGCACACAAAGACAGACAGAAAAAAAGTTCCTGCAGCACTGAAAGAAAAATTACCTCTATCTTTTAGTAGTTGATAGCTGGTTGCTGAAGGGAGCAATCATATGTGACAGATCAATCTCAGACCCACAAGCTAGTGTTCTCCATTAATGAGCTCCTAAATTCCTTTTTTGAAATAAGAGAAAGTTACAAAGAAACTTGTAAGCATAGTAAAGGACTAATGACACCACATTGGGAGATAATAGATGGGCACGTGAATGGTCCTCAATCCATGGCCCTACGAAGTTTGACCTATGGGGAGATGTAAAAGTGATATGAGGGAACTGAACGTGTATGAAAATATGTCCTTTACAACAAGATGGTGCTCATTTTCTCCTGCTGATGCTGAGGCACTGGTCAGGGGGAAGAAGGAAATCTGAAAGAAAAATCCGGTAGCTTGAAAATAATAATAAAATGCTTTTGTATTTCTGCAAAAGAATAAATAACGCATACAATTCTAAAGGATGACTTGAAGGGAAATTGATATGGACACTTAAGGCTGCCATTGTTGCCAAAGAGGTTTTTACACAATGAAGAATGGGACTTCATTCTTATTTAAATCAAGAATGTCTTTGTGCACTGTGGAGATTTGTGTGGTATTTTGAGAGCTTTGTGTTTTTTGAAAAAAAGATCCCTCTAAATGAAAGTAGAGGGCAAGTTGTGTCGTTTTCCTCCTGTGATAGACTGGCAACCTGCGCGGGGTGTACCCTGATCATCACCCAAAAGCAGCTGTTGGAGTCTTGAATTGGATTAAACTCAAATGTTTGTGGCAGAATTGTTAGATCTGCTGTACTTCTGATCCTCATCAAACCTCAATGACGACAAAAATATGAAACTGGAAATCTCACTTAAGACTTAATGACACTTTCAAAATGAAATATTGTGTCTCCCAGTTGCTTACCATGCTCACCAAAGTCAGTTTTGTTAAGAGTCACAGATTAGAATCCTGCCTTAAAGCGTTTTCTGGTCTGTATCACGAACAATGCCCTCACCAAATGATTTCACATTTTGACTTTCAACTGTTCTTCCCAAGTCATAATTACTTGACTTAAAAAAAAGAAATATATATATATAAATACTCATCAAATCAGAGGGGATAATTGCCCATGACATGTGAATCATTGTTTTATTTGACCTCTTACTTTGCCCATTTCACTTGGTTCCAGGGCTACAGAAACAAGGCTCACGGACAATAAAAATAGCAATATGGACTGACATATCTGGCTATAGATAATGTTTTTTGCACAATGATGCAGATATTTACAGCAGAAGAAAAACAAGGACTTCCTTGCAAATAAGATATTTAATTATATATATAAACCATGATAAAAATGAAAAACTTAAATTAATTAAGCAACTACCATAGTTTTAGATAAAACTATACAAACTTTCAATTCTCCAAGAGGTACATTTTAAGAACCAGGCCCATTTTGTACATTACATGCTCAAAGCTTAGAGGATCATCATACCTTATATGGCATCAAAGCCGAGCCCACAGATAAAGTCCTTCTTACCAGGATAATGCCTTGTAGTGTCTTTATAATTAACACTAACCAGATATCTCATTTGGCCCTCCTTTGAGCTCGTAAATCAAGATGTTATGTAAGAGGATATTCAATTGAAGAGCACATGCTTTATTTCAAAGGGATGGAAAGGTCGCTGGTATTTTATTCAGTTTACAGGGACTCTGAATTCAAAATCAGATTCTTGTGCTGTGTTTTCCGTATAAAAATGGAAAAAGCTTTCACAAGGTCAGGGAGCCTATCCATTTCAGACTGTCCTCACCTGATGGTGCTTAAAGGCCTCTGACCATCCAAGACATTCACAGTTACATTGATAAGCTGGGAAGAGGGTCTTTGTGTAAAGATTTTGCCTTCCGCAGATGCTATCCGATCCAATCTGAGTTTAGAGGTTAGGGATCCCCTTGGGTTCCTTCCCATATGCTTTTTAGCCCTTTCTAAGCTGTTTTCGTAGGGCTGTCCCTCTGTGGGGCGCTGCTCATCAGGAAAATGGTGTTTCTGTATAGCTGAGCGAGTGGGTGGGGTTGCAGAAATGTGGAAAGTAAATGGAAAGTAAATGTCACAGGGAGATCCATCAAAGTTGCAGAGTGCAAGTATTTCACCTCAGGACGTGGAATTAACTGAAGAGTACGCTTTCAGCTAAATTCAAAGCAGTCCATAGGTGCCCTGTTCAAGCTCCAAAGTTCAATCTTTATATAAAGCTAAAATATTGATAAAGTAAGGGATAAGTCGATAATGGTAGTTAATGAACCCATATTCCCAGAAAATTCTATCTCATTCACATGTCAGAGTTGGTATGCGAGTATGCGTCAACACACATTCGACTGTTACTTAATCCTGATTTTACAATATATCTGATCTCACTATACATTTTTAAAAATAAAAATTCTTCCTGAACGGGTAGACAGTTGTGTGTACAGTAATATGGGGTTTTGACGCAAAGTTGAAAGCAGAATGTCTTGAGCATCCATTCACGCACCCTGTAGTCCCACAATGACAGACCCACCTCAGTCAATACATTGATTCACTCTATGCATATGCACTAGGACAAGAATGGTTTGGTTGTATTGAGTCACAATTTAACCTACTTGCCAGTCCCCTTTTGCACAGAACTAAACAATCAAAGCTGTAGTTTTAACTTCAATCATATATTTCTGAAAATAATACATATCCAGCAAAAAAAATCAATCAGATATTTGTTCAAAATTCTTTTTTTATCTTAAACAAATATACTTCCATTTTAGCATGAGTTAATAATGCAAATAAAGTATTTTCTGTTGCTTTGAATTGCCCGATTTGGCCCCAGTTTAAACCAGATTGCCTTTCCTGACGAGCACCAAAACGGGAGACAATCAAAGAGACGTTGATAAACCAGTGGAGCTGATATCCCTCAGGATTGTGCAGAGACCCAAAAAACGAGCGAAGAGTGTGGATATGTGTGGCTTGGTCTCGACAGACCAGACAAAGTCTTTCCTACTCTGGGATGCAGCATAAAGTAGTTTCACAATTCAGGCTGAAAAGTTGTGAGATGACAGTGTTTTTTGCATGCTTGCATTCTAAGATTTTTGGAAAATAATTGTGCATGTTGAGATATGAGCCAGTGGTTGCATCGTGATAGGAGTTGTTGTTAGTAGCTGGGGACATAAGCTGTATAGAAGAGAAACAAAGAAAAAAAAACCTAATATCGGTTTATAGTTCTGTTGATTGATGTACGTTCTCTTTAATTGTCTTAATAATCTGTTATGAAGCTGTGTTGTTTCGTGACTCACATGAGAACATCTTATAATTTCTTGGACATATAAACAAATCCAACTTGGAAATATCATTTCAGACATCCAAGTACAATGAAGGTATCGCAAATCACCGGAGAACTCTGAAGAAACTCAACTTCAAACTTTGCAGCTTCTCTCGGATAAAAACAACAAAGGGAGGAGGAAGCGGGTTTTGAAGTTTCACTCGGTCACGTCAATTAATTTTTTTCGGCTTTTGATAACATGAAAGACAATTGTTTGGAGCACTCCTATTCTCTCAGGATGCTGTTATAAACAGAACTATGAGTCTGTCCCTCTTGTTTGTATGGCCTTCACTACAAGAGTTGCCTGTTCCCAACAGGCAAGACCTCAAAAACAATTTTTTTGTGCTAATGAGCTGGTAGGACAGCATATGATTATGTGCAGAAAGCTGGACTTTAGATCACATCTATGAGTGGGGAATCTCTAATTCTGTCACAAAATGATAGTAACTCGTCACAGTGATGATTCTCAATTTTCAGCCCATTTACTAAATATCCATCCATCCATTTTCCGCCACTTATCTGGGGTCGGGTCGCGGGGGCAGCAGCCGCCGCAGGGAAATCTGATCCTCATCCCAGCCGCTTCGCACTCGGCTGCGATCCGCTCCAGTGAGAGCTGTAGATCACGACTTGATGATACCAACAGGAGCACATCATCTGCAAAAAAGCAGAATGCCAATCCTGAGGCCACCAAGACAGACACCTTCGACTCCTCGGCTGTGCCTAGAAATGCTATCCATAAACTTTATGAACAGAACCGGAGACAAAAGGCAACCTTGGCAGAGTCCAACTCCTATCGGGAACGGGTCCGACTTACTATCTGCAATGCGAACCAAGCTCTGACACCAGTCGTACAGGGACCTAACAGACCGTAACATAGGGCCCAGTACCCCGTACTCCCGGAGCACTCCCCACAGGATACCCCGAGGGATACTCGAACGCCTTCTCCAAGTCCACAAAACACATGTGGACTGGGTGGGCGAACTCCCATGCACCCTCCAGGACCCCCCCGAGGGTATAGAGCTGGTCCAGCGTTCCACAGCCAGGATGAAAACTGCACTGTTCCTCCTGATTCTGAGGTTCGACTATCCGACGGACCTTCCTCTCCAGAACCGCTGAATAGACCTTCCCAGGGAGGGTTAAGAGTGTTATTCCCCTATAGTTCGAACACACCCTTCGGTCCCCCTTTTTAAAGTCTGCCAGTCTGCCAATCCACCAGAACTGCCCCTGATGTCCACGCGATGTTGCAGAGTCGCGTTAGCCAACGCAGCCCCACAACACTCAGAGCCCTGAGGAACTCCGGCTGAAGCGATTCTAGTCCATTTATTAAGTAAAAATAGAATAATATGACCTCCTGCTATTTCAGTGAAATCATTTCAAGGACGTTTTAGGTCATAATCACGTGTACTCATCCACTGTCTGATTCATGTACCAGCAGGTATTAGCTGGCTGCTTCTAGGCCTCTGTGACATGGATCTAAAGAGATTCAGTACACAGCACAGAAGTGTTTGAAAAAAGAACCCTGCGAATAGTACAATTCAACACTCTGACTTGGATGTTGAGCTGCCTATTGAGAGTAATTTGATGTCTTTGTAGAATGTGTTGAAGCACTGAATCATCCATATATTTAAAAAAAGCTCATTAAGTTCTAGAAAAGACACAGAGCTGACTGTCACTCAAAGAGTCAATCGCAATGGACTCAGTTTGAAATATATGAGAGAGATGGATGTGTTCCAGGTGTACAGCAGCACTCTAAACTCTCGTCTGCCGTCTTTGATTTTCAAGTCAGTATCTGTACACTTTGGTAATTGAATCATTCTTTTATTCTTTAACAAATGGGACACATTTGGTTGAGACAAATCTTCTTGAACGTGTCTCACTGGTGTTGACAACAGAGCCCTGCAAACTATCCCGCTGATAGAAATTTTCTGGATGGATACATTTTCATCACAACCACTCACCCATTTGTCTTGAAACCAACTGAAAGAGTAATTACAGATTATCCATTGAGGCATTAAATGTATGATTCATTACATCCCCTTATGGAAAGGAAACTTTTTAATTGCAGTTTTTTATGGATTGGTCCTAGAGTAGTGAACATACTGAAACAATTCAGCACATGGCAAATGATTATGTTTGGCAGATGCGCTACAAACTGGAGGGGTAGCCTTCCAAAGCGGGTAAAGCATCCACAAGTAGGCCATCAATAAAAGTATCAGCTTTTAAGAAGAAAAAAAAATCCTGATGAATGCTCATTTTGAGCAATCTGATAGGTTTGACCCTCTGATATCAATGACATTTCAGAAAGTTTTAACTCTAAATCCCAGTTTGACCCCCTGACACCAAACATTAACCTCTGAGTGGTCGTCATCATTATCTTATTTAAGCATGGCTACGCACACAATTCACTAGGTTTTCTAATAGCTGAGAAAGAAAACTAGACAAAAGTCAAAGTTTTGTGCTCGGAATGTTGCCTAAGCCCGTCATCCAGTGGAATATCAAAGTGGAAGGTGTTGTTACACATTGGGCTGCCACACTACTAAGTTTGAGCTCAGTCTCACTAAGTATTGTCCACCCTTTTTTCTTCCACTTAAACTGTGAATTCTGTTAGTTTCGAAATGGAGAAAAACCCTAAATGGTTAGCGGTATGTATTCAACAATTTCTTAAAATCTATTTAAAGTTTTCAGTCAGAGGCTTCTTCAGAGTGGTTATAAAACGGCCCACAGCACAAGATCTTTCCTGCCCACAGCCATCACAATTTATAACTACTATCCCTATGAGTTATATCAACATTTAATTTCCCTCTGGGATAAATAAAGTATTGCTGAGTTGAACTGAATTGAACTCAACATGTGTTAAGGTGCGTTTTTTGTATATTTCCTTGTGAAACAAGATGGAGCCATTAACTGCTCTTGGTTAAATACAAATAAAAAAAAGCTGATTCTAAGAGACCATTTAACCTCCAAATCTGACACAGTGGTCATCAAAGACATGCATATTTTGGCTGACAAAAGACTCTGCAAATTCTTCCAAAGTTAGTGCCTTATTCTGACCACACTGCTGAATTAATACATAGAGTATACACAGAGGACCTTCTCATGTGATCCCTGTCAAGAGACGTTGGACCTCCGATTAACTCTTTATCTGAGTTTAAAAGCCCATGGGCCTCATCTCCACTCCAAGGCAGATTATTCCCCCCTTTCTTAATATGACAGTCTAATTTAGCAGTGTTTTAATGCAGGGTTTTCAGAATCAGAATTCAGAATCAGGTTTATTGACCAAGTATTTCTATATACAAGGTTGTGGTGCAGAACATGCAGCATATACAGAGAATTAAAAAAGGAATAAGCAAAAATTAAGTGTAAATAGAGGAGAAGAAAGTATACATAGACTAAAGAGTAGGAGAAAAGAGAAATAAAAGCGAGACCTCTTGCCTGTGTAACCAGCAGCAACCCACCAGGTTTATGTTCACTCGGGTGATAAACACATTTAATCCTTTACTCATGGGTGACTCCCTGACTGTTGGTTTGCGAAAAGAAAAGGTTCCTGAGAGTAAGTTCCGTGAGCAACAGACTGAGGGCTGTCTGTCAGAGCATCCCACAGCCTGTTGCATTTAGCATCTCATTATTTTAACTCTTTTTTACACAGTTTGCACCTGTTGCCTGTGTAAAGGCTCATTTTTTAACACTTGTACCTGTAAACAGGCTATATAAAAAGCTGGAGAAATGACATTGATGTACTTAATATATCAAGATATTGGCAATTTCACATTGTTTTGCTCCTACAATGAATTCCTGTCTCTATAAGAGAGCTTGGAAAGCTGATAGTAAAGTGTGCTATGTGTCACTGTAATTGGCTGGGGGCCATGTCACATGATGTCTCACTCACCCGCATCAGTATTCAGATGACGGATTATTGGTCATAAAGATTCAAATATGGTCGCAACTATGTAATGGAAGGAGGACAGTTCTGTACATTAGCTTTCGTTGTGAATGGTAGGGGAACATATCGATAATATAAGCATTTTGAAGCATGTCACCGTGACCTCAGTAAAGCTTTTGATCTTCCTTTCAAACAAAAATTCTTAGTGTTACTGAAATGCAGGACTCCTTTTTTTAAAGAATGAAGAAATTTTAAAGAGTGTCACTGTAGTTTGGAAACCACGAAAAAAACAGTTTGACCCTAACACGTATGTATTCTATTTGAAACAGACCTCTTGAGTTTTATTGCATTTTCATACAGTCAAAACTTTATTAAAAAAAAACAAAACAAAACAGGAATATAGAATATTTCTTTTGTGAAGTTTAGTTTATTTTTTCAACAATTTGCGTAATAATTCTAAAGACTTAAGATAAAAATGTTATTTTTCTTTATCTATTTTTTTCTTGAATCAGGCACTGTTACATATGGAATCACATTGACTGTATGTTTAATGCAGGATCTAAGATGATTTTTGGATCATTCTGTCAGCAACACTGTTCAAAGAGTTGACGCTGAGGCTTTTTTGTTTAAAACAGCATAACTAACAGAGATGTTCCTCTATACTGTATATGACCAAAGCCATGCCTCTCTATACATCACTTTACTCAGCCTATTAATGTGCCTCTGGAGGCAAGTGAGTCTCGTTTCACTCATGTTTCTGCCCTCTTATCAAAGAAATCATGAGTGTTGGACCTAAATAGTTCCAGCTGTGACTTGGAAGATGAGGGCTGTGATATAATCTCAAACTGACTGATACCCAGTTTTTTATTTTTTTAATGAAGCTCTGCATACTCAGAGACAACCCCCAGTACTAATAGTGTTGTAAAAGACATACAAATGGTGTGACTTCAAACATATAATCTGAAATGTCAACACTGGCCAAGGAAACTAACTATTTTTTACTCTATTTGACTTACTTTTACCAGAAATTCAAAGGTTTTTAAAAATGTTTTAAAGAGTGAATCATATGTTCCCATACCAAAGGTAACATCTGAAAAATATATATATTTTTCAGGTGAAGAGGCAGCTGGAGCTGCAGATCCAGATGGTATCAGCCCATTATAGCAATGTGGGATTCTGCAGAACCTTAAAAATTAATCGAAGAATTCCACTCTTTGCAGAAGAAATCTCGTCTTGTTCCGGCAGACAAGATTTCTCATGCAAGAAAGTTTTCAGTCTGCCCTCGAAGACTACTGGCCAGTTGTCCTAACACCCCCACATCTTATAAAGTCAGGGAATACAACTATTGTCCGATTGAGTGAACAGCTGTGTTCCTTGACTCATTTTTTTTTTTTGCAGTTCATTTTGCATTATTAAAAAATGTACAGGCAGCTGAAGTTGCTCAACTGTGTGAGTTTTTGGCCACCTGACAAAACAGACCGTTGTTTTTCTTCACCGATAGGTGTGGTCAGCACTACAGAGGTCAGTCAGTGTCCTGTGTCCAGGGGTGAATTTGCTCAGATGGCTCAGATATACTCAGCCGGTCCAATTTCGATACATCGAACAACTGCCGAAGAGGAATCGACCCTGCCGTGGCGTAGTGTTTTTAACAAGCAGCCTATGTTTAATACAAACAAGGCACGGCAGATAATGGTGGCCCCTGGGAGGGCCAGTAAAAAGCCAACCAATTTTCTACCCTGAGAGAAAGCTTCTTAAGATGCCGAGGTCCTCGAAAGTCAGCACTGGGATATCTATCTTCTGTGTGTCTGTGGCTAAGAGTAAAATGTAGTTTGGGGCAGCAGTGTGAGAGCAACTCAGAGTAATTATTCAAGCTAATAAAGGGGGAGTCAATTCATTCATACCACGCAACTCAACAACACGGTGATTCAAAGTGCATGAAGAAGGCCAAGTCTGTGCTCCAGAACCCACGGTACTGATTATACAAAGAGTTTGTTTTTTTTTTTGCAAAGGCTGCCTCCTTTAATGGATAATGCTGAACCACTCAAGATAATGGCGATACGGCAACATCATATGTTCAGTCAGAGGCTTCTTCTGCACCGCTACGATAAAGAGTAGCATAACCTTTTTCCTGCCCAAACCAACAGTAAATAATTCCTTTTTTGCTTTGGTATGTTTTATGGGTAATAGTTGTTGTTTTTTTTATTAGGTTTCCAATTTTTGTGTTTGAAAAAGATCTAAAAAAAAATTTAGGTTCAGCCTTGAAAACAACGGATCAGCTTCATGAGATAAAAACATTACCAACGAGAGTCTAAATTGTTCAGTTAGAAAAATCCTATGTAGAGAAACAAAGGAAAGAAAACATTTCTGTAACACTACAACAATTAGACTCTTCAGTTCCCAATGGTGTTAAAAACATGCCAACCCTGCTTTGGATTGAAAATAACACAAAGGGGGAAAAAACAAGTATTAACACTCTTTGATTTTTCGTCTTACTTTATGCACAGTATCCCAGCTCTCTTAGACAGTTTGTAGATAATAGGTATATAAACCTTCTGCAAATAAAATGTATTATGAAGATCATTGTAAAATGGCTGCTCTGGTGATAGTTTAAGTGTTCTGATAATACTTTAACTTTTTGCCTTGCACCTCTGCCAGGGTAAAATATAGAGAATTCATTACTTTTGCAGCTGCTTCTTCTTTTCCTTCCATTTGGTAGATTTCCTTCTGTTCTTGACATTAGAATTCAGACCACAAGATAAAACCCATTTCCTTCCTTTATTTTGCATCTCCCCTTATTTAAGATATCCACACCCTGTCAAATGACTCTAGCTCCGAACTGCTTTGAAAATATGGTGAAACAAAAGTGTAGCCTTCTGCCTTTGAACCCATTACTTTCAGATCAATTCTGAGTTCGATGCATTTGGTCTGAAATATAGTCACAGATACAGCCGAAAAAGATTTTCAAGACTGTCCTGACTTCAGTCGGCTTATGAAGACGGCAAATGTTCTGTATTTGGCAGATGGGGAGTTCTTCCATCCTCCCATGTGGAGGGGCTTAGGGAGCTGCCTGGGATAGCATGAAAGGGAGAACAGCTGCTTTTATCCACACAAGCCTGCAAGATGAACTCAGGAGGACTTCTTGTTATGGAGCTCGGTTCCCTGCCTCAGTATCTGCTAGTCTGGGGTTGGTGAGGGGGGTTTGTTGGAGCCTTGAGAGTCTCCGATGAGCAGATTAATCTCCGTGTGCGCGAGCGGCAGCAACTCTTCTCAAAATCCCATTTCACAGTGGCAAAAAAAAAAAAAATTGATCTGGAAGAGAAAAGAAGATATTTAATGCACCTTGACAGGTGAAGCATCCAGTATCCACCCGTGATATAACATTTTTAGCACACCTGGAGGACTAAGCTAATGCTGTGGGTTTCACCAAAACAAAAACACAGAGATGTTCTGTGTGAGCGTGGGTGAATGTGGCTCGTAGTTCGAAAGCACTAGACTCGAAAAGCGCTGCGTGTGCACTCCATTTACTCTGCGCAGTGTTACTGCCGATGGATGGAAACAGAGAAAGAGAGAGAAAAATAACCGGTTCTACGGTCTCCCACTCGAGCCGTTCTTATGAATTAAGATGCTAATTCAAGTTTGAATATCAATAGGCTTGCGGTTTAAACCGTGAAGGTCAATTGGAGGCTTGTCTCATTTTACATGGTCTGCGGAATAAGAAATCCTTATACATACATGATACTTTAATCCACAAAATCTTAGGTAATCCTCCACAGGGAGGGATTGCATCATATAGCACATAAGTATCAAACGTATCACAGTAAACTTATTGTACTAGAAGGGCACTGGTGAAGCACCAATTGTATCCAAGATCCGCCGTTGCTCCATCTGCTGCCCAGTTTGCTG
The DNA here is from genome assembly GCA_013363375.1 of Menidia beryllina. Lineage (NCBI taxonomy): Eukaryota > Metazoa > Chordata > Actinopteri > Atheriniformes > Atherinopsidae > Menidia > Menidia beryllina. The sequence continues at coordinate 2,310,357 of JABUIW010000010.1, forward strand.
AAATTGACTTTTTAATAGACCTTCCAAAATAACAAGGAAGCAACGGAGCCCTAAAAGATACAGGCTCTTTGTCTTGGTTGACGACATCATTAGCTGGTGAGCTTGCTTGAAGAGCAGTAAAAGCTAAACAAGTAAATAAAGCTTTCTCCCAGGGCAATGAGACATGTTTAATGTGTCCCACAATCAAATGACCAAAGAAAAGCATCCCAAAAGCATCTCACACGGAGGCTCAAAACTGATAGGTTCATATGCCTGAGAGGAGAATTATCTATTTGACCTTTCTGGCGGGCAGCTGCTGCAGAGTGTAGTTTATTTTGATTTGTCAGAATGAACTGGCCTCATTTGCCCAAAATGTCTCAGAGTTGTGTGTAGGAGGAATATGCGCCTTCGCGTTTCAGCTTTCAAACATTTGTAATGTGATATGAAAGGAGAAAGGGGAAAATTCATCGGGATGGAGGTGTATGTGAAATCCAAACTTAGTTACGTTGTCCTTTTTTTCCGAAAGGGACTATTTAATTAAATTACTCCCTGGCCAAACACAGAACCGACATGTTTTCTTGGCGGGACTTAAGCATTTAAGCATGCCAACGGCCTCAGGGATTTTGCACTACAAGGAGGCCGGCTGAGGGATCCCGGGGAGCGAGGAGCGACATGAATCATTGAAAAAAAGAGCGAGAAGTGTGTTTGAGTCGATTGCAGCTGCTGAGTGGGAGGGATACAGGCAAGAGAAGAGGGGAGAAGGGTTCCACTGAGAGCATAACTCAGCCCTCTGCAGGGGTTGTGCTCAACTGAATTAATCTGTTGTGAAATGTGCACGGGTTGCCCGGACTTGTGTGCCTTGTGTGCTTTGGAGACTGGTTAGCAGAGGAAGCGGCTGGTTGGGCTGATGTGTCGGAAGCCCAAGTCATGAAACGGAATCTAAAACAGCAAATTCGGCCACGGGGTTCGAGTCTTTCTTTTCAAGCTACCCTTTCAACCTCTGCCTGAACCCACTTTTCGGCCCACACATCCACATCAGAAGACATAGCACATTAGCATTGCCTGTAGCCCACAGTGCATGTAGGCTCAGAGGCCGTGGTGGTAGAGGTCAGTCATGTCGACAGCTGGTTAGATGATCTAAATATTATGTTTGACATGGCCCTTGCCATTCTGAGAAGTTAGGAATGGACATTTCCATAAGCCCTATCTCTGAATACAGCTCTCCCTTTAAAGCTTCATCAGGGATGATGATAGCCTGCCAAAAACTTTGGCTTTAGTTAGCATTTGAGCAGCTTCTAAATGTAAGAAATTTCCATTGCATAGTAGTTTAATTTTGGGGTGATTATCTCCATCTCCGCAAAGTTAACAAACTTCAGACGTTGACGTTTTACACAGTGAGACGGCAACAGAAAGTGGCAGGAAGATTAGAACATTTCAATTTCAAGTGAACAAGACTGTGAGTGAGCAACGCAGAGCCGAAGCATCCAAATGCCTCACTAATGAGGAGGAGATTTGTATCCCAAAAACTAGGACAGAAGGAGCGTTGCTTCCCGTTTTCACTTCCTTTTCCTGCAGGTTCAGAGGGTATGGAGACGATTGCTTGTGATTGGCTAATATGCAAATAGGAGGCTAACGTTTAGTTTCATGTTATCATCTGGGATCTAAAAATGACGCCTCAGAGTTATAAGTAACAGAAATCAGCCAGTGCCTTCCAGCATCAATGTCCATGTTGGTGCATCATCAGAAATGATACGATAAATGTTAAACATCAAATGTTTTATATGTATTGTTTTAAATACTATGCAAACATCTGTTATTTACAATGATGCCAAGAAAGTCTGAAAAGTCTAGTCCAAGCACTTCCTTTTCCCAACATTAGTTATATGTTACAAAGTTTTTAATGGCAAACTGTTGCTTATGATGTTGTTGAAAAACCTCAACCAGGCAGTTTGTCATCTTAGAAAGACTGCAGAAAAAAAATAACTTGTGTTTTCCGTGAGAGTTGTACATGTTTCTTCATTTCCTAACACATTTGGCCTTCAAATGTTGACCCTCATACCCATTAAATGTCTCCTAGCGGTCCTCTCAGAACTCTTTTATTAAATGTGGTGACATTAGGCTCCTCTGACGGGTCTGGTAGCACAAAAATGGTGCCTGTGGACACTAATTAATAGATTCCTCTTTTTTTCCCCCAAAAGTAAGTGGGATGCCTGGTAAAGCCTTTGACATGTTATGAGTTTGCGTTTCAAGATTTGTGTGAGGTCGGCACTCTGTTTTAAGTTAAAGCATAGCTTTTGGATGATTTACTTTTGGGGAATGAGGTGCTTTATGTTCTCAGATATTCTTTGTACCAAATCCCGGGATGATCACGGACGTCTATGCCAATTCAAGTACACTGATCTCGAGCTAACGGGGATCCAGGTAGTAACAGGAAAAACACATTTTGAACGCGTTTAGCTCCCGTTGACCTGATTAGCTCGCGAACTGTTTGGAGGCAAAAGCAACAAAAGCAAAAGCCTCTCCCTTTGAAAGGTAGAGGTCCTCCTCTGCTTGCTCGTGGGCACCGAGCATGTCATCTTTTTCCTCATAGGTGGGCAGGTGTGTTGGGCCTGTCAGCCCGCAATCACGCTGTGCTTTCGTCTGGAGAGAGAGGGACCCACATAGCTCTTATTTGAGACGGGCGTTTGCTTGTAGGTGTGATTAGAGTTTGGCTTCTCATGGCGGCAGCACGCTTTTGACCTCGAGACCGCCACGTAAATCGGACGATTTAAGTCGGCGTTTGTAACATCGGGAGTCTCGGAGCATTCTGAAGGACTGACTTTCCCCTCTTTTCTTTTTTTCCTCCATTGTCAGGGCTCAGTGGTTAGTGACTGTTTGGCAGGCTGGAGAGCTCAGGCCCCCCTCCCCCTTGCCTTCAAGTGAAGGTTTAGACAGCTAAAAGTTATTGTCAGGGGATTTACAGAGATTGATGGAATGAGATGACAGATGAAAATACTTTTCCGTTCACAGAAAAATAAAAAAATTTAACCATTCTATTGCTTTCATTCGAACATATATGTAATTGGAAATCCACATCTGTCAATATTCCTGTGCAGACTTAGTAAAGAATTTGTTTTCCAGTCCTGTAAAATTGAGTCCTTTCTTCCCTTCATTCCCGTTTATTAGATTATTGCGCTTCACAGTTGTGCCTCCACACAGACCGAGCGCACACCTGCTCACACTTCATTTCAAACCGTTTGCGTGGGTAAGCAGGGTCACGCGGGGTGACCCAGATTGATAATGCAGAACGCCAGAAGCCCAGAGCTGCAAGCACCATCACTAACATGGCTCAGCCATCCGGGGCTGTTACCGGCTGAAACAACAGGCTGCAGACTGTGTGAGTGAGACTTCATTCAGCATAGCAACAGTCTGGTGGGAGAGAGGTACCCCACTGTCTAAGCTCATTCTCCACAGTCAGTTGAAACGAGCAGTTATCTGGCAGGTTTTTTTTTTCTTTTCCCCCCTCTCTCTTTGCTTTTTACCTTTGTAACAGATGCCAGTCTAGTTTGGAAATTGGGTTCGAAGTTCACACGATGGATTCGAGTGAATTGCCTTCTGAAAGCAAGAGTGTAAAAAGTAGGGGGCACAGCAGGCCATCGCCACATCATGAGCCAGTAAAACGTGCATGAATTCTGAGTGATGATATTGATATCTATGGTGTTCAAAACAAGCATTTCATCCTCACATTGAAATTAGTTAGATTTTTTTTCCTTGGTGTTTTTGTATTTAGCTTTGCTGCATCGGTTGTTGCTTCTTTCCACGATCATTCAGCTTAAATTCAATGCCCAGGAAAGAATGGGCAGTCTTGATAGCTGCTCCCATAACTTCTCCAAATCGGTGGTTTAGCCTAAAACATTTTAAGAGGTAAAGTTTTAGATCGCCGGTATATACATCCTTAAATCATTCGTTAACATTAAACACCTGTTATCTCTTCAAAGTGCCATAAAGCCAAAAAGTTAAAAGGAAATACTGAACACGGTGACGTTATGATTGCAGAATGTCAGCATGTCACTATGGCAACTTTAGCCTAAGTCAGAGACGCTTCAATAGCAATAACGCATAACCCTATAAAAAGGGCCAAATTGGGTTTTATGTGCGATTATCAAAGAATCAGGATGTGTCTAACTACCATTCGATGTACAATGGGGCTGTTAGCATGAAGTGACCATGCCTTATCAAGGTTAGATGTAGCTGAAAAACATTTGTGGATCACTTGGCTGCATAATCAGGAGCCTTTTGATGGCAAACAGAACAGAATACGAACAGAGAAATCATGCCATAATGTCGCAAGCTTCCCAAATGGGGATTTCTAATATCATGACAGTCTGTCTTTTGTAATTATGTGATTAGTAGAAGCCACAGGCAACAGCTGGAGCTGTATGAGCCTGAAAACTAATTATGTTGATTCTTTACAAAACTGTAGGACACAAATTTACATCAGATTGCTGATTATTTCCAATGTGCATTGTTTTCACTGAGGCAGGGGATATTCCACGAGGGCTTTGAAAATAGTTTCTTTCTCTCTCCCCACTCTCCCTCTGACATATTGCACTACAAAAGGGCACAAGTGACAAGAGAGAGTAATGCCAGTGTTTGGAGACGAACCTTTCTCTGCCCGAGCACATGGCCCGATCTGCCTTGCTTCAGCCTCTCTCACATCATGGCACGTGCCTCAAAGCTTCACTCTGCAGAGCGGCTATTCTGCATTTAGAGCCTGATTTATACACAAACCCAAAGCGTAAAGAGCCATCTCTCCCCTCTGCCGCCGCTGCTACCAATATAACCATCTTCCCACACTTCAATGTGCTTTTAAGGATAGCATTTAGATAGACGAGCGGAAAAAAAATCTCTGTGAAAGCGAGCAGTCGTTTTAAATGCGGAACTGGAATAGAAAAACACAAACATGGATTGTTTGTTCCAAACCAGGTCAATTCAAAGTTATAGGGTAGTTAAAAGGAGCCCTTTTTTGTGTCCCTCACCTCTAGTGTTTTAGTCCCCGGTGATCATTTTAATGCCATGCCTATTCTTCCACCTGCCCTGAAAGGCTCGTCGTGGAACTCAATCGACACCCTGCGGATTCTGAGATCCACAAAGTAAAAGGAGGAGAAACAACAAAAAAAAGGAAAAAAAAAACTTATCCCAGCTTTCCGCTCTCTCTGTCTCTGTTCTCAGGTTATTAGAGAGCTCTTTCCTCAACGCCGAAGTGAAAGAAGGGGAAATTCTACCACCCACCATTCAGAGGCTGATGAAAGGATACAACAAGTACCTCAGGCCTTTCTTTGACAGTAAGGAAATAGGTGACAAGGAAACGACGGAACACGTGGGGGGGGGGGGGGGGGAGGTCCATTTAACCGAAAAGTGGCGTATGTCTCCGATTGGGCTTTACAGAATAAGCATTCATTTGATTCTTCTTTGAAATGTGAGAACTCCATTTTGGCGGAGAGAAAATTAGCTTTGCCATGAGACCAGTAATTGTAAATTACTTAGTAATATAAATCTCATATGAAGTTGTTAGTTGTCTTACCAAGATTAGAGCTGCTGACACACTTTTGATTTGCATTCCAATTACTTCCCTGTGTACAGTTAGATGATAAAGAAAATTTCAGCTTGAGCTTCTGCACGAACTTCAAAACTCTCACATATCACTGTAGGTATACATCTGCATGATGGTGATCTCCATTTATCAGTTGTATTAAAGCAAAAGATTGACCAGTCAGATGTCAAAAAGTAAGAAAAAACAAAATGATGGATCACAGAGGAGAAGAAAACCCCCTCTCTGATAAGGATTTGTGGATTTTCACATTGGTTCCTACACATTTGGTAGATTCAGACACCGAGTGCTGAACGTGCACTGAAATACACTGTTTTGTTGTGCGATAATGTAAAGTTGTGGCTTTAGTAATAGCTTTATGCCTTCTTCATAGATGGTCCTGTAACGGTGGGTATGAGCTTGGACATCGCCAGCATTGACACCATTTCGGAGATAAACATGGTAAGATAATCACATCTTCATGGGTACAAAGATCAAATTAATGTGTGCTGCTGTAACCTTGTAGGTTGCTGTGACCACTGGCACATTATTGTCCTTAAAACATAGTTTTAAAGAGCCTCACTAGTATAAAAATGCAAATACCGTAATACTTTACATTTCACCCACAAAGATTTAAAACACTAATTCATCGGACAGAAGATGTAAAAGACTGTGTAGCCGCAGTAGTTGAGAAGTGGAAGCTGGTTTATCTTCTGACTGGATGATAGATGTGTCTGCTGGTAGCGAGAAAAATGCTCAAAATGTGTTGCCGCCCCACACAATAAACAGGTTATATTGTCGCTCGGGATGTAACAACAGAGCTGTCAGAGTGAATTTGTGCCACACAAAAGATATGTTCGGTGTCCAAAAAACTAGAGCACGCCTGCTGACTGGAGGATCTGTTGTGGATTAACGCTACTTTGAGCTCAGCAGGGATTTTGGATCTGATAAAAATAAAAAAAACATTAAAAAAGAATAAAAAAAACATCAAGCCTTCTCTCCAAAAATATGACTTGTCATACAGCCTTCTATTAATATCCTTGTCTGAGCCCTCCTGCGAACTCTGGGCCCCCATTTCTCAGGACTACACGGCCACCATATTTCTCCGCCAGCGGTGGACAGACGAGCGCCTGGTGTTTGAGGGCAACAAGAGCCTGAGCCTGGACGGGCGGCTGGTGGAGCTGCTCTGGGTCCCGGACACGTTCATCGTGGACTCCAAGAAGTCATTTCTGCACGACATCACCGTGGAAAACAGACTGATCCGCATCTTCCCCAACGGGACTGTCCTTTATGCGCTGAGGTAGGATGACAAATAACCCTCGCTTGATTGTTTTTACTGTGTTGTGCGACAGGCAACAAACAAACAAAACAAAAAAAAAACTGTTCCGAGGATAGAAAAGAAATGTGCTTGGGGATAACGTGTGGGCGGAATTTGAGATGATTTGATTGCGATGCAGGGATTTGTGTCGGACTGCTGTATTACTATTGGATTACGAGCACGGCAGCATGCGATATGTCGATTCAGAAAGCTCTGAGCGTCGTGCAAAATGTTTAGTAGGATCTGTAACAGAGCCCGTGCACAGCAAAATCTGTAATACTGATATCACGTGTTTTTCCTTTTCAAACATGCACTTTCTTTTTTTGGGATATTTTCCTGAGCTGTTGGCCCAAACAAAAAGAAAAAAAAGTTTTAAGCTGTAGAGTTTCTAGCAAGGCAGCGATTGTGTTTCCAGAGCTGTCCGTGGTGCTGATCTGGCTTTGCCCTGTCCTGTTCATTGTATACAAATTAACACTGGTTACACATCCTGTGAATACAAAATGAGGAAAACCCATCATCTGTCTAGTACTGTGTGACAAACTGTGTGGCTGCCAGTTACTATCAGGTCATCGTAAAGTGGCCTGGATATTTTACTATGGTCCCACAGTTGATCTTGTTCCTGAACAGGGAAAGAGATTAGTCGTTTTCATACATGAGAAATCAGATTTGGACTGTCCGAAAGTCTAGCAATTTGTTCTGTCACCTCCCAGCAAGACCACGTGAGAATAAATTGATACTCGCATGCTCTCTTAGTCCTGTGATGGAGCACAACACTTTGCTCTATGGCTTTTGTGTCCTTGTATAAGATTAAGCAAGCTTAAAAAAATCGACTTGGTTCAATTTGCAGAGAAGCGTTTGACATTATCAATGAGAAGACTCCACTTGATGTTTGATCTGTTTGCACTGGAGTGTTTGCGCTCTCGACCTCCCGACCGTTTACCTCTACACAGGGAACTGACAGCTCTCTGCCTCTCACTGTGGCAGCTGGAATGCGGAGGGGCGCAGAGCTGGACAGCCACTGAGCAAGACGAGAGAGAGTAAAAAACGAGCCAAAAAAGTCAGTCAGGAGGGGCGCGGCCGCACGAGAAAAAACGAAGCTGTGAAAAGGGACAGAGAGTAGGGAGAAATATGAGGTGATAGAGGAGAAGGACGGCTGTGGTGAAGGTTTCAAGGCTGTGCCAGGGGAAATAAATAACAATTCACTGTCTGAGGAGTAGCGAAAAGAGACACTGTGTGCCACTATTGGCGCTCATAAGTGTCCATTTAATTTGTTTTGTATAAAAAACACGAATATGCTACTTAATCAGATCCTCTGCTGATCAACAAATACTCAGTGTCAGCATTAAACCTCTGTATTTTCCACAAAAATATGTATTTTAATAATTAGAATTAATTGCCATTATTAGAACAGCGGAAATTAATTAGGGAAAGGCCATATCTTTTAACATGTGTCCAAAAACCTGAACGTAGTTGTTCTCTGAATGAATAAATTCCAAATGGCTTTGGCCAAAGGGTGAGTGAATCTAAAGTCTTGACAGTGATAGCTTCTAACTGGCAGATGAAGACAGTCATGTACCTAAACGGCTCCCTCCGGCACTCAATTAGCCGATATAAAGTCCACAGGAGTGACGTGTCATGGCTGCATCGTGTCATTGATCACAGCCTCATGCATGCCCTGAGATGCCTTTCATTTTGAGGAACTAATTAGCTGCACAGTACTTCACGCCTTAATGCGATGCATCCAAGAGGAAACCTTCTGGAGGATGACAGAATCCCCACAGTTATTCGGCTATCCTTTTCTTAACAAATAGAAATGGCAAAAAAAGACACCTCTTCAAGATATAATTATGATACTTTTTTAAGGTCAATGAAGGCCAGATAAAGAACAACACATAAAAAAGTAGAGTGTTATTTCAATGACAAATTCAAGCGTGACTGCAGAAGCTTAAAAAATATTTACTCTCAACAGTTTTTGTTTGCCAAATTTCATCGAAAGGCCACACAAGACATCCAGACAGACAAAATAATCAGAAGTGGAGCTATTTCTTCACAATCTACTGGGTCACGTCGGTAACAAACAAACAAAATGCAGCTTGTCAGCACATTTAGCTGAAACCAACATTTTATCTTTTATTTTTTATAACCACAGGGTTATATCCACGGGGTTATATCCTTTCAGTCTTTAAAACCGACTATAAACTAAAAGTATTCTTTTGTCAAATGACTTCTGAGTCATGGAATATGCAATGTGTAATTCCTCATCTGTGGTTGTATTTACTACATGATTTTAAAAGACAATGAGGACCAGATTATTTCATTTTATACCCTTTAACATGAAAGCTTAGGGCAGGAAGTGTATGCCTAAGCACTATTTCAGATTTACGGTACCTTTTTATATGACATTTTGCAAATGCAATCAACTGTTACAACACAGCTCAGGGGTACATGTTTTTTGCATGTGTTCACAACAATCCCTCTTTAATGATGACACGTTTGTTCTTTAGGATCACCACCACGGTGGCTTGCAACATGGACCTGACAAAATACCCCATGGACAAGCAGACCTGCACACTACAACTGGAGAGCTGTAAGGATAAATCGTTCCTTTATGGAGAAAAATGTGAACCGCCGTGCCTGAAGCAGAGGCAGACAGTTGCAGGGCGGCTGTGATTTCAAGCGACTCTGATCAAACCCCAGGATCAAACGCATCACTTCCTCTCATCTTCTGCATTAATGGTGGTGCATGTGTGTGTACAAGGCCGCTGATGTCACCGAGCAGACACGGGGGCATTTCAGGTCATTATGCAATAGCTTCCTGGTCATGGTTGTTCGGGAAAACGAACACAGAGCAAAAGATTGCCACGGAAATTATACACTCCTTTCAAAAATGACTCTCCACGGGGAAAGCAAAAAGAACAGTCTGACAGATTCTTCTATAAAGCACATGGAACTGCACTCTAAAGAATAAAAAAATCTAAAAATGACTTGACAAAACAATGTTATCTCAAAAGAAGCTGCTCTTTTGGCCAAAGGTGTCCACCAGCTTTGTATATTTAAGCTGCTAATTCAGCTTTTCTATTGAGTCTTCTTGATCCCTTCAGAGTGGGAAGATCTCTGAGCTGCCATTTTCAGCTCTCTCAGAAGATTTTAGGTTTCAGCCAGAAAGGCCTGAAGCTGGCCTACATGCTTTTCTTTGTTATTGTGAAATATTTAATACATCTTATATATTTTTTATTCATTTTCCCCTTCATTTCTGGCCCGTAATCTCTGTTCCGTGTTGTTGAGACTCACCCTTGTGAGGCTACAATTACCATGTCCGCTTTTGGATTAGGTGTGGCAATCGGTAATGGAAAACCAGGCAAAACCGGCCAGCTGTAAAACTTAAAAAATCAACATAAGGAACTGGAAAAAGTCCAAATAAAAAGACGACCTGAATAAAGAATGAAAACCAGACCATCCAAAAAAACTCATAAACGACACTCTGCTTTTTCTTAAATGTTTGTGCTTCTTTGATGAATTTGATGGTTGGGCTATACCCTGTTTTTGTGGTAAGTAGTTGGTATAATCCTCAGTGTGTCAAATGTGTCCTCCCACTTCTTCTAAAACGGTGTGTGCAATGTAAAAAATGTGCTTCAATCGCTCTTCTGCACATTACTGATCAGAACAGCAAGGCAGTTCATTTGTTTTTTTAAGACACCTTTTGAAACCTTTCAAAATCAGAAATATAAGAATCTAGAAATATGAAAGGAAGCTAAACTCCCCTGACTTCATCCTCACAGGAGATATTTGGGGTTTCATCAAACTCTCAGACCTTTAACATTTACATAAAGAAACACTTTAAAGGTGAAAGAAGGGCTAGTTTGACCTTTGAAACTCAAACATACAGTTCAAGGCTCATACAATTTCAAATCTCTTTTGAAATGGAGAATATGTTGACATTTCTCAGATACAAGTACAGAAGCCCTGTCTTTTTTAACACTGCAAATTATTGAGATTAATGTTAATGATGAAATGTTTTTCTGTAGTCCAAAAGATTGTTGCAAGATATTGCGGCCCCCGCCCTTCTTTTCCTCTCACTCACTGCAGTCTTTGCCAACTTATTTTTAAAAATGGGGAGGAGAAGAAGAAAGGGATGTATAAATTGAGCTCTAGTCTCACTTGGTAGAAAAAAGAGACATCTGGAGGTTTAAGTTTTGTTTCTGAGAGAGGAACTCGTTCTATTGCTGCTTCCAGACCGACTATCCGTCTCTTCTTTTTCTTTTTGCTCTTTTCCTGTCTCTTTCCTCCATTTCAGCCTCTCTTATCCTGACACTATTTCTGCTTCTTTATGTCCCCATCCTCTCTCGTCCTCCTCTTCCCTCAATCTCCATCTCTCTCACTCCTGCTCTGTCCCTGGGTCTCTTTATGAAGATATACATTCAAGGATTTATTTCCTTTAATTCTGTGCCAGTAGTGGATCCTCTGTGCAGGGAGACGCTTTAAAGAGAGCCTTGTTGTGGGAGTGTGTGGGGCGTTTATATTGGGATTGCAGTGAAATATTCGGCGAACTCCATCAGCGGAAGAGTCAAAGGCCATTCTTTTTTTGCGAACTCTGCTCTCATTAAATATTTATATTCTGATTATTAGTTCTCAGTTGTCCACATTTAACAAGATGGGAGAATCCCACATGTAACTCTTTTCCATGCAAGTTCCTCATTACACATCTATGTGCAGAGTCATGTAAACTCTCCCAGCACGGATAATGGGACAAAAAAAAAAGAAAAGAGATCTTCTCTTGTGTGACTTTCAATGAAAGAGAAAAACTCAGTTTGAGGGACATTTCAGCGTCAGGGTGACCGGCCTTTCATGTGGGAGCTGTGCTCCCAGTATCACTCTGGTCTGGTCATTAATCCACGATGCCGTATAGGCTTTAACGGGTTGAGCAACAGCAAATTAATGAGAATTTTTGAGCCTAGAAATGATAGGGGTGTGTGGCAGCTTTTGCCAGCAGCAGATCCCTGGACTTTACCTATTCTCTTACTCCCTCTGCAGCTAAATTAGAAAAATGCACCTAAGCCGTGTAGGCTTATTTTTGTCCTTAAATTCTAAAAGGAGAGCCACATTGCTTTGTGCATGAGACATTGTTATGCAGCGTTTATCTACGCGCTCCGGGGCCTTGTGCAATATGCACGATTACTCAACCCCCCACATCTTTCCATTCTATGGTTATTTAAATGAAAACCAAAATGCATTAAGCAGTTTCTGTCACATACCGTTAACGGAAATAGCCACGCCCCGGATATGTGCATTAAAGACATCCCTTTGCATTTGAAAGTCTGTTTGTTTCCGTGATGAAACGAGTCAGATTCATTTGCCGCTGTAAATGTTTAACCACACACAGAGCTTATGCAACTGCTTTTCAGGGGGTAATATGAGGACTTACTAGCTGTTGTTTCCACGTAGCCTTTGATTCTTGCCAAGCTTCTCTCTCTTTTGCTGATTTTTAGCATAAGTGGGGATTTACCACCCACTATGAGCTGCAGTCTCAAACAACTCGGCTGTAACAGGATCAGGGTATAGCATTGCCTCTTAGCAATTAGCATTCTCCGCTCATGCCATCATGGAACTGCAGGGTTTGGTAAGATAAATGTTTTTTTTTAACTTGGAATGGTGTTCCAGTCACACTGACTCTATGTGCGCTGGTCATTTACAGAGGAAATTTAATGCTTTGGTGCCTAGAAAACATCTGAGTTACATGGTCTGTCCATCAAAATGATACATTCTCCCCCGCACATTTCCTCAAAATCAGATCTTTTTTACCGTTTTATATCTGGATTGACGAGGGAGACTTATCGCAAACCCTATTTTATAGCTGGTTTAGCATAACTCAAACAAAGAACGAGTGGCTGGATCTTTTCCTCCTATTTCTGACCAGTTATCTGATGAATCAGAGGAAAGAAATCTTGAATGATCTTTCTTTTTTAACAGGGGGCTACAACATCAATGATGTGATGTTCTACTGGACCAGAGGAAATGAGTCTGTCAGTGGGTTAGACACTCTTCAGCTGGCTCAGTACACAGTGGAGGACCACTACACATCAGTCTCAGAGGCTGTCTACGAAACTGGTAACTATATTCAGCATAGCTTCTTTATGTTCCTTCCAGGACTCGGGTTACAATGAAACAGCAATGATTTACTGTACGATATCACTATTGTATCTCAGTCTTGTGCGTGTGTGCAAGATGAATGCACAGATTAATGTTGTCCCTCTTCTCGAAGGGAGCTATCCCAAGCTGGTTTTCCATTTTGAGCTGAAGAGGAGCATTCTGTATTTCATCCTGGAGACGTATGTCCCTTCAAGCCTGCTGGTGGTCCTCTCATGGGTGTCCTTCTGGATCTCCCTATCTTCTGTTCCGGCACGCATTTGCATAGGTATGCATCTGTTCAATCACACAGAAAAAGATGTCTCCCTTTAGAAAACATCCTACACCTTCACCAGAAATGTTACATAGGGAGTCATGTTACAATCCCAATGAGCTCCGCTGAATCTTTTTAAGGCAGACAACCATAACTTGACTTTTTGTCTGCTTTTATTATCTGACTTAAACATGTAATACTCATGACACACCTCTGACTTCATTGAATTTTTCGGAACTGTTCTTCAATATCCATCACTGATACTAATTATTTTCTTTGTTTTTTAAATTCTATTTTACACATGAATGCAAACACACCCAGGAAACACAAACTTTTTTCCAATGGCATTGCAGTTGGGTATGATTTTGCCGTCCCACATTTCTTCCTTTTCAGACAAAACTTCCAAACAGATGGCTGCAAATTTTCCTTAAGCAGTCTTGGATGTAATGCAAAATTGATAGTGGAGGCAATGACTGCAAGCTGCTCACTTAAATAGTAAAGAGAACACCAAGTCCCCTGTGTCGGAAGTTAAGATAAGATCGGTGTAAGGTCTATTCCATTGTTTGTTTCCTTTATTGAATCATGAAAACAACATTAAATAAACATGTAACGTCATTTGTGTCTGCTGTATCATAATCTTGGCAGCAACTGTATCCTTTTGTCATGAGGACATGCCTAAAGTCAGTTATAAATGCTCTGTGATTTTTACTATTATCAAATCAATAGTCCATTGATAATTTGATTGAAAATTTTAGAGAGTTTTTCTGACATTTGCATTCAGTCTAGTGAATCTTTAAACCTAGATATCAATCTGGATCATATCCAACACTCCTTAGAGGGGCCTAAACAGAATGTTCCACTTCATAGAACAAGCAGTGGAAGAGGAATTTTTGATGAGCTTAATGGCTGAGCTCGGCTCCAACGTGCTTGTTTCTTCATTTGATCTAATCTGTTCCTCACTACAAACTGCTGGTCACATTCAAAAGGCACATGCAAAAATCATAAACAGGGCAGCATTTTTCATCGTGCATTCCAGAGTAGCACCACCAAGAGCCACGGCTGTGTTCCTTTGATAACCAGTAGGACACTAAGCTGCTGAAGGACCTGCTGGACCGGCTGCCTGATGATAATGCTCTCAGACCCTGTCATCGCACGAGACGTTCACATTGTGTACACTGGCGGTTCGCGCTGAAGCTTAAAGACAAACCTCGACTACCCAGATCTTCTCAGAGCTATCTGTCACCATGTGCTTGCTTACAAGCTTGAGCGGCCTGTGTTTCTTATTCCAGTCACAGAAAAAACATTAAGAACCTTTAATCACACAGGCGAGAAAACAGGGATTTCAGAGCAGCGTTGTTTTCTTTTTGTGTTTGACTTAAGAACATTGCTTTGTCATGTATGGAGAAAAACAAGGAAAATTTAGACGTGTGCTAGCTGGTTAGCACGTTCATTTCAATAGCTATAACGACATAATACAATTGTCTTTTATATGATACCACAATTTATTATTATTTTATTTTACATGAAGTCGATAATCACCATTAATGCAAACTATACCACAAACAAAAGTTTTGGTTCCTGGCAGGATAGATTCCAGAGACTAAATTTTGCACATTTTTAAAGTTCTCAGCCGCTTTACTGGCCAATAATTATCTTTAAAATTGTTATTCACAAATATCTTTATTGAACAAACAAATACAAAGTCTTATCCTTCTGCAAACACCAAACATATTCAGTCCTGGTCAGTTTTATTCTGAGAAGAAGTGAGACGTCTGTTGTGTTCCAGGTGTGACCACAGTACTGACCATGACCACTCTGATGATGGGAGCCCGGACATCGCTGCCCAATGCCAACTGCTTTATCAAGGCCATCGATGTCTACCTGGGCATCTGCTTCAGCTTCATCTTTGGGGCGCTCATTGAGTACGCCGTGGCCCATTTCTGCATCCTCACCCACGCCGATGCTCACATGCTCATGGTGAGACCCTCCCACATGGGTTTTTCCAGCCCCTGTTTTTGATACATCTCATTTTTAATCGTCTCCTTTCACACTTGCTGTTCCCCGCCAGATAAATAGGTAGAACAATGTCAGTCCTGATAAGTTTGAGTAATGGCAAACCTGGCTGTTTAAATTAGAGTGCGGAGGAGAGAGGAATCACAGCCTGCATGAGGATTTTCTTTGCCAGAGGAAGACACAGGTCTGTTTCCCTTTGCCCATGTCAGCCGGAACTGGTAGCAACTGTGGGGCGCCTTGGCTAACGTAGGGCTATCTGCTCTATTGGGTTTAGAAAGAAAGACATAAAAAAAGGCAGCAACTTATCAAAAGTCAATTTCCAACCTTACTGTCTCATGGCTACATGTTTGGGGCAGTTTTCTTGTAAATGACAACAGCGGATCAGACTAATCTCTGGTATATTTAACGGGACACTGTAATGTGTAAAAAATGGAACCAATGCATTTTGGGATGTTATAAATGACAGAATTGTCTTTGATTGTCGTGATAAAGAAAACGTGTCTCCTCAGCCTCTTTTTTCCCCCAATCAAACTAAATAACAACTTTCTTCCCCAACCCAGCCTTCTGATTGGTTGTTGCTTCCCCCTACAAACAGCCTTTGTCAAATGTTAAGGCTGTCTGACCTGACATCTCTGAGGATCAATTGCAGATGTAAAGCCCAAATCCCCAGCTGGCTATTTCAAATGATGGTGTAAAAGTGCAAAGCGTGGTTGCCGTTGTCCATCACAATCATTGTCATTTTTGTTTCTCACTTGGCTTTCCCGTCTCCGCTTCCGTTACCGCCTCACTCTTCTCGGCTCTCCCCCCCCCGACAGTACGGCCACCACCTGCACGACATGGACGACGAAATGAACGGCATCGTCACCACCATCTCCACTCAGTCCAGAGCCAAGAGACGCAAGGAGCCCGCGGCCACCCCTCCCTCGGCTCCCTCATCGACGGAGCTCGCTGTCAGGCCATCCAGCCCCACGGGCAGCGAGCCCAAGCCCGAGGCACCCCCCCCGGAGCCCACCAACCGGTGCCTCGTTGTTCTGGCTACCCTCCGCAAAATCCTGGGCGCCATAAGTTTCTGTCATGTGGAGAACCCCTACCACATAGACAACTACTCCAGAGTCAGCTTCCCGCTGTCTTTTGTAATCGTAAACTTACTCTACTGGACGTATTATTTGTATTTCTAGTGTTTGCTTGAGTGCAGCATGTGTCCCGGAGGGTAAGACTGAGAGTGTGTGTAGAAACAAGTGTATTTAACTGTATTTATGTATGTACAGGAAACGTTACTTGGGTTCGTTCTGAGCTGAGTTTGTACAATTTCTACATTTGGATTCAGGAGTTTAGTAGCATAATCGTATAGATGCTTATGAGCACAGCTTCATTTGAAATATTTTCATTTTTTTGCGTTGGATTGCAACTTCAAACTTTAGAGGAGGTTTCTTTAAGAAAAAAAAAACAAGAAAAAGACCTGTCTCATCCCAAAATTACTAACCAAAAATATTTTCAAAAGCTGCGTCGAAAGAGAACGAGTTGGCTTTGGTGGTTTCATTGCATTCTAAGGTTTTATGTTACATCATATAAGAAAAAGTCTTCAGTTTCTAGCTACTTTTTTTAATTGGATAAATACAACCTGGGATTCATTTTTTAGTTAAGAAAAACTAAGCCACAGTGCAAAAACGTCTGAAAAACTAAGTACATCCTAATTTGTAATACCATCAATTAAAAAAGGAAACGGATTTAATGGCTGTGATCAAAGGTTATGGCCTAATTTATGATTGTAATAGTCTTTCCCGTCAGTTTGGAATGATTTCTGCACAGTTTTCTATGCAACATTCCTGTAATTCATAGAGATTTGCCAACATTTAAGTCCAATATCCAAATTTAGGCTGGGACTCTAGGTTGTTGCAAGACCTCGATTCTTTTCTTTTTTTTTTATTTCTGTCCGACTCAAGGCTGTTAGGTTGCTGGCCTCAGATTTGACTACGGCATACAGACCAGTTTATGGTTGATCCAACATCTGGCTTCCACCACTCTGCTAAAGTCGGTGGGATCTGTTTGTGCTGACGTTTTCCGGGTCAAAAGATTTGTGGTTTTGTGGTCTGTGCCGATCGAGGCCAATTGCTCTTTTTTCAGACTTCTGGCACTACGAACATTAACAGATGGTTTGCTAACCGTAGCCTAGTAGTGTCTGTCAACTAACTCTGGGGCATTAGACAGTTTCTCTGTCGGACCATTGGGTGAACTCAATGGGGCTTCTATGAGCGGGAAGATTGGCAGCTGTCATGAGTGCTTCACTCATAAATTACCCATCTCGATGTCGAATGATGGACCGTCACTCTCCTGAATGTGCCAGGCAAACTGTCATAAATTCAGCTTTTAATGATGTGCTCACACTCACTAATTGCCAGTTAATTGACGATATTTTAACAGCAGCACCTTGCTGTGACTTATTGATTCCCCTTGGAGCCGTGCGGGTGGAATTAGTCATTTACTGATAGCTTTTGCACTTTGGCTTGGTTTTTGTTTAATAAATAAATGCAGTGTATTCCAGTATGTGACGTGATATTGCTCCTCTGATGTTGAATTTACTGCACTTTAAGAGTTTTTTTTCCTTGTTCTCTGCAACTCAAAACCTTAGGACAGAGCGGGTGTGTATTCTCTTTCACATGACTGTACTTTCAGTCTGAGATGGAACCGTAATTTAAGTCTCTGTGACAGATTTTTGCCGGCCCTATCGAGCGAGAGCAAATTCCCATTCAGTTTTGAATGTGGGTTAGTGATGGGGCCGTTCATTGATATTTCATGACCACGTCTTCCATTTCTGCCAGCAGATCCAACACTTAGAGGAAAGTAAGGACAGGAACAGACAGCCGAGGAACGGTGAAAAAGATGTATTACCACAACGGGGAATATTAGGAACTATAAACCTATCTCCCGGGGACATTCATTCCTGTCAGTTGTGAAAATCTCCGCGTCACTCTGAGTTATTCCCGGAGCACTATGGTTTTCTTTCCAGTCACGTTTAACCCTGAGCTTTTTACATGGCTGTACAAGCATAGTGGTCTTCTTTCCCTTAACTAGTATTCTCTAAATCTGGCAGAGTGGCTAAAGTCATCATACACAGTGATATCTTAACGTATTACTCAGGGGAAAACCCTCCTCATTTCCTACTGGGTTCAAATCCGAATGGGACCACTTTCTAAACAGTAGTGACATCATGGAATTGAAAAAAACATTATGATTAAGGAGAAATGTGAAATGGGCTTATTGAATCAAACCAAGAATTAGTATCCAACATATAAATACACTTGCAGGCATTTATCATACCCAACAAACTTACCCTGAAACCTCACCCACGCTCAAAGGTAAGAAAACAAAGAAATGTTCCTTTTAATTGCTGTTTTAATGTACTCTTTATGATTTGTGGTGACAAGCTTCCCGTCTTTCTCAAATTTCTGTCGACTTACACACCTCTCTACTTTGACTGTGTTTACAAGTTGACTTGGCAGCTGTAAGGAAAGGCACAGGCAGATGTCTCAGTTCTGAACATCTGCAAAGACTGGTGCCATGTTATATTGATATATATTCAACATATGCAGCATTTCGCACTGGAGGAGCTGTTGGCAGTGTTTCTCGCCGCACTTTTCAAATATACGCAACAACAGTCAGAGCTTTATGTGATCAGAATTGCAGATGGGTTTGAACACAGTTGCTTAAGCATTTCAAGAGGATGCCATCGTCTGTGCATGTGCCCCATTGGATAGTATCTGGACATGCAATGCAGTTTTTAGCTGCAAACCTTTAGCAATTGTCAGGTTCAAGTGTCTCAGTTTGGTCACTTTACAGCGACGTGAACCAAAGAACTGATTTGGGCTTTTCCTTTTTAGTTTTTAAGTGCATTTATTTCTATGTTTAGGACATGTTTGCTGATGTATTCGTAGGAGAATTCTGATATAGCATGCAGTCCATGAGCAGATGATCATGACAAATTATATTTCAGACTGAAAACGGGACTCAGTTGAACAACGGAGGTGCATGGTTTCTGTTTAAAATATCCGTATTCAATATTGTTGTGACATACTCTAAAGTGAAGCATAATTTGCCAACTTCACATGTTTAATTTTTTGAGAAACAGTTTTCACTGTGTGGTGAGAAGCTGAACTATCAGTGTTCGCATTTTCATGCCTCATTGGCTTATGACGTTGAGTCTTACTTTAGAATAGGCCACCGACCTACACCTTGATTGCTCTCTTTGCCTGACGTTATATAGGAAAAGAAGAATTTTCTTTGGTTTATGTTCTTCCTGCATGATAATCAAGTGTAGCATTTGTTCATTCTTCTTTTCTTAAATTCAGTTTGCTTTTAAATGCGACTGATCATTAGAAATTCCAAACTGAGTTTGGATGTTCACACAGAGAGCTTCACTACAAGATTGGACTTTTTTTGCCTTTTGTTTGGGGTCTCCAGTTGTACCCAGTTGCTGTACGCCGCCTCCCCTTTTCATTTTCCACATTTAGAGCTCCTCTGGAGATGTTGGTAACCGCTGATTGATTGTAAGGATTTACATGAGGAAACATTGGCTGCCGTTGTTTTTTTTTTATTTCATTTTTTTCTTCCCAGTTTGTATTTTAACTGGAATTTCTAGGCCATTTAGTGCCATTACTAAAAGTAACTTCAGCTATTTTTGGGGGGGAAAAAACAAGGAAAAATTGTATCCAGAAGACTGATTTTCCTCCCTGTCGTGGCAGATGCCAGTTCGGGCTTCAAGACTTTCCCGGCTGGCTTTGTGTGAAATGTATTTACACACTGTAGTAAATGTGTTGACATATCAGTTTGCTTAACCAGTTGTAAATACATGACACTATGCATGTTCATTTGGTGTATGAATATGAATGATAGCAATAAAATAAGGTTTAGTGTGCTTACGGTTGACACTTGACATTTTCTTGACTATCCAAATTTAAGACTCAGAGTTGGACTAGCTTGCCCGAAGACATGAAACTGTGTGTTTATGTGTTGCTTATATCGGGTCATTTATTTCCCAGTTGGTGTCTCGATTTCCTGCAGCTTTGATGGCTCTCAGTTAGCAGAAAACATTGTGAGCAGGCGATTTGAGATCCCCACACACAGAGAGAAAAAAAGAAACATTTGGGGTCTACCTAGCGGAGCCACAGGACACCAAAGACTCAAATTAGCTTAACAGAACAAACAAATGTATTAAGATGGTGGATAAAAAAATACACCCACAAAAATGGCTAAAACTATGAAGCCCTTTGTATTGTAATGTCCATTGACCAGCTATACCATCCCGCATCCCACCGGGATGAACTTAAAATGTCATGCTCTTCGAAAGTACGCAATGTAGTTAAGTGTTCCAAGTGTGCTAAAGTATTTTAAACATACAAACAAGATGGACACAGAGCTCTGAAGCCAAAACTCAGTCCCCGAAGCAGAGCTGTGTCATTAGAATAACTGAATACATGGGTTCATTTCGAAGTCCTCACAGAGACACAGGTCACAAGTAATGCAGCCTGATTTCAATGTGAATACGTGACTGGGGAAGGATCAGAAGCCAGATGGTGTAACCTCGTGTCAATACCTTGGTGTCCCCCAGCTGAATACGACTCCACGGTTGAATCGGTCCCTCTGATGGCAAAAAATACTGTTAGGTATGTGTCAAAGGTACGTATTTTAACCCTCTCGTGTCCTGCAGATCCAGGAATGTAGACATTAATCAGCCATGAGTAGCATTAAGTCACAGTATACAATAAATTACCACTAGTAAAGTCTCTTCTATATGTGTGGTCCAATATGCAGAGGCAAACAGGCGTCAAACACAACTGAGATTTAAAGACAGCACAAGAAAAATGTCAGGGGTAAACATTTGAGATAATTCCATTTGCGTTTTTCTTTTAAGGGGCTGCACGGTGGTCGGCAACTTCGCTTTACATCGAGATCCTTTCTTCCTGTGTATGCTTTGGTTCTCTCAGGGGATCTCGGGTTTCCTCCACCTGTCTATAATCTTTGGTTGATTTGGTGACACTCAATTGATCACCATCTACAGCACATTGTGCCATCCAAAGATTCTGAAAATCATCCAGGTGACCAAGGGACATGGCTGAAAATCAGTACCTGTCATCTTGTGACCCTCAGGTGGTGGGCATGAAAAACAGCCATGGTTCTACCATGGATACCCCAATCATGCCACATGTGAACAGGATCCAGAAAGACTACTCTCTTATCCAGCCTGAGGCTCATTTAAATGGAGTGAGGAAAGAGGAAAAAAATGTTGCATGGACAGAAAATGAATCAAAATGTAAATTAGGAAATTGAGAATGACTCTACACCATATCCTGTACAATCCATGATTGCAGGAGAAGGACCCAAATCCAAGACAAGACAAACAACTGCCAGACAAGGGTAAAAAACAACAAATTTGTTTTAAATTAACTGTAAGGGTGGGTAGCTATGCTGGCTACAACAGACCCAGAAATGACATAAATGTATATATATACTGTATATATATATTGTATGTGTATATATATATATATATACACATATACATACATATGTATGTGTGTGTGGGGGGGGTTAATGCATTATTGCTACAGCTACAGGAATTACGTGGCAACAATGAGGATCAAGACTCAGAGGCAACTGAGGACATCTAGGGACAACTACTGGTAACAATACACACAAAAATAATTAAACAGAAACTGAGCAAAAATGAGAAAAAAAGGAAATTAGGCGCCACAAAATAAACAAGGAATTTAACTGAAATGAGAAAAATATGAAAAATGTTTTACCACATGAGGCTAATATAGAGTCCTGAGAAGATAGACTCCTGAGACTTATGGGACCTACTGGTTCAGATTTAGTTAAAAAAACATATTAATATAATTCAATCTGATCTTTGCAGTTTCTTTAACATATTTTGTTTTGTCGATAAATGATTGATTCAGGCAAAAAACTGTAGCATATAATTTCTTATAGTTGCAAGAATTTTTTTTTTTTTTTTTGCTGTGAATGCGTGGCATAAGTGTGAAAAACAATAAAAATGACTCAGATTTTGGCCCCATTACCCTCCTTGCAGGACAGTTCGAAGTCTAAAAGAAATGTGTGATTGAGGACTGAGCAGAAGGTTTATTTGGTTATTTTTGCATATTAAACCCACTACATTGTAAATATTTCCTAAGAAGTTTTTACTGTCAAAGCTTGAACGGTTTAATATGTCCATAAGCATTTAATTACAACCTCTTACTCTTTATTTGACAAGAATTAAAATTAAAAAAAGAAAATAACCTTTACTAATCCATGCAGCCCAGTGTCAGGCTGTGTTGCTCTTCTGCACCACTAGATGGCAGTATGGAATAAAGCAGCACTGCCCCACTCCACTGCAGCTCAAAGGAGCTGCCTTGCAAAAAGGGAGGAGATTCACACCAAACTGTGATTGACATTTGACAAGCCCATCTTGAATTCTTTAAGCAGCTCCTTGTGTGGAGCTTGTGTGTGTTTCTTGTTCTCTTTAGTGCTCGCCTCCTCTGGCAGCAGATGGTTGTGGTCGCGAGGGAAAACTTGATCATCTTTAAAAACTGTAAATGAAGTAACTCGCCATTAAGGCGGGGGAAGGGGGGGAATCCAATAACAGAGATGCCAGTGGTTAATACAGACATATCAAGATAGATTTCTGGCACACAGTGTCAATTAGAAGGATGGCAGCACATCACGTTAATGGACTCATCACAGACGTGTAAACATTAGCATTCCTAGTAGGTGGGAATGCTGATTTCAGAGCAGCAGCAATCTTGCAGCTTAATCAAACTTTAAATCGCAAACATCTAGATATCAGTGCCTCCTTAATTTCAATGTCAGAAAATCAGATAAGATGCATAAATCTTCATATTTGTCCCAACGCCCCCTGAAAAACACAGATACCGCCTGATGTGGGCTGCAGTTGTAAATCTCTGGTTCTCCCCACAGTATACTATACCTGTGTTGAGCATTCCAACTGGATGGATGACATGACTCATTGGTCATTTTCTGGCCAATTTGGAGTTGCATGAAGCATTCTTTTCTATTTCAATCTAATGAGCATGTTTGATCAGTTGAATTTTCCAGTTCCTGTATGGTTTATTCCTCGTCGGGTCACTGGGAGGGGTGGTCCGGAGCCCGTCCCATCCGTCATTAGGCAAGAAACGGGGTACACCCTGGACAACAACTGTGTTGTCTTGTTGTAGAAACACTCAACAAGTGTTACTGACTACATCTAACAAACATTAAAGTCTCTAAAGACTCCAGTTGGACTGTCTGTGTAATGCATCCCTGGTGTTCTCTAGGTATTTTTTTACATTATTTTGACAGAGATAATACATAAAAGCATAGCGGTGAAAAAAGGCCTTAAACCTTTTAAGGCTACCAATTTAGCCGGCTATGTTTAAAGACTTTGAAAGGCCCATTTGTCCAAAGCAGCGGTTAGAGTTGGAGTTTTAACAGCCTCATCTTCATCCTTTTGATGTCATTGCATGAATCACATACGTTACTAATCACATAGACAATAACTACATTTGCCACGCTGAGATAACATGCCAATGACAATGTGCAATACCAAGATCAAAGTTATAGTTACTGTATTATCTCCACCTCTGATTTTCCAAGAACGATAACATAAAAATCGATCGTCTGGAACAAAGGGCACCTGACTTTTTTTCCCAATGGCTCTGGTCCCCTCCAGGAATCTGGCATTGCGATCAAAGTTAAGGATCAAACGGAGTGTATGCCTAGTCGCTTGCAAGTCTACAGGAATTACCGCAAATGGTGGGTGAATCTAAAGCTGTTAAGCCTCCCTGAAGATACAGTTTGGAGGAAAGAGCATGCAATCGCTCCATCTTTTTGCTTTGTTTTGCTAATTTTATTGGAGCTCTTTAAGAATGAGCTCTTGTTAAATCTCAGGCTGACTTAGCATGTGAGCTGAGATCACCAAAGATAGTCCCTTTGACTAAAAATATATGTGTATATAAAACCTTCTAAGACATAAACTACATTCAAACTTGACAAAAAAGTTATTTATCTGTTCTCTTTAACTGCATTTAACATTTTGTTTCTTTTTTTTAATAACCAACAAAATGATTTCCAAACAATTGCATGAATGCTCACGGAGGGGAGTTCATTGGACAATTTGGCAGAAAGCAGTTCCTACTTTAGCAAAACAAAGATGTAGACATGCAACAGCTCAAGCGGCATCATTTAATATGTGATCTCATGAAGTAGTTCCATGATGTAAGCGACATGAAATAAGACCATTACTCCCGGAGTTCATGCAGTTATTGATGCACTGGTTCTGTAAGGACTGAAGAAAGGGGGGTCCTTCATCTGTGAAGATTTCTTCAGAGGAAGACATGGAACAAGGACTAGGGAATTGGAATGCAAACCACAACCATAGTCTAATGACATATCCAAATACAGGTCTACATATAGTTACATTAACAATGGCTGCATTCCACTTCAGGAGCATCCAGGGATGTGTTTGGATTGCCCACTAGTTGACTCGCTTACACTGTGTAGCGATCCCTCAGTTGTGGATGGAGAACAGATAGATGATAATACATTTCTGACACAACTCCATTGCAGCAGTGCTTGATAATTATGCTCGGCACATAAACGGTATGTGTTGCATAACGAGCCAGCAGGATTTACGCACCAAACCGGAGGTAGAGAACTGTACAAAGGTTTTAGTAGAGACTATGTTGTCACATATATCTCCACAAAAAAGCATTGTATGACTTATATAAATTGGATAAACAATTGGAAAGGGTGAAACTCAAAAACCTCACTCAGATTGTTTTCATCTCGTCTTTTGCTTTATGTCATAGTTTAATTTATGTTTGTCTTTGGCTTGGGTCGGTAGTCTCCTCTTGTTTCATAAGTGTAAATGTCTTGTTTCACATTCTCACACATACTTTCTTCTGTTTTGATGTTACGATCGTTTGTTCTGGTAATTCTCTGTGTTCAAACGTGGCAGCTGCTCTCGGCCCACTCGTCCAGCACTGTATCTAAGATACCTGGTCACTCGCAGTCTGTCACAATCTTTGTTTTTCATGGATCACAGCATCTGTTTTTTCTTCCGTGAATCTCTTTAGTTATAGTCGTGCTTTTGACACTGTTTTTGCCAACATTTGGGGTCGACCTTGCTTTTTGTTTTAGTTCCTCCACAGTCTCTCCATCCTATAATCTGTGACAGGGACAAATCAAATCCAGCCCTGGTATATACTCTTAAACGTGCTCTAAAGATTAGTTTGAATGTCAAGCAAGTATTTTGTCAGTCTTTGTCGGTTTGTGAGTTACAAACCGCTTTATCCGCTTTCCATTCCAAAATCCTCCCCCTTTTGTGAGATCTTGTGGTCTTATCCCTTCGCGTTGGAGCGATAAGACACCCCTTTTCTTTTAGCGATCGAATGATAACTTTTCAACTGACACACTGCAGGCCAATAAAGTGGCTAAATCCCCACTAGTCCTTGATCTCCAAAAGAAAGCAAGAATTATGAGTAATGTCAGGCTGGGGGGGGTGGTCTTAACATTAGCAAACCATTGTTATTTCATTGGGCACTTTGATGGCTCGCAATTTTGTACCATGCGCAACAGAACAAACAAACCGAAGTCCAACTAATTTTGTGGCACACTCAAACCTTGCTGAAAAGCCACAGCTGATTTAATTTAATAGGGCAGGGTATCCAGTATCCAAGTTACTGCAGTTGCTGTGGTTGTCATGGTATTCATTTATTTAGCTCTCGATACAACCGTCCATAACAGATTGAGCTGTTTAGCAGTGAAATCTTATCAAATGCGCTTTCCTGCTCCTTGTCATACGCAGCTGTAACACATGAATAAAACCTCCTCTTTATTTTGTCTGTTACCTAGGCACACACACACTCCTGCCTCTCGTCTCTCGCTTTGCTCATCTGCAAGATCATTTGTGAATTGGCACCATTTAGCCTCTATTGAGAGCCCCCCCGTGGCCCGTGAGCACCATGTAATTGGGCTCAGATTGGAAGAAGGATCTGATCTTGTTTATGTAACAGACCTTCTTTTTTTTTTAGATAACTCCAAAATGTGCCCACTGCTGGTCCTTTTACTCCGCAGGCTTGCATTTGAAGCCCACGAGTGGCAGCTATGCAACAGAGACCACGACTTTTTTTTTTTTTTTTTTTGTATCATCCCCCGTGTCTACAGCAGGCGAGCTTTGCAAATTCTAAGAAACTTCATCTTTCAACCTTGAATTTTTTTGTTGGTGGACTCGGCGTGCTGCGTCCATTTTTCAGATTGACATTGCCGCTGTTTCCTTCTATTTGCCGGTATTGTTTTTCTGAGGAGCCCTTTTGTGGAATTGCCACAACATGCTTCTGCCTCGCTCTGCCCGCGTGTGTTCTTTAGCGTGTGTGTGACCTCGTAGAAATTAACCGAGGGCCCGTGGTGAGTCATAGCTCAGTCTGGAGCCTCTGCATCACAGAAGGGAGCCGAGAATACAGAACAGCTAGTGTTTCCCCAACACCTATACACGCTCTCACCACACACGCTTTCGGCTACGCACAGATAAGGAGAGCAGACGCACTCTGGGAAGACTTTGACTGTGCATACATTATGTGTGAGCAAAGCTACTCGGGGATTTTATTTAAGAAGTGAGCGTATGTTTGGGTGTGAAACATATACAAAGCAAGGAGAGGAAGGAAGCTTTTAAAGGGTAAACGCTGATGATCCATACCTTCCAGTTCATATAATCCCACAGCTACACTTTGTTAGTCATAATGATACCTCATTCTAGCCGTCATTATATCTTAATATGATCCCACATTATGCTGCTCTTCAACGTTCATGTGATCCCATTCATCTGTGCTGGCACTGTCGAAAGCCCTCCACATCCCTGTTTAATTTTAAACCGAGCAGCGATGTGGATGCAAACCACTCCAGAGCCCTCTGCTACACGAACGGCTTCCGCTGATGCATCCCAGCCATTTCTCGCCGCGCAGTGTTTGAGTTTCATCTCTCTGTGACTAAAGAGCGTGTTTTCCATTATCCCACCCCCTCCACCTCCCGAGACTGCGGTGGAATCTCAAAAGAACAGCGTTGTGTGATGTATATTTCAGCAACTTCTGCAATCCCCATCTTAAAACCCATCTTTTTTTCCTTTTTTTACTCTCCTTCTCCCACTCCTTCAGCTCTCCGTCCTCTATCATGCGCTGCAGTAGCGGTTTTGCAGTCGTGACATGGACTCTGGAAAATATTAGCAAGGGAGGCCGTGCATCGTCAAGGGGTTCTTTTGTATTGTTTTTTTCGTTTTACACAGAAATCCGCCACTCCTGTGATCAATATTGGGTTTAGGGAGCCTGATAGCTTCCACCAGAGGTGTTTGAGGGAGCGCGAGCTGGAGAAGCGTCTCCCATTCCCCCAGGTGTGCCTCAACAAGAGTCTGAATGCATCTGGGGAAATCTGTAGTGGTGAGTCATAGACAAGACACTTTCTGGCTACGTGTCCTGAAGAAACAGTGTTCCGTGCATGACTAATGTCAAGAGGTCTGCCGACATTTCCAGAGCACGTCAGGTGTATTTGGACATTGGGAACTCGCGCCAGCCCTTCGGGAGGAACGCTTTGCTGCCTTGTGGACTCGTGGTGACACCCCTAGCGAGTGCACGGACAAGGCAACGCCGAGATAAGACTCAGAGACATGCTCCAGCAATTCGGGATTGCACTTTCTGGTCCCCGCCAGGACTGACGCTCTGTCACGGCAGATGTCTGCCGTGGTCCAGTGAACTTCGGGGATACGGTGTCTTGTTCCTAATTTCTTTGGAAGGGTCTACTGGGACAACAAACAGGTTCCAGAGGGGGCGGGTGGTAGCAAGACAAAGGACAAATAAGATCCAGAAGGCGTCACTCCAGGTGGGAATATAAATGAAACTGACGCAAGTACAGCTTATCAGAGCGTTTAATGTTCGGTAAAGAGGAGCTGTGAGCGATCGCCTCATGTTTCCCTGCTCAGTCCAACGACGGGGAAGACTCATGAAAAATGTAGAAGACACACAACAGTGGCTGTAAACTGTATCAGATATAAAGGTGGTACTATATTTTGCGGTAGATAACACACATTCATTCACAGACACACACACACACACCCACACACACACAGAAACTCGCGCTGTGTCCCTGGCTTCAACTGTCTGCCTCTAAGTGATGTTAACAAGCATCACAAGATGCAGAGTGAGCTCTGGAAACCACACAGGCAGTACAAATCCTCCAGGAGGCCAGTTTTCTCTCTGAGATAATTTCCTCTCAAATGGGCAAGTCCTTTATCTGACTCTTTATCATCATCAGTCTTTAATAGTTTCATGAGAGCCATTTTCACCCGTCTTCTGAAAATCTTCCAGCATAGTGACGCGTTCCTGCGGAAATGTTCGCTCTTTTTTTTACTTTCCAAGTCTCCGGAAGACCAGCCCGATCCAGTAACGGGTGTCAGTCTTCTGTTGACTCGGGCCGACCTTAACAAGAGAGTATTGTTAAGGCTCGACAAGAACCGAACCCCTGTAGCGAAAAAAGGAGGGGACCTCTGGCCTTCTGTTATTTGAGGTGGGCGCGCCACCATTTATACTCCCGGACGTAGGGACAAAAAACAAACCGCAGGGGGGGAAAAAAGTCTCGCTATGTGAATACAGCTGTCGTAGGCAACTACCATACCGGTTGTACGTCAGAGAACTGACTGAAGATCCCAGCGTCCTTAAGAAGGCTCCCCAGGTGAGCGGGTAATTGTTAGTTGGAGACACCCACGACTGAGTCCCTGAGATATATCTCAGGGACTCCTATAGGCCTCCTGGCTCTCTGCCCCACAACTAGTATGGGAGCAATGCTGCGAGGTTGAAGCCATTAGTTGAAGCTATTCATCTTCTTCTCAATATTGTCAAGAGGCGTCTTGTTTTATTTGAAAGTGGTAGCTTTGCTACGGCGCTCATTTACATTTACTAGCCAGTATTGAGTCGTGAGATAATTTAGCTAGCCGGGGTATAATGACACACTAATGTTGGCCAATAATTCAATATGACTCTTCTAGAAATATATGAGCTGCAGTTCCTGTCCTTGATTGGCTGATTTCCAGGCCTCTAGGTTTTTGCAAAGATTGAGAAGATTTGCAAACATTAATAATCATGAATTAACTTCATCAACATCTAGTATAAAATATCATTTCACAGTTAAACATTTCCACAGGTCATTCCTATGGCTTGGTTGAGTCTCTTCTCTTCTTATATCAGTGGTTAGTGTCACTAACGATGATTTCAAATTTACAAAATGACACATTTAACAGGAACAAATAGAAACAGCAACACTACAGGACAAGTCAAACTGTTTTTTGACAGCAAAGGATAGGAAATGTTATTTTGTCAGCATCTTTATTTTTTCATAGGTGTAAAGACATATCAAGCAATATGTGATTACGTAGTAAATTGTGCAGTCGCAGTCCTAGTTCACGCACAAATTGTGCTTGCAGGCATGTTATTATCCACATTCTGCATGTAGTTTTAAGAGAAGCACACTGAAGATATAAATGCAGAGTGATGCTCGCCGTGGTCCCCCCTGAGGGTGATAATGTCATACACGCCTCAGGTTATGTTTGACTTCTTATGTAAGAGACACAAAATGGTATACCTAGGTTAAGATTTTTCAGATTGATTTAAATACTGCCTTTTATGTTATGGAAGAGGTTAAAAAAAGAAAAAAAGAAGTAAAGGCACAGATTAGCCACAGCAGAGGAAATTTAAAAGGTGGGTTTTGATCATTTTACTGTCACATTTATTTTTTTCAGATGTAGCTGTTCCAGTTCCGCATGTTGAGATGAAGAAAATTGGAAAAGTGGGTTTCTTTGGCATATCCTTGAAGAGCAATTAGAAGCACCGGCTAAGAAGAGGTGACGGCAGAGATTTGGGATTAGGGTCAGTGGCGGCACGCAGCTCGTTTCTAAAAGAGAGTGAGCTCTCAAAATGTGGGGAGCGGGAAGAGGTGCGGGTCGTGAACAGGACATAGCTCACAGAAAGATACCCCAAAAGTCCTGAATAAACTCATCCAGCAATGAACATTTGATCCTGTACTGGTCGGGAATTGCACATCTGCAGTGAGGGGCGATCAACCACCTACTTGCTCGGAAGAAGACGTGGTACTACTCTGAATCATGAATCATACATTAATTAGCAGGTGTCGGGGGCCTCCTTATTAAGAGAAATCACAACAGATCCATGTTTTGTGCTGTTCTCGACGTGACCTTGCACTCACAGACGGTGTGTTGCAATCAGACTGTTAGTGCTCCTCTGAGGTTTTGGATAATTCTGTGTATGTAATCAAGGTGCCCAGGTGGGACTAAAGTTCTTTTTGCACGCAGTTTACTTTTGGCTTAAAAAGGCACAAGTTGAAGGAAGGTACAAACTACTCTGGGATGGCACACGGCTTCTTTGAGTCAGTCATGAAGACACAGTATGCTTGGGTCCACTTTTTGTTATCTCTTTAACCTTCCAAATAAAAAAATCCAATAAAAATAAACCTGTTTCAGGCCGTATCTTGTAAAAGTGATTGCCAATAAAGGAAAAAGGTTTGTTAGTATTATAAACACAAAATTGACCACCTCAAGAAAGTGAACACCATGAAAATGGACACGTGCATCTATGACCTTAACAAGTCTTCTGAATGGCAAGGAACCAGTTTCAAACTAGTCTCAAATACGACTTCTATATACAGTATAGCTAACAAATATTTGAGGTTGAGTCAATTTATGACTGGGACAAGGGAGGATTAATGCCTCTCTAAGCCTTTTTATTTTATAGGAAAAGCACAAAACTGCCAGTGTTAGAACTAACTGGTGTTAGCTTGCTCCTTTAGCATGGTATGATAGCTCCTAGGCCTTAGGGCATGGTGGTCTAAGCCTAGGCTCATTCCTTCCTAGCTGCTCTAATAACCAGTTCTGCTTCTTAAGACAGCTCATCTTGTGTGCATAGAACATAACACAGTTTTTCATGGCCATATTGCATCTCCTTTTATGTTTTCCTTGTCCTCTGCTCTAGCCAGGATTGGCATTTTTTAATATCTTGGAAGACTTGTTTTTGTCCTGAGCTTCAAAACCAACCGCCTGCCAGTGCATGGGTTGACTTCACATGCTCTGAAATCCCCCCAAGAAACAGTTTCCCTAGTGGATTGAGGACTTCCCTGTAGCCAAATTCCCTTTCGGAGAGTCACCCTAGGCCCTGGATGTAACTTGGCATACTTACCCCTGTTTTAAAGGCCTGCTTTGTCTCAAGGCCTAACATGTTATTTCCAACTTAAGTGTAAAAACTGGTACTATTAAGTGATATAAAGAAGAAATATAATTGTCACCTAAAGCCCAAAATAAATGTGTATGCATGTTTAAGTATAGTTAGAAAGACTAAATCCATTTCCATTTTTCCCCCAATAGTTATCCCATCATAATTCTAATGAGTACATTTTTGTTTTTCTTTCGGGATACGTCTTTAAGAGAATGTGATTTTTTATTTTTTTGGGCTTAGGGCATAAGTTTATCCTTTCCAGTGACCTCTTGTATCAGTGGATGCTCCTTATTTTTTTGCCTCTTATTTTCTTTTGGGTTGTTTTCTTATTTTAATCGTGGTAAAATTCCAATGAAGGCTAAAAACATAATACTTAAGAGCTATAATAGATGCTTACACTCTCTGTTCTGTATAATCGACTAAGTTACTGCCAACATTTAATATTTGAAAGGCATGTGGGGTCATAATTGCAAGCAATGGTTGTTTGCGTGAGTAAAAGAGCGACTCTAAAAGTAAAAGATGTGTAGAATCAGTTTCAGAAAGTATACTTAGACCCTTTATCTGTTTTATTTTTTACACAGTGTGCCTGTTATGTTAGTATAGCCAGCACAGACATCAATTTTCTCTCCCCTCTTGAGGCTCTTGCTCATGCGCTCTTAAACAAGTCTCTTTCTCTAAGTATATGTAGAGTATGCAGTGTGCAGCTGCTTACTTTGATTTTGAAACAAATAGCGCTTTCCTCACATTTAGTACACATACTCAGAATTTGAATGTGATATTTCAGAGCTCCCCCAGAAAAACTGCTACAAGGACATGTCAAAGTAGGCTCTCAGATCCCACTGATCAGAACAGCGTGGGAACATATGAATGCTGGGACCCACATAAAAGCTCCCACAGGTTCAGAGACATGCTCACAGACTGTTAAAGCAAAGACTGGTCTGGTGGGCTTTTTCTGTCACACAGCTGGGATTACAGAAAAATGTTCCTACCTCCAAATCAGTGTGACCAGCCTTTAAATATATATGTATATATATATATATATATATACATATATGGCTTTATACCTCTTCAGAATTAAGATGTCAACTCAACACCAGGGAATAGAAATAACAATGTTTTCCACTGACCCCAATTTATTTATGCATTGTGATGCAAGCCCAAACCCTTGTGCTTCCTCTTAGGGTTATTCATACCCCTGATTCAGTGACAACAGGGGTGTGAATGAGCCCAGGGTTTAGTTTAGATGTTTTTTGTGTTGAATGAGAAGGTGAAACACCACAGAGCATTTCCTATGCGTTATAGTCTCCTCATACTGGTGTGTCTTTTTGACCTAAGGATGTTCACCCTATAGAAAGCATTTGTTAATGTTTGAAGTTTTTTCCGCCTCTCCCATCTTCACCTTGTTCATCCTCATCCCTCCTCTCCTCCTGACTCTTAAATAGCCAGGAGGAAAGTTGAAGAGGATAGCAGGTTTTCTTTATCTGCTTCCCTGTCAGTGCCAGGGGTGCTATTTGAATTTTTTTGAGCAAAGTTGGAAGTACTCTCCTGTGCTTTCTTCATTACAGGCTTCATTCGGCCTCCCGCTGGATCTGCCCGGCAGTGGGCAGAAGGGTGGTCCCAACTGTGGTCTTTCAACATCTGTATTCAGAGCTTTTAAAAAGGGTTTTAATGCATCAGAACTTATTTTTTTAAAGTACGCAATAAAAGTTGAATGTAAAAATTCTTATCCTGATTAGTGAAGAAACAGAGTTCCTTTGAGACCACCACTCTTGTCTCTGTCCTCTAATAAGCTGCCTTCTTTTGTTTATTTGATTCTGCAGTCACAAATTGCCAGCTTTAGATTCATGAGTAGTTTTAGAGTTATAATAGTTAGATTGTTTCCATGTAAACTGTTTTGATGAAGAAATTAACATTAATCTCTGAGAGTATTTCTGTTTGTATCTAAAAGGTCAAAAGGAAAAAGCACAAAAGGATAAAACAAATTAGTATCAATAAAACTGATAATTAAACACGAAATCATTGTGCATTCCTTGACCACGATGAAAATGTAAGAACGGCTAAGACATTTACCGAAGTTTAAGTGTGCATGAAATGTTAAATATCAACTGAGAATAATGAATAGCACCAAAAAAACACCTCGATTCGCTGTGGATATTTCCTAGTTGAAGGATCCAGTCAACCTGTGCTTGCAATTCCCGTTTCCCTATTATGTACAGATGTTTGTGTTAATCTTTGACCTCACCTGTATGCAATCATGATCTAACCTTGTCCCTGTAAACTCCCCGAGCCTTCAAGGCTTTTCAGTATTCATCGATATGAACATTGTATGTCAGAGCTGTGGTATGTAAGTGATTTAAACACTTATGAATAAAACATACAGATCTACTCATATATAAACCAAGCAGTAAATAAATGTACAAAAAATATCGACTGGTCCCTTTACTTCTGTGTCCTCCGCAGCCTTTTCTGGATATTTCTGTGCAGTACAACACATCTGTGCTGGGAGTCTGGCCAGTGTCTGTTCCTTTTGGCTGACCGCTCTTCCTGCAGGTGCTCGGCCGCGTGGGCCTGAGGGGTGTCGTCACCGGCGTGGCCCCACAAGCCCGGCCGCTGTCCACTTCCTGTACGACGTGTTTATGGCCGCACGATGAAGGAGTCAGGGGATGGAGACCGGCCAGGGGAGGGGAAGGAGGGGGCTGGCAGGTTGATGAGGTACCAGTCTTTTTTTTTTTAAATGTCTTTTTTTTTTAAATGCCTGTTTTTCCATTGCTCATCCTCTTGTCATTGTGTGGGGCTGCTGCTGCTGCTGCTGGCAGGGACGGCCTCCTGTGCTGTGCGTTGCAGCTGAGCCAAAGAGGCCTGCAGAAGAGAGGGTGGGCAGCATTCTTCTTCTGTAAAAAGCTGCTCCCGAAGCATTCTCGGAGGGACCTCCAGAAGCTCCCATTTATTACCTCGTGCAGCGTTACTCGGTTAACTTCCAGCTCCGGGGGGCTCTGGAGCGGTCTCCCGCTCGGAGCTATCCTTCTCTCGCTGTCAAGACAGTTTTCTGTGGGGCTGCTGCTCCAGCGCATTTAATCTTGTTGCAAAAAGAACTGAAGGACTTCAGCTGCTCTAATAAGAACAGCATGCAGTCTCTCAGTGTTCCATTACAAGTGCAGTCTGTTGTCCGGGGATACCCCCAGGTGTCAGCGGTCCTCTCTTCTCACAGAAAAGATGAAAAGTTATAAGAAAAACTGGTGACATTTACAAGTCATGTCATGAAATTAGAGTTTTGCGCGGCTGCCGAAGAGGTTTAGGAGGTCCTTGAGCAGTAACCTTTCATTCTTCAGCTGGAATGGCGTAAATGAGATCAGTTTTAGCCAAAGATTGATCCACTGAAACAACGATCAGCTAAAGTAGCTTCATACAGGGTCAGTCGCGTGTGTGTGGTATAGATGCTCTTGCTCCAAAGGGACTTCCACTAATATGACATCGCTCTCTCAGGCGATGTTTCCAAATTAACTTGAGATACCTCTTCTGTTTGAGGTCAAATTGACCCGCTGATTTAAAATCCAGATGAGGATTTATGTTGAAAGCAAACACTTTTAGCGTTTTCCGCTCAGGAAAGATTTTCGTCCAAACGACAAAGACCTTTGGAGGCTGATTCTTTAATGATGTTCTAAAAGATGACGAGCGGGCCAGCGGGCCTTTGGGCAGTCATTGGCTGGAGCTGTGGGACCCCATGACCTTGTCCCTGTCAGCCACTGGCCTTTGGTGACATTGTAGTTAAGGATCATGCTCTGGTCCTCTAATGTGATTTTAGCATTTTTGGACAAAGGACTCAAGAGCGCGACATTTATCCCCTTATTTGAGCTACGATACATCAGGACAGTGATGTCTGTGAAGGCCAACATGAAGGACTGAGAAGCCAGGTTCTTTGTGGCTTTCAGAATCTTAAAAGTTCCTAAACACCAAGTTGTAGCTTGTGCAATTGTCACAGGTTATGTTCAGGACCCCGGGACCATTTGTCATATCAAGGAGAGTAAGTGCATAGATCTGTGATTGAGGTGAAAATTACTCACATTTTCCAAGAAACAAATAATAGTTGACCGGGTGAAATGGACCTGAACAGTGTCAAAGCAATATATAGATCAAGAGGGGGGGGGGTTGCAAATGTTGGATGTACTTATTAAGCCGGAAGTCAGAGCTTCCATAGAAAAAATATACCTTCATTTTTTCTCTTTCTTTAAATATTTCTTATTCATCTAGAATGTGTCAGTTTGACCTGCAACATAACAGGACTGTTAATGATGAGAGGTGGAATTTGGCGTGATTCACCAAAGTCGACCGAAAACTAGCGATGCAAAATATAAAAAAATCCACGGGGATATACTGGACTCTTGCGAGGCTGGCTGAGTTCAGAGTCAACTTGATCCCTCACGCTCTGATCTTGCTTCAGAAACATTATGTAAATTTAATGGAGATGCGAACAACGCCAGAGGCTGCCTATGTGATACAATCATCAGGCATTGCAGAGTTATGTGGTGGAAAGATTTTTGAAAAACCTATATTGAATTAGATTTGACTCAATTCAATGCACATACCTGCCGTGCGAGGGGTTTTGATTTCATAAGGGGAGTATTTTTATTTTCCATGTTTAATCTTTCAAAAGGCAGTGGGATAGCTGTCAAAGAGCTGACCAGTGTAGGGTAATTTTCTGTGTAGTCCTCTCGAAAAAAAGATTAGATGCATTGCATGAGCTGAAATAGAGCTGAAGTTAACAACTCAGAAGAATCACATATGTTCAATATCTCATTTGGCCTTTTCAGAGTCAGCGTTTCCCTTCTTGAGGTTCTTCACGCCCTTGGTATGCTTGTTTTCTGATAAACTTGAAGCAAAATGGCTGATCACTGCTCGTTGTCAGACAGCCCTGAGATTAGAGCGAAACGCACATTGATTTTCAGGATTCAGTCAACAATCCTCATGCAATCAAGCTTCAATCGACAAGCAGGTGATATCCAGACAACTAGAAAATAGGGAGCTTTCAGCAGGAAACAGTTAAAGGGGACATATGCAAAACCAAGTTTTAATCATTTGATTATGTACATTTGGGACTGTGGAGGGCCTATCAGCAGGCAAAGTGTGAAAAAAATGACTCAGTCATATTTTTGTGGGCTGCCTCAGTCTCAATACAGGAGATAAATCAGGAGCTTTCAGGAGTTGGTAGTTTATGACGTCATTAGCTCTAGCTCATTATAATATTCCAGCCTTTCACCTGCATGTTGCCACCCACCTCAGATTATTCCGCCTATCTGTGCTCAGCCATTGTCCCTACCAGCAAGAAAGCTACCTGACGTGCGTAAGGAAAAGCAACACAACTGTTCTGTGCTGGGCTGCACAGAACAGCACAAAGCTCTACACAATATCCCTGTCTCCGAAGAGTTACGAGCCCAGTTGAATAATTTTATGAACAACGGAAATGTCCCGGCTAGAGTCGGCAAGAAGCTGTTTTTTTTTCGGCAAACCACTTCACCGGGGACTGTTTTAGGAACCTCGGTCAGGACTGGCCAAAAGACTGTTGCTGATAGAGGGAGCAGTACCAACTATCCGTTGCAAGACGACAGACACAGAAACCGTGAGTATATTTGAGAATTTACGCTTTGTTTTTCATTGTTGGTGTAAAGTTAGCTAATACTAACAGCTGTTAGCTGCTGGAGCCGCAGTGAAGCTAACGTAGTTATTGTTTGACAATGTGTGCAAGAAGAACATTAAACTTATATGGTGAGGTTAATTTAAGCCAGCTGGTCTTGTTGCCGTCTACACTGAACAACTTCTTCGCTAGCTCCTTCTTGTTCAGGGTCTGACTCTGGTTCAAACATATAAGGTTGGACCGAAAAGTTTCCTCCAGCTGCCATGTTTCTCCCAGAGTTCACGTTCAGCTGTTGTCATGGTAGCGTGAGCGTGCTGACGTCGGCACACCTCCCGGAAGAAGTGGGTGGACTGCCTGTGTCTCATTTGCAATTAAAGAGACAGGCACTCAAAACCGAGAGCTCTGAACAGGGCTGTTTTGGCAGGGTGATTGAACTGCTTATGGTATTTTGACCAAAGCTTGTCACAGACATTACATTAAGACACCAGGGAACTAGGTTAACTTGTTGAAATAGGGCATAATATGACTCCTTGAAGATAGGCCAAATGTTTGCTATAAGGTGGGGCATTTTGGCTTGGTGTGTGCTCTGTGGCCCAGCCTGGTTTGACCTGAGGTTCCAAACATCTGCGAGGTTTGTTTTTTTGAGTGTTAGAACCAACATGGCGTTCAGTCATGTCTTTTCAAAAATTCGAAGAAGAGATTCCCTGCTGCCTTTTTTTCTTGTTCATGAACGGGTTAACACCAAAGCTGGGATTGTGCTCCTCTCTGACGTATTTTATTTACAATCTTATTTGCATTTAAAAAGATACAGAAAGGGGTGTTTTGTAGAGATTTTTTTGTATTGCATGTATACTTATGGAACACCTTGTAAGCAGGCAACTAAAACACGTTAAGCCTTGTGCAGCCGTATGCTTTCAAATATTTATCATTGCTGCAGTTCTTGTGTGTCCTTATCTGTGAAACTAATGACCTCAACCAAAGAGCTTCAGTCTTTTTTCTTTTGTTTGTTAAAGCAAGCAAACACAATTTTACTCTGAGCCAGCAGAATCAAAAATGACAAAGTAACCCTAAATCCTATCTGAAGTGAATGTAATACATTTGCATGTAAAGCTCAATGCTAACCGACTTTGTGCAATTGTCCAGCATAATACGCACATTAGAACATGTAAACGATGCTGCCTGATAATGTTTAGCTCACCCGTTCTGCTATGCGGTGGTGCTGCACCATCCAGCCGGCCTCTCTCTTTCACTCTCTCCACTCGAGTTGAAACGTATACCCTTGTAGAAATTGTGGGATTAGTCTAGACAAACGGGAGCTTTATTGAACACCACAAAGCAAACTGATTCTCCAGCAGCATCCAGAGACGCCGTAATGGTTTTAGCCACCATTCCGAACAAGCTTTCAAAAGCAGAAAGAACTGAGAGGCTAATGGAAAAATCCCTTTGTGGCAGCCAGAAATCAGCACAAATATCAATACAATAGAGATGAATCTCAGCAAAGTAGCCGCTCGATGGCACTTTGCAATCAAGGTGTCATGATTATCTAACAACATAAGTTTAAACTGTAATATCATTGATATCCGACTATTATCGACTTTCCTTTCTTTTTCTTTTTTCAAGTTTCAATACTTACAAGCCCTACTTTGAGGCAGATATTACACACACAACTAATTTTATCCTCCACTGTGTGTTATGAACAAATGCAGGAACAAATCAATCATCATTCCTGCTCTGGCTCTTTCACTCTTGACTGTTGCCATCTACACTACAATCTAAGTGAGATGTGGCAGCCGCGGGGCTGTGCTCGCCTCACCTCGCTGAATCATGATGTATGATGTTTATATAGCCATAAAATCCCCTCCAGAGGTGAAATGCTCACTGCTTCCCCTAATTAAGAGCAAGCAGACATAAACATAGGCACAACCCCGCACGGAACACACACACACACACACACAGGCACGCACACAGGAAAGCAGATAAGCACCATAATCGCCGCATGATTTAACGCTGACATAGACACATGGGATCTGGAGCACGGTTCCAGAAAAGTGCACAAACAAATAGTCTATTAGATTACACACTTTACTACTTTTCTTTTTTTTTCCTCTGGAAGATGGAAGGGTAAAAATCAGACTTATTTAGAACATCAATTTCCACACGTGAAAGCATAAAAGGAGAAAGTGTTGAAGTGGCAGATGTCTCCCCTGCTGCTCTTTAAAAATCATGCCCATAATGGGAACTTTCTGATCAATAACCTCACTGTTATAGTCCCACATGGGTAATACTGGCTGTCTATCTCTTCACCTCAGTGCAGGGGAATGCAGGCATGCAAGGACAATAAATGTAGGTACAGAGTAATATAAATGTAAATATATATATATGCGGATGGGAAGATGTTTATGCAGCCATGATTTTGCTGTCATAGCTTGCGGCAAACTACGCGTGCAGCCCATATAGAAAGTGCAGACACATCTCGACACGCGTCCTCAAAGGAGCGAGTCCAGTTGAGAAACAGCCCACTCTAGATTAAGTTGTCACTGGAGCCGAGGGCCACAGTCCTCGGGGGTTGTCTTATCCCCGAGCAGATTGGCCTGCTAGCCGCTCCTCGTTATTTAGTGAGCTCTTATCTGGCTCTCGGTGCTCAGGCAAGTCAAACATGAATGGGCACACAGCTGCTGCTATCGCCAGCACCCCTGCGAGAAAACAGCCACTTGAAGCAGCCCTCATCTGATAGGCTTAATTGGGAAAGAGAAATATTCTTCTCGGATTTAAGAAACTAGATGTACTATTCCACCCAAGACGTTCATGCTGCAATGGCATAAAAAAAAACATATTATTGAGATAATATGTTGGCCAAAATAAAATGATGCATAATAAATGGAGAAGTGTCCGCGGGCTGAGAAAAACTCAGGCAGGGTAGAGTGACACGCTCAAAAATAGATGAATAACAGGAGTCGATTTCTGGCCCCTGAGGTACTTTTCAACTCACATACCCCGTAGGACTAACAGCTGGAAATTGAGACACATTCTTGCCCTTTCTGAGGATCCGTTCCCTAATAATTATCTTCTTTGCTAATATTAGACAGATAGATAAAAAAAGAAAAAGAAGAATAAATCAATAGTTGTTATTCTAATTGATAACTTCCTTTGGAGGTGGTGAAACCACTTGGGAAAATTTTACACGGGCACCATGAGGACTTTTTATGGCACATCAACACACTCTGATGGACACTGTCAAATTGATGGGTTTCTGAAAGTGCTTGCACAACAGATATTTAATCCATCCATCCATCCATCCATCCATCCATCCATCCATCCATCCATC
>JABUIW010000010.1:2350912-2362497 GCA_013363375.1 Menidia beryllina
ATCCATCCATCCATCCATCCATCCATCCATCCATCCATCCATCCATCCATCCATCCATCCATCCATCGTTACCGCTTATTCCCTAATGGGGTCGTGGGGACATTTAATACAGTAATAACATTTCAACTATTAATCAATAAATGTTTCAAGGTTTCTGGCTACTTTGACCTCATGAATTAAAGCCATTTTTCTAAAAGTGATTCAGCAAAAGAGTTACCGTTTCATATTAAAAGCTAAAAAAAAAAAAAAAGAACACCCTTGCTCCATCATGACTTTCGAATGCAATGTCTTTCTCTGAGATAATGTTGTCACTCAGTGTCTTCCAACATATGTCATCACGCACTCTTTCCAATACACTTCTGTATTGGCCAGAGATGTTTATGAGGATAAAGGAGGGTGCGGTGGAAGGCTCAGCAGCTCCCATTATTTCATTTCAGACAGAGATACCAGACCAATTCCACAATTTACAACCATGGGATTTGACACTATTACTGTCTGGGGTTGTGGAAACACCTATAACACATTTTCATGTCTGCTGTGTATATCACATCCCTGAAGCCTAAGCAATGAAAAAATGGGCTCTTTGCAGTGGAAAAAAGACACATTTGAAACAATGAAAAGTTCAACTACATAAATCAACACAAGGGGAAAAAGCTACCTTTCATGTATCTTAAAAAAACACCACTTGATAGGCAGTCTAGACATGCAAGCCTGATCTGTCAGGGTTCAGCACATTTTTCTACAATATCACTGTGTACAAGTGGATAGGATGGGAGTCACTGTCAAGAGCAACAGAAGAGCCATCCCTCCCTCCATCTATTCATTCATCCATCCATTTATCTTTTCCCTTTATTCGTGATAGGGTCATGGGGAAGGGGGGCCTGGAGCCTAACCTAACTGTCAACGGGAGTTAACCTAACATGCATGTTTTCGGACTGTGGGAGGAAGCCAAGGTGGGAGAACATGCAAACTCTTTACAGAAAGACAGGATTCTAACCTGGAACGAAGCCCTCCTGCTGTGCGATGACACCAAGGGAAGGGAAGGGCGAAAATAAGCAAAACATCAGTGCTGCCTCTCTTCACTGGAGACAGCCAGTGGATCGAGAAGGGCAGAAATCTGATATTTGAACCTGTGACTTGTGTTGTTGATGCGTTGTAGCTGATGTGGTTGCCTGTTAGCACCTACTGATGCAGCTGCGGTTTGTTGTGTTGTGTTGCATCAAAGAATCAGAAGAATCAGCAAACATGGCCATCTCTGCCCCCTTGTGGTGATAAATCTTGAATTTGCTGTGCTACTGCTCATAAATCTGCTCATCAGACACGTGTCAAATGCTTCCTCCCTCCCATTAAATATGAATACACTAATTCTGGCTTTGACATATTAACCCCATAGTTGCAACAA
The DNA here is from genome assembly GCA_013363375.1 of Menidia beryllina. Classification (NCBI taxonomy): domain Eukaryota; kingdom Metazoa; phylum Chordata; class Actinopteri; order Atheriniformes; family Atherinopsidae; genus Menidia; species Menidia beryllina. The sequence goes on from JABUIW010000010.1 coordinate 2,352,315, forward strand.
GTAATCAACGTCCACACAATTGTTCTCGCTGTGTCAAAAATCAATCACTGCTTGGGATTTAATGGGCTTCAAGGTGAGTTTGCCATTTAATAATACATACAGAGTTGTCATTCCTAATATAGTTGGTTCAAAGAATTCCATAATACACACACACACACACATATATATATATATGTTATTGTGCTTATGATTTACTAAACAGGTGAAATGCACCTTGCAGAAACTATCAGATTAATGAATTGTTTTTCTTTTTTGTAGTGGTCTATTTAATAATTTTGCATTTATCTATTAGGGAAGAAACTCTGCAGTACCCGCAATACAGCCCAAAAAGCTGGTGCTTTAAATTGCAAGACTAAAAATGACACTGATAAAAAAAAAAAGAAGACATTTAAAGTGTTATTCATTGTTGGCACTTATGAACTGATCATTGATTGAATGTTAAAAAAGACTGATGGCTCTGAAAGCTGTGAAAGCTAAAAGCTGGACTTCAGAACCTGTGTAAATTTAATTAACATCACGCATCCCCTGTAGGATTCAGAACTCCTAGAAACAGACTGTTGATTCTTATTCCATTTGGCAAAATGCTTTTTTTCCCTCTTTTTTTTTCACGAAAAAAATAAATGAAATGCAAAAAGGCATTTGAGGACGAAGGCCCTTCGGTTTTGTGGTAACACTCGACGCATTTAACTTCATCAGCAGAGAAACTGCATTTTTTCTCCGACTGTGTCGGCTTTCACCTTCCAGCTGTTTATCTTCCATGAGTCATAACGTGGAGGCTTAAGTCTGTTTTTCTTTCTTCCTCTAATTGTCAGCTCTGTTTTGGTAGTGGGGCTGAAGGCGATAATAGACTTGATTGGGATGTTACCGGCCCACTCTCCTCTCTGGTCCGCCTCGCTCTGCTGTCCGCGCACAATGGCGGGATGTGATGTCACGCGGTGCCGGCCCTGGGGGCCGGTGCCTGTCTGGGCCGGGGGCCTTGTGTTGACCAGTGATCCACAAAACCAAGAATAAGTGCAGTTGGTCTCCTGCAACCAGCAGGAGAGGAAAGGATGGATTTTCAGTCAGTATTTGGAGCATGGGAAGCACGTCTCTTTATGCATTCAAACGTCTTGCAAACGTCTTTTTTTTTCTACATGAATGTTGTTTCCTGGGAGAAAAGCGCTGTGCTCATTTGTCTTTGACATTGAAGTATTTTCTTTGTTTTTGTTTTCTATGAAGGTTCTGAGAATAGCTTGACCCCTTTGGTTTACTGACCAGCAGGCACATTAGACATTTGATATAGACAAGCCATCTCCATGGAGACTCAGCTGCTGAAAGATGAATAAGGAGGTGTTTACTTTCCCAAAAAACGTAGAATTCAAGAAAACGGCTGAGACAGAATTCTCTGCGTGTTCAAAAAGCTCGGATCAGGGAACTTTAAAGGTTTTCTACCTGCAGGGCTTGGCGGCCGCCCGCTCACCCCAAAGCTTGCCACCGGTCCGGGTCCGGACCCCGGAGAAAACCGAATTTCATGGGTGACGCCACAGATTCGGCATCAACATTTTGCTTGGCGTGCTTCCAGTGTCATGAACTGTGGGGAGTGGGAGGGAAGGGAATGGAATGAGTGCGGGGAAAGAAAAAAAAGAGAGAGACCAGGAAAAGAAAGCTAACATTTTTAACTTCTGCGGTGCGTCACAGAGATGTATGGGCCTGTCTGCGGAGGGCAAAGGTATCCAGAAAGAGATGTATCCTCTACCAGGATGAGCTCCTAATATCATATATTACATACCCCCCCCTCCATGTTGTCCATGAGAAGTAGTAAATATCTCCTTGTCTATTTTACTAGGATTTTTTTGTTGCTTTTCTTTTCCACATGCATAAACACAAGAGGCCAACATGCAGCGCACATGGGTGTGTGTGTGAGTGTGTTTGAGCGAGCCGTTCCTGGTTGAGGGACTGTTGATTCAGCTGGAGTCTCCTGAACGCCTGACAGCCAACTGACATCCTCTGTCACTGGGCGCCGCCATGCAATCATGACTCAATAAGCCGAGGAAATCTGGGGAAAGCGAGGGAGTGTAAAAGAAAGAAAGAAAAAAAGAGCACACACACACACACACATCGGGCTGAGCAGAGTGGAGAGCAGCTGAGCAGAGGTTAACCTGCCTCGGGGGGGGGGGGGGGGTTGTGTGCTCGGGAGCCAAAACTTGGACTTACATCCAGGACCTCCCCGGAGATCACAGCATGTACGATTAAGATCGGGTGGAGACCGGCCAATGGCAAGAGGCAAAGCATGAGTCCGCTGTACCTGTGGTAATGAGATCTGTGAGAAGGTCGATTTTGATTAACGATAAACAAAATGACAACAAAGCTGACTTACAGTCTAAAGACAGAGCTGAAGAGAGCCTAAAATGATTTATTTCACTCTGGGTGTAAGAGTTATTTTGTATTGTTCTAATTGTCACGCTGGCAGTTGTAATTATAGGGGCCAAAAACACCAACAAAACAAGAATCTTACAGCAGGGTTGTAGAAATGTAGAAGTTGAGGTCTAAATGGAGAAAATGGTATATGTGTAAAAAAAAATATTATAAAATTAATTATAATTTGTTTTATAGTCAATTGAATGATAATCATCAAGCTATAAAATGGGTTAAAAATAAAGATGATATACCATTTATTTGTTATTTAAAAAAGGAGGCCCTGTTTTTAACTTTTTAAATTAGTAATGGACACACCCCAACTTTTCACTGGCATTTAATGTGGAAAAGCAGGAAACCATCAGATGCGTGACCTTTCCCTCTGAAAACTGAAAAGGTTGCTTTTTTCCCAGCCCATCTCCATCTCTTAAACACATATATGCTTTTTTTATCTTCATAGAAGTGGAGTCTGGCTGTTGTATGGCATATTTATTCAAGTAATCCAAGTTATCTGTTATATGGATGAAGGTACTCTGATTGTAAAATGTAGGTGTAGAGTTAGACTTAGACAGCCTGGGAAGCATCCAACTGAACAAAACTGAAGAAACATTTTCATCCTTAAAGAATAAGCTTGCTTTATGTTCATTTGATTTAATAATAATCAATAATTAAGTACCTAAACCCATCCGGCAGACGGGATGACAAACACTGCTGGCAGCTGACTTTGTAAAGGAAGAATGGCAGCTGTTGGTGCCTTTTTTTCTTTTTCTGACATGTTTCCTTCCTGCTTTGGCTGCTGCAGCTGTGTTGCTTCTCAGCATACTAGACATATTTGTACAATGTGCGTGAATGCGCAAATCCAGAATATGAAAACTTTTTTCTCAGTACCACTTTGTGAGATTTCCATCTCCATGGTTTGTCTAGCCTGAGAGGAGATCGCTATGTTTCAATGACTTTACAAATTACTATACATTCATTTATGTGAAATATGTGTGAATACTAACCAAGTCCGTGGCTCATTTCTTCCCTTTCCACAAACTTTAAATCCAGAAAATTTGGTCATGTTTAATGTTCCAGAAGAGATTTCATAAAGTTTTCAAATTATTCTCAAATTTTCTTAACTTCAACACCTCTTTTCAAACATATGTAAAGAAATCAAAGAACTTAATGTGTTCTCCTCCTCAAGTTAAGTATCTAGCTTTTAATAATTTGTAATAACCCTACATAATGAAAAAAAATATGTTAAATGATGAAATAAATAAGATAAATAAGTTGAAATTTTTGATTTTGGATGAAAATGCTGTGGACACAAGCATCTCTTAAAAATGTCCATGTAGAAACTAAAATAAGACTGAAAGGAGAATACATTTTTTCTTGTGTCCTGAGCTTTAGAAGAGCAAAGAGCAGTAAGATTATCCTCTGGGGTGTGCTGTGATCAGAGTTAAATGATCAAACTGACGCCTTTGTCAAGTTCTGCTAAAGGAAAACCTTTTAGCTTTATATAACCTCAACGAGAAGAAACAAAGGTGATTTTACCGGAGAAGCCCCTTGAACTTGATAGGCTCAAGCTGTCCAGTGTCTTGTGCCTGCAGGCCTTTTTTATTTTTATTTTTTTTAACCCTCCCCTTCTTTTGCCATGGCAGAGAAGCAGTGGAACATTCTGTGGGGGAGGCTGAGCCTTGGGAGCCAAAACAGTGGGTTTGGAGAGTTTTTAACTGAAGATTTGGGTTTTTTTGGAGGACTGAAGGGTTCCCAAAAATGTGGAGCGGAGCATCGCTGGCGCATCACGACCACAGAACATCGACTAGAATGTGTCGCCTAAAAGCCCAGAGCCGATTTTCCCCTCTCCCTCTTCACAAAGCGTCCTCTGGTGAGGCGAGGGCTTAGCCTGAGGTTTCTGTGGCGAGCAACATATGCTCTCTTGATTTCCTTCAATCCATCTACTTTGATGCTGCGCTCTAATGTGGGTGGGAAACAGAGGAGATGTCTCCGCGTGAAGGCCGTGTCAAGGATGAGTGGATTTGCCATGAATTAAGGTTGCTTTAAAAAATAGAAGCGCCGGGGACAGGCTGCGTACTGCCCTAGAAGCGGGGATAGAGTTGGGCCTTACTTCCTCTTAAGTGTCCAAGTGTAAGCCACTCTCAGCAGTCATAAAGAAGACGTCTCCACAAACGAGCCAAAGCGTGTCTTTTTAATAGCGAAAAAGGCAGAGATAAAGAGGCATCCACTGACAGGCGTGAAATATCTGCCCGTGAGAGAGCTTCAGCTCTAAGATGACCTATCTCACCACCGAGAACAAGTAGCAATTATTCTACAGAAAGGGCCACGATAGGGCAGGATATGGGAGCCCCGCTTGTTAACCCTTGCCGTTCTAAGTTTACTGCCACTGAGGGTAGAGTTCACATGGATTCCACCCTCAAGGGCTGTTTTTAGATTCATATATCACACAATACGTCCTTGTTTGAATTGCGTTCAAAATAGAAATTTGGCACTGCATCTTAAAAGGAAACCCTTTTTTAAGAAACCCCGCTGTAAGAAATGTCACTTCATTTCCACGTCCACAGTTAGATCACATTGGTGGGACTCGCTTCCCTGTCTCTGCTCAAAAGCATCCTGTCCTTTTAAAACTCTAAGACTGGATTATATAAATAAATGTCCCCTTGTGACAGATGTTTCTTTTTTCTGAAGTCTTTAATAAGCGAGGAACCATATCGTTCCACTTAAGTATCACTATTTTTGATAGAAAGCTTCTAATTATCAAACAGCAGTAATGTGCTGTCACTTTTTCCTTAATATGTAAAAAAAAAAGCCTATTAAACCACCCATCCCCCCGCCTCCTCCAGCAGGAATTGTCCCCATGTCACCTCGTCTCCTCATTGGATTAATATTCATGCAGCCCAGATTATGAGGCAAGGCTGGAATACTTATGAAGCGACATTCAGCGCTGCACCAGCTGGACTCTATCCCATGTCTCACCACCAAAACAAGAAAAAGAAAGCCACATGACATCAGACCCCTCAGGATTTTGGGCTGAGGACGCGCAGACTGGAGCGGGGATGATCTCCATCAGCGCTAATGATGACAAATGAGCGGGCCGATGGAATTTTTGGGATGATCGGCACAGAGATGCGAAAACAAGGCTGGAGTTCATGTACAGTGCCTTTATGAGACTCCTGGGAGAGCAGTGATTACAAAATGAGTGCGTACTCCGTTTGTATCCACCACCCCCTCGAATATAATAAAGCAGAGGAAGCAGTCATGTGCAAAGTTTGTCAATTCTCTACAAAACTTCTTTGCGTCAGGCCTCTGACACGGTTATATATATTTTACGGATGATAAAACCAATCCACACTCTCATAAAAGATTCATTATAGTCTCTGTTTAGATCATTATGTATTCTCCGAACCTTTACTGAAGTCCACGCGCTATAACGTGGTGGTTGGTGGTCAGTGGCTCCACCCAGGCGCTGGAGCACTAACATGCCACATCGTCCTCCTTTCTCAAGTTTAAAAGTAGCACCGGTTTCCCAAATCCTCTTGGCACCTTATGTTTGTGAGACTCCGTTTATTGACGGTAAATTTATCCCAGGGCCCTGTTTAACCGGGAAAAGAAGCCGTAATGAGTGCACAACATGCAATTACTCTTTTAAACTGCTTTGTTATTGTACTTCTCGGTCTCCTGTCGGAGTTAGCGCGTTTGCTTTTTACGGGCACTACGTAGCGACCGAGCTCTCACATGCACTTTTTCCTCTTCCTGTGTTTTAATGAGGGCGATGTGAAATTTTCTGTAAAGTTTTTTTTTATTGGTTCTCACGGTGAGACATCTGCCTTGATTTGATATGACTTTTCTTGACCCAAACTCTTTGCAACATATAGCTGGGTAAAAGCTGTGGGCGGATGTCGCTGTTGTGTCACAGCAGAACACGTCACAGGTGTCCAGTGTCATCACGCATTTGTAATATCACCTAGTAATACAAGTTTTTTTTTTTTGCATGACAGAGCTGTACAGAACATAAAGGAAAACAGAGTTAAATAGAATGTTTCTGTCATTCAAGTAACTACAAGTATCTATACATGAGTACATATGTATGTACTGTTTATTTTTTAACAATTTTATCATTAAACAGACAGATATATAAGTATATGTATATATATATATATATATATATATATATATATATATATACACACATATATATACACATATATATACATCTTGCTTATATATATATATATATTTATGTCTTGCTAAGCAGTTTACCGATTTCAGTTTCCATGAACATTGTTGGTTTGGCCACAAACAAATACAGCGGAGTGAGGTAGAAATCTTAGTACTTGGATATAATTACCAAAAATGGACCTAAATTCAAAGACCACAAATGTATGAACTTATTAATTTCTTAATACCTTACACACAATGGCTACCTATCTTGACAAGCATAAGGACGTTTCCTCTTCAGCCGTCTTTGTTCAGGCCAAAACCCAGACGGAGCGCTGTGGTTTTCTGGTTTTGCCGCTTCACGCCCTTCAGAAAGCGCCGCCATTAATGCCACCAAACCCCAAAGCATGTGTCATTTTTGCCACAGGCCCCAAATAACAACAACAACTGTCTCCCTGCTTCCAAATGAATCCATAGCACGGCGAGAACTCCATTAAGCCCCGGAGAAGTTCAAAAGCCACCAGCCTTTGTCCTAAAAGTCGTGGGGTAATAATGAGAATCTGCCAGCCTGCTCTACTCTGGGCCTCGAGAGTGAAGCAGGTAAATATTTAGCGAGGACTGTGATTGCCGCCGGCCATGGCCTATTCATCTCTGTCACAGGGTAGTAATAACGAGGAAGGGAAAACAGGAGAGCTCGCTCTGCAGTAAAAACCCAGTTTGCAGTGGATCAGTACAATTGACTTCATCCCTTAACTGCTCACTAATGAGGCTGTTTTGAATTGACGCAATCCGGAATGGTTTTAACCCTAATATCCACCGATGTAAAGTTTTTTTATGTTCACTTTTACTTTTAATAGTTCAAATAACGCTGTTTTGTGCTTATTGGCGATCCAAATCAAAACAGGCCGCCGGAGCCTGCGAAAACTTTTACTGAAACGGACTCGCCTGTTTTCCATTAGCAGCGCACAAGTAGCTCTGTGAACCGCCAAGAAAAGAAGGGGAAAAAAAAAAAGACGAAGTTTCAGCCGGGTCCATTAAAGATGGATCACTTCAAATGGTGATGCAAGCTACAGCGGGTGACTTTTCCTGGAGGCTCTTACAAGGTACACGGTAAATATACATCTGTGTAAACAAGCATGACTGACAGCCAGAGGGAGCGTCATGGGACCGTAATGAGGAGGAGTGGGGGAGCAAAGGCCTCCATATGTGGATAAACACCAGAGGGGTGGGATGTGTCCTGCCCTGCGTGGTCTGCCTCTATGGACAGAAGGGAGTCTATGTTTAACTGTCGGACGGGAGAACGGGAAACGCGGGCCGTCGGCGGGGTCAGCGGGAGAGGCTTCGAATCCTGCCTTGTGCTCTCGGGCCTACTTCGGAGACAATGTGGACAATAGGGGAAGCACCTCGCCCTGACCCCCGGGGGCCCGTACCACCCGGCTGTCCCCCAAGAAGCCAAACCCCCTTCCCACGAATGATCCGTCATCCACAGACAGGGCAGACATCACTGGACACATTGTGCGGGTCATCCATCCCATAATGACGATGAGAACAAACTGTATGATTTGGGTGGCGGGGGGTCAATTATTCAGCCCTAGATAGTTTGATTTCTCTGCGAATAGGCATCCTGGACTGGCTTGTGATGAATGGGCTCGATGAGAGCGAGGACGCATGTTCCACAGGCCGACACATTTGCTTTCAAGTCACACTTTGCTTTCCATGGCAAGCCATGGACTATAAAACCGGCAACAAAAATTTCATCACGCTGTAAAGAAAAAAAGTAAAGTCGTTAATCACCTTCGATGGGGGGTCAAACATAGTGTTACTGTACCAAGCTGGTCTTTTGCCAGCTCATATTAGTCATTTATATTACATGCATTCACCGAAATGAAAGTCAGATTTACAAGCGGGTCCTTTTTCTTGCAAAGTGTCCAACGATACCAGCAGCAGATCAAGGTTGCGCAACGTGGATTGATGGAGTCTGCGAGAGTAAAAAAGTCTTTCGCGATTCGTCCATAACCCGATTTTCTGTTAATCTTACAGTCTCGAGCAAAAGCCCTTCAATGCTTTGGAATGTTTCTGCCAAATCAATGTTTTTTCATGTCAACTAAATGCAACCTGTGAATGACTCAATAAAAACAGTGCCAAACTAAGTGGGAAAAAACAAAACATAACGTGTAAGTCTGCCCAGGAAGTGTTGTGTCGTATCTTAAAATGCTTTTATATCAGCAGCCTGTCTCAAAGACATATGATATGTTCTCATTTCTTTAGTTGAATCCGTGAATAGCAGCAGAATGACACAGTTTGACGTGCAGGAAACTGTTTTTTTTTTTTTTTTTGGCTCAGAAGGTGGTTCTCAATTAGTTCTAAGTTTAGCAAAGTTCGCAGAGTGGCCTTAAAATATGTAGCGAACTGGACAGTTTGAGGACAAAAGCAATGTCGGGCCTAAATATTCACCGGCATCAGGTGAACGGAATCTGATATCGGTGCGTAAGAACAAAAAAGAAAAAAAAAAGGATGTGATCCAGCTGCTGTTCATTAAAACCTCATCAGAAATGATCTCTACAGAATGTTGACTGTCAAGGGGCTCTCCTTAATGGAAGGAGATGGGGAGGTGTTAAAAATGACAGAAGAAGGGGGGAGAAAATCAGTGGCAACAGGCCAGACGGAGAAAGGAATCCCCCCCTCCCAGAGCCCAAACCACAACACTGATGAAGAGGAGTAACAGCATCCTGCCTGAGAATGGAGTAAAAGGCAACCAAATGGAGAAAGACTAAACCAATCCAGTGAGTCTGATGATGAGATAGATAGATAGTTTGTTTAACACTTATTTAACCTAAACTTTTTGTTGTTGTTGCATCAATTGGCCTGGGAGCCCAGTTTTGCATATAAACTAGGCTGACTAAAAAAAACACACTATAATCTCAGTTTTTTTTTGCAATTTAGCAGCATTTCTATTTATGTTTTTTTGTGTTTTAAGTAATGACTTATCCTGATATAGGGGTGGCAGTTGGCTCAAACTTTTTGTATACTTCACAGGGGAAGCAGTTTGGGATTTCAATTTTTAGCCCTTTGTCAGAGGCCGATGGAAACTGAAACCAAGACCTCTTTTTCAGATGTCCCATTTGAACCAGGGACTAAAACAAACGCTGTCACCGAGCAGTTTTACCGTTTGTTTTTAAGATAAAAGATCATGGGATGTGGCGTAAATGACTTCATCTCAACAGCAGCTCGGTTTCCCTGGACGTGAGAGAGGAAGAAAAACAGGTCCAGCGTATAATTTAGAGCGATTGGCACGTGTCACCAGGCGTGTGGATGTGGCTTGGTGCCGCTCTGAAAAAGTTTAGCAAAAAAAAAAACAAAAAAAGCGGAGGCTGCCCGGACTCTGCAGGGAGGGACTTTTCTGGACGCGCCACATGCGCAACAAGTCCAGAGGCGCACAAATTTGCGCGCCGGCAGTGGACTGACCACCCCGCGTGCAGGCAGCAGTGGACCGTGAGGGAGGGGGGGGAAATCACGATGGGCTGATTCATCCTGACGTCTGTCAAACTGAAAGATTATCCGAAACTTCCAAGTCGTGTCATTGGAGAGATTTTATGATTTTTTTTTTCTTTTTGGTTTCTTTTTCTGAGGC
>JABUIW010000010.1:2367497-2394658 GCA_013363375.1 Menidia beryllina
GGGGGGGGGGGGGGGGGGGGGGGGGGGGGGGGGGGGGGGAGCTGGGAGCTCAGCCTGACAGTTGTGGTGACCTTGGAGCCTATCTTTTGCAATCGCACCATCTCCGCAGAGAGGCCGGCCGCTCAGATCATAGCCGACACCTGTCCGAGGCAATGTGCAGACAGGAGGACACGTCGCTCGGCCCCAGATGCGGGAGGGGGGGGGGGGGGGGGGCTGCGGAGACGAGGGGATAGACCGACGGTAGGGTAAGGACTTGGAGGAAAAAAACACGGGGGGCTGGGAAGCGCTGCTTTGAGTGAAACGTAGCATCGCCTCATAACTGAGACGGAGGCCAATCGAGATAATGGGATTGCCTTAAACGGGCTGATTGGATGTCTGGGGACAGGGGGAGGGGGGGCATTCACAGTGGGTTTTTCCTGTGCTTTTTGCTGGAACATGATCCGTCCACACAGCTTTGAGCTGCGCAGAATTAGCATGCCGTGCGCCTTCACACGGTTTCTGTACTGAACGTATAAATCGTCCATATGGCCTTTTTTCTGAATTTTTCTCCTACAGGTCCAAGTTTGAGTGTTTGAACAATGGCTGTTAACCCCCCCCTCCCCTTTTTTTTCATCAGGATCCTATAATAGTCCGGTCCTTCAAGCCATGTATGGCAAATGCAATCAGAGCGGTTCAGGTCTCCTTGACCTTATATATCTGAACCATTTCGACCACCATTTCTTAGATTTCTCTGACTGTTGTTTTCAAAGCAAATGTCAATCTGTCCATGTTATAGATTTCACGGACAATTCATTTCCCGGACTTACAGAGTGGTGGAGGGCTTTCGGTTGTGGCCACTTCCTCGTTACAACCCCCAGACCCTCAACCAATAACGTTTTCATAAAATATTCTCTAATAATCTACAACTGTTCAGTGTGAACAGTGTTCAGTGTTCACAGAGCCAGGCCGAATGGAAAACGGTATAGACACTGTATATATGAGTATAGACTATAAACCTAACCTCAACCAGATTAAACTGTTGCAAAATGAGTATAAAAGAGATGTATTGCACATAAGAGATATAGCGCAGATAAGAATATTGTACAGAGGGAATATTGCATGGTGATGGGCCTAATCAGGGGTGTGGGCTGTTACTCACCGTTAGCTAACACAAGTGACAAGCTTCTTCTTTTATTAACTGCATCCCTTCTAGTCTTGATTTGTGATTCCCCCCATGACGCCAAGCCCATCAACGGCCCTGAACTGCCTCCGGCCCGCGGGAGAGGGGGAATAAAAAGAGAGCATCTGGGGTTTAAAGCCATCTCCAGATGTGCAGTATCCTATTCCCTTCGGGGTTTCCATTCGCCGTCATCGTCATTTCGGACGCAGACCACGCAGTATCACGACGGAAGCGATCACCATGAGGCCGTAGGTGGCTGCGGGTAAAAAAAAAACTAACAAAAAAACTTGGAATGCTGCTTCTAAAAGCAGGTGGACGTAGGACGAGGTGCTAAACACTGCGATAACACACGCAGAATGTTCAAGCAGATCCCAGCTAGATATCGATCTTTGTTTGTCTCGCATGTGAGGCCATCTCTTTTATTATTATTTTTTTGTACCCCCAAGACTACATTTCTCTATTTTCTCCCAGCTGCTCCTCTGTTGTTCTCTCCAACTCTGTTATTCTCTCAGTTACTCCTCGGGGGCTTCTTTCCATCTTCTGCCAAGGTGCCGTTTGTGCTCTTCCCCCTCTTCAGAGTTCTGAGTACTTAGGCATGAATATTTCATGGCGCGCAGAGCCCGTGTGTATACTCCCGCGCATTGCCTCATTGACAAACCTTATCGGCGCCGCGCAGATCAAGACGTCGAGGTGTAAAACGCATTAACGGATATGACAGGCCTTTGCACGCCGGGCCTGCTCACCGGTCTACAGAGACGCGACCAAAATGACCCAGAGAAAAAAAAAAAAATTAAAAAACGTTGCATCTCCTGTCGCACAGTGAGGAGTCATCCCGATCTCTCTCTCTCTCTCTTTCTCTCTCTTTCGCTCTGTATGCTTCCCTCTTCTTTCTCCTCTGACTAAAAAATCAAAAGGTTCATCTTTAGACGTGTGCCCTCTCCAATATCAGCCATCTCAGCTAAATACTTTTCGATGACTTTTCTCCCCTCAGATAGCAAAAGGCCGGGGGGGTCTGCTCCCCCCGTTTCCCTGGTCGCTTTCAAATCCTGCTTTATCAGTGTTTCTTCTCCGAACAGAGCAAACGCCCGGCTGGCTCGCCCCTGAGAGAAGAACGCTGACTTTTCCCCGGAGAAAAAAGAATAAATCAGAGGCTCGGGGAGGTCGCGACCCATGTGGGAAAGCCTACGTCTATGAATCGTTGCTGTAGGAAAAAAAAAAGAAAGACAAGAATGTGTTCGGGACGTAGAATTATTAGGTCAAAGATAAACACGGAGTTGGCCACAGACACTTCACTTGCTTGGCTGCTAGACCGCTGAATAAATACCGAAGTCGCTTCAGGAGTCATAAATTTGAGGGAGCGGGGGGAGGCCGGCTCAGAAACATGTGGCCTCCTCGCCCCGACTCGGCCTCCGACGCGCCGATTAAAACCCCCGAAGTGTGCTGCCTCTGTCTCCTCCTGTGATCTCAGTGGGGAGCGTATTAGCTCTCTTGTCCATCTGGCCGGAGCCCTGGCAGCCCTTTATTAGGGCTTCGCGTGGGTCTGTGTGCGTATCTCTTGTCGGCCAGTGTGAGTCGGGGAGTCGGGACGGTTCGCTTTTCCGTGTGTATTTATGTAAGCCTCGGCGGGCGCCAGCTCATTAATTTGTCACTCAAAATAATCACTTCACCTTCTCTGTAAGTTTCTAACCTTGTGTGAGGTGTTTGGCTGCCCGCCGGAGATAACAGGGTTTTACGGTGCAGATTTGTTTGCAAAATGATGGTCGAACAGGCTTTGTACGGGGTTTGAAACCTCTTGACAGTCACCGTTTTACAAAGTGGCATCTGGTCATACCAAACCGGCCTGTGAGGAACTCAAAAAGGGAGTCATTTGGTCTAATTATGGTAAGCGTAGCTGGATAATAATTCATCTGACTTGTAATGAGCTCTGGAACTGAGTTTGAGTGTTCCTGTTTTGTTTTTATTTTTGTTTCGACTTGTCCATATCCGAGTGGTACTTCTGATGGTCTAACTCTAAGTCTGGAACGAGTTCTTGAAAATTTCTAAGAAACCAATGCTTATTGAGTTTCACAGTTGACTCATTATTGTAAGGGCCGAGTGAAAAAAAGAAAAGAACACTAAGCCTTGTAATATAAATTGACATTTTTTGCATGACAATTTTTATTTTTAAACGGTCTAAATCTTTTAAATCTGCCAGGTCGAGCATTTGTTTGCGGTGGCTGAACTTCTCACCCTTATGACAGTGCCGATGTCAATGGTATGTTTTATTCAGCGTTCTTCATTCCCTTTGGTTTTTAGCTGACGAAAAGGCAGCCTAGATGCCACAGAGTTGCGCTTTTTATTTTTCTCCAACACATCATTGTGGGAGCACAGGCGTTGACTTGGCTTGACAGTTTTTGCTGGCGTGCCGCCAAACCTGACCACTTCCATTTTTGACATCTATATATACCAGACGCAAACTGGTCAAAAACAAAGCCGAGCGTTTGAAATCCAAATGTTTTTCTCTGAGACGCATGCTATCTGAGCCGTGGTAGACGGCACACAGAGCCCCACTCAAGTTTGCAGAAGCACTGAAAACAAACCCCATCGGAATGAACGGCTAAACAATACACAAGCCTTCCCCAGGCTGCTTTATTTTCTGCCAAATGAAGCGTGTTTTGCTACCCTTGCCTGCGCTCGGTGGCCGGGCACGGTACCCCGCTGTGGCTCAAGAGTCAGCCGCTGTAATTAGTATTAAGCCTGGATAAATACTTCCCCTTCAATCCACAGCTATCGGCCGAGCTGTTTTCCAACATATGTGACACCAGACTGAATGAAAACAATCACACAACATGCCGTTCATGTTTTTTTTAATGTAAGATTAATAGGAATATGGTATTTTGGTGTAGTCTTAGAAAAAAAAATACACAACTTTAGTTGTACAGTTATGTATTTGTGTGAAGCTCCTGCTGAGTGTATCTGAGTGTATCCAACCCATGTTTGTTGTTATGTCCTTAAAAACCCCAGACATTCTTTGTTTACTGCACAGTGGGAATTTACAGGTGGACTCGTCCTGTTCCGGGCTTAGAGGGTGGAACATAGAAAGGCTGCTGAAGTATGTGCGAGGTCAGACCCAAAGAGATCAGAGGTTCTGAATGTTTATGATAGTTTACGTTTTGAAAATGACTGCACGGCTCCTTATAATTGCCCCAGCGAATGGCATGTGTGCGAGCTATTTCTGTTCTTTTATAATAATATACCGTGGCCGAATGTCTCTGGTGCGTGGCAGCCGGGCTGGTTTCTAGGACGGTGACTTTCTAGTTGGGTCTCACAGAAATATCCCAGTTATGCTGTGGAGGGAGAATGAAAACCAGGACTCTTTTTTTTTTAGAGGGAATTGACATGACTATCATCAACAATCTGAGCCTCCAAGCCAAAGACCGCAGTAAACTCAGCCTCGGAGTAATGGAATTCAGAGCGATGGCGAAAGATTGTATTCATTACAGATTAATTTGCTCATTTCTTTGTATCTAAGATGTCATAAAATATTGAAAATGGCATATTGGAGATGTCCTTTTTAGTCATATTCAAACGGCAGCTCTTATTCCAACCGGTTTCAGATGTGGAAAATGAAAACGGGATGATAGCCTTAGAATGGTTTCACATTCCTTTTACTACATTTGACTAGTCAATTGATAACGGTAAAGATGCAGACGTTTTGGGCAAACCAGCAAAATATCAAAACAACAGAAAGAAATACAATTAAGGAGCATTGAGGCCAGTATATTATATATAGTAAAGTGATGACATAGTCCATTTGCTGCAGCCCACAGACACAATAGTGCATATCTGTGCACTCCCCCCTCCCTGAAAGCGGCTTATCTACAGAGAACATAATTGCTAATGTAAATAGACAGCTGGATGGCTCCTCCAGAAGTTTGTCATGGGCTGTTTACATAACGTTCGATTCTGTTTTTCCTGCGATTTCCTGGATGTTACGCAGAGGCCTGGGAGAGGCATGCCGGGCCTGGCCCGCAGACACACACACACGCGCACACACACACACACACACACACACACACACACACACACACACACACGCCCACACACACACACACACACACACACACACACACACACACACACACACACACACACACACACACACACACACACACACACACACACACACACACATACCACTGAGCACGCTTGAGTTTGCACAAACAGAAGCTGCCTGTCCCTGAGAGCTAGGTCTGTCCAGAGAGGAGAGTTGGGGGGGAGTGGGCCATCTTCATTCCATCACACTACCCCTATGTAGCCTCAGATCAAGCAGTTTTTCAAAGTTTGACGTGTAGGATTTGGAAGTAAAAAAAAAATCTCCCTCTTGGCCTCTGAACGTGAAACTATTATATCTGTTTTTTTTTCATTAATTCACTTTGTGAAATATTGATCAATTGACCCGTTAAGCTCTCCAAACTCCCTCTCACCTTGTCCAGACGACTGCGTGCTGGCTTCCATCGGCAGCCTCCTGAGAGCTTTGTGTAGTTTATTCATGTCTGAAACAACAGCGCTACAAATCCCAGACGCTCGGTTGCTTTTGGCGCCCCGAATGTTGACTTCTGAATCTTGCAGGCAACATAATTCACGGCGCATATCAAAGCAGCTATTGTCAAACACAGTGCAGCCATTGGGAAGGATGTGGAGCTTCTGGATCTCCCTACGGTGCAAGGCAAATAAATAGCTTTGATAGAGCTGGCAACCGCCGATTCCAGCAAAGTGTGGAGCAGAGGGGTTGAAAACCTGTGGAAAAATTCTGAAAAATAAAAATGAGAATTGAATTGAATCCAAAGGAATATTTCGGGAACCAGATTTCGGTTTCACATTAATGGTGCAGTATGTGCAAGTGTCTGGCACATTACAGGTGTCAGGGTATAAAAGTAGTGATGATAGCCAAGGCATTAGAATAATGAAATATCATTATGCTGATAATACATTGACTCTGATTTTTTTTCAACCATACTAACAGTATTCTGGGGTTTAAGCACAATCAGATCTTTCCTTTCTGTTTTGAATGCAATTCAAATGCCATAAAAGCACTGAAATTGACTTTGACCTATCTAACCATTGGTCCAAGCTTAACACACCCAAAATGCCCCACATGTCCCTAAAGTGTTGTCCTTGAACGGCATAATTCATCACTGGCACATTTGTTTAGGAACGGTGTTAAGAACAAATAAATTGCCTTCGGGAGGTTCTGTGAAAAAAAAAGAAAAAAAAAAAGAAGGAAGGATTGTTCCACCAGTTCAACTTTTAACTAGATTTCTTTTTACCTCCAAAAATTTGGTTCATGCCACCCCAAAAAAAACAAACACTTGTTTAAAAGTAAAGAAAAAAAACACCATATCATCTTCTTCTTAATTAAATACATAGTACATTTATAAGTCTTGCACATGGTGCTGTTCATAAATATTTGTCTGCTTTTGGAAATAGTTCTTGCTGGGATCGTTCACAAACAAGAACCCGCTTGAATAAGATATTTGCAATCTAGACTGATGAACACTGTCAGCTCAAGAGGGAGGGTCAGATGTGTATTGCAACAGATGCCCGACTAACAAAGTTAAGATTTCCCAAACCACGGTCCTCTGCAAAAGAAAAAAATGACCAAGTCACAGTATTGACGCCGATGTTGCTTGTAGCATGGTTCAAATGTTAGACGTTTGGCAGTCTCAGACGCTGGCCAGAACTTGCTGACACAAGTTTACGTCCATCCTGGTGTAGAGAGTGGACTTCCTGTCTCTGTGCCTGCTCATCCTGCTAAGAAAACCCATTTTTCCCAAGTGAGAGGAGGGTATTTTCCCCAGAGAAGACTTTTCTAGTACATGATAAAATAGACAAATCTGCTATTTGTGCATTCCTGTGTTCCTGTGACTGGGGGTGGGTGGGGGGGGGACAAACATGTATCTCCTTTTAGCCTCCGGTTAGCCTGCTTAGTACAGCTTGCTGTGGGATCCTATGGTTAGAGTCGAGTGTAAACATCCCTTGGCCCCACCTAGGACTCTGTTATAATGGAGGGGAGTAATGGCAGATTCCAATTACGCCTCCCTCTTGAAACCTGACCAGTCATTGCCATAACCGGGCTTGTTAAAAAAAGGATGGAAGGAACAGAGGAGCGGTCTGACCTTGAGCGAATCCGCGTGTGTGTGTACGTGTGTGTGTGTGTGTGTGTGTGTGTGTGTGTGTCCAGCTGGGGTTGGGCGGGGCACTTTGGGATCGGGGGAGGATGGTTTGCTGAAAGGAGATGTGTTCCATCACACGTAGAACGTGGCGCCATTCACAGCATGGCGGGCTGGAGAGAGGGTTCCCGCGGTAACCGATTCCAGAGCTGGCGGGATCGATCCATATTTTAGCAGGTGTATAATCCGCCATCACAGAGTTTCAGCGATGTAGCGTAAGCGTCACATGCATCACCAGGCTCCCGCCTTTGGGCCATAGCTTAGGGTCTCACGCTTAGCTAAACTAAACCCATATGCAGCCCCAATCCTGTATAACATACGCCTTTAGTCATTAAAGGTTTTTGGGCATTTTGTTTACGCATAAATCTTAACAACTTATATCTGCTGCAGAGACCTATTCAGACACAGCATTTCAACCCTAAGACACACTGCTGTGTTCTATTCTTCATTTCTTTTAGACCCCTTAAACCCCTTCCAAAAAATATCCCTTCCAACTTGTCTTTTTTCCCCATAATAGCACTATCATGGACCTCAACACTTAATGTGTTAACTGAAGCCTGCGTAGTCCCAGACAAAGCTCTCGAGTGTCTTCGCAGACTCTCTGGTCTATGCACGGCCTGACTGTGAGGCTTAAAAACTTCCGCTCATAAAGACACGCTCACTGGATCCGATGATTGGCTAATGGCAACGCTTTGGCTGCTACTTAGCCCCTCTCCAGTCTTACGGAAGCGGTGAGAGTTTATACAGCTTGTCACACACTCCTGCTTCTGGGCTTAGTTTTTTTTTGTGTGTGTGTGAAATGAATGAGGCAGTGGAGGTGCTTTTTGTTTTCACCAGATTTCGCTTCCTGCGTGGAGGCATTGTGGTGGTATTCTTCTGAGAGCCTCAAACCCGTTCTGAGTTCTGCTGATTACCCTGTTCCACACACACACACACACACACACACACACACACACACACACACACACACACACACACACACACACACACACACACACACACACACACACACACACACACACACACAGACACACCTGTTTGTAGAGGTTCATCACTCACTACAAATTTGACTCCAGATCGCCTTTTCTTGTCCTTTTTTTTTTTATTTGTCTACATCTGTTTTGTATTCTTTTTGTTTATGGATTCAGCCTCTGTAAAGGCATTATTGCACAGTTTGCCGTCCCGATTGATTATTCAGGTTGGGAGTTACTACTTTAGAGGTCAGATTACCCAGGCTTTTATGTTTCATCAACAGTCTTGCCCTATTTTTTCTTTTTTTCCGGATTTCACCTGTCTTGGTCCTTTGGGGCCTCCACTGACTGCAGAAAACACAGTAAGCTGCTTTGTTGAACCGGTCAGAGCTCTTTTCGGAGCGCGGCGCTAGCTTTTTCTTTGCTGAATAACGCACTTTGCTCAGTTTAAACGACTCCCACAAAGACAGTGATATAGTGGTCTTTTTTTATCCTGAAGAAGTTGCTGTAAAAGGTTTCAATCTCAATTTTATTTAGTTTTTTTGTGAGTTTTGCTGGTCTTTATTTGGGCTTGGCTGTTGATGCTTAAGTATACAGTATAGTTTTATTAGACTAAAAAGATCATTGGCTAATATGACTATTTCCCACACAGTTGGCATGTAGTCAGGTGTGTTTCATTAATCACCCCGAATCATTTGTCATTTTTCACCTAGAATTAAATGGTGTTCATGTAAGGAAAAATGTTTTTTCTCAATCTTGAATCCAGTTCTTTGAAAAACACTGTGCACTCTGGTATCTGACATACGGACTGAACTCTTATCAAAGGAAAACACAGATGCAGAATAGATTTTTCTATTCTTTTTTTCTTTTTTTATAAACCCTTATAAGCCCCTTTTATTAAAAGACTTAAATCAATATCTTTGTTGTTTAAGGCTGACCATCTCAATGTTTTGCTTGCTGGATTGAGTGATACTGAGGTCTGATATATGACAAAATTATTTTGCAAGATTTCGTGACATACTGCTAAACTTTGGATTGTAGCAAACTCATCTTCCCTTGAAAATACTAAAAATGAAATTCTGGTCCCATGAGAACACTATGATTTTATCATCAGTCTTTAAAAGAATTAAAATAAAAATCCAAAAGGGCTGCTTCAAATGTACCCCTTATATGCAGTTTGTGGAATTCTTTTGGCTTCTGTTTTCATATTTATTGGAAATAATGTGAGTCCAGGGAAAAGGAGACAATGCGCATCAGTGCCAAATGACATAACCGTGACATCAGAGCCCGGTCAGCTGGCAGGTTTCAAGCTCTTCAGTCTGAAAACTCGCTGTTTACCCAAGTGGAGCGAACCATCGGTTTAAACACTGAACATGTTGAACAGCTGTTGTCCACTCACGTTTGCTTCTGACAACAGCTGCTTTGCACATTCGTGTGTTATCAGTCTGCCATGTTAAGGTCAGAAGGTTTTTTCGTGTGTTTTTTTTAAAAGAAAATCTGAAGTTCAAGGTGTTGAATACTTTGACAAGATTGCATATATGTGTGTTGGTGCAAGCCGATGAGCGCTACTTTTCTCGCTTTTATTTTCATTTTTGCTAGACTAATGCATTACTCTGAGAAACATAGTTTCTCATTATATATTCAGCACAGCCATAATTCATCCAAAAAGCGAGTAGAGGAAGAAAGGGAGAAAAAAAAAGAAAAAAGGGGGAAATGTAGTGACGACTGCTGCCGAAATAATCAAAATGGAGGCACTGCGTCGCCTCTGAATATTAATTCATCACTTAAAGATCCCTGTGGTGCATTTCATTGATTTGTTTTGGTGTTGTGATGTGTGCCGCGGATGATTGAATTGTGCTGATGCGGCGTTTCTTCCAGCTCCTCCATTACGCAGATATTTTGACATGGAGGAGTGGAGGGCGGCCGCGGCCCGGATCATTACCCATCTTAAACACAAACGGCAATAAACAAGAAAAGAAACGTGGCCCGGATGACTAATTTACAGCTGCAATCTCATCAGACCTAAATCCTTATCTCTTGCCAGCACATTGACAGTTAGGGGATAAACAATTTCTCACCCATTTGAATAAGTAATTTCCCACAGCTCTCTTCTTTTTTTTTGTGTGTGTGATATTTACAAATGGACCTCTGCTCAGTTGTTCTGCTTTCTCACTTTGTCTTGTGTCCTATGTGTCTTTTGCCCCTAAACAGAAACCTGAGTAACAACAAGATCTCCCTGCTGAGGAATGGCTCCTTCTATGGCTTGGCAGCCCTGGAAAAGCTGTGAGTACTTAAATCAAGCCGCTTCTCGACTGTTTTTGTCCTCCCCAGAGTCTCTAATAGCTGTCATCACAGCGGCGGTGTTGCGCATTAGCTGGGGAAAAAGGCAAACAGGGACATGCTGGGGTATTAGGAAGTCCTTGTCAGTTTTCACCCCGCAGGAGGTTCGCCAGCCAGTGAGTTTTTTTTTTTTTTTTAACTCGCTGGGCCAGTGCTTAACTTCAGCTGCCACAGTAAATGTCTTCAAAGGGGATAATATACGGCGTGCCATAAAAGACTAATGCAGAGCGAGATCGGGCAGATTTGACAGCGTGACTGACGAGCCGGGTCCACGCCGACGAATCTCTGGACACGTCCCAGAGGGCGGCGTCCAGCGAGCCTGATTAGGAGCTCTGCCCCGGCCGTGCCCCGGCCGCGCCCCCCTGAAGTCAGCCATTGATTGCTTTCTTCCCCTTGTACAGCCTGGAAATGGCCACTTTCCTCCTTCCTACCTGGCGGCGGCTCGGACACAGGCTGATGGGCGGGAGGGAGGGGGGCGGGGGCGGGGTGGTCAGAGCAGGAAAATGGATAACTTGCACCCGTTCAGCCATTCATCCCCTCTCGATGTCAGCATGCACACGGCGCGCAGAGACACACAACCTCTGCGGGAGGTGGGGAAACTCACGTTGGGTTAATATCAGGTGGAATCATTCCGCCTCCGTCAATCCAGCTGGTTCCTAACGGAGCCATTTTCAAAACGTCCACCCTCCTCCCTCTATCTCCGTGGAGGATTGCATGTGTCCAGTCCTCTCTCCCTGGGCAGGATTGGCAGCTGATTGACCGGCTTAATAAGGCACCAGTGTTTGATTGCCTCGCTCCGGTCTGCAGATGTGGTCCAAATTGTCTTAAACTAATAGACTTCCTCAGGCCGCAAAGAAAAGGCAGTCCTTAAACTGACCACTGGCATTATCTGTTATCTACGGATGCACTTTCGTGCTTTCTGTGTTTAACCAGTCCGGCTTTTTAGGCATTGTTTTCCCCAATAATAAAGTTGATCGGAATTTTATAGCACGCATGGTCAAGAGATTCCAATGGAATCAATTCTTGTCATCTTAAGATGGGTTTTTTAAGATTTTGAGTAGATTTTATTCATTCGTTTATTTTTATCATGGAAATGAAAAGAAATAGAGATTTGATCGAGATGCTCCAATGAATTTGGATTGACGTCCTGAGACCCAGCGTCCTCGTATAAGGAGATTGCATTTTTTGCCATGATACTTTGACCCATTGGCCTCATAGTGGACACCACTGTTTGAAATCTTTAAAAAAAAAAAAGTATATGTTTTCAACCAATCAGATCTTTAGTGTGCAATCAAAATTTTGCAAGTCATTTCAACCTCCAGAACCAAATTGCAAAGTAAACTTCTAAATGCATAAATACACATAAATACACAAGTAGACCCACTCTTCCTGTGAGGAAAAACTACCTGCATGACAAAGTCTAATCATCAAACCTATTAGGTACTAATAATCCCATTTATGTTGTAGAGATTTTTTTTAAAAAGCATTCCAAATAAAAGCTCGGGTCTCTGTAGTTGGATGTCAAAATGTTTGTACAAAGTCGATGCGATTAGAATTGTGGGTCACTGTAGTGTCCCTCAGGGACATCCTTTAACTACACTTTATCATACCTCATCATCCTCATCATCATCGTTAGGGATCACAAACTTATTTAATGTATTGAGGGAATCTCTTTTTTTTTTTTGAGACTTCCATCTGGAACCCATATAGCGTCCTCCTAGTGGAGGGCCCCTGTATGTTGAACAGTGACCCGAATCCCACCATATGGACGTGAGCCCATTACCATCCGCCAAACTCCCACGGGAGCGGAGCAGAGACAAAGCACATCACTGTTCTGCTCGGGACACTGAATCCAGTTTTGTGAACAGCTCCCACTGCAGAGGGCTTCTCTGTCAAGCGCCTGTGTGAAACCGATGAGATTGGCTTAATTTTCTGGAGTCATGCTGTTTACACTCCAGTTTTTTGAAGCTGTGATATAACATAAAAGACAGCTATTTTTATATATAAAAGGAGAACTTATGTTCAATATACTCTCCTCATATCTTTTGAGAAAAAAGTGTTACTTTGTAATAGTTTGTGCGCGAGTACTTTTGACATGGGTAGACTAGCTAAGCTTTTTATTTGTTGATTTTTTCTCAACTAAATGCAGCCATATGTATTAGACCAAGGAGCATTTGTCCAGCCAGGGCTCAACACAGGGCAAAGACAGGATCAGAATTCAAAGTGACATCTGCGATTGCTCATTCTGAGAAGTCCCTGTCAAAGGTACGTTCTTGTCCTCCTTTTTCTTAAAGCGTTTTTGCACCTTCTGTTGTTCCGGCTGACAAAGAGACATTTATTCAGCCTCATGAGCGCGTCTCCCGGGGCGGTGATGGATGAGGGTGTGGCAGGCCGCCGAAGGACACTTCCTCTGGGCGGTTGAGCATACGAATGTACCGGACGGAGGGAGGAAGTTAAGCCTTCGAGAGACGAGCGCAGATGGGGAAAGATTTCCGAATATTTGAGCGTCATCCACAATGATCCCGAGGTTCTCATCACCGGTCGGTTGCAGATAAAGCCGAGAAAAAACTGCATTATTGGCCAATTTGTGTCAGCAATACTTGATAATTAAAGGAACCAGGACACGTATCTTGCGATGTCTAAGTAGGAATAATTAGCTGAATGGAGACATTACATTAAAAATAATTAGTCTTGTTAGTCAAATTAGACCCCTCCTTTCCGGTAATTTCGGAAAACACACTTGTGCATCATTTTGTTCCCCGGCATGTAGGACATGGAGTAGTTTTAATGAATTCACCTCATTAAACAACCAAAACATATTTCCTGATTGATGTCACAGCTGCGTTTTCCATCGCTTCATTTGTTAACCATAAAATTGCAATTATTGTGCGATCGAGTAGCATTCGGATTCATTCTGCCTCAGCACCTCCGGTGGATTTGGTGGCGAAAAAGTGCCTTATAAAATCTGACCTCGGATCTGCTGTTGCACTGATAACGTATTTACCTTTTTTGCTTCTTAACTTGATGCATGCTCCCCCGCCCCTTTAAGCTAACAGAGGACACGCAGTGAGATGAAGCCTTAAATGGCTCAAAGCACAGTCTTGAAATATGAATTTTTTTTTGCTAGTTTTACAGGAGATCACGGCTGGGTCACAGCTGAGGGGAAACATGTGAGCAGTATGGGTGTGACCGATTTACTGACCAAGTTTGGAGAAACGGAGGAGACGGAATCTTCTTCTTTCCCTCCTCGGTCTCTTACTTATTGTCTATAGAGAGTCA
Source organism: Menidia beryllina (assembly GCA_013363375.1). Taxonomy (NCBI): domain Eukaryota; kingdom Metazoa; phylum Chordata; class Actinopteri; order Atheriniformes; family Atherinopsidae; genus Menidia; species Menidia beryllina. The sequence continues at coordinate 2,381,459 of JABUIW010000010.1, forward strand.
ATTAACTGGCAGATGAAGTCTGTGAAATAAAACCCAGATGAAAAGACATAATGGGAGTTTGTTTTTGTTCTGTTGGGATTTGCTATTTATATATTTAAAAAAAAGGGCAGGAGGGCTTGTATCAAAGGCTTGTCAGCGAGTGTGTGTGTGTGTGTGTGTGGGGGGGGTGCTTCATGTTGACATTTTGTTTTTATCTGAAATATTTCAAATCACTCACATTCATTAGAGCTGTTGATTAGAAAAAATCCCCCTCCCTGCTCAGGGATTCTTAGAGCTTTTTTCACTACCTGTGTTCTCAAACTGCCTGAAATGGTTTTGCATTATTGCTCGTCTTGAACTGTTTTGACTGAGTGTTAAAAGGAGGTGACTGCTTTGTTTTGGGTTTTTTTTTGTAACTGAGAAATACAAGTCATCACCAAGCAGAAACTGCTCGCTTAATGTAAAATGATTGCTTACCTGTTGCCAGAAACGAGTTCGGGCTTTGAGACTCAAAGGCATTTTTGAACAGCTATTCTAAGAAAGGATCGTTTTTGATGGTTTATCATGCTCGTGCTTTTTACATCATTGTCATGCACACACGAGCACCGTCGTCTTTTGATAACATCGGCTAAAAGCCTGTCACGATAAACAGTTTAATTGGTCTAAACAGTTTAGCTGTCTGCCTTGTTCCTCTTCTCTGCCAGGTCTCTGCTCACATTTACCTGCACTTGATAGGTTGGTTTTCTGTCTCTCTGCCTTAGTTGGATGTCGGGGAGTGGACAGCATCCAGAAACAAACAGACGAATGTGGTTTTGAAAGGGTCTTTGCATGTTTTGGGTGTTTTTATAGATGCAGTAAATTCAGAAAAATTGCTATGAAAATAACATGCTGTGAGTTGAATGCGACGGGAAAAATATCCATCTTTTGCAACTTCCTATTTTTTTTTAATTGTTATTTTGTCCAAGACATTTTATATGACCAGTAAAGGCTGCACTAAAGGTGTGCAACTGTATACAAGTGCAGAAGAGCAGTGATAATGTCATTACAACATCAAACCATCAGAAAGCCTGGTTTATGATTTAAAAAAAAAAAAATGTAACTGAAACCCTTTAAAAAAATATTTTTCTATTAAAACGCAGTATATCTACTGCTTCCGAATTAGATTCCAAATACGACTTTCTTAAACCACACTACACGTTTCCACCGTGTAATGATCCATTTTAGATTCCTCCGAGCCCAAAGAAGTGGAATTGCCTCTGCGGAAGGTTAACATGAGGCTTCTGTTTCCAAAGAAAGAAAAAAAGTTTAAAGTGCTGCTTTGGTTTCATGCAACTTCATATTATAGTGCGGACAGATGTGTTTTGGTCAGCTGCAGTCCTGCTGGCTTGTTGGAGGTTTTCCCTGTTGCAGGCCTTTTTTTTTTAACTTGTTACAGTCCAAGATAACAAATAGCTTATTTAGGCTTCAGCCCACACCCTTACGGACACTTTCCAGTCACTCTTTCCAAGACATTTGGTAAAAGACTCCATTTTCTCTGTCCTTTTTACTTCCTCAAAGCCTTTTGTTGATCATGATCGTGTACCAAATCATGATTGCGATTAACTGTTCTACCGTCTGAAATGACTTCATTTAGTCCGTGGGCCAGAATCTGTACGTCTCCTTAAGCAATTCCGTTTGAAGTTTTAGGGGGCAACTTTCTTTCACTTGGATAAGTTGCTAGAGACTACAGTGATCTTAAAACGCCAATGTTCCCACCCTTTCACTTGCACATTAATAAGTTATAGTCGATTAAAAATATAATTTGTTCCGCCGTAATCTAAGAAATCGCGAAATCCGAGTTTTGCTTATCAGCCAATCAGATTTCTGAATCTCAGCGCGAGAGCTCGGTTATTTAAATATGGCAGCGCCCGTGAAATGTTTTTTGCACTTGTTTCAAGACGAAGAACGTCCAATTATTTCATTTTCTGGTGCCATAAATATCTCATATAAATATGAGAGGTCTGGATTTAAATAATATGATGTAAATATGATATGTTCGTATTTAAATAGTATGATGTTGCGAGGAAAGGTTAAGATAGAAATAATATAACTGTAAATATGAGGGGTTCAGATTTTTATATTGGACATATGGATCCTTAGTTTTTATTGACAGTGAAAATGATATATTATTCCATTTTTTTATACCAAGGTTTACTTGTGATAGTAGTTGTTTTTCTCTCATTAAGTTAATAAATGCAATATGATGGAAAGTGAAGTGTCAGTTTTTCAATAATTAAATTAGTAATAAATTATTTGGACCAAAAACAAGGGTTTTGCATATTAAATTATTGTTTTTTGTCTTGCTGTGGCTGTATAAAGTGGAAAATATGTAGTATTCAGGTTCAGTGCCCCTCTGGCAGCGAAAATCGAAACTAAAGGTCTAAATTGCATTTCCATGTTGATTCCATCAGTATTTGCATAAAAGAAACTTTTCTAATGATCAACCTTAATGATTTTAAAGTATTTTTGGTAAAGATCACTTGGTTAAAACCAAAAATATGGAGATTTTCTTAGTTTTAGCTACCTATAGGCCAGATGTGGAACTACCGAAATTTTAATTGGCCGTAATTAATTAATGTGCAAGTGAAAACGCGGGAACATTGGCTTTTTGAGATCACTGAAGTCCAAGGTACCTAACTAAACTGGAAGAAAGTTGCCCCCAAAAAGTCATCGTACAGATTCTGGCCCACGGACTAATTGTGATTTTTACCTAATTTCTGGTACCGAACTCTTCCCCTTTTTAAAAAAATATTACATCCCCCATATGCAGGATGCACTGTTGTGAATGAATAAGCTGAGGATGGGCTAGAACCAGAAATGCCACGCACTTATTGATGGCGCCTCTATACATTAGATTTAGTTAACGACAGCCAGTTCCTGCCAACATGTCCATATTCATTGGGAGGATAGTGTTTACACTTGCATTGCTTTATGATGCTTTGTAAATAGCTTCCAGTGACATGTTTGAAACAAAGCTGGCGAGAGTTGAACAAGGTATTTAAAAGGCATTCAGTGTCATTCTCAGCGGGCTTGCTGATGGCTCAATTCCCATCCAGTCGGCCCTTTGTTTTCAGCCCTCCTCCCCCTTTTGTCTCTGCATTTCCTGTCTAAATTTCTACGGCAGCCGTCCAAAAAAAGAGCAGACACATCCTAAAAGTCTGGAAAAGAGCAGCCGACGGAATTAAAGAATGAGCCGAATTGCGGCATTTTTTTTTTTTTTCTACTAAAAGTTTCAACGCCTTTTTTTTTATTTTTGAGCTGTTCTCAGAGAACACGGGTACACTCCTTGGAGCCAAGTGGCCTTTACATACAAATATGCCAGGGAAACACGTCAGCTGAACGGGCCTCCGCTCTCAGACGCTTATTCAACGAGACTGTGCCCGGAGGACGTGGGCGGGCGGTGCCCGGTCGGCCAGAGCGTCAGGGCAAACGTGTGATGTGGCCATCATTTAGACCCGTGGAGACAATCTGCCCATTAGTGTCACACACTGAACAGGCCAAGGGGGGGGGGGGGGGGGAAGGCGGTCATTTAGCTCAGGAGAAACGGAACAGGCCGAATTGGGAGGCACTTCTGCACATTTTTGGAAGCAGTCACCCCAAATGGTTTACTTTATACAGAGGGGTGCTACTGCTCTTCAAACATACAAGACTGGGAGGGTGGGGGGGGTTATGAGTTGAAAATGGATATTGTTTAAACATTTATCCGGTTTGAGCCGCTCCAGCTGTATCTACAGCAGACATGCGGTGCAAGTCACTCCGTGGTAGTTATCGTCTGTTTGTGTGTTCACGTGTGTCCGCATGCTCTGTAAACACTCCACAAGTGGCCGGGGCTCTGGTCCCGACCAGCTAAAGGGCGAGAGGGAGGGATTTATGGATAGTCTGCCGATCTGCAATGTCTGGTCCTGTATTTCATTTGCTCAACTCTTGATGTATACATACATTGTTAGAGGGATGAGAACTGAAGGCTTTTACTTGTGACTGTTATGTCAAAGGTGTTTTTTTTATCCTTATTTAATCATGGAAATTCTTTATCGTAAAATTCAATGGTTGCTTTAAATATAGGACAGTAAAATAACTTCAATGTAAGTAATTAACCTATATGAACAGAGTGTTTCTTGTAGGTTTTTTTTTTTTTGGATTGCAAAGTGTTAAATCAAGAGTCCCTTGAGTGTATCTACCTCATTCGTAATGGTACTCTACAACAGAGCTATATTTTATTGGTGAAGCCGTGCTGTTTGAGGAAGAAAAAGACGGCCTGGAGAAAAACTGGAATATTTCAGTATTTTACATTAACCTTCAATGTAAAATATAATCCTGCTTAAAAGCCAGCTTGCCAATGCGTTTGGCTTTTATGGTCTGTTATCACATAAAAAAGAACAGAAAAAAGGTTTGCACACCTTGAATATTCTCTATAAAGTTAGCCGTCCCCCACATCGTCCCAAGGGTAAACCAATTAGGAGTCAGTGACTATAGACGCAGCGGGGAACTTAGAACTTGTGGCTGTGACCTTCATTATTTTTGTACATATAGAAAAAGGAAGAGAGGGGGAGCAGAGATTGCTAGTTCAGGGAAAAAATATAAAGGTTGCATGTGATATGGAAGAAAACACATCTGCTATTAAGTCTCTTCTAGCTTAGTTACCCAATTGTCAAAAGGGTGTAATTAAGATACATATATTCAGAAAACTCTCTAGTGAAGCCAATCCTGTGGAGAGACTTCAACAGCGGCTAACAAGTGCCCTCTTGCTTGCTTGTAGCAGTTTTCCCAATGAACAAAGTAAGGGCCTCTTCTTTCCTGCTGAAGACATCGTCAATTAAATGGTGCATATCCTGCAAAATAAGAAGCGGAGGCAGCCAGCGCGATATCACCCTGGAATTTGCGGAATACCTCGAGTTTGGCAGAAATTTATATGTACATAGCCTACATATATTTTTAACTTCGAGCTGCTATGACAGATCGTTCTCCTTCACCAGGTTCAGCTTCAGGAGGTGTTACGTGTTTTAGAAAGTATTTTTTAACCGCTTTTATGTAGTCTTGGAAAATGTTATAGCCGTTATAGAAGTACCACCTTTATCGCTGAATCGTGCTGTTATTTAGTATCCTAGTTGGGTGTCCCTCAGCTTTATCACTGTCATTTCTCTAACCTTTCTCAGGTTTTCTTTTCCCTTAGCTTCCTTTTGGTCTACATTTACCTGCTACCTCTTGACCAGCTTATTAAACACCACAATGTACATTTTAGTTAGATATCAACAAAAAAATCCCAGCATACTTTCAGATCAAATCAAGCTGGTCTTTCTGACATAACACCGAATTACAGAATCTCCTTTTAATCCCTGACATTTGAAAAAATTAAAAATGTGTTTTAACCATTTGCCCTTTCAACATTGGTCACTTTGTAGAAAGCTGTTGTTCTCTACATTCTGGCAATAAGTGTATGTCACCATTGTTTATCATCCATGTATATACTGTATGTGGTGCATCTTTGTGTCTTGGTATGTTGGCAATACTTCTGTGAATGCCTGTCATCTATCATCCATATTCGGATGCATGACAGGTATGCGCATTTATTTATGTAGGCGTACATGCACACAGTTGTCATCCATCCATATACATTCGTAAGTATGTATGCATATAATTGTCAATCATCCATGTACATAGGTATATTTGTTACTGGCATGTAAATACAAACCAGTATTTACCTTCAGTCTGAAGCTCGATTTACTCACAATATTATATAATTAATGACACCTAACTCAGTTTTCCCCCTAAAAAAGGTACTTTCAAGGACCTCATTTAATAAAAATGAATTATCTTGAGAAATGTCTCTTTAAATTTGATATTCAAGGCCTTTGATAATCTAAAAAAATAAAAATAAAAATTCAAGTTTTAGGAGCCAGTGGACCACACGGAGTTTTTGCATTTTAAGCATGCCTTCCTGTCTAAAAAGGGAAAAAAAAATTTCTCTCTGGTTAAACACGCAGGGTAATTTTTGGTTTGACTCCCACTGCCCCCGGTGTTCTTAAAACGGCTACTCTGCATCACCATAGCAGCCGGTAATTCCAGTGGATGCCATCTTTCTAAATTAAGCTACCCAACACTGACACCAAGGAAGTTTCCCTCTCTACCAAGCAGTTCTCTAGCATCTATTGAAATTTCTTCACAAAATTTCACCTATTTGAATACAAACTCAGACGATCTCAATAAGTGGGTCTTTACCATTTGATCCCCAAATAAAACAAGGTAACAATTTTTGCTATTCTGTCTTTGACCCCTTACTCAGATATCAGTGGGGGCTTGTGTTTTTTTTTAGCTCCAGTCAATCCAGAATACTGCAGCTGGAAACATTGGATCATACAGGCATTAACCGACTGAGGCCATTGGGTTCTGAAGATATTGCCCTACTAACTATTCCAGTTGGTGACAAAAGGTGGCCATTCCTTTAACTTTAGATAAAATCCCATATGTAATAACTCAAGGCTTTTTTTTCATCAACCAAAGTCAGAAATACCAACACTGCTTCCGCTTTTAGATCCCTGTGTGGAACTTTGGCAGTGTGCAATATATATAACAAATATCCTTTACCACAATATTTGTAATCCTTTTCCCTTTGTAAGCACAAAATGAGTGAACTCTGTCAATGACACCACATTGACCCCTTAGAGGTCCTATTTTATCGACTTAATGTCTGTGGTTTGGTTCGGTCATCTTTTTCTTACCTACACTCTCAGAAAAGTGTCTCAAAAGACAGGAACATGCTCCTATTGTGCCCCAACTTCTGACTTTGCACCCGTCTGTCAGATGGATACCACCCTTGAAAAGAGGGACTAACTGACAGAGGCAGATGAATGGCTTGGGGGATCTACCACAGCAGCAGCTCGGTCATCCCTAGGATATAGAAATATTAGATGGAATGGACAATTGCTTGTGTTAATTAGTGCTTTCTTAGCAAAATCAATCACTCAGAGTACTGTGAGGCACACTCAAATTCATACAACACTTTGCAGTCTATGGAGATATGATTGAATTGATCACACACTATATCCAAATATAAACATTTATAGCTAACAAAAGGTCAACACATAGGCCGTCACGGCCCACCAGTATGAAAATCGACACACTTTCCTTTTGCATACATTTGCTGTAGATGCTATCTTCTGCAAACAGCTCTTAATGTACTCGTTCTCTGCTTTATCCAGTACCAGATGTGTCGGAGCAAACTTACAGGAGAGATTACAGCCATTTTCTGCCCATAAATCACCCTAAAGGATGCATAAAAGGACGCAAAATTTACTTTTAAATAGTTTCCTCTGATTGTTGAGACTTTTGGCACCCACTCTGCTGTATTATGTAGAAGACTGCGCCCATCCTGAATCTGTTAATGGCCAACAATCACCATAATTCATTAACGTTTATTCACAGTTTCTTGTGGCTTCAGATGTGCCGATTCTGCGTAGCTTTAAAACGCTGACCTTGGACAGGAAGCGCTTGAAACAAAGAAGGATCCAGTCGGCGCATTGTGTTGAGACAAGTCTAGAGGATCATTTAAGAATCCTATTGGTCTTTTGATCTTGATATACGATATATGCTGATGTAAGTGAGGCTCCTGAATGGCTTGAATCTCGTCCAAATATTCAACAAATAATCCATAATTCACTTTTTTATAGACTTCACAGAACTCCTGTATTCAAACACACGTGAATTACTGTATCATGTGTGTGTAGACTCACTGAGCAATGACCTCTGCCCGCTGGTTGGACAGCAAGTCGATAAGGTGCGTGATTTTTGAGCGTTCAGCATTTTTCCCGGAGAGCCGAGGAGTGAGCTGCAACTGTTGCAAAGGGAAAAGGGAGATCCCGCGGCCTTGGCCCCGTGCTCCGGTTGCTGTTTTGTAGCGGATCGCCGATGATCAAAGAGAGCTGCGGGCGAGAGCTGGCCGCAGGCTGACCCGACCGGACCACGGGCCTCGTCTCGCACCGAGGCCTCTTTCCCTCTTTCCAATAGGTTATGCCTGCGATATATCCAATCAGTGGTTCAGATTTAAAAAAAAAGACGACATGCTCAGGTGTCTGTCTTTTCTTACTGGCCGAAACAAAATCCCCCAAAATCCGACATCTACTTAGAATATTGAATTTTTGGAGGGATACGGGGCAGTTATACCACCTTTTTTCCCCTCCCTATTTTTTGTCTCGTCGGCATTACAAAATGCAAAGTGTGTGCTCATCGTGACAGAAAGTCGTTAACCTTGGAACAGAGTTGTTTTGATGCTACTAACGATGGCTTCTCTGTATGAGAAATAGTGCTTTAAATCAAAACGAGTCTCCGGAGGCTGGAGACGTCTGATGCTGTACATCTACAGCACAAATAGTAAAGACATGGACATCCATGTTAAGAGTCACTGGGGGGAATTTACAGTGGCACAGGGCTGTTATGAATTTTCCACTCTGTGGAGTAAGTGATTTAGCTTCTGTCACCATTTGGGGGGAAAAGGAGAGCCATCTTTCTCCAAATCTGTTCCACGTATCAATTGGAAATTGTTCAATTGGAAAGGGTTCAGTTACTCAATTTGACTCTGGGGCTATCACTTTGGCTGTGACACAGGTTGTGCTTTGTCTGTTTCATCTTTCCGGTTTATGGCTGCGAATTAACAACAGCTAAAAAAGAAGAAGCCTCAGGCCATGTTGAAATAGAACTAAAAAAAAAACATTTGAAAAAGCACCATACTTCTTCTCCTCACACTAAACGCACTGGGCAGAGTTAGAGGAAACGGGGGACACAATTTCAGGAAGTTTTTCTTGGCCCACAGAGAGACGCAGAAGGGAGAATCTTCTGAGATCCATTTTTAGTGTTTGAGTAGGCGGTGTGGGTGGACAAGGAGGGCATAGCCGTAACCGCCACATGTGTGTTTTTGCCTCTTCGGTGGATGTGGTCCGGGCCAGGCAGGACATGGTCTGCATGATCCCACTAACAGGCGTAGGTTAACGTACTGACTTATGGCTGCGGCCCTTCCTAGTAGTGTAGATAAATGATCTTTCAAGCATGAAATCGGAGCTCTTTTTCTTTAGCTACACTTGCAAGCAAAACAATATTTTAACAGGACTCTCCAGTGAATAATGAAGTAAACATCCTCATGCATCCATCCATTTCCTATACCTGCTTAATCTAATTCAGTGTTCCTCAAGCATGATTTCAATTAATCGCGCTTCGTTGCAGGTTGCGTCCTCGGCATGCGTGAGCTCAATAAATTTGAACTTGCGTCTCATTTATTTGTGGGTAGAATTTTGATCGCTAACTCTTTCTGTCTGTCTCTTCTCCAGGGATCTGAAGAATAACCTGATTAGTACCGTGGAGCCCGGGGCCTTCCGCAGTCTTCTGGCTCTAAAGAGACTGTAAGTACGATGAAGCCTTAGAGTGGCCTTCTGTCATTTTTACACCCATGATGGAAATATGTCTATCAGTAGGGATATGTATAAACAAAAAGGAAAAAAAAAGGAAAAAAGAAAACTGCTCAACCTATAATTTTCTTGATATATTCATTTATTTTCCTTTTCAAGCGACCATATGTAGTCGACCAATAGATAACTAGCACTGATAAGGTACAGGATTATGACACCTAATTACACCTGATTCGAATTGCGGCCAAATACAGCTCTGGCCCAGAGAGCCATGGATTCTCCTGGTCCCAGGAGACTATCCTGTGGCATCTGGCAAAAAAAATGCCAGTATCAGAGCCTTTTAAGTCCTTAAAGTAAAAGGCTGAGGCCTTTGGATATATTTAAGAGGGTCCCAATGGGATTTTAAGATGTGAAGGATTTGGATGGCAGGCATAAGCTATCTGAAATACTCAGTATTGTGGTAATTTTTTTTTTTTGATGACTACTTTATGGAATGTTTGCATTGGTTATATGGTGAATAATATTAGGGGTGGTTGTAAATATGAAAGCAACAGTCATGAAAATGGTTGGACCCTGGGTTTTTTCAGCCAAACAGTGCAAAACGTCTCCTCGCTGGCTTGCCCGTGCTCCCCTTGGAGCATCCTGGCACCATATTTTCCCCAGTGAGGAAAAGACGCCACAGTAATTGTAATTAATCATACCAGGCCATCAGGCAGAGCAAGCATCCCAACATGTCTGCACAAAAAGACTGAAGGCCCATGTGAACATCCTGAGCAATTTCAGCTGCTGCTCTGTTTTTTTTTATTTTATTTTGATCAGACAACATAGGGTAGTACCTTTTTTACAAACATCATAGAGGCACTGCTGCCCTAAAGCGGTCTCTTGTTGACTGGTGTTCATTCCAAGAATCAATTTTGGAATTGTGGCCAAGGACATTCTTCAAGACCTGCATTCATGGAAATGTCACGTCTTCCTTTCTCCTGGGTAGCAAAAGATCCATACCATCCTTTGCTACCCAATAAAGCTCACTGTGAGATGCCGTTTCGACAACCTGACCGATGACTTATTCCTCCTGTCAGATGTCATTACGTTTTAGGCTGGCTGAGAACGTTGCCGTGACTGGACACTAAAAGTGATTACTAAAGCGATTACAGTCAAGGCTTTTTGTTTCTGATTCGATCTTTTCGAGGCACAAAGCGAGCTGAGGATGCCCGGGTTAGAGGAGCTTCCTTCATGCAGGGATTCGTAAGGGAGGAAACACTGGGCTCAGAAGTCTCGGTTATTGTTATGGCCTTGTCCCGCCACCTACTGCAGCCCAGAAATAGAACATAAAGGCAGGATAAGCAGGACAGAACACTAAGCAGTAGGTCATACCGAATAAAAAAAAAAAGAAAAGAGAAGAAAGAGAAACACACACAGCAGTGATTTGGTACAAATAAAGGGCGTTAAGATTTTGAGGTTTTTGTTCATTTTGTAATCATTTCAAAAGCCTCCAGACTAGCTGGAAATGCTAAAAAATGCCCAAACTCTTAATAAGTTAGGGGAAAAAGAATTCCAAGTGTTTGCGTTGCCGTTGTCTGCAGAGATTTCTCTTTACTCAAGTAATTTTCTCCATGATTGCTTGGCCCGGTTTTCTTATAAAGGGTTAGAGGCTGGGTTAGATGACTGGAGCCTTATAGTTAGTGGGATTGGGACTGGCAGGGATGCAAACGGAGAGTTTGCCCCGCTGATTCGGGGCGCGTGTGCGCAAGGGTCGGGGAAAAAAGCAGAAGGCTAATTTAAGTGCTCTCCTCAACTGGTGATTTCTCGAGTGCTCGGCTTATTTTCCCACAGCTGCTCCAGCGTAGCGGCTCTTTAATTACAGTGTGTGAGGGCACGGGCGCTTCGGACACGGCGGCGCTCAACCCCCCCCCCATCTGGAAGCCCGCCGCATGCATCTGGACGTGTTTGTGTTTGGACGGATGTGTGCATGCCCGCAGTGGCTGTGCGATGAGTAAAATGTTGCAAAGAGGTCAGGACGAATTTTCCATGAGGCTGACTGAGATAATCAGCAGGGTGTCACCTCTTTAAGTCCTTTAAGCAGGCAGGCACACAATAAAAACAAAAACGCACAACACAGATATGTAATGATTTCTGTTCTTTTTTTTTTTACATTGCCTTCAATATTAGTATCACTAAATTGTGCAATATATGCTTCTGTCCTCCATTTTCTTCCATTTAGGGACCTGTCTAACAATAGAATTGGCTGCCTGTCACCTGAAATGTTTCTTGATCTCAGCAACCTCTCAAAATTGTGAGTAGTCTTGCAGCTCTTTGATTGGTTTGATGTCACTTGGTTTGATTGGTTAGATAGTGGGGTGTGAAGGTCAACCTGATTCTGTAAACATCTGTGATTTTCCTTTTTTCAACAAACAGGAATTTGTCCGGTAACATCTTCTCCACTCTGACTACGAGGCTCTTCACGCATCTAGTGGCTCTGAAAGTTCTGTAAGGGAAACCTAAATGAGTTATTATCAATGTTCAAAGCATATTTATTGAGTATTTGTCTGTTTGCATTGCAGGTACTGTGAAATAAACAGATTATTTTTTCTGCTGGGTAACTAAAGGCATCACAAAATGTCAATCATTGCTCCTGACTCAAACTTAAGGTTGCAGCCATTCTGTGGCTCTTTTAACTTTTAAATCACTACGTATTATGTATACTAACTCGTATGTGGAGAAGCTGTGTCCTACATCAGTTGACAAAGAATATCTTACAATATCACCTAAAACCAAAAGCTAATGTAAGTGCCTGTTACCTCTAAATTGCTGTATTGTTATGTATAAGAGGCACATATAAAAATTTGTTGTTCATTCCAAATAACTTTGTTGGCAATGTGTAATAGCCTGGTATATTTGCATGGGGGCCTACAAAGCCCTAAAACATTTGTTTCAAGATAATTGTTTGCACATTTTCATGTGCTTTGTTGAGTAATATTTCATTAACCCCTTCCAAATCTGAAGTTAATGCTACCATAAGTGTTTACAACTATGGGGTTCCCCAGGTAACATGGCATTTTTTTTCTTTTATGTGCTGTATCAACCTTATAAACTTCTCAAAAGGGTGTGGGTGTTCCTTTATGTCCACGCTGATGCAAACTAACGAGTGGGCTGAATATCATGCATGATTATGGGCAGGCAAAACGTGAGAACGTGAAAAAAAAACTAAAAAACATGGAGAATCTAAACATACTCGGTGAAATCCTGATTAGCTTCGTTGATTCCACCTGTTTTCTAACCATGTCAGTATGAATTAAAGTGTGGCTCGTGACTGTACCATTCTTTCCAGGCACTTCGGCACTGAGACATTGTTCTGCGACTGCCAGCTGAAGTGGCTGCTTCTCTGGGCTCGCCTCAACTCTGTGAGGATTGGGAACAACACGCTCTGTGTCTTCCCCACGCACCTTCACGGCCTGGAATTTCGCAACCTGCGGGAGCATCAACTGAGCTGTGGTGAGAACCTCATTTCCATGAAGATGTGGTGCTTATGCACTTATCTTTTCAATATGATTAAAAGTGTTAAGACATGCCAAGCTAATACCAAAAGGTTTTTATTTTATTTTAAAATATATATTTGAAGAGTGGCAGCATTTCCATCCCCTTATTTATTTATTTTTTTCTTTGAGAATTCCACAGATGCAAGATGGTTAAAGGGTCAGGGTAGTGACCTCACCATGGTGTTGACTGCTTAGTTTGTCAATGGGGGGAAAAAACAGAGGAAAAAACAATACATATATATATATATATATAT
>JABUIW010000010.1:2398166-2420781 GCA_013363375.1 Menidia beryllina
ACACACACACACACACACACACACACACACACACACACACACACACACAGACACACACACACACACAGACACACACACACACTCTGGCTCACGCAACCAATAATTGCATTTCTCTCTGACAGTGTCTATTGGTTGAAGGCAACCAGCCACACTCCAATGCATGGCTCGGCATGTTTCGGCATCAGCCCACTCGACATCCAGCGGTCCTGTCCTGTGTACGCTGACATATCTAGATGTCAATTTCCTTAGATATTAGTCTAAAATCAAACAACTTTCCCGAGGTGGAATATTAGGATGCGCACCCACAGTGCATTTGGTTGTAGGTTCTGCCACATTGCCACTGCTATGTATTCAAATTTCAAGCTTTGCCGAGGTTCTTTATTGACAGGGTCTCTAAAACTGTCCACATTTTAAGCTTTCAGACAGGCTTTTATTTTTCTTTGCTGTTGGATATCTGCTTTTCCAAAATCATGTTAACGCGTCTTACAATAAAATGTACTGTGTTCTCCATGTTTGAAACCAGCAACGCTTTCTGAACCAAAGGCACCGAGCGGCCACATAAAATTATGGAGTTTCCGCCATGATTCATACAAGATAGAGTTTCTCCTCCTTCGTTTTGTAATTGGTAAACAGTTTGGTTAGCTGTTGTAACCCTACCAGGAGCTAGCAAATACTTCCATGCTGTCTTCTCTCAAATCGATGCATGTTCCAGAAAGAGTTTTGGTGCCAAAAAGCTGGATCACCATACAGATGAAACTTGGCTGGCCTCGTCCTGGTTACTACCCCAATGCTGCCCGCTAGGACTTTGCATTCTGATGAGTAGGAAACTTGACTTGGCTTCTTGATCTCTGTCGCTTTATAGACGGCCCTCTGGAGATCCCCTTGTTCCAGCTCATCCCCTCTCAGAGGCAGCTGGTGTTCGGCGGGGACCGCCTCCCCCTGCAGTGCACGGCGTCCCGCGTGGACCCGTCGGTGGAGCTGCACTGGCGTCACAACGGCCTCCCGGTGACCACCCAGGAAGACCGGGGGATCTACGTAGAGGAGACCCTGCTGCACGACTGCTGCCTCCTCACCAGGTACACACACGCACACACATAGAGGACGGGGGGAGGGAGGCGGGCGGAGGGGGAGGTGACGAGAGGAAGGATGGATCGGGCGGCACCGGGTTAAGTAGCTGATTAGCTAATGACTGACCTGTTGCGGCGGCGCACGCCGACACCCTGAAGGATGCCGGTCAGGCGATGAAGTCGAAAATTCTTTGCCGCATAGACACTTTGGCCACGAGGCAGAGAGAAAATCAAACGCACATGCACATGCATCCCATACACAGATGTAATGTTGCATGCGTAGGCACAGAAGACGGCCTTTTTCTCTATCTGTCATCCGCCCCATAGGAACCGTGATTTACCTTTTTGTTACTGGTGCCCTTGATAAGGATCTAAAAGGACAGGACAAAATTGGTTTGGCAGCCGCCCAGCATCTCGGAGCAATCTGCAGCTCGTCTCTCGAGATTGGCTGTCCAGCAACCCCCTCCCCCCATCACCACCACCCCCCCCCCCTCCAAAGCCCTTGCGGAGCACTGACTGATCACATGCTAAAAGGACCAGATGCTGAATCATAATTGCAGTGATAGAGTAGAACAACAACACAGGCGTTTGCACAGTGCTGTGTACCGCCACAGCCCTTTTTCCTGTCATTGTTTTCACGGTCTGCAACGTGCGTGCACGTGTGCGCGTGCACGTGTGCATTCCCGTGTGAGCCATCGTAACCACATTCAGCGTTGCACCGTAGCAACGGGGGTTCAGACGCAGGAGCACATCGCCGTTGATTATTTTAACTGCTCCGACTTGGCCGTCTCCGACATAAATATTGATGGAGGGCTGACAGAATAATGTTTCCCTGTGTCAACAGGGCCAGAACGCCTCTAATTGTGCGGGGTACTTGGCAGCTACAACACAAGCTCTTTTTCAGCCCAATTTCTGGATCCGTCCATCAGTGCTTTTGCTCTCAATGCCACAGACATTTTGTTTTCCTTTCAAAATAACTTAGCATATCGCTGGTAATCATTTCCAGCCACAGTTGTGTCTCACCACAATGGATAACAAGACAGAAGGATTTTCTTTTTTTGTTTTTTTTTTGTTTTACAGATGCTTTTGCAACTTTTTCTGCTTGTCTGAATATTCTGTCACTTCTAACAGTGAAACATAGTAACTTTGACTGGAATTTTTTGAGTTTGACTACCTTATGCATTCCATCTAATGGGAATTTGTGGTCATTGCCAGTCCCAGCTCACATTGGGAGATTATTTTCAAATCCTACACGCAAAATATCTTTTTAAAATGAGGAATAAGATGTATTTTGCCATGTGGAATCAGCCACCAAAACCTAAATGAAGACATTCAGACCCACCACTTGTTCTGTTTCCACATTTTGACTATAAAACTGAAAAGATAAGATCTCTATGGTAAAAAAAAAAGTCATAGAGCATCCCACCAACCAAAGTGTCAAGATGCTATCATTTCTTTAAGAGCCTACACATTCAAAAGCTTTAACAAAAGACGGCAGCAGTGGTGAGATTTTAGGTTTGAAGTCACAGTCACCGCCGGTCATTGTCACAGGCCATCCTCGTTGGTTTTGTGCTGCCTAACTGTACTCCCCCCGTCTGTATTCTGATCCAAAATGCATCCCGCAGAGCTTCTGCAGCTCCGTTATTCATTCCCTCACACCCTCATTCTGACGAGGGCCCCTCTAGAAATTGCCCGCTGCCCCTCCGATTTTCGCACACAAACAATGCCATATTCTCCCCCCCCCGTTTGGAGCTTATTTGGGTCATGTTTCTCTTGGCACCTGACAACGTCTGTGTCCGGTCGAAACCTGCAAAATGCGGACGTTGTGTTCCCGAGCTGCCGAGCGTGGAGCAGAGTCGGGGTAGGGGGGGGGGTCCAACAAAAACAATCCGCTGTGGACGGGTTCAAGTTCACTCTGCACCTTCCACTGTATCTGGTACCGCAGGCTTGAGCCCAGTGCTGAAAAGCTCGAGACTTAGTGGTTCCAGCCATTACGCAAAAGCGAGCGAGTGATAAATAAATAAGCCTTTCGCTAATGTCTCGGCAGCCGACGTGCCAGATGCCGTCAAAGATTGTTCAGTAGTCCCTTCTGCCCGGGCCGATGCGGTTCACCTTGGGCAGCCGTCCTTTTGGATCAGCCGGGCTTGCCCAGTACGGCCCATCGGAGGGGAAAAGACTAAATACACAGGATTTATCATGTGGCTTAAAAGCCCCGCTGCTCGGATTTGCGGCGACGTCCGCGCGGCTCACATTGTGGCAGAAGTGTGAGCGGAGTTGCTAAAGCTTCGGCAAAAGTGACCTCTTTGAAGGTGAACCCCGAACGTTTAGCGGGCTGAATTCTGCTTTATCCCACTTCAGACCGAGTCGGGCCCACAGCCAGCGTAGACACTGCAGAGCATCAGATCGTTTGCTCAGTAAGAAATGGCAGAAGATCAAAGTGGGAGCGCTGATGTGCCTGTCTCTGCGCTATTTAAAAGAATAAAAAAAAATCTTTCGGCTCCCTGTTGTTTTCACACCATGCCCCGTCATCTTGGCCTCATATTCGCTGGCACAGGTGGGAGGATAAGTTGATCCGTTTAGGGCTCACAGGGAGCGGCAGCAAAGGAACAGGCCCCATGAGGCCTGGTGGTTCTGCAGCGTAGGCCAAACTCCTGCTGAGTAATGGTGTCGGGCCAAACTTCCAGTATCAGCTCGGCTCCAGCGGCGGGACCAGCCTGTGATTCATGTTTCATTAATCAAACATTTTAAAGCCCTGTAGCTAACCGCAGCAGACATTTTGGATGCATCTTTCTTAATCCTTTCCATTTTTAATCGGGCTAATTTTGCACAAAAAAAGACCCCGGCTTGGAAATGTTACTGAAGGCAGAAGAAAAGAGGAAGTTTTTCTTTATCCCCCTGTCTTTGATGGTTACATTTTAAAGCTTTGCAATAAGAAGCTCTACAAATCTTAATTTTTGCTGTATACAACATTTTATTTCATGATATTATACACATATCTTATGTTTTGTTTTTTCACTAAACACTAAAAATATTCCTATCTTACAGAATACCGTTAAAAGAACACTACATACCAAAAGTATCCACTCCCCCTTCCAAATAATCGAAATCAGGTTTTCCGGTCACTCTTTTCTTGAAAAAAGCGGCAAATCAGTGATTTTAGTGGACATGTTTTGTTCTGGTCATAATGTTGAATACTGGTAATAGCTATTTTCTGAAAAGATCAACAGATAAATCACATTTTTGGCAAAATCAATAGTTATTTTCGTTGTTTTTTATCAAAAGGTTTCTTTCACCAAAACGTGGATCATATAGCAGTCCAAACATGTTCCATTAACAAATACAAAAGTGGATTAAATTGTGTTTAAAAACTACAAGCAGAGAGCCCAGATGCCAGATCAAATCTGTGATTCAGTTTTTGTTCTAAAATCTCTGTCCCTGTTGGACTTTCTGCATTCTGTCTTGAATCCAGCCGTCTGTTTACAAGCTTTTATGGAGCAACAGTTGCTTTGGCAACCAGGAAAATTATTTGATGGATGCTGCTACAATGGGAGTATTATGTTCATCTTATCAGAGTAAATTATGGCAGTGTGTGCTTTTGTGTGTGCAATATGAACATGCCAGAAATATCAGACTGTGTATGTCCCTCTTATTTTCTCTTTTTTTCTTTGGTGAAAAAAAAGATTTTATCAAGAAAATTTAGGAAAACCCGTCAATCTCATGATGAAATGTCCCCTTAAGCTGCAAGGAAATACAAATTCATCGGGGGAAAAAAAAAAAAAGTCACATTTTGGGAACATTTGCGAAATAGGGGAGACAGATTGAAAGTTTACACTCTCATAAGCAATGTTATGTAATGGAATCGTTGGAGGTCTGTGCACAAGCATTACTGTTCCTAATGAGCCCTCTGGGATCTGCTCCACAATGGTGCGGTGTTACTGTGGATGTGGGCCAGTTCTTTTGTCTGACCACGGTGATTCCTTCCGAGTTCTATGATATTGAAGTGACCTCTCTTTATTTTTCCATGGAAAAGCCAACCACTTACACTGCTTTTCAACGACACATTAGATCAGACGGCTTCAGAAAACAGCTTCGGTGGTCAAATTTTCAGTCGGAGACAGGATTCGGTGGAAGAGGGCAGAGATTGGAAATGGGTTAGAGTGGTCGTGTAGGATAGAACGTAGGTGGGCGTGCTGTGTTGCTGGTTCAGGGGAGTTGGTATTTCCCAGCGTTTTGACGGTTGGCCATGTTCAACAATGATTTAACCGTCCCCCGGCGGCACAGCGTCCCGCATTCGTGTGCATGTAGTCATCCAGCTGCATCCTCAATCACCTCGCCACACAGGGTGAAGGATTAAAACTTCTACAATGTAAATACTTTAGAAGCAGAATATTTAGGGGGGTCAATTTGCAGTGAATTGATACTTGACACTTACCTATTTTTATACTGCTGATAAAGTTTAATGGCTGATACAGCTCATATAGATATTTTTACTTTATAAAAGTATTGCAGACCCACAAAAAAGGTCTAAATTTACACAATGACTGCATTTATTTTACTTTCCCATATGAAAGTCGGACGGATTGGTGGATAACATCTGCTTATGGACTGCCCCATTTAAAAATGATTTCATTTTCTTGCCCTCCTTCTCTCAGTTAATACCTCTGTGGTCTCTGTTGTGAAAGAATGAAGTCATTGTGAGGTTTGTCACACTTCACAATGTTCAGGTGGAATATAATTTCGGTGAGAGTGGACTACAAGGCTCCAAAAAAAACAGTCACCCTTACAACTTGCAAAAGCTGCGTATTCTTTCTACTTATTATGTTTGCCATGCCTGTCATGGACTGATGCCCTGTCCAGGATGCACCATGCTTGGATATCAATATCCGGCACACATATATCATGCCTGTTTCACATAATATATATTCTCGTGGTGGTTTTTGTTCGGCCTTTAGAGGAAGGTGTTTAGTTGGACAGAACCCCGAAGGATTCAATTTAAAAACCATTCAGGGGTTAAACTGACATCGTGCCCTCTGGAGGAGGAAAGATATTGTTTTAAAGAGTGGATGGAAAGAGAAAAAAAAAGTGTGAGTGAGGGGAGGTACGCATTCCAACATAGTAAACGCTGGCAATCACCTTGAATAAAATGTTTGATTATACATATTATACAATGCACAGACAGGAAATTCGAAATTAATTAATTTAATATGTCAAGATTGTTTGGTGGGTGGGGAAATTTGTCAATATATCACAAAGAAAGTTCCTGTTCAAAGCATAAATCATTGCTTTCAGAAATGGCACAGGATCCCCACAGGGGTGCCTCCATCGTAGATTAGATACCGCATGTTTTCACAGTCAGTCACTCACAAACGCACAAACAGATACACACACTCACAAACACACATGCTTGCATTTGTTCCGCGGCCCAGAATGCCATCATCTCAGTCAAGCGCTCGGATCTGATTTAGGGCCTTTTAGAAAAGCAATCAGAAAGGAGAGCTTTAGCGAAACGACTAAGATGAAATCGGGACTCGTTTTATTCATTTTTCAGAAGTCGCCCACAGAAAGTCATCAGGGCGAAGGCATTCGGTTCGGGGAAACGATAACGCCATTCTCTGATTCGCGCTGTCCTTCCTTTTAAAAAAAAACAAAACAACCAACGGTGGAGATGAGTTCATGATGTGATTCCTCCCGAACACATTACAGTACGGGCGCTTCGCCTCTCTTGTACATTTAGATCATAAGAGGTTTCACAAACACCCTTCTCAGCTCAGCTCATCTTTTTTGCATCAATCCCCGCGGTGTCCGCCTTGATTTACAATTTACAACTGATTAAGGCCGGAATAGGGGGATTAACTAAACAGGGATCTGTTTTGCTGGTGACAGTTTGGTGCTCCAGTTATATATTCTTACCGGATGCTATCAATACGTTGTGAACAGAAGCAGCTAAACAAACATGTAACTAATTCACTCAAAATATGTTTAAGTGAACCACTTTGCATCTCAAGAAGGCAGTATTTCCATGGCGAATATTACTCTGCCTTTATTCTACTTTTCTTCTTTCCCTTCAGAGGTAAAATCCTCAAGATTAGTCGACTTCGCTAATGCGCCGCTCTTTCATTACGCCGCCATCCTTTGTTTAATCAGACCTCTTCCTTTGAGATAGGAATCGCTGAGAAAAAGTAGGAAAGATAAGCTGGAATAATGATCGTCCTAAGTCACAGCTAACAGTTTAAGCCGGGCACATACTGACACACACAAGGGTTTTCTTTAATGACTTGGATCTCGCGGTTGAAACATTCCAGATTCTTTTAGAGGTAACCCTTAACAACTTCAGCCACTCTGAAGGAATCCAGAGCAGTACAAAATTCCTAAAAATCTTCAATCAGAGATACGAGTTTAGCACCTCAACCCAAATTTTTGATCTTGGAGGGGAAAAAAAGCCACAGTATGCCCACACATTTGCTTATTTTTCTGCATCTGCTCCTCCTTCAGCGAAGTGATCCTCTCCAGTATGGACGTGGGCATTGCTGGCAGCTGGGAGTGCCTGGTGACCAGTTCCAGAGGAAACACCTCCCAACAAATGGAGATAGTCGTGGTGGAGACATCAGCCGCCTACTGCCCGGCCGACAGAGTGAACAACAACAAGGGGGATTTCAGGTACAGGCCCATTGCATCAATCCACAAATATGAAAAGAAAAATGTTTTTAACATCTCAAAGTGCAACATTTCTCAATTGTTGTTGATCTACTCTAACTTGTCTGAGAAGAAGAGGACAGTCAAGCTTAAATTTTTCAAACTAGAAATGGAAATGAAGCAAAAAAGGCAAAGCAGATGATCGGCCAAACAAGAAAAACCTCAAGTGAATGAGATTAAAACTAAGAAAAAAGAAGAAGAAACTGATAAACTCCAACTGAACTTTATCTTGGTGTCCAACTGACAGTTAGATAAATGGATTTTCTCTCTGAAGGTCCCTGCCCTGTTAGAACTTAACTTAGTCTGCCTAACTGGTTTTCATGGAGTGGGGTCTTTCCTGAAATCCAGCTTTTACACTTCGTTTTACTGTAATCAGACATCTCCCTGAACAAGCCTTGGCAGAGAAGTAGCTCCGAATTAGGGTGACTTTCAGCCTTGAGTTCCTCCTTGTCATTCTATTACTTAAGTTAACATTTAGTCCAGCTGCTCTGGGTGATTTTATTTATTTATTTAATTTTTAGAGACTTAAAATCATATGAAGATTTGCTAAATTGTATTTTTAAACCTCTTTTATGTTTAGGATATTGTCGCCTTACATAATCAAAGAAAGTGTGCTTCTATAGTTAATATAGACTGAATCGTAAAGACTAAATAATGCCAAATTTGAGTCAGCAATGAGCCCCAAATGTCACGGAAGATACGCTGTATGCGCCATAATCCAAAGATTATTAATCAGATCATTGTATTATCTATAATACAGTTTCATCTCCTGTACAGTTTTCAGGAAGGAAAGCTGGCTCTGTTAGCTTTTTGGTGGAGTCTTTTCTTTTCTTTTCTTTAACTCATTGACTGCCAGCCATTTTCAGAACAGAGTCGCTCACTGCCAGAGTTTTTTGAGAATTTTGACTGATTTTTCAAGAGCCACAGAATAGTTTGTGCTTTGACTATGTAAATACCGAACACACCAAAAGAAAGAGCAGACTCTCTTCTTTCATCAGGAAAAAATATTTTGTTTCTACCTTATTCCGTTCTTCTTTGACGTGCGTCTCACCGGCGCCATTTCTCTCATAGCGAACCATTGCGTTTGTTTTTATTTGCTTACAATCTATGCTAATCTCCCATCAAAAGTGGCACAGCTACCTAGAGGGTAAATTTGTTAGTCCATACTCTGTCTAGAAGCCGATATTTACGGAAAAACTTTCGCAGATCGTCCCCCAAGTCACTCGCAATTGAAAAACATAAAAGACGTCTATAGACGTCTTTGGCAGCGAACGGTCGGATTTGAAAAGACGTCTATAGACGTCTTTGGCAGCGAATGAGTTAAGAAATAAAACACTGGTTTTCAGATCTTCAGAAATGGTAACGATTAAAGGATGAAATGAGGGAGGTTTGAATCTCATACTTGCTACAAAAAAACAACGCATTGGAGAAGAACTCACACAGTGAATAATTAAGAACATATCGAACACATAGTTGTAGAAAAAAATTATATGTTTGTTAAATGTGAAGGAGACTTTGCAATATGCACCTTTAAGTAGAATAGGTTTACACTGCTTACTGTGATCTATGGAAAACAGAAATGTCTTACTAGAGTGTAACGAAAGGACAAACTATAAACTAGCTTTGTTGCAGGGTCTTTTGGTAACTTTTTAATGGGCTTCATAGTCTGGTGAAAACTGTTTTCAGTTATTACACTCAAAAACGTATTAGATGACTAGATGGTGTTTTTAGTTTCTAACTCTCAGCTGATGCCATCTGACACTATCAAAGGCTCGATAGAATAAACAGCCTTGACCAAATGTCAAGCTGTTCATTTAACAGTGCTTTTTCTTCTTTTTTCCTATTTTGTTGTTTCACTTAGAAACAGAGCTTCAAAAAAGAAAAGTGGGGTTGAAAATACACCATGTGTTTTCAGTCGCCACTCATGCCAACTCTTTCTGCAGTGGTAGTAATCACTGGTTTACAAAGCTGAAAATAGTGGTTGTCCTCAAAAGAAGGCCGGAGTTAAACTCCACTAGAATCTACTCAACCGGAAAAACCACCGAAAAATCTCCATTGAAATTGGAATCGGCTCCTCACAGTTTTTCCACCCCCAGTGCCATTAAGGGACTTAGTCTTTTTTATTTTTTTATTCTTGCCAAAGTTAGGTATTTCTTTTGGTTCACCTAACACCTGGTCCCCCTTCTGCCTGCGATGGCTCATTAACTGCCAAACTCCAGAGGTTAGTAAGTACAGTCCGGCCGAATTTTGTCAGTTCATAAATTTGAGTTCTAGATTAAATATGCGGACACTCCCCCTCCCTGGACTCCCTGGGCGGTGACTCACCGTCGACAACCTTTGCACTGTGACCGTAAATACCAGAGCTTAAAGGTTTTGGAGATAAAGAGGTATAAACACCCCCTCCTTTTGCTCCACGTGGACACCTTCTGCACCTTGCAGGTGGTGCGGTGGTGCGCCCCCCCCTCCCATCGCTCACCCCCGCTGGCCCGTGGGCTTGTTGTTGTCGTGTCGGCCCCTTTGTAGCCGCTGTACTTTACAGCCCCCCCGACTGTCAGCAGATTCAGCTCACGGGCTTTGTTACTGACCAGGCACAGGAGTAATGGGCTGGAAAATGAGCCTCCTTTTTTTTCCTCTTTTTTTTTCCGTCTGGGGTGGGGGGGGGGAGAATTAACGTCATTTATTACTAAGTAGCTGCTGCTGCCGCGACATGAGTGGAGAGAGGGGAACATTATAGAGATCAGGGAGGGGAGCAGAGAAATGGCAGGTCTCTGACCTCGGAACAGATTACTGCCCCCCCCCCCCTCTGCGGCGTGCTCTTTTATTTGAATTTACATTAAGTCCCCAGTGTTTCTGGATGAGACGCAGCTTTGAGTCCTCTTCTTCTGGAGGATTTTTTTTTCATGTTGCTCCATTTTTTTGTTCGAACAGATCTACTGTTTCCTAAGCCTGTAGAGGCCCAAAAACGGGACCTTTGATCTATAACACTGCCAAGAAGCAATAGGTCTTTCTTTTTAATCTGGGGAAAGAATGGTAATACCATTGACTTGGAGAATGTATAACAGGCTTTTGTCGAGTTTTTCGCCTTTTTTTGTGCCAACAAGCGTTATTTGATTGAAACACTAAGTGGCAAGACAACTGAAATGATCCCTGTGCCTTTAGAGCCACCCTGGCCTCTTTTAGAGCTTGTTCGGTGGAGCAGCTCCAAGTCCTGGTGCTTGATGACGTTATTGAAAAAGTCTAATTTCTTGCTTCAGAGGAGAGTTCTTCTGAACTTTGCATGCTCGCAAAAACAAAAACTAATGCTGAATCCGCCCCGCTCCCCCTCGGGGAAGACGGGCAGAAAAACGAGATTTCTACGTCAGATATCTTCACTGACATTTGTCATCCTCAGCTTCAGAATTTGATATCGAACCAGCCCAATGTTGCAGCCAGAGCCAGGTTGCTACAACAGAACTGTATTGTAACTGGAAAACAACAGATGCACTATTAATTGTGTCTCTTAATCTCTTTTCCGTTCATTATCGCCTAGAACACAGCGCGGTGTTTTCAGTATAAAGCGTATAATAAAGCTTATTTCTATGTATTAAACATGAAATCAGATAAATTAGACCTAAATGTAAACCAGTTGCTCAAATACAGCCACTACTAAAAATGGGGGATGGTGATTTCGATCTTATTCCTGACGACTCTGTCCTGTCTTTGTGGCAGGTGGCCGAAGACTCTGGCCGGCCTCCTGGCCTTCCTGCCATGCGCTCCGTCCACCTTTGGCTCCGCCCCTCACCCCTCGGGCGGCGCCGCTCACCCCTCCTCCGGGCGGAGGGAGAAGAAAGCCTGGCGGCGCTGCGATCGGGCTGGGCGCTGGGCGGAGGACGACTACACCCAGTGCCCCTACGCCAGCGAGCTGACCCGCGTGCTGCACGAGCTCACTCTGGTACCCACCCCATGACCCCATCATTCACACACTATAAACTCCACTGCTGGAATGTTATATTGTGGAATTGAGCTGTTTTTTTACTTTTTTTTTAAAATTCCAGATCCCTATCAATACCACCAACGCTCAGCCTTTAGGCCAGCAGCTGGTGGCCTTCACCAGCCGGGCAGCTTACTTCACCGATGTCATGGACGTCATCTTTGTGACTCACCTGGTGGAGAGACTCACACGGCTGGTGGAGAAGCGGAAAGACGTAAGAGCGAACGCCATAACCGCATCATCTACCTAGGGACAGTGGGAGGTGACATAAAATGTACTAAGGTGGTAAAATGGAGTTTTTCGTTAGTGTATGTTTTAAAAAATGTCATTGAACAATTAAAAAATCTAAGGATCTAAGATGCTTCTTAGTTCAAATAATCTTAGATAAATTAGTTTTTTAAATCCCTCAATCAAGAAATTCAAAAACAAAAAGGCACCAAATGCAGTAAACTAAGGCTTGCCCGGCCCGGGTTGCTCAGGACTTCAGGACCACTACAAAGGGGTCATTACGGAACCTGGTACAGAGGCCCGCACACGAACTCACAAGGGTGAGTTCCAGAGTTTCGCCTCAAATTACAGTTCTACGGTGCCATCGAAACCCACGGGAAGGCGGCCGCGTTGGGACCGGACCAGAGGAACGGGACGCCGGCCATTCCAAGAGGGGAGGGGGGCTGGAGGGACAGAAACAGCCCAAGAAGCAGGCACAGCCAGCGGCCACTCCCAGACCAGGAAACAAACCCACTCATTTTTTAGGACTGCAATAAGAATAATCTAAGTGTTGTCTTCCAAACGGCCATTTGTCGTCTAAAGGCTTTGAATAGGAGTGACAGCAATCAGTTGCGGCTCCCGTCTCGCTATTGGTTCTGCAGAGAGCCCCTCAACCTACCCCTCAACAGACACATTTTATAAAAAATGTAACGTCACGTGGGGGGAAACATTTGGATTACATGTCCACCAAGCCACATCATGGTCAAAGAGGACCTCTGAGATTCTTAATTCTTCTGAAATCATGCACCACATTCTGCCTAAAAATGAACTTGGAGCTCATTGAAAGGGATGAAATACCTGAGCCTTTTTAAAAAAAATCTTTAGTTTTTTTTTCTGTCTGTGAAAATAAATGACGGGCTCTTCACTGAAGGAGAAAGTGAGGAAGGATATAAAAAAAAAAAGGGGGAGAATCAGAACAACAAATCGTCCCTCTGGCTCGAGACCCTTATTCAATTCCAGACAACTTAACTTTCTTTTTATTTATTTTTTTTACTCGAGCAATTTCCTCTTGCGACCTCGGCTGGATCTGAGTGGCTGTCGTGGATATGAAGACGCATCTCTTTGTATGAAAGCCGCTTTTTTTTTTTTCTCCTAGTGGAGCGTTTGCCCCGGGCAGTGGGAGGGTTTGACGTCATCTGAAAGGTCAGGGTTTTTTTGTGACTGGAGCAGCGCTGAGCCTTTGGAAGTGGGCAGAATCAATATTAGCTCTCACTGGTGCACTCACCAGAGTTCGCATGGGACGTGATATTATTAGAAGATACTTACGGCTTTATCATTGCCGGGACAATACGTACGGGAGCCCAGTCAAAGAAGAGTCAAATGAAGCAACAGTGAAATGTACTATAAGTAAATAGTGAACCGCTGTCTCAAAGGAGCGATTAGGCCCCATTGGGCATGGCAATCTAAATTAAATCTCTCTTTAATGAATGAAGCCCATTGTTTTCCTCATAATTCGGAAAGAGATTATAAATGTACCAGTTGTAGATTATGACTGCGTGCGCGTCGGTGTCCGTTGTGTGCGTGCACGAGCTTGTGTAACCGCGCGTGCGTGTTTCCCCAGCTGGGCAACTACATCTCCGACATAGCCAGCAACATGATGCTGGTGGAGGAGCACATCCTGTGGATGGCCCAGAACGAGGCCAGGGCGTGCACGCGGATCGTCCAGTGCGTGGAGCGCATAGCTGACCTCGCCCTGACCGAGGACAGCCGGGTCATTTCCAAGGTACGGAAATTTCCCATGAGCAGGCCCGGATTCAGTCGGGACAGAGGGTGGTTATCTCATTTAATGTCCCGTGGCTTTATTTTTTTATTTTATAAATGTTTTTCTCGTGGCTTAGAATAATGAGAAGTTAAATTAGCCCTAGCAGATAACCAGAATAATGCAAGAGAAAGATAAATGACTTCCCCTCTTTGTTTCATCTGGGTGCTGCTTTTTTTTTTCCCTCCTTCCTGCTGTCACTGGGGATAAAAAGCTTTTGCTAAATGACTAATATGAAAAAAAAAAATCTCTGCTCTCACTTCTCCTCTGGTACCCTTGTCCCTTAAATTCCATAGGTGTCCGCCAACATTGCCCTGGAGGCCTTTCTGATCAGGCCGTCGAACTTCCTGGGCCTGTCCTGCACGGTGCTCCAGCGGTCGCCGTCGTCCGTCACCATGCCCCTGCCCCAGAGCCACTTCTACCCCGACAGGGACAGGAGCAGGGAGCGGGACGCCGTGGGAGAGTCGTTGCTCAATTTCAAATGCCACACTGTCAACAACAGCGGCTCACCGGCCAGTCAGCTCAGCAAGGTAAGCCAGAAGTAAATAAATGGCCTCAACCTCTGTACAACGTGCCACTCCACTCGGTTGCTCTACCGTCTTGGAAAAATCCACATAATGCAGACAAGGGGTCATGAACGTGACATTTTTTGCCACACCCATTTTACTCTTCATTTACCTTTTTTTTTCTTCCATTTGACATTTTTCGTTTGTTCTACACTGTGTCTAAACAGGAGCGAGATGAGAAGTGGAGGAAATGGTGGGAGTAACAGAATGTTTGTTTATTTTGCAAAACAACTAAAATAGGCTAAACCATTCAGTTTGGGAAGTTTTATTTTTGGATTTTCTTGCGTTTTACAGATCACCTTGTGAGGGTGGTATCGCGTGCAGGACTCAAACAGGGGTGCAGTTTGCTAGTTGGTGAGGGAGGATAAATCTCCAGTGATGGATAGGATGGCCTTGTGCACTTGTCGCCGTATGTCAGCAAACACTCCACCTTCAGAACCGGTCGTGGTTGTTCCAAAAGACGAATAGATGCCGGTACTCTGCATCTGCTGACAGCAGGGGAAAAATAAACCAAAAAAGACCCACTTTCCTGGCATTTGCTCTTCAATTTGATCAATGCGCACCCTTATCTGTGTGCCGGTAGCAGAACATGCATGAGTGTGTGTTTTTCCACTCCATACACTTTTTTTACTTTCCGTGATCATTTTATTTTTAGATCGGGCCGTGTCTTTCTGCTTCCGTCGGCAATTGCACTACTTACCTGTAGCTCCTGGCTTTGTGTAGCATCCTAACATGCATGCTAACGCAGAGGACCGATCAAAGTTTTAAACTATAATTAAAATGAGATTTTTTTTTTTTTTATCGAAATACTGTACTTTACATTTTATTTTACAAACCTCCAACAAAATGCATTAGATATAATGTTGAGACCAGGCTATAATAAAAGTAATTCCATCAGTTCCATCCAATGGTAGCATGATTACACATGAAATATATCTTGTGGATTTTATTACCTATAATGACCTGTAAACTTAAATTTTTTTTTGGATTTGCATCGCTCATGCTTAGCATGGTAACACAACAATTAGTTTTTCTTTTTTTTGTCTTTCTTTTTTTTTTTTTTTTATGTTTTTTTTTTTTTTTTAAATTTTCTTTTTTTTATCTTTCTTTTTTTTTTTTTGCAGGACTTTATCATAAGTTAAAATCCACTTCCTTTTAAAATTGACTGTATCGCCACCAAAAGAAATGTCAAATAAGAATGTCAAAAAGTATCCCAACTTATCCCTGATATGCACGAAGCCAAAATGTACACTTTTGAAAGCCCAAGTACACGTGCACATTATTCCTCTTTATGTGCAGCACGATGCTTCAGGAACACCCAGCTCTCTATTTGTTTTAGGTATTATTCAAATATCAAACGTCATTGAGAGATTTTGTTGTCATTTTTCCTCAGGAATGTTTATCCTGTAGTAATGGAAATTACGTTCAGAGATCTATTATGTATTATTGAACCAAATGGAAGTCTTTATTTGTATTCACTCTGTCTACAGTTCAAGAAAAAGCCTACCAGTTTGCTTTTCTACATAATACAAAATGCCAACATAGTATTAACAAACTGTCATTTAGACATCAGTTGTGACATTTAGAAATATTTGAGCTTTACTATCAGATTGATTGTGGGTTTCACACTTTAAATGAAACGTGAAGTCGCATCAGTCTGTAAAACAAAACCCTCTATATTCTTGATTATTTTGGAATGGAATTTGATGAATTTATCACGAAAGTGAATGTAGCATGACATGATCAGATGGAGGGGAAGTAAACACGTTTTTTTAAAGCTTTTCTTTAACTGACAAGGATGAACCTGTGAGTCCACTAGATGAGGATAACTGGAATTGGTATGGCCAGCTTGCTGTTTTTTTTGTTTGTTAGTTTTTTTTTAACCTCTTCTAAATATAATTTAATAACTTTACACACGTCTAGAAGGTGAATATCTTACAAAACATCTTGAACAAAACCAGGATGTAAGATGGGGGGTACGTTTTACAAATTGTTGCAACTATTTAATGGGTTTTAGTTCAATCTGTACATTCTTCCATTAGGCCATCTAGTACACAGCTAGTAATGTGTCATCAGCAGCCTTTTACCATCTTAAAAACAATGACAAAATCTGAGGAATAGTGTCTAAACCAGACTTAGAAGGTCCCGTCCATGCATTTGTGTACAGAAGGTTAGACGACCAGGAAATACAACCATATTAGTTCGGTGCTCAGGTCTCTGCACGGACTCCTGTCGTTCAGAGGATGGGCTTTAAAACAGCTCTCTTCATGGTCCAGCGCCAAAGTTAATTAACTGTTATTGGGAAAAAATAGATTGGATAACAGAACAGTTGTACGCCTTTAAAGTTATGTTCACGTCTGTTTGCACGCTGTTACCGTTTTTAAGTATGAAACAATGTGAGCCCTTTGCACCATGATAGCCTCACTGTGTTAGGAAAAAAACGCCCAAAACTTCACGTCCGTTTTCCTAATAGCTATGATATGAAGTGAGAAACAACCCCTACCAAACACTGTTTACCAGATAAGTAACATAAATTGAAATATAATTTGAAAACTAACTGACCCATTTAAGGGAGTAAACTGCTGACACCAGTAACAAAGGTCATGTAATTATCTTGTGTAACTATCATTAAACCTTTTATTTAATTAGAATGTAAAAATGTCTAGAAATGATCTTCTTTTAGCATAATATCCTGATCAGGACCAACAGCAGCTCTGACCAGTAAGAGTACAGCTCTAAAATATCTTTATGATCGCTTTGTCCAGCCTAGATATTTTTCC
This sequence comes from Menidia beryllina, assembly GCA_013363375.1. Classification (NCBI taxonomy): domain Eukaryota; kingdom Metazoa; phylum Chordata; class Actinopteri; order Atheriniformes; family Atherinopsidae; genus Menidia; species Menidia beryllina. Next base: position 2,415,269 of record JABUIW010000010.1, read on the forward strand.
CCCAACCATGTAGACGACATGGTTGTTGAGAGAGTGACAAATAGCAGCACTGGTCAGGAATAGTTACAAAATGCATAGTTACAGACACAATCCCTTGTGATTCACCCAGCTACGCCAAGACTAACTATAGCCTAGGGCTCTTTTCTAGGAGCTACATATTTATCTCAGCCTTGGGGTCTGTTGGATATTCGCTCAGGAAAAGAAAAGACACTGTTGATATATTGGACTAATTAAAGCCTTTAGAAAGTGCTGCCCCTCCCTGATGGTGCACGCCGGAGCCCCGGCAGTGCCGTATTTCAACCTAAACGAACAGTTAAAGAAGCAAACAAACAGGAAGTTGAGTTCTTACGAGCCCAACCATTGAGAAACCGTTCAGGAGGAATGGTTTATGAATTGAAATCGCTCCTTCAATGTAAGCGGTGTGTCCCAGTGATCGGAGCACTCCAGTACATTCACACAGAATGACTTCATCTTTCACGTTTTTTATGGGATATCTGCTGGTGCTTTTTGCCTCTTGGAACTCAACCACTGTGAAGCGATCGGATTAAAGTTTCACCGCCGTGATTCCACCGCTTTATTGTCACCGCCGAAGCTCTTCCTCCTCCTTCATCTTGGCTCTGTCTGGCGCTCCCTGTCTGTTCAAGCCTGCCATCCGAGCGCTTTTACCTCAGCTGATTGAATGACTGAGTAATAACAGATTCTCCTGTCGAATGGCTTAAACTAAACAGATGTTGCAAGATGCATTATACATTAAACCTGACACGACTGAGATCGAAAGCAGGGGGTAAAAAGGTAGAGAACACTTGAACTCTCTGTGAGAAGGCCCTGGGAAATAGTTCGGTTTTGAATCGGGATTTATTTAATTGCAAGAAGACGTCTCGAGTCGAGAGAAAAAAAAACGTGCCTGTTTTTTTTTTTCAAGCTTTCCCATTTCCCTTGTAGTTCCTTATATGGCACAGTTTATTTACGACCTGTCATGCTGTACTAACTATTGCATCTGTTCACCGACTTAACTGTAGACACAACTTCCTTGAATATTGACTGCCTGTCATAATGGCAGTGGGATGAAACGGGTTCTACCCTTCCGTCACACTCCGCTCCTCCACTACACTTACATGAAACCTCCCTCACAAGCAAATGGAGTCACGGTATTACGGTTCCTTACATGATCATATTTGTTTATATTAGCCCTGGCCATATATATATATATATATATAGATAGATAGATAGATAGATAGATAGATGGATAGATGGATAGATGGATAGATAGATGGATGCATACACCAGCAATGGTGGAACCAGAGTGTTACATTAATTCATGACTGAATGAATATACAACTCGAATTCAATTCTATTTTTCAGTTCTTCTATTGCAATTCTATTCTACAACAGGAAGGGAATTGCTGCTTGTAGGTTTATTGTGATTCTCTGATTTTTTTTTCATCCATATTAATCTCATAATGAAACTAAAGGAGGTAAAGAAAAGAAAGCTAAACACATGCAGCATCTTGCATGATTTCTGCCCGTCTGGCTGTTCCTCCCAGTTGGTTTAACACTGTTTACTGCCACAGCATTGTTGTGACAATAACAGATTTTCAACTAATTAGCCCTGAATTCCACAAACATATGGCATCTTATCTTATTTACCAAGTTAGTGGGTATTATACTTTAACTGCATGCAGCATTCGGCTGATTAGGGGAGACAATTTGGGGCAATATTTGCCGCTTTAGATCTCCCTCTTTACTGTCATTGACAGTCAATTAGTGGATGCCTTTCCCCTCAGTGGGTAGAGTGTTTCCACCAGTATCTGTTTAATCACAACCACCTGCCTCTCTCTGGTGGGTACATTTGTTTTCATTACTCTTAAGTTTAAGGTCACACATGTGGATGTGTGCGTTCTCATTGTCGAGAGTGTGTGTGTGTGCGTGTGTCCCCTTTCAGTTTAAGACTGTCTGGGGACAGTGTTGCAGCATAACAGAACAAAGAGCTGTGATACAATAAAAAAGAATCACCAGCATCAGCACAGGCCTGTAATACAGCCAAAATGTGACCTAGTTTGTCCCAATGCAGTAAACATAATGAGTGTGAACGCTCGATGTTATAATAATTCACTTCCAATTTGAATACGTAAAGGGAGCGGTGTGCACGGTGCTTTAATGAGCAAGAGAGGATTTAAAGTACTTAACTCCAGTATGAACAGTGCAAGCAGTCTTTATTAGCTCATTGACCTGCATCTCTGTATGTAGGGGGCACAGATTAAAGAAATCCACCCCTCCACATTTGACATGCAAACAGCTGGAGGTTAATTGTGCTGATGTGGAACTGTTTGGAAATAAAGTAGAATAAGACCAACGGCAACTGACATTATTATCGAATTAATATTGAGGTTTTATTGGTTCATATTATCCTTAATATAACCAGGGATGTCATCTTGGGAGTATAAATGTGAAAGCATGCAAACTTGTTAGCATTCCTGTGTGGATTAATACATTCTTATATGAGCGATAGCCTAATTTTTCTTTTTTTTTTTTGTTGTTGTATGGATTCATGGTTAGGAAATTATGCAAATATGTGTCCCTCGCTGAGGAGTTGCATCTTTTCCGTACTTTGCAGCTCAGTGATACAAACAGGCCTGTGATGCAGCAGCGAGAGGCCTTGAATGCTAAACACATCATAAGAGAGAAAAGCAGAGAAGGGGATGTGGATGAATATGAGGAGCGGGGGGGGGGGGGGGGGTTGGAGATGCAAAGAGAAATGGAAATGGAAAAAAAGAATGAGAATTGATGGAATACATCCAAAAGTGACAAATAAAGGACTGGAGAGATTGGTGGGCATCCAGGAGAATGAAGAGAGATGGAGCGACTTACTGGGAATAAGCGAAGATGATACTACAAACAGGCGAAGTGAGAAAAATTGCCTAATCTGTGACTGGAGATCAGAAGGCCCTCTGGATTTCTGTCCATTTTCCACAGAACGAGCAAAAAAAGATTAATCTCCCTTTGTGGAGGGGCAGTGGAGACGGTCCTGCACTTCCTGCGCAGACCTTGTGTTTACAAGTTGGTCCCAAATGAATCAATCCCACCCCAGCTCTGTCCCACCTTTTCCTTAAGTCTGTATTAAAGGTATCCAGGTAATATCCTACCCTCTCTTGTTTTTCCTCTTTTTTTTGCAGCCCTATACAATTTGTTCCAGTACTGGATCAAACATTTTTGCTGAAAGATACAGGATCTAGTGCTTACCAAGCCTCTGTGTTGGCTCTGTTGTCTAATGCAGTCTTTTACTGCTGCATAACAATGCTTTGTCTCCCCCACCCCACACACACACACACACACACATCACACTGCACCAGTGTAAAGATGAATGGAGGTATTTGCCGTTTCTGACTGCCCTTTTTACATGCTCTTAGCCAGAATCTCATTTTCTCCGAGTTGGGCTATGATCTCTGTAGTACAACAGAACTAGAACTACTCAGGTTCTAGGAAAAGACATTGGAAGGTCACACGGCTGTCTGCATCTTATTGGAATCTTAATATTCCGTGCGTCGTTTTTGTATGAAATATTCCAAGCACACAAATGTAAAGGATTGAAAAATATAGAATTTGAAAAATCTGTTCCTGACGTTTCTTTTAAACATGTGCTACTGGGACTTGTCAAATCTAACCCCAGTTGGAAAAGTTTAGACATCTGAATAACTTATTCTTTAATATGTAAATTGTCATCAAAGGATAGGCACTTTTTTAACTTTTGTTAAAGGGTGTCTTTACGTCTCCCCACCTATTAAAAGTTTATTCTGCCTAGAAGTCCAAGAACACACAAGGATGTGCTGGAAACCTACTCAAATCACACGTAGAATTGATGGTGTTTTTTATCCCCAGCTCAAAGTTTTCCCACCAGCATTTACACCAAAACAAGTTTGCACAACAGGGCCTTTCAGTCCATCCAAGCCGGGCACATCCTTTCGCGTTCTGCACCTAAAGTCAGGATCAACACTTTTATCCCTGAATCATCAAACCTTAGTGGATCTATGCATAAAACAATATAACAAAATATAGCAAAACTATGTGCTGCTGTTAGTGTGCAAAAGCACTGGGCAAGTGTTCAAAGAGTGAGTTCTGTATATGAACGGTAGAACATGAGAAACGTCAGTATTTTGTGTTTTAGATCCACTGGACTTAAAAGGTGATGTCCACACACTGGACTTAGATTTGAACAAAACTCTAAGCATTTCTTTTATTGGAAAAAGGACAATTTTAAAAACTTTAAAGGAGAAAAAAAAGCTACAATTCAATTGAGTTTGATGGCCAATATTTGATGTGACCCATATTATTCTTTTGCAAAATCTTTAAATAGTTTTTAGACAGAGTTTTTACACCTTCAGAAGCTCTTCCTTTGCTGCTGTCTGCCTTTTTATTCTGTTCTCTGTCAAATGATCCCACACTGCTTCAGTAATGTTAAAGCCCAAGCTCTGGGGAGGATTCATCACTTTGAACAGACCTATCGCCACGGATATTTAGTCAATTTCTTCCCCTTTGTGTCTGTAAGATTCTATTTATTTTTTATTTCTTTTGTATTTTGGCTTAAAAAATCTATGGCAAATCAGCCAATGCATCTGTTTGAGGGTTTAGGCTTCTCAAACGCTAAAATCAGAGGGTTTAAAAAGAGCTCGTTCAACGGGACTTTGAAAAGGTTCTCTGAATTAAAGGTCGATATTGTTGGCTTAACGATTCATTTTGGTTCATAATGCCAGGGACTTTCAAAGCAGCATATTTTTAGTTTAGAAATGAGTGACCAGCGATGGACAAACTCAGCATACTGGGGTATACCAGCTGCTCGTGTGTTTTGTTCCAAATTTTCCGACTAGATCTCGCTATGAAAACCTTATGTGTGCCAAGCAAACTGCAGAAGATCGGTTTGAGTTCCGCTTCCAACGGTTTTAAACGGCTTTGTTAACTTGGTGACAGCCGCTGACATTTCATCTCTGAAGCCATTAATCTGGGCCTCCGTTTGATATGACATCAGGTCATTATGCTAGTCAGGAGTTCCACTTCCTCCTCCAAGAAAGAGGAAAGCTATTCATTATTCCGTGCCCTCTCACATGCGCTTCCCTGACCCTGTATTCTTATAATAAAGCGGGCTGATGTTGCAGTGTCATTTCATATTCTAGATACCAATACCCAGCTCGCATTTCGGATTTGCACACGTGTCTGATCTTTTGCCCCACCTCCCCATCTCTTCACCCCTAAAGCACATGCATACACGGTTGAATTCTGTTTGATTTTTTTCCCCTGTGAGATCAGAAAGCTAAAGAAGGTTAAACAGCTAAACGCGGGGGTAAAAATCGAATGCAAAAGATACAACCGGAGAACTCCGAGTGGATCGTTCCGTCTTCTCCACAAAGACTACAATGTCTTTTTTTAAAATAGAATGCTCGGTTGAGCTGCTGCCTGACGGCACACAAGTCCAAGCACACACACACACACACACACACACACACACACACACACACACACAC
>JABUIW010000010.1:2431837-2453369 GCA_013363375.1 Menidia beryllina
TCCTCCTCCTCCTCTCATGCGCATTGAAGTGGGTAACCTTTCCCCCCGCTGTGTAATCCACTGTAGCGCTGTTCTGTGTTCTCCTGAAGAGCATAAGTAACTCCCAGCCCCTACTAATCCATACTGGAGCTCTCAGCCCCCTTTTTCTCCGCACAGCGGCAGACACAAATCCGAAGACGAGGGGATCACATGTGCGCGTTTGCCGGCAGCTCTTCTCATTAGCTGACTTACTTTGCATCGCCGCTCCCTCCAGCCACATTGTTTTGCTCCCGTCTGATGACAACCATGTAACATAGCCGACTTGTAACATTCACGCCAGAGGTGTTTTCAGTGGAACGTGAGGCAAACTGCATGGCTAGTAATTGGAGGAAGGCAAAGTAGGGGCCACTTCTTTACCCCCCGGACAAATCAGGACAGAGTACAGGATGAGAAAATGCGTTTAGCATGTAAGGTGTGTTCTCCCTCTCCCGAGAACACGTCTCACCTGTGTAACGAAAAGAGGAGCTTTGTTTCGGCCCTACTGGTTTTCCATTTACAAGCGTGGTCGTCCGGGTTTCCTGCAGGCTCCCTTCCCATCAGCCAGATAAATAAAGCTGTAATAGCCAGCATGGCGTTTCACAGTCATCGTAGGTCGGTCTTGTAGGAAAAGTCTGGATGACTAGAACTTGCCCTGCAGGCACAGCAACCTTATGCCCTCTTTTTTTATGCTGTACACCGGCCCTCTCCAGTTCCATTCCAATCCATTAAAATGACCACCATGCAGTTTTCTTTTTTCTAATGGACTTTGAAATAACACAGTCAGAAAGGCGCATACATTTGCACAAATCCATATTATTCACCGTATTTATTCATTGTCATTATTTCACGCACCTAAGCCCTCAGCCTTAGACCCATGCAGCTCAAGCGATGTGGTAGCAAAGTCATCCACACTCCTGAGAAAGTGCCTTAGGAATGGACCGAGTGTGTCTATTGCTCTAAAAACAAAGTGTGAGGGAGGTTTTAGGTAGCCTTCATAGCTTTATTTTTTATTCCATTGTCAGGTGAGACAATATTTAACATGTAACATTTAAATGGTTGTGCCCTTAAGTGATCAGTTTGCTCATTTTTCAGATATTAACCACACCTATATTTGTCACTAAAAGTCAAAGTATCTAGTGTGAAAAATGCCCATAGGTTGTTGTATTTGATTACTTTCAGAAAGTCTTGGCAGCTATTTTGGCATGTTGTATGTTAATGCCCTCTGTTGGGTAAAGATGTATCCATGTCAAAGATGGATGAATTAAATAAATCGCAGTGGAATGTAAAAATCACTGAATCCTTCACTGCAGGAATTCAAATTGAGAGAGAAGCTTTGCCAATTATTTACCTCTGAACACGTCAGACAAAAGTTGGAGGCTGAAGTTATGGAGGGGTCAAGTCTGAACGACAGTGGAGCGATAATGACTATAGTGCTCACAGACATCCCTCTTGTGTCAGACCAGTAGGTCACCAGAAATGGTTAAGCTATATTTTTCTTCAAATGTTTCATTTTTCTGTATATCACACATTTCAAGACATTTCACCATTACTATAATTTTGCTTTCCTAATTGCTCCATAAATAAAGTCTGTTTTCAAGAGGTTTGTGATGACCCATAGCCAATTGACATGCCCTCTAGTAACCATGGTAACTATGACAGGAGAAAGTTAATCGACATTGATTTGGATCTCCATTAATTACGAGATTCACCAACGTTTTTTGCTTTGGAATGCGATGTTATGTTGAACGGTTGCACTGCTAATTATACGCGAAGACACAGCAGTGTATTAAGCTTAATTATGGATTATAATTTACTTTAAAACATATTGTAGGTCAGAATGTCTTAGTCTTTAAAAGAAAAACAAAGACACTCGGATATACGTATAGCGTTTTCAGAGCAAACTTCGTGTCTCTTCCAAGATAGACGGACACAAAACTTCTAGAATCTTCATTCCTGCTTACCTACAGCTTTCTGATACAGAGCATTCATGAAGATGAAACAAAGAAAGAGGCTAAGTGGAAGCTTCAACAAGAAATTATTACAGGTAGCCATATTTGTATACCTTTGCATACAGTTGCATTCTCTTAAATGATAGATGCCCTCACTGAAAAAAGGTTTTGCACAATTTTATGCTGAATTGTTGTTCCACAGGCAAGTTTTCCCTTTGTGTTGTTAATAGAAATGCCTGTAGATAAGTACCTGTTAACAGTCTGGAATTTCTAGCTTGGCCATTGTGCACATATTAAGACATTAGCCATAAAGAGCTCTTAACGTTTGTCTATTTAAACTAAATCCTTAAAGAGGGAGACACTAATGCCTTGCCTACTTTGCTGTCTTACAGAAAAACTGGTTGCATTTATTCCAGGAAGGTTATACTGGGAGTGGGCTAAATGCTGTTGGAATGAAATCGAGGACAAAACGCATCACACAAGTTGCATTGGCTTGCAAGACCTTTGTCTTACAGCTGAGGTAAATGACCCAAAACCATACTAGGACACAACCGAGGACAACCATTGCATCAACCTCTTCAACATCTATACTGGATGTAGTGCCCCCACATGGCTCCAAAGTTGAGTTTAGATGTGTGTTTGTCAAACCCAGGCGCAAAACAGCGGTGGCAGCCATAAATAAAACTTAACAGCGTACCGCAAGCGTGGTGGCTCTCTGAGGCTGGAGATGGACACATTAGAGCTTTGAGCTGAATCCCAGTGTCGGCAGGACGACATCACCATTGTAGCTTTTAGCGCTCTGGGTGTCCTGAGATTTATAGCACCAAACATTTGCAGTAGGCCTCTTGGGTTCTATCAGCTGAATTCTGGATCAGATTAGGTCTCGGTGGGATGAAAAATCTCCCCAGGATATGTTCATATGTCTTGCTCTGGGGATTTTGTTGGAGAATGATGTTACTGTCGAGGAGGGTGATTGATTTGGATAGAAACAATGCAGGCAGGTGATCTAGCAGTGTGTCACATTGTAATGAGAATATCAGTGTTATCCACTTTACTCGTCCGCGGTTTCCATTTGTTGTCTTGTTGGTAGATAGTTTTGTTCTTAAAAACTTCTCGGCACTGATTAACAAAACACAAATGCGCAAGAGCACCCTACTCTTTGGTTCAGATAAGAGAAAGTTTTAAAAACGTGTTGTAAAAGTTGATATTCTTCCATGTCTTGCAATCACAAACCTGAGTTTTGTGGGTCCGGACAGAGCACTGGATCCCAGTTGAATCTTTGTCAGCCTCATTTGGAGGGGCACTTTTGCAGCGTTGATTATTTTTTTGTGTGTGTATGTGTGTTTCAGGGTGTGTCTGCTGGGGCAAGGTCATGGAAAGTAGATGGGTACTCTCCCTGCGTTATTCTGAGGTTTTAGAGCAAGTTGGGGTCAAAACAGTCTAAATAATTAATCGTATAGACCCACATAACAAGGTGTTTGTGACTATATATTGCAGTAGATTTCCTCCCCTTCTACCTCAACAGAGAGGTAGGCAGGCGGTGAAATGTTTTTCTGTCCAAGCCACTGGACAGTAGCTGTTCATAATTCATGGGAGTTTGATAAGGAACTAAAAGCCTTCTCTTACTCAGACAAAAAGAAGGTGGCAGAAGAGCAAACATAAGAGCAGCCAGATGTAAAAGTAGAAAGAAGAGAATCAAGCTAATTTGTATGGAAGGGAAGGCGATAAAAAGCAGAGCTGTGATGAGGCTAATTATAAATGAAGAGGAATGGGAAGAAGAACGTTGTTGAGAGGCAGAGGTACGCATAAATAAAGCATGACTGAAAGAGGTAGAGATAGGGATTTATTTTTCTTTTTTGGGATGCGCAAGTAGCTTTTTTCTGATCAAATGTACCAAGAAATGCGGCTGTTCTGAGGAAAAACAGTCAAACTCGCTGAGTTATACAACATAACAACCTGCATGAACCTGAAGGAACAATCTTCTGAGTCAAAGTAACATTCTTAACAAGTTAGAAGGACGTATCTGTTCTGTAAAGACACTCTCCACCTGAATTAATACGAGCAGCAGACGCATTTACTGTACGGCCTCGAAAAAACCCCACTGGAAAAAGGGAGTCGTAATGCCTTCTCCTTAGCCCTAAGCTCCCCTACTTTGCGCAGGTCTTTTTTGTGCCTGTGTGTCTCTGGATTTGCATCAGTGACAGTAGGCATTCATTAGAGCTCTCTGCTCCTGGCAGCCGCACAGTTGTCCACGGATCTGGCTGTTGTATGGAGGGCCCTGAGCCTGAAGCTAATCCCAGAGGACCACAGGAGGTGTGATTCACTTTGTTTAAAGATGCTCACTGCCTGGTAAATTGAAGGATTGGGATGCTTTTTTTTTTCAATGCATCCCAATCCTGTGAGCAGTGAAGTGAGCAATGGAGAGGATAGAGTGTTGGAGAAACTGACAAAAATAAAGCAAGGGGCGGGTGTCTTTAGGTTATGGCATCTCTTAGCGGTTTGGACGAATGGCCCTTGAGCTGTGCAGGATTGTGGCAGAAGAGTTGCATATCTGTGATTTATTAAGCCTCTTTTATAAAAAAGAAAACACAGCAATGATTCCACTGCAAATTATTTATTGTCCAAAGGTCTCCCGATCTCGCGCCTTGTTTGAAACGCGTGTCTCCTCCGTAATCCGCGGTGTTGTCCACTGAGCTAAACACGACGCAGCAGAACATACCGCAGCACAAGATGGTCCACGTAGAATTTCTCGAGAAAAAATAGGATTGCAATCGGCTTTGACAGTCGCATGGCTGCCAGGCGGGTTAGCCTGATGATTCTGAACCTGCTGATCTCCTGAGATGTTGACAATTGTTTCTGAAATATACACAGACTGGTGCATCCCCTTCTGCTGACAGAAGCACCTTTTTGCTGATAGGCCGTACAGATGGTCAGATTGGTTTTAAATAGCAGAACTAAGGCAACCAGATAAACATTTTTATTTTTTTCACCAGCAGGGGCTTTCAATTGTCATGGATTCCACTCCTGTTGGCCGAAAACAGCAATCTGCATACTACGGTGTGTATAGGCTCTCCAAACTAGATGGGTGAAGAATTGAGAAATGCAGCATCTGATTACATTTTTTTTGTGAGCATACTGTTGATGGGGTCGAGTAAACTGCAGGATATACCAATTTATCAATTCGTCCCATCAAAGAAGATGTGTTGCTAATTTGCTCTAGCTCCTGCAGATATAAGCACTTATAGAAAATAGATAAAGGTATCGAAATTCGGGCGTCGATGGTGACCCTCACGTCTCACTCTAAGGAAAACTCGACCCACTCACTGTCCACTCACCTGACTCTCCGGACATCTCAGAACAGGTGTACAAAATTCTATCTTGTGCATGACCACGATGGCTGTTCACAAAACTTTCTAAAAGTCTTAAGCAGGAAAGTACAGTAACGATCTTTTAAGGTCTGAATCTACTAACTAAAGAATGTGTTCACAACCCAATGTCTGCCACACATTTAACGGATCCACGCAGATCTTTCAATTCGCTTGCCATGGACATTTTACTTAGAAATAATTCTGTTATGTGCAGAGAAAGGAACCATACTCATGACATCGTCAACAAAATCCTATAATAATCTTGTCGTCTCCAAGGCTTTAACAATGGGTGTACCAAGGTCCATAATACACTATTTCATTTCTAGCTAAACTGCATGTTGCTTACTGTGTTTACCAAGCTGTTCAATATGGGAAGAGGTGCCATAGGAAAATGACAGAGCCACATGTGACATGGAGATTTCTTATTTTCGTATTCCTGGGGACATGTTTTGTCACATCCAATTACGGCGCAACAAATCTGGGAACAGCAGAGGGGCCTGACAGAATGAGATGAATTTAGATGGAGCGATCTTTTCAGGGATAAGCTTTAATAGATTACATTTTATGGTGATATGGCCTGTCCCTTTCCGCTCAACGTGCTTATCCTCTGAGCTTTTCACATGCGAGGTGGTGCACGGAGGCGCACGAACACGCATCCACCCACTCTCATCAAAGCCGTGTCCCCATCACTCACTCACTCACTGTTTGTGACATTGTTTTTCACTTGTCGCTTCATCACCCTATTCCACTGCACTCCCTGGATTTTGCTCCAGCTGTGTCTCTCTTCTGATGAGATTTCGATTCTCGCTGAGTCATGTGCCTGTTTACCTTGACGTTAAGGAATCGGAGGCGCTGTGTTAATGACGCAGTAATTGCACATGTTAAATATGCTGTAGTCCTAATTTGCCCTTGTCTTTCCACTCTATTTTCATCAGGACATGCCCCAGAGGGACTTCATTGTTAGCATCTAATGGAAAAAATCCTCAGAATCCCTTAATTTTATTTGGCATTGTGGGTTATGTCAGTGGTTATCAACATGGGCTCCCCCCACACAGCTAAAAACTGACAAAACACAGATCAAATTTAGGTTTTTTGTTAATTTAAGAGATTAAAGACATCAAACGCTCTTGGTACACCTTTACATTTGTTTTTTTTAATTACTTACAAAGAACAGAGTTTTTTTATGTTTAAACTGTCCCACATACTAAACTTTCAGTCTCTTCAATAAGACTGACAAGGCCTGAAATAAATACAAAGCAGCTGAAAGATGGTCTTAATGTACAAAGTGAATTATAAAGTAAAAATGGTGAAACTGAAAAATATTTACAGGTATACATCAAAGGACTAATGATAATTTTGGACTCTACATTGTCCAGCCCTCTAGATGTTGTAAAACATGCCTCTAAAGACTTGCCCTCTCAAATTTAAGCGGCTATTATGTTTAAGAACTATTATTGATGACAAACATTTAGACGATTAAGATGAATCAACAGAGAAATGTGAAAACGACCTTCAGACTTGTAATAAGAAAAAAATAGTCAATAAATAGAAAATGATAAAAATGTGACAACCATATATCAAACATCTCACAACTCTTCTAAACCCATAGTTTTATAGTTCCAATTAACACTTAAAGATGAAATTGATTGAACTTCTTGGAGAACCCTTCCTTCTCATAGTTCACATTGTTCTTCCTTTGATATTTGATAGTACCATGCAAAATCTTAATTTTATCCACCCTCCTTGTATCAGCCTCTCTCAGTAATATAGTGGTGAAATAATTTTCTTAGTGGCCTCACATTGTCATTGCTTCTAGACCTTGCTCAAAATGTCTTTCTAAATATCTTATGCCTACCCAAATTCCTAACACAGTCACTGCATTTTACAAGATGGCATGAATATAAATCAGATTAAAGCCAGAATTGGAAGGGATTAAAAAATTAAAGAACAAATATGTTCAGACAGCATCTGTTCATCTTTTTGAGAAAATATTATTAAAGCATCAGTTTCACTTTGAATATCTAATGCTTTTTTCTAACCCTTTGTTCCCTCTTTAGAGAAAATCCTCTTATTCCAGGCAATCGTTATTTATTCATTAAAAGTGTGGATCTGATTATCTTACTAATCATCATTGTGTGTCCGTGTAAACACAGTGAGGACAGCTGAAGAGCTTCACCTGATTTTGTTTCCAGCAGCAGGTTGGGGAACAGTGGAGCGAGATGTGGGTTTGGAGTGAGTTGATAAAGAATTCATATCGTAAAAAGTGTAGGTGAATATGGGGCCCGCGCAAGAGAGGTCACTAAGCAAAACAAGCGCTGAGCCAAGCCTCACCTCAGGCTCATGAATGATGTAGCAGAGGGGAAACACTGCATTAGGTTGTCACACCAAAGTTGTAAACAGATACTTGACATAATAACAGCCATGCTCGTATAAGAACCATCCATTCTAAAGGAGTGCCCGTAATGGCAATAAGTTACAGCCATGTTCTGAAAGTAAGCTGGTTTCTACACAGGTGCAGCCAACCCTCAGATTCCAGAAGGAAAAGGATGTATTTCCTCTCATTGGTTTTTCTGCAAACTTTCCCGCTTTGAAAATTTGTCCTCCAAATGTATCTTTGTTCTATATTTATCACAATACCCTCATTCGCATTCAGTCCAGGCTTTGCCATACCGGATCCCTCCTCTTTCGCTTTCCTTTTGATGAGAGTTTTCAAGGCAGCTCTGCTCCCACTGCTGATGCAAGTTAAGGGCTTTGGTTATCACCTCTGTGTTGCTGTGTGGCATTATTGGTTTTCTGATCATTTATTAGCATCAATTAATGCATTGGATTTCTAAACAAGATCAAATCTGGGGGAGAAGTGAAGTGAATTCTGTCATTCACAGGTCAAAGTTAGTGTGTTCTCTTATTACAATTACCGCAAATTAGCTCTATGTAGCTCATTTTCCTTTCTTCTTTTAACTTTTTTGGTCAGTGAATCACACATTCAGAAGTATGTATTTTTTGTATTTCTTTCTCAGACATAGATTAGAATTTAAATCCACTTAGAGAGCCTTTTATACCCGTATAGGTTTGATGATAAGTAATAAGTTTGATATGGATTTTAGCACACAAAAAGACCAGTTACAATAACCGGTATTTTTTTCATACTTTATCAGGGGTGTTAATTGCTATAATGTTTCCAGTTTCTATTTATATAATCCATGGCACTGTTTTCACTCTGGACTTAATTCCAGTTTTCCTTTTACACATTGGTATATTGTTCAATATATTTTGGCGATTTACATTTCAGTAGTACTTCCTTATCAAATAAATTTGTTTTTTTTTTCAAAAAGTAACTTATATTTAGATTATTCAGTGTTTTTAGAGGTAATACTGAATAGGATCCATGATGCGTAAAGTGTCCTCACCTACCCTCTTCAGTGAGCAGGAGATTTCTTAAGACCTTATCACCCATGCAGCTTTAATTGTGGCAGTTCACTATCTCCACAACAGAAATACAATTCCAGCTTATCTCCATGACCTTCCATAGACACATGTCAGTCCCACTGCCAGGGCACGGCGTAGATTAGTCGAGAAAAAGAGCAAGTTGTAACGGATAAATACCACCGACGCAACATGTGATTGCAAACTCCAACGACACGTGTCTCCACGCAATCTCCGTTTGAGGTCGGCATCTGCAAGACCCTAAGATACTTTTCCTTCCACCTCTCTCCTAACGGAGTACTCTTATTAGGAGGAAAATCAGAATATAGTATATGGTGGAGGGAAGCATCATCTGAAAGTTGACCACAGCAGTCTACCGGAGCAAGAATTTGAGAACATCAAGAGAGAGTCTCAAGTGCAAAGGACTCAAAAGTTGCCCTTGACATGTTACATACCCATTGGCTAAAGAAAATGGCAGTACAAATGAACCAGCCACTATTGGATCAGACCTACTCAAAATGCTAAAGACAAGTTTGAGGGCATCCATCCACCGCCCTGACAATAACCTGCTTGGGTTACGACTTGGAAGCTCCTGTTAAGAATCATAGTGCGTAAGGGAAGTAGGAACATGGCTCAATGTGATACGGAAACAACAATGAACATGGGATACTAGGTGCAAGTGTTTAGCATCAACCGAACAGTCAGAGTCTTCAAGAAGTCATTTGGACAACCCTGGATTTCAGTTAAGTTCTTGTCTGGTATCTGCCAAGGATCTGCTTTGTCCCTTCTGGTGCACTTGACTTCCACATCATTGCAGAGAGTGGCAGTAGATACCAAGTAGCCATCTGCATGATCGACATCAAGTTGTACACCAAGAGTAGGGAACGACCCTAGCTCACCAATGCAGGTCAAATGATACATAGGAGAGATATCAGAATGTTATTCTGACTCTATAAATGCAAGTGAATCACAACAAAGAGAGGCACAATTGTCACAACTGAAAGGCTTGAATTACCAGAGGTCACATTAGAAGATGTTCAGGACTCCAGTACCTTGGGATCCCACAGGCAAATGGTAGCCACGAAGAGGTTGGCCATGACCTTTTACGACCAACATCTTTGCTACAAGTACCTGAAAAAACAAAACAAAGGAGATTCTAAGGAGTATGCTCATTGGGAAGGTTTAAGCCATGGGCAGACATGTCTTTCAGAGACTGAAAAAAATGTGTGCCAGTGGTCATTGGTAGACTGTAACCATGGCATCAAACATATTTTCTAAAATCACAAGAAAGAACAATGTATTAAAAATACTAAATTTAAATGCCACCTAAAAAGATCCAGCCTGTTCTCACTGGTCAGCTGATTGGTCGAAAAGTGAGCGCCAGACAGCTTCTCGTTCTCTGATGCATGCCAAGCTGGCCAGGAGGCAAACCTTACGCAATTGTGTCGCATGGTAATGATGATGAGCAGCGAAACAAAAGCTTGGACTACAAACAAGTAGTTTGAGGCGGTTCAAGTTCTGTGGGAGAGAATAGCTCCTTTGGGTTTGGAGAGCTCGCTGACATTTTTCACGCACAGGACAGTTATTACCCAGCTGAGGTGAGGATGAAAATATTGTTGATTACTTGTCACTTCCTTGCATGTCATTGCTATTCAAATTAGTTATATAAATCATTTCTGTCAATTCATTGGTGAACAACAGACAATAAACTTGCTAAGAGCAGAGAAATAAAATGAGCAAAGTGAAAGAATCTCTTTCTGGAACCATACTGCACTTTCACTCTATCCTCTAAATTCTAACTGTCTTATTGGTTCTGGGCTTGAATGTTTTTTGAGATCTAAAGGTCAAAAATACTGGCTCTGTGAAATTAGATTTGATCCCCCAGTGCTATGTGTACTGTGTGGATGAAAAGCAGTATAATGGAGTATAGTGGGAAAAGCTGCAGGTGTCCAATGTGCACGCACGTTGGTCTGCGCGTTCTTTATGCAAGCGAGCATGCCCGCTGATTGTCTCGCGCTGATTTAATTTCTCGCATCACGTGTTGCTGTCTGTTCCTCTCCGACTCCCCCTCTCACACTTTAATCCAGGATCCGCAGCACAGAGTTACCTGAGGTGCTTTTGCTGAGTGAAAATTACATTTACGCTGACAGGGTATGGCAGGTCTCTCCCCGGAGTGGAGCTAAAATTTGGCTGGGGCTGGCTGCTGTCAAGCATTCGTTCTCATACAAATCTCCCAGGAAGGCTGCAGGTTCGCAGCTCACTTTTTAGGGTCTTGTTTTTAGGAAGATGTGTCACCATCAGCACCATGGTTGTACTGAGCTGTTTGCTCAGTGTCTCACCACTGGCCCTCCTACGCTGTAGATGCTCGTGTATGTATAAGTGCATGTGACACACTGGATGCATCTGCAAGAATTTGCTGCTTTTTTAGTTTATTTGTCTGACAATGCATAGGGAAGCCTCAGACTGTGTTGTTTTATTATTCCTTCAAATTGCATGCTTAGATTGTTTGTACAAAAAAAGAGTATGTTTTCTTTTTGTATACCATGAACTGAAATGCAACGGTGCAAGCTCATCAGAAGTAATCAACACTTTTCATCCGATTGTTTTAAGCTACACGGGTCAGTATTTGACATACAAAAAGTGAATATGATAATTAAGCAACAAGTAACTGTGTGCTGATGACTTTAAAGTTTCTAAGAGGTAACAGAAACTCGGTTTTGCATTCACTCATTTCTCTGAGCCAGTGAGAAAAACTAATTATGGAGAGCCTATTTTCATTGTCGTATTAGTGACAAAGTTCACAGTAGACAAATTTACGCATTTTATTATTGTGCTCAGAAATACATAGGATCCATGCATGTTTATCATCCTCCCTTTAAAGATATTTTTTAAGAAAATGTTCTTGCTTCACCTTTGATGTGAATCTTCTCTTTATGATGTGCCCTACATTCTCATTAAGGCCCGTTAAGCAATGCCCTTGTTTGATGAGGCCATGTTGTTGCGGGTTGTGTAGAATATGATTTGGCATTGTCTTGCTGAAATAAGACCTCCCTGGAAGGAGATGCTCACCTCGCTGGGATCATAATTCCTATCCTATCTGGAAGGTTGTGACTTAGTCCCCACATGCACCATTGTTCAAACTCAATAATTACAAACGCAGAGCACCGGAACTATCTTTCTGTTATCTGAGTTCCTGCAAAGAAAATGCCCTGCACAGAGTTTCAAAGGTTTCAAAGGGTGCCTTAGGACTCAACGGTCACAAACATCAGACAGGGGTTTCTGCCTTTGGCTTTGACACACTGAAATGCAGACAAACCAAAATTTTAACGATCAGGTGACTATTTTCTTTGGTAGGTGTACATTTTTATACTCGACTTTGACACCCTTACCTTTTGCCAACAAATCAGCCAATTGTAGAATATTCCAGAATAACTGATGTCATTTGATGACTTTGATTGCCTCTGGTCCTCCTTTGATAACTGCGCCGCTTGTGTCAAATTCTAGATGCAAGATTCTAGATCCCCTTAGATTTTTCCTAAAACTAAAGTACAAGTTCAGGTTTATTATTTATTCTTTTTTTATATAATTTATCATTTACAAGTCCCAATTTCTCTGAGAAGATTTTGTGTATTCATATAGTCTGGGATGAAAACCTTAGTGAAAATTAGTTTAACGTTTGTAGAAATGAAAGGAAAACAGGCAAAACATCTCTGTATCCATGTTTGCACACTTAGAAATTGATGACAACGTGGAACTGTTGCTGACAGAGCTTGCGGCGGTTTTGCAAATGCCAGTACTATTGTTAGATGATTACCTGAACCTTTGAAAACCAATGCATAAATGATAAACGGTGGTTGTGCAGACCTTCATTTTATGGACACGAACAACATTATTTAGCCAAGCACTTAAAATGAGGAGCGGTAGTCTATTGCAGTTCTCAGAGAGCTTTCAGACCATCATAATCTAACCCAGACCGGCTCTCATTAAGGATCCAAAAGCTCCCAACTCCAAGATCCGTGTTGTTTAGATGTGCTTAGATGACATTGGTCACAGGGTGGCAGGGGCAGGCTCTCAATCTAATGCATTGGTAACCAGGAGGTCAAAGTATAACAGACAAGCAGTTAGATAGTGTCTTCCTGAAGATGAAGTGGAGTGTAGCCATGATCTTGATGAAATAAATCAGAACCCCCTCACCTCCCACTCCTTCTGCTTCTCCACACAACAGCCGAATAACACTCTGACACACACAGGAGAGCCAAAGTGAAGTATGTGCCGTTCCTCTTAGCCTAAGATGTCACTCTATATCCCAGCTGCTTCTAATTTAGCTGCTCTCCATGTTATTTTTTATTCAAAAAGGAATCCCAAAACGCCAAATGAAAGAAAATGATTAAAATGCACAAAGAAATGCTGGGAAACCGGCGGGAATATATTGTTGAATCAAACCGGGACAATTTCAATAAATCACCTGCACTAGTTTCTTGAAGAAGAGAAGGAGCTCTAAATAAGAAGTTATAGTTGCTTTTTTGTTTTTGTTGGAAAGGTGGCTTTTTTGGACCAACAGATGTTGGTTGAACATTGCCATAGCGCTGCCACAGGGGCTCAGCTCCCCGTTTCTTATCTGTTCAGTCAGTGGCAGACAGCAGCCAGCAGCCAGCAGGCGCATGAATGATCTGTTTGCACATGTGCATTGTCACTCAGACTGAGGCTATGCCGCATCTGAGGGAGAATGGGGAAAAAAACACAAAACAAAAGACAAGCTCTCCATGTGGCATTACTTTGTCTTCATAAATTGGGCCAAAATCACAGCGCTGCACAGCAGTTAAACGTCTTTAATAATATTCTAAGCAGAGCATTTTTGGTTTGAAGATGTAGAAGCAAAGTGCCCAAAGAGGAAAACTTATATATACATGGAATAGATCACAAACTTATTGAATAATAATAACAATAATGAATGGTTAAGAAATCTTTGAATTTAAGTACGAGTCAGTGTCGCATTAGATCAAACCTGAACGGCTGTTACAGTTGGGCTGAAGCCTACACCAGGACGGCAAAATGATCTCCTGCTGTTGCTCCTCAGGCCACATTCATTACACTAATCAATTGAACTTCATGATGAGATTTGAAAATGCATTGGATGCAATGTTGATACTCTTCTCTAGTCGTTAATTATGAAGAGTGTTTTCTGTGGCTCATTTACATAATTGAACGTTCAGGACCTCCTCTGCCTCGCAGCCCTATTTCTCGCATATCTGACATACGTCATCCAAAATATGAGGGGGAAAAAAAATAAATAGGTTTTATTAGCATGGCGCTTGAACAGTTGACTTTTTTTGTTGTTTGGAGACCAGCTTCTATGCTTCTACGCATCTGTCTACGAATCTGGCGCTCTTGTTCCACAGAGATAGCTTCACATATCAGCTACCATTTTGTACTTCAAAAACAGATTGATATTAAGTCTCTGCAGACAAATAGAAGACATACAAACTCTTGGTGAAGACTTTGATGGCTCCAAGCATCCCGAATTATTAGAGTCTAAGATGTAAATAGTGTTTCATGGTCCTCTTAAGATCCACAATAATATCATTTTTCATAGTATAATAATATCATATAGTTTCCTGCGCCCAGCCACTTGTTTAGTGTTGACACAGCAAAAAACTGAGTCATCTGGGTGTGTGTGGAAGTGACCGGACTCTGAGTCCGAGCTTTACAGATTAAAGAGAAACAGTGAGAGCACAGTGCCATGTGGCGTTCTCGTACCGTTTGCTACCTTCTCAGCACCGCAGTCTGTGTTCTGATGTTGAGTTGAAGCGATATTCAATGAGGTAGTTGAGGCTTCTACCGATATCCACCATAGTCTCTTTCAGTGCTGGCAAAATTATGTTTTGATAAAAGAATGATGGAAACTTTTCCAAAACCTTAGTATCTTTGAGGAAAATGAGGGTTGAAAGGTGTTTCATTGAGTGCTAAATGGTCTATTCAAGCTATTTTTTATGTGAAGATGGGGTAACTGATTGGATAGTCATCAAGGATGATTTTTTTAAGGTCTAGAAAATGGCAGAACGTTTTCCACAGCACTGGAACTTTCTCTTGACTTAGCTTTAAAAGGTGCAGTAGAACCTCACCTTGTTGTTCCTGTAACTTTTCTCAAGATTGGGATTCTATCTACAGCCATATCTTAAATCAGCCTTGAACATTGGCGGGATAAAGACAAGGCCCTGTGTATTTGAGGGGACTGATAGATTAAGAGTTTATTCCATTGTCTTTGCTCCTCAAGGTATTTCATTCATAATTAAAAAGAAAATATTGAATTCACTGAAATATTTCCCTCATTTCCAAATCTTAATGAAAAATAGATAGCGCATGTTTGTCTCGAGAACATCTCTATACATATGCAACAGTATTTTATTGAATCAGTAAAAGGAAAAAATACCAGTGGTGCGTTAAATAAAGATTTTTTGTATGGCTTATTCATCACAGTCTAAAAGAAGTAAGCCATCAAAGAGATAAATTATTCACCAATTGATCCAACTTGGAAAAACCTACAAATATCACCCCAAAATATTGCTTTAAATGAGTTAATTCTTTAAAAAAAAAAACGTATTTCTTAAATTATGTTGAGGCTTTAATGCTTGATTAGATGTTTTTTTTTATTCTTAATTCTTAAATAAGCAGTGGAAAGCTGAAGGTCAGCAGCTCTTTAACACAGTTACTTTGCTTAAATTTGCTCCGTGGAGTTTCTTAGCTACTTAATCACTTTTTGAAACAAAATCTTCAAGGTGTGCCCAGGTACTTGGGAGGTGAAGAGGAAACTCAGTCTTTGGTCGAGTGTAGCGCAGGCTGTTGCCAGACTGGCTCTGTAAGGTTAGGTCTGCGCCAACCAGGCAATCTGTGCCCTTTGCTCCGGCCAATGAAAGCCAGAGACCACAAACCGTTAATTACCCACGTTTAAAAGTGTCTTAATTTGATACACCCATCTAAAAATCAGAATCCTGGTGCCTCTGCCAGAATGGCCCTTGTCCCTGCACCTCCAATCTCATGCTGTGTTTCACCCAGGGCTCTGTTGAGCACATCTGTATCACCACACGGTGAAAGGAGCTTTTTCCTGCAATTTTCTCTGAGAGGCATGTGGATTGACACCGGTGTAATTACCTCTGCTTAACAGATCAAATGATTGATGAGTGGAGTGCAGATCCATGGGGATTTATTTTGATCGTTGGCAATTTTTTTCCCCTCCCCCTCTTCCCATCCTCAGAGAATTTTCCCATGATGGCAATCACCATAATGCGGCTGGAGAAATTCGCGCCAGGTTGATTGTCTCCCACGGAATGATGGCCCCGACCGAGAAATACGAGACCCTTTCTCCGTATGATATGAATCATCCGGCCCTGTTCCCCTACTGTAGCTGGAGGGGAGCTGTGGGTTCGCGATAGATGGTACCTTCATTGATCAGAACATGGATGGGGGGGGGATGGGCAGGGTCTTAACAGCCGGGGTGAGCTGACTATGGTAATGCTTCAAAGGATCGATGAAAGCGATGTGCGTGTGTGGCGGAGGTGCGCTCCATTAAATCCCTCATCCCGTCTTTGCTCGCGGTCATGTGTGCCTTTGATTCCACAGAACGAACGCCTGACCCGCTCATAAGCCTGGACTGAAAGCACATCCAGGGAGCATGCGGCACATACCAAGAAATGATTTTTCTAACCTTGAAAACGTCGCGGGTCTTTATGGACATACAAAGAAACCAGCTGCAGTAAATAGGGTCACGCGTCTACATTTGTATGCCTGCGGAAAAGCCTTTCAAACGAGCTCTTTTGATTGGCCTAATGATCTCGGAGCCGCGCGGGTCCCTGACCGCACAGCCTCTCAAATGACTTCAACTCCATACTTCTGAGATACATTTAGCAGAGCTGTGATACTCTGAGACACATTGAAGCAATCCAATCCGTCAGCGACTGTTTTCTTAGAGAAAATACACATTAAAGGGAAGAAGTGTGCAAATCGTTTCTCATTGAAGCTCCATTTGCTGGTACATTTTCAACCCTTTCGCTAATTTCATTTACACAAGGGAAGTGTTTTCTCCCCGACAACAGCCGCATAGATCTAAAGACCTGATAGCTTGGAATACCATCTCGGGTGTTTAAACACTTTTTCTGTTTGTGGTTGTCTGTAGAAATGGAATCCACAAACTCACGCTGACTCTCTGGTAAGAGACTTCTGCTTTTGGAGCACGAGCTTATCAATAAATTGTATCTTTAGCTATAGATACTCTTTAAACTGCTGGTGTTTGAAGGAACTAGCCCTTTATTGACTCACAAAATGTGAAGACTTTTATGTGACTAAACACTGTGGGCAGAGACTGAGCTGGTTTGATGGCTACGTGTTTTTTTTTGGCTCCACGCTATTGATCTGGAACAAAATACATCTTTACCTTCTCATATCTCTGCTTTTGTTAAATTATCGAACTGTGCATGCTCCGGGCCCAGCACAATCAGACCGCACACAATGCTATGCGACACAAAGAACAACAAAAATGGCTTTATAGACGCACCACCCACCTGGGAATGGGTCATTTTGGCCTGTGAGTTTTGTCATCAGCCTTGTGAAATAAAGATAACTACTAAGGCCAGTACAGTTTTATTTTTTGCGGCTGAAGGATTAGTGGGAAGGGATTAATGTGTCGAAAGGGGGTTATAAATATACAGCACTCTCCTTTTCTCTTCTGTTTTTAATTTCCCTCTTAGATCCGTTAGATTTGCCCTGGTGATGCCCAGGAGGTGTTTTCCAGGCTAAGAGTTTAAATACAGAATAAGAGAATAGGCCATTAAAGACAATCACATCCCCAGACAATCCTAATCATAGCTTAAACACATTTAAGCTAAGTGGCCTCTTTTTTTTCCTTTTTGTTTGCATTTCATGCACTCGTCCAAAATTGCTATGTTGGTAGAAAATAAATGCCCCAAATATTCAGCCATTAATTCCAATTTAAGTAGACATCAACGCCTAATTGTTCTGATGTTATTATAGTGTTAATACTTTTATGTATGATGCTATGGACCATAATGTTATGTGCTGGATTAAGTCTTTTTGTGAAAAGTGTATATGTGTACTATGGGCTTGCTGCCCCTTCAGAATTCAGCTGGCGGTGGTTGGAAGGCTGCAGCATCTTCCACACTGATGGGAGCAATATGCTTTTTGGGCTTTTGTGCAAGGAAGTGATTAATCTCCAAAGCCCTTTGCTGCTCCCCTCAGCTTCTTTTACGTTTGTTATGTTATGTGACCAGGGACAAGTCCTCTACCCCTTTAGCATTTCAAAGCTGCAGGTGTTGGTGCAGCACAAGAATTTAACTGCCAGCAGCTCCAAGATATACGGGATCACTAATGTTATATTATCCTCAATAGGCTCTTAGAACGGTTTATTGTCACTCTTGCATGAAGAGCTAACATCTCCACTTTAAATGTCTCATCAAATCTCTCTTAGATCCCGCTTTCCTTCCATTTCTAATTTCAATTTCAAAATCTCAACAGTCCAATGTCGGCTAGAAAAGCTTTGTGGCTAATGATGTTACTAAGATGAAGTCTATTATCCCGGGATCCCACTCCAGCATGTCATGGTCTGGTTTTGTTGATGAATTACATCCCGTCTGCCTCCGTCATACATATTCATGCATGTTGATGTAAAGCCACTTAATACTAGATGCACTTGTTAGCCCCCAAACTCCATCACCGTGAATGGAAATTGTTAAGTCATGCAGATTAATAAGCAGGTTTCCATGGAGACGGTTAGACCGCCCTAACCATACCTGCTTGTTACCGAATCATAAAAAAGGAGGAGGTTTTATGGCCCGGTTGTTACACAGTGCCTTCCGTTCTTTTTCTGGGAATGATAGACGCTTGTGTGGATGCATATGCTTCCAAGTCATCAGCTCCATTCAACCCTTACATGAACACCGGCTATTAAAAATGTAACTTTACCGGATAATTATGTCACTCCGGTTAATTAGTTAAGGTCACAGTTGTCCATCAAACCGCGAACTGTCGGACGGCATCCATTAATGAGGTCAGTACTCGGCCCCGGCTCGTCAAAACCGAGAAACTGTCAAAAACCTCTTGTGGATGGGGAAAAATGAAATGGTAGCTGCGGCCTAATTGAATGATCCAATCTGCGAAGCACACAGACCAGGTTGCATTCATTTCGATCCTGAGCCGTATCCCAAATGACGACGCCAGACGGCACAAAGAGACTATCGTCTCTCCTTAAGCGGAGACAGAGTTTAGGCACGCCAAAGCGTTTTGCTTCAATCTACATTTTTTAATGCAGTCAAGAGACTGAAAAGCCGTGACATTTGATATCGGCACAGTTGGCTCGTTTCCGGCTCCAAACGCAGGGTGTTTGAATTAACACCACAAGACAGGCTGAACAGAAGTGAAAAATCTGCTGAGGAATCGGCGGCTCACCCTAACCTTGACGATATCGCCGACCCAAAATCAATAGGCGCTCACCTGGAACTAATTTTGAAAAATATCACACCGAACATGTGTTGAATTAAGGATAACTTGTCCAATTTTTTCCTATTTGGGCTGTGCAAACGGAGGACAGGACCCTGCAGCATAATCCAAAGTTATGACTCCATTCCGCCCCAGGCAGTGATTGCACACCCACTTTGTGCGATAGCCAACTGTTATTGCTGCACCAAATGACTTCCCATTAATCCTCTCACTCAGGCCCCAAGCTTGATCAAACTTGAGAAATGTGAGACTGAGAGACAGAATGTGATAGTAAAATACGACCTGGACAGAATTCAGGGGAGAGAAAAAACACGGAACTCTTCCTTCATCAACATTATGCGGTTTTCACCTGTTAACTGGTGCAGAGCAGCACTGGAAAAGCACAACCAGTGTATTCATCATTCTGTTATGTTTTCCAAAAAAAGACTGAACTTTGTACAGTTTGCAAAGGACAGCAGTTTGAGCTTTGGATTGATTGAATTCAGAATAATAACCAGCGGTATGATCGTGTAAATTAGGATAATTTATTTTATACCGTTCTTCCTAAAATGCCATTATTCCTGTTACCCCCCCTCACACACACACACACACAAACACACACAGAGACACACAAGGCACCTGGCAGGAAAACTCCAGAATGAAACTTCACTCCGTGCATATTGTTTGATTGTTTTGATTCCACCACTATGTCATTTTCAAATGACGCAAACAGCTCATGCTGCGCACACTTTCTATTCAATGATTCATTATAAACTTTATACATAATGTAGGACCTCCACAGCCAAACACGTCAGTGCGTTTGATAACTATTTGGATTAATTGGATATATCCCCCAGTTTTACCCACAGCAAAAGTTTTTTTATAACTTTTTTTTTTGCCTGCTTTAGATTTTTTGAAACCATGACAGAAATCATAGCCAACCTTGAACACAAAGTCAATTCGATTTGGTATCTGTGGCAAAGTAGCCGAAGTCGATAAATGTTTCTTTCAAGGCCAAAGGCAATTGAAATAAATATTTGAGTTGCCGTCTCCGCAGGGAGGGCTGAAAAAAAAAAACATGTTCTATTTTGTTCATAATTGTGTCTAAACAGATGAGATAGCTATATTTCCCCATAAAGATCGAGCGCTGAGTGATAAGTTGTGGTAGTTTCTGAATAGTTATAGTGAATCTATTGTCCAGTGTTGAGGGGGTTCTCCGTGGCAGATTTATAGTTATTAGTAAGCAGAGGTCTCAGTAAGAGTGGGCGAAATTAGATTAATCATTTGGTTGCATTTTATATCAGATCACACTGAAAGTGAAAACATTGCTGTTTCTTATTAGGCCTGTTCTAGTTTGGTTTGAATACATACTAAGAAGTACAAGTTTTTATTCGGCATGATTTAATTACGTTTAGTATCCTTCACTGTTTCAAATTTATAGAGAAAAGTGGAAGGAAAGATTCATTTAGTTGTCACTCAGAGGACAAAGAAATTGGAGGGAGTACCTTCTTGTCTCATTTATCTCCATTCAAATCTTGGAATAGCCATTCTTCTATGTTGTTGGCTCCCGTTTAAAAGACAACAATCAATGGATATAAAAGAGACTCATTTGACTGATTAAGATTTTACTTGATTCCTTTTAGCGATTCGGAACAATACAATAGCGCTAAACACCAATACAAATGCTGATTTGTGGTGCTTCTACCAACAAAACTGAGGTGAATATTTAAAAAACTTTCTGAATTTAGCGTTCCCTTTGTATATCACATGAACGGAGGAGTCCAGATTTGATATCTGTAACAAATCTCTGCATAAAAATAACCTCTTCATGCCTTAAAATGACATGAATGTAATTCTGAATCTTTGCCTCATTTAGCCACGGATCTACTGATCCACAAATTATTCCATATGTCCGCTCGAGTGAGTCTGCTCCATAACTCTTCACGGCGGCGATTTATTATAATGGAACAATTGAACCAATCGTGTTCTAACCGGTAAATCTGGTGAGGAGGTTCTTCCTCTTCTTCGGGATGTAAATATCCAAATATGTACAAATTGAGGGATGGAAAAACATTATCTACAGTTTTGCAGAGCTGTTTTATGTAAGCATATTTTCCCGGCTATGGTAGATAAATCCCCACACCTCACAGGAAGTCTGAAAGCTGGTTTTCATTGGCACCGCTTTTCTCCCAAAGATTTAGAATGTGTGTGCGTGAGTGTTTAATTGTTTTGCCGTCTTTTTTAATTGGATTTGACTCAGCATAATGAATGTTTGCTTCTTTTTTTTTT
>JABUIW010000010.1:2463369-2490092 GCA_013363375.1 Menidia beryllina
CGTTAGGCTACATGGCAACAGCGATCTTTGCCGCTCGGGGAGGCGTTTGCAAGTACAGAACCTGTTGCATAATCTTCTCCTGTCAGAGGAAATGCCAATTTCAGCCTAAGTGCCAGCTGACCATTTACCGTACAATACCCCTCCTCCCCATATATCATCTGAACTGATGGGGTGAAAGAATTGGAATTAAACTAGACCCTTTGATTTTGTGAAAGAGACTAAGAAGTTGTTAAGAGCCAAGGGAGTGATGCATGGTCTTAAAGTGCCAGGTGAAATTGCATTCCATAAATCAGTGCAGATGTTTTGTCATCATGGCTAAAAACAAAAAAAAAACAAACGAACACTTTCATCTCTCCGTCAGCTGTCGGCGTGATGGAACCAATCTGTGATGTTTTGCGAACGCACAGATGGTTAGAGCCGATGCGGGGCGGCTCTGAAAGATAAATGATGGAGCAAAATCATTTCAAACTTGCACGTGGGGGGTGGCAGGGGGGTTGGGTGGAGGTTAGCCAACGCAGTGTTGATGCTAATGTTATCCAGAGGTTAATTATTATTCGCGTATGTAAGATTAGCCAACATGTAGCATTACATAGTCCTATGTGATTATCACTGATTCTGTTAGGGTAGTTTTTTGGCTGATGGGGAATTACATGGCAGGGATTCTCTCTTGTAATCGGAATGCTGAATAACTGACTCTGTGATGGGACATGTTTTCTGGGATTGGGATCAGCGGCAGCCTTTGTGCTTTGACCTGATGGTTATGACTCCCCACATGGTGGGATCCGTTTACTTTGCAGTTGCGTAAAGGCGTCGTCTTTGCCTCAGAAACCAGGTCAGACCCTCACCTGTTACGCTTAAGCCCACCGCTCGGCTTTTTTCCTGGCAGCCCCTGCCTCGGTTTCTTCAGCTGTCGGAAGAAAGCGGTGGAAACAGGGCTTCAGCACCAGGGACAGCTCCCCGAGCATTTCACCTTCTCCCTCCTCCTGTAGCGGTTCCTCCTCTCCTCTCCTCCCCACCCCTCCCTCCGAATCTGCCGGTGTCTGTCAGAAGGGAGGGCTGACTCACGCTTTACAGCAATGCAGCCTCATCATCCATCTTCATCACGGCGACAAGCCTCTCGCCCCACGCTCCGGACCACTTTTCGAACCCCCCCCGGCGAAAAGACTCGCCCCGCCACCGCAAACCACGTTGGGAGGAGGCTCGGTCCAATAATTCATCCCACTATTTACAGAGGTGATGATGTCAACCGGGGAGTTGATACGTTTGCCCGCTGCAACATTCCGGAGTGGTTAATATGCAGAGGCAGACCTTTAAAGCCAGAGACTCGCACGGTGTGGGTGGCTGTTTTTTTTTTTGTAAGCACCCAATCATAACCGTGGCCCCCCAGGCCAAGGCCCAATTTGAGATGAACTGTGGAGAAATCTGCTGGTATAAACTGCACTGAATATAATGAAGGAGCGTGGATTCCTTTGAGAAATAGGGGACAGTTCCTTATGACAGATACAGTCGAACCTGTTGAATCCAGCTCAGGGTGTATGTAATATCTAATGAGGTTGGAATGTTTCAGATATCTGTCTGAAGGGGAAAGGAAAGAGGATTTCAAATAGTCCAGTGGTGACAGCGTGCTTACATCATTTACTCAAAGGATGACTTAAGTAAACAGCATGGGCAATACATTACATGTGTTGGTTTAGTCAAAAGAAGCCTTTTTATTTGAAATATGTCCAAAGTATGAAGTGGGGAAGCGACTCTGTCCCTAAACAATGACAGCACATGCTGCTTACCTGATACACTTTATGCTGATCCATTATTGGGGCTGACTCAAATGGAGCAAATGCATCCAATTTCTTTTTATAAAACTTTCTTCTAGTCCAGATTTTTTCCAAACATAGGGACAAACCCCTCCTAAAGTATTATACAAATATGGAAATGAATGTTTTAAAGGCAGCATTTCCTCCACATCCTATGCTTTTGGACTTTATAACCTTGCTTTCACTGAACAAATCCCTTGGAATGGTTCAGCTGGATATGAAAAACAAAAACTTTTGAAAAAAGCTAATAGTTGTTTTGAGTGGAAAATAACCCCCAAACCGTTTAAGTGATTTGGGGAAGGCCCCCCTAAACACTGCTTTGGATGCCAATTTAGACTAACTTACCTCTTGATTCCACTCAGTGGGGGTTGGAGGTCAAATGCTGCTACTGTTTTAGTTGGATGGAACTTAAGTTTTTGGTATACAAATGTCAAAGTCTGCTTATTGCTGAAAAACAGATCTCTTGTTTTTGTCATTAGGAAGGTGGACGTCAGCTGATATCCCTAACCTTGACCATAAAGGAGAATGAGGAGCATTTCCTCAACTTCACAGATTTCTATTTTAGAAACGCTTCTATTTTAACAAAACCATATAAAGAAATGGTGTCACAGACAGGAAATAGCCCTCTGATGATGATACGGATATATTCTACATCTCTAAGCCTCTGGCTGTGTGGTTTCAGCAACAGGATTCTCGGTTTAAAAATAGCCAAAGAGGCCTTAACTCACTCGTCTCTGCTGCTGCACCTCTGTCTTGAAGCAAACCAGCCAAGATAGTTCGCCGCCCTGATAAATGACCTCTCATTGGCTGAACCCTCCACAGTCTCCTTACCAAAGTGAGACCGTTGCAGAGTGGTGATGCTCACCACCAGATCCTGTCTCCACACGGCGTCTGAGTCACCCTCATTGGGTCTTATATGATAACGAGGAAGAAATGAATGCAACAAAGACAGAGGCAAACATAAACCCCTCTGCCTAAAGAACCAATTGACTGATAGCAAACCAAGAACAACAAAACACGATTCAAAGTATTTTTCTTTGGGATTTAGAGGATTTTTCTTTGTTACTTTTGCTTTTATTTCACTCCATATGCCGCTTTTTCTCTTGTTGCACTCCATCCTAAGATATAGATGCTATTAACTTTGTTGGATTTTGTGATTCTTATTCAGGCTTCATTCAGCTTTGAGTGACCCCACTGTTCAGAAACAATATGTGTCCATTTCATTTTTCGTTCTTTTCACGTGCTCTGTTTACATCTCAGAATATACTAATCTCAAAGTTGTGTCTGCTCAGTAGTGCCCCTTTAATGAGAGAGCAAGCCAGCTGCGGACATCTTTATGTCAAAGACATTTTTATACAAAAGCAGCTTTGGATGGGTGCATGTGTTATAGGATAAATAGGGATTTGCAGCGATTATGACTTTGACCTGTTTAAATATGCACAGTATCTCAAAGCACTGTGTTGGCATTTTGTGTTGGCATGTAGAGATAGTGCGCGCGACAAAAAGTGATGGCAGTCCGCGATATCAACAGATAATGGATGAAAAAAATAAACAGACGTGGTAGAGGAACTGGGCACTGTGTAACATCCACCACATAGCCTTTGGAAAACCCTTTGAGCACATACAAAAGCCTCCTGGGAAAACATCTATACTGTAAGAATGTGTTTAAAACGGGTCACATGTAATTCTTACTGAAGGAAACGTATTTGAAATGGGGAGGATCTGAAGATTAAGAGAGTTTTTGCTGCCAAAGTAGGGGAACATCACGGATGTATAAAAGTCTTTTTTTCCTGAGATCTATGGTTTTACATTTTGAATGGTCCTTTATGCTGGTTTGCCATCTTGCAAGGACTTAAAGAGGTGTTTAGACAGCATCTTGCCTTGGAAGAAAAGGGAAGAATCGTATCAAATGAGACCTCTTTTAACAGGACCCATTGAGAGCATTTCACCTTCTGAATATACCCACACAACAGAAACCTTATGGTAATTGAATTTAACTCTATTTTTAGTGGCTTGTTCATATTGTACATATAGTTATTTACCTTATTCGTTTCTCAACTGCAGTGCATCATTGCGTGCTCTGTGCATGCTGAATGGAGCTGAACCGGTTCAATTTAAAGATACCAGCAGCTATGGGAAGGAGAGGTTCTTCTCCCATTGGTCGCACACTCAATGATGCGGATCAACACTCGCGTTCTTTGTTTTTAGTAAACGGTAATCATCCTCGATGGGAGTTTCACTTGATGCTGTGAGTCTTCTGTGGTTAGCTTAGCTTCGAGGTCGGGAGTTTTCCCCTGATTTTCCAAACAGCAAGTCTGCAGCCCCATATTTGAACTTCAGAGTAAAGTATACATCTAGATATGTTCTATAGTACGTTACTAAGCAAGTTCTTTACTGCTGCTGGAGATGGATTGTGTTACTTTTTGACACAGAACTCCCATGTTTCACACTCTCTTCACCTATATTTCCAGTCGAGCTATGCTGAGCCAACCCTTCGGCGCTATCCTCACTCCATAACAGACAGAATATGTGATTGCAATCAGTCGTCTCATCCAGCTCATGTCGGATGAGAGCTGGTTTGCATATTTCCAAAAGGCATCCCCTCAATGTGAATTTAGATACTACTCTACGGATATTATTAAATCCGCAGCCGTGACCGCATGATCGAAAAAGGATAAATACGATTCGCTAATGACAAAACGGGCCACAAATGTAACGGCAAAGGCCACCGAGTCTTGACAGAGTGTCACCGACGCATAATGTGTGTTTGCGTTACTGCTATGCCGTGTCACATTTGTGCGGCTTACGCTAATCCTCTGAGTAAATTGCTAACCATTTGCAGACCCGCTAAGCACCGGCTACCTCTCGCCCTTCGCCTCCCTCGTACTTTCTCTGAATGTTGCCGACGACAGGCGAGGGCTAATCCACGTCAGACGACTTAACCAGCTGCCCCGGCGCTCACTTTTTGGTCCGTGTCGTGCCAACTCGCCGCTCGCGAGTTGAGCTTTTGGCTTTGGTGAATATTTGATGAGTACCCACATGTTCGGTTTGAAAGCATTAGACGGAATTCGATGTCGGCCTCGGCCACTTTAACACATGGATACTAATGCGTAGGGGCGGCACGGTGGTGTGGTGGTTAGCACTGTCGCCTCCCAGCAAGAGGGTTCTGGGTTCGAATCCCGGGGGAACCAGGACCTTTCTGGGTGGAGTTTGCATGTTCTCTCTGTGTCTGCGTGGGTTCCCTCCGGGTTCTCCGGCTTCCTCCCACAGTCCATGTTAGGCTGATTGGAGATTGGGGAAATTGCCCTTAGGAGTCCTTGTATGTCCTGTGTGTGGCCCTGCGATGGACTGGGGGACTGTCCAGGGTGTACCCCGCCTCTCGCCCGTTGACCACTGGGATAGGCTCCAGTTCCCCCCACGACCCCATGAGGGAATAAGCGGTATTGATAATGGATGGATGGATACTAATGCGTACACGTGTGCTCGCTACATCCAGACATCTCCGCAGACTGTTTTTTATTTTGATTTTGAATGTTGCTACAGCTCTGATTGAGCCTTTCAGCGTTTGCCGACTACAGAGTGGAGATTTGCTACCGTGTGAGGGAGGAAGGGGCCTGGCTCATGCCGCTCTCACAACAGACTGCTGCTGGCCAGCGTCCTGACGTGTGATGCACGTGCTCTGCATCGGACGCCCCGCTTTAGACACCGCCTGCGTCCCCTCTTTTAGCCCGTGTGCAAATTGCATCGCATTGAAGCGGTTGCGATTTGAATTGCGAAGGCTCCTCGGCTAAGAGCATGAAAGATTAGAATGATGCTGCCGGCAGCAGAAGGAATTGTTGCTCTTGATGCGTGTGCGCCTGTGCATGGAGAAGGTTAATGGGCTGTTCGGTGGTCCCGCAGTTTTTGATGAGGCTGAGATCCATTCACCCATTATTTGCCAGCCAATACTGAGATACACAATCGTACTGCTCGCTAGGAATTGATAACATTCGTTCTGAAGAATGGTCCTCATTAATGAGGATATATTGACTTTTAGTATTCCTCCCAAATTGATGAATTAGGCACATATATGTATGTTTTTGCTTTTTTATGGCTTCGCTCTGGACTTGCAAACATCAGTCGCTCCATCTTGGATTAGTCAAAAATCGTTCAAATTGTAAGGGATGCTTGTCCTTTTTCATACGAAGGGGGACCATCTGACACAAATGATTCATCTCCCGGAACAGTGTTGGTACACACAGTGTTGACCAAACAGTCATCGTGCTCATAAAAAAAAACTATTTACATCACAATTTGGCATTTGATTTGATATTGCTCACGGCTAAGGCCTCTCAGCCCCCCGATACGGCGCAGTTAAGACAAGCGTGTTCCTTTTTGCTTTTTCTGTGCCTTTATAAAAGCAGTCCGTCTCCACATCTGCTGCTTCTTTTCACCACCATCTAGCAGCGATTAGCAGGCGTGTCTCTTCTAGGCCAAGTTCAAAGTCAAGTTTATGATCGATGTTGAAAGGACACCGTTGGAAGTCTTTTGGTTTTTTTTTACCTTGTTTTGCTCACTGTTTATGAAAGTTAATTGCTCTCAACCAGCTTCCAAGCGCACGGCCAGGCACAGTTTAATCTGAGGTGTGGAGCTGCAGCTGCTGGCCTTTGCAGGACTTTTAATTAAGGAGCAACAGCTAATGCAGAGTGGTCCTCTGTGTATTCGGGGCAGAAAGATAAGGGCTGCAGAAAATGAGACATTGGAAGTGTGTGTTTGTGGTTGTTGTTGGGGGGGGGGTGGGGTTACATGTCAGGCAAATTCAAAGGTGTTTTACCGGAGTCTCGCAAAACTCTTTAGATTTAGATTTTTTTTCCATAAATGAAAAAACGGGTTTGAACAGTTTACTCTAAAGGTGTTGCGCGTTCTTTGGTGACGTCTTCATTGAAAGTGTTGCATTTGCATTCGGAAGCTACTCCTTCAGATTCCTCTGCAGGTCTTAGACTTCAAATGAAAACCACTGTGGTGAGTCATCACAATATATTTTAGGCCATATAGGAAAAAAAAAAAATTGACAGCCAGTTGTGTGTTTGACGCTCTTCAAGACTTCAAGAGCGAAAACACAGGATCGGCCTCTAGGTGCTTTCACAATATTCTAAATTCCAACCCACCAGATTAACAAGAAACATAGTCGAAGTTTTTAGGCATAAAACACACGGAAGGTAGTGTAGCATGCTTGACTTCCAATTCCACGAGTCACCAGAGGTCATTTTTGGTGTTTAAAGGAGACAGATGTAGCCACTCTGAAATGTAATATAGATACACCTAGAGGGATCCACAAGGTCTGACAGAACACCACAAGGTAGAAATGAATGATTGGTTTTCGAGTTGTGTCATTTTATCCAACTGAACCATACCTTTCACAATGAATGGCTCCGAAAGAGATGATTGTATTACCAACCCAGTTTGGAGATGGGGGGCGTTCAGTTCTTCCCAAATGGGAGGTTTGGTCAGAAATGAGATCTTTCCACGCGGCCCCACCCCATCATGCAAACGCCAGTGGTGCAGCGGGGGGGGTGCAGGCTGCGGAGGCTGCAGCGCGACGTGCTAAAGGACAGACCACCGGTGAATAGCAATCAGAGGGTGTGGTAAATTCCCAACGTCCTGACAGTGAGGCCTGACGGCCAGCGCCTGACAAACGGAGGACGGCTTTTTTTCCTTTTCTTTTTTTTTTGCAGGCAACCAAAAGATTTTCTGACTCCTGCTCCAGTTAGAAGACCTCCATGGTGGCGATGCGTCACAGATGAACGGTTTTCTCGTCTTCCTCTGTCATGACGGAACAGGGGGTTGATGGGTGCTATGTATTCAGGGGTTAGCTTGGCGACACAACTACGGCCAGGAGTTTGCTGGCATCAAACACCTTTTGGCGGCCATTTTTCCTCCTGAAGTGGAAGCGGGCGTTGTTTTCTGCACCACCCCTCTCCAAATCCTCAAATGACTGTCTTTCCATTGTTTTCTCATGGCCTTGCATGTCGTCAGAGCGTTTCACGCGTTCCCGCTGTAATGACGTCGTGCCAGGAAGAAAAAACAAATTACAAGTAACGGCAATTTTCTCTGTGCTGCTTCAGTAGAACGAACCTCCTGTGAATACCCCCTCCCCACACACACATCTGAAAGCACGGTGCTTGGCTCCAAAATACCACACAGGTGTGCAAAGCGTTCCTTTTTCTTTTCTTTTCAAGAGATGCTGGCACTGGTCATTGCAAAAAAATAAAATATGCTTCAGTACCAGGAAACCATGTCAAAATTCTTTCAAATGTTCACAGCTCAGGAAAAAAAAACTGGATAGTGTGATCACGCTCGCATACTGTATAAGAGGCCCTCCTCTTTACAAAAAAAATCAAGCTACGACATCTAATGAAAGCAGTCAGTGAAGTGACTTTGATCAAACAAGCCTGGGAGTGCCTCAGTATGAGTCCAAGATCCCAGCTGAGGGGGCTCAGCAGGTAATTAGGCGAATTCGCATGATAGCTGAAACAAAGATTAAGATGCTCTGCGGAGCGGCAGAGCGCAACAGTGTTTACTTGACAGATGAAATCAGAACTTCCTTCAGATGGAAGCCATTCCCCATCAGATTTATGCACGCGTGCAGAAGACTGTCTGTGAATTCTGCGCCTCAGCCTCGGAGAAACCGTCAGAAACTCCTTCCGACGTTATTTCCAATGGGTGAGCGATGTGCTCCGGTACCAAAGGTGAAAGCTAATCTGGACGCTCCCAATTTTGCTCCTCCTTCACAGCCCATAAGGAGATGCAAACATGTAAATTGCCGGTCGCGGAGACGGAGCGATCGCTTTGGTCTAAATGGCACGGATAGCACAACTGTCAGATGGTAAAATGGAACCGGGCTGAGATCACCACAAGCAATCTGTAATCAGAAATGGAGGAAAATTGCATCGCGGTAGCGGGGATGCAAAGAACGGGAGAGAGACCCAGGGAGAGATTGAGTCAGACATGCCGTCCCCTCTCAGGCTGAAGGGCTAATGGTTTAATTATTTGTCCTCGTCTCTCCATCTGTCTGTGTTTCTTTTTTTTGCCCGCGCGATGCCATGGTTCTTCGTCTCCCCATTTTTCCCATAACCCTTTTTTTCAGTTTGTAGTCCCCTTCCAAAAGCAGTTAACATCAAGATAGGTATTCTTTCTCTCCATTCATTCACTCCCTTCCTTCAGTGTGTCTGTCTCAGGGGTCTAAACGCTGCCAGGGTTAAGGCACTCGGTTGTCCAGCAATCCTGTTTGTTTTTACCTTCCCATCATCATGACGAGGTTGTTTTTATGTGCCTTTTTTGTTTTGTTTTTTGTTATTTTTTTGGCTTTTTTCCTCTCAGGGAGGTGGCGGTCAGACCACCTCACCTGCAAATGTTCTTTTCCTTCCAAAAAATCTGTGGTAAGAATGCGGTTTCTATGGCGATGGCAATAGAGTCATCAAGTGCCCGGCATTATGTGGCCGCTTTTTATGTAGAGAGCCGGTGTTCAAAAGGGCAGTTAGGGGTTTATAGATGAGACGGAGAGAGACAGAGCATAAAAAAAAGGGTTTACAACAACAGATGTGTGTGTGCGCGTGCGTGTGCGTGTCAGAGAAAGGCCTCGGTGAATGCTGTGGCCGAGAAAAACCACATGGGATAAAGCTTTACCGGCAGAGACCTCCACAGAGGTCTGGTGGACGGTGCGTCTTTAAGGGTTAACCGAAACCAGGATGCAGTCTCATGCATTGCCAAAACAGAGTGAGTGTATGTGTAAAAGAGGCCGAAGTGTGCAAGCGTGTGCTCACACACACACACACACACCCCTCTCCCCTTGTGAGCGTTTGTATCCGCGCCTGCGGCTCTGAGCGTATGTGCAGGCGCATACACATCGTGTAGCAACGAGGAGAGATGAGTCACCCCTCAGACAACACCTGCCTGCCCTCACTCACTCACTCACTCGCATCTGCACTCGCGTCAAGACGATGAGCGAGAAGGTTAGTCCGATCCCGTTCTCCTTTCTCCGCATTTTAAAGCAACCCCTCCCTCCCGATTTGTTTTCCCATTGATTCCCGCGCCCCGGGTGACGGAGGCTTTTCTGGCGAGTCCAAGAGGGCAGGGTTTTTTCGTGGCTCGAGTCCGACGCCGGGGTGACCAAATCCCCACGTGAAACTAATCTCAGGTTGCCATGGCGGCTACCATTTTACTTTCATCATCCCGCAGGCTGGAGAGGGAAGGGTGGAAAATATTGTGATTCTCCAAGTGCTATTTAGGACAGATGATGTTTGTGTCCTGTACTAATTCTTTACAAGCTGGGAGCAATATATCATGTCTGTTGTCCCCTGGCCCCCCCTTTCCTGTGGTTGACAGGTTTTTGCTTGCTGGTTATCCCAGCGCGACTAGACTAGAAGATGCTACGGTGTCAAAGCTCCGTTCAACAAATCTATGCAGTCTTTACTCTCTGTCACAGTCTGTTATTTCTTAGCGCATTACAACCTGTTTAACTAGATTTGTGTGGACGGCTCACATTGTCCTGTCTCTCGCAGTCAGCCTCATCTGTTGAGTGCCCCCGTGCCGATGTGTGCTGGGGGAAGTTGGGTGGTGTTAAGTTTTTTATGAGTAATCTGTGTTTCAAAGCTCCTCCGCATAAAAACTGATGTGAGGAAGTGGCAGTGATGGGCATGGAGGTGTGGCTCACCAGAGTACGAAAGCCAAACATCCTCTTTTTTTTCCTTTTTCATTCTTTAAAGCACGCAGGAGTTTGATCGTTAAACGCCGCCCTCTTCAAAATGGCGGTTAACTCCAACGTCCAAGATTAATCTCTGGGTGATGTGAAACAAGAGGAAACCAGAAACCAATCTTTTCTTAAAGATCTTCAGGTCCTCAGTCACTGGAAATAGATTAGACAGTGGTATATTTATACACGGAGGTCCGATCAGTTAACGCTGGCTAATGGCCTACTTGACCACATTCTCTTATACAGTCGCTATCATTATTCATAACTCGTGTGTTGTTGTGAATGAAAAAGATACTTGATCTTATATGTAGTTTCTTACTCAGTGCAGACGCATTGGATAGTAGGTGGATTGTTGTGATTCAGTTTCTGTACAATGCAGCTTTATCATCATCTTCTTCTGAAACGAAAGCTTTAAAGTGTCTCTATTTTCTGTGGAGTATTTAATTTAATTGTATTCAATGTATCTGGAGGTATGTTTTAGGAAAAAATGCAATTGATTAAAGATGCTCTTGGTTTTGCTAAATATCAAAAAGTCCTCAGTACTGCTTGGTCCTGTTGTTGAGTCTAGTTAACACAGTTGGCATGACGTGTTAGGTGTTTGGGTTCGATTTCTCTTTCGTAAGGTGATTTATGACGCAGACCTCCATGCAGACTGAGTTTATGTTTCCAAACAAAACGGTAGCCGCGAAATGCTCATCTTTTGTGCTGTTTGATGAAGTTCCAGTAGGCAAGTTTGACGCTTAAATCATTTAGGTCATGTAATCCAGGGAGACAAACAGAGACAGCAGATGTGAAAGCTTTGTCATGAAAGGCTTCTTCAGAATGTTGGTTTTCAGAAATTCTTGGAGAAAAACCAATTGAATTTTCTGCCACTAAAGCTATGAAGGCTCAGTCCATCCACAGTGGCTACCTTTAAGTACCGCTGAGATGGACAGGACCAGGGTCAGGTTTGTTTGACAGCTCATGGCAGAGCAAAGAAACAAAGGAGAACCATATGTAAATCTTTGCAGCCCTTAATTTGGCATTTTCGGAGCAAAACTATAACTATAAAAAAGGCATTATCTGTTTAGCAGCTGGCCGATGCACATGGAGGGACGTGGTTGTTTTTCAGTTGAAAATGTTGACGTAAAGGGAATACCAAAACCAAAATGAGGTGTTAAACAAGAATTACCAGAAACACTTTTTTTTATTATTTAAATGGAGGTGTAAGTCCTTTCAGATGCTGAACATCTGCTGTCCATGGTCCTCATTCTGAGTGACCATCATCAGGACACCTCTCTAGTTCACTTTGGTTCAGATTCTGTAGTTTGGACAATCTGAGAGTTTCTCGAGGAGCTCAAAGATACTTAGAAGAAAGAAACCGGAAGAACTGATTTGACACTATTTGGAACAAAACGCACCTAAGAGGGGGTTTGGCAGTTTGAACGAGAGCTACGTTGTGACTCCGGTGTGGGGCAGTTCTTTAGTTTTTCTCCGCACTTCTCTCATCTGTAGAATGTCCATGAAGCAGACCGTGCTGCTTCTTGGATTGCGAAAGGTTCGAGGATTCAAAGTCGCTTGGTGACCAGAGATGTTTTTGTTGAACTCGTTACATTTTGCGATGAGTTGT
Source organism: Menidia beryllina (assembly GCA_013363375.1). Taxonomy (NCBI): domain Eukaryota; kingdom Metazoa; phylum Chordata; class Actinopteri; order Atheriniformes; family Atherinopsidae; genus Menidia; species Menidia beryllina. The sequence goes on from JABUIW010000010.1 coordinate 2,475,521, forward strand.
AACAATCCCGTCCATCCATCTGAACCGCTTCTTCATTGATGGGGTTGCAGGGGTACTGGAGCCTATTCCGGTATTCAATGAGTTAGAGGCAGGGCCACACAGAGACACACAAAGATGAACAGCCACACACACTCACACTCACTCCTAAGGGCAATTTGGAATGTCCAATCCAGTCCCTAACATGCAGGTTTTTGGACGGTTGGAGGAAGCTGGAGAACCCGGAGAGAATCCATGCAGACACAGGGAGAGCATGCAAACTCCACACATAAAGGTCCTGGTTCCCCCGGGGATTTAAACCCAGAACCCTCTTGCTGTAAGGCGATGGTGCTGACCACCACACCACCCTTGTAAAAATCTCTAAGATGGATATCAGACCTAAACCGTAGTGACCCTTTTTACATTGGGTTAGTTTTGGATTTGCAAAAAATGTACACAACCAAGAGAAAGTCTTACCTTTAACATGTGAACTATCACCTTTGAAGGTATGTATTTGTAATAAACTGTCTAAAAGAGTTGCACCTTTTTTTTTTTTTTTTGTTTGTATTTTTTATTCTTTTCTGATTCCTCGTTCTCCGCCGATCTCCAAACTTGCTCAGAGAGCCGTTTGGAGCATCCTGAGAGCATTCTTCTAATTTTCTTTTGCAATTACTCAAGCGACGGGCGTCACCTATGTGTTTCAATTTTAGTGGCTCAGACTTTGAATGCATCGACTCGTGTTGAAACGGTGACCTATTTAAAGGGTTTTACCGGATTTGAACCGGGCGGTGGACGGATATGTGGAAAAAGTGTCTGCAAATCTTCAGACCGCCACTCATCTTGTGGTCAGACGTGATCCAAACCAAATGCGAGGGAAACCGAGGGCCATGCATCTCTCCAGAACCAATAAGAAGCAGCAGAAAGAAAGAGATATTAGTCATTCCATTAAATACCAGCCTTCTTGGGGCACTCACTTCTGATTGTATTGATCACTTCTGTGTCTGGCAGACAGAAGAAGTCCAGTTTGTTGTCTCGTCCACAAGGTTGCGCCCTAGCAAGAGGCTCATCCATTTGACAGTCAGCCTTTAAGCAGCGACCAGCGACGACCTCTCCGTAGGAATCCGAACAGCCTTAAGCCAAATACAACAAGTCTAATCTGTAGCCCTTGAGAAATTAATGCTAATGAGACTATACTCCCCGATGTTTGAGGAGATAAAAGCAGCGCGCAGATCAAAATTGCAGCCCTTGTCTGGAGGGGCTTTGTCTTCTATTCCGAGTTTCTCATCCACGCACAATGCTGATTTGACGGATGTGTGCGTGCGTGCGTTCGTTCGAACCTTGTTTGCCTCCACTGCTTGACGACCACAGGCCAGGTTCTGGTTAGGAGGAGCTAAGTGACGGCCAAAAGCTACCACCGAAGTCCTGATGACCAGCGGTAATGGCGTGGATTCTGCCTCGCTACCATCCTGTCTCCCTCCTTCTCGGGGGAGGGCGAGTCGTGGGTAGGTTTGATTTGCACGCGCTCTCCAGTTTGTGCTCCAGCACCGGGACAGCCACTCAATGATGATGAAATACAGCGCTGGACGGGGGGGAGCTCAGATCGGGGCCCAGTGGGCCGTTCACCAGAGGATTTTAATTTAGTTTTTTTCTCTGGCTTCTCTTCCTCTTCCTTCCTCTTTCCCCACACTGTTTGAAAAAAAACAAAACCAAAAAAAACTCGAAGACTGGCCAGCTGATTGCACGGTTTCAACAGCGTCAGTCGACAAAATCAACCACTAAAAAAGCAGGAAATCCACAAGAACCTTAAAATCCTTGTGGGATTCTTCATCATCATCATCATCATCATGAGCGGTCACCACTTATAACACGTCAGTGAGCCTGTTGGTGTGCACTGACCCGCGGCGTGGCTTGTCCCATTTTATTTTGTAGGCCTGAAACATGGCTGCCTAGCGCCCATGCGACATCACGGATCAGCTTTAATTGACTCTGGTAATCTGATTTTGGCATGGAGGATGCCCGATTACAACTGTAACCACAACACAAACAAGGGATCAAGTGGGCTTTTTCAACTTTTTTTTTTTTTAAGCCGCGGCGACACGAGGACAACGCGGACACATTTAAACCTGAACCTGAACCTGAACCTGACATGTCATGGCTAATCCAGAACAGGGCGAGTGGTGACGCGGCCGCTCGCATTGCGCTGTCACTCAGACGCTGTAATAAAGTGGTCACGGCGCTGTGATGTAATATAATGGCAGTAATGATCATAGCCGGAGTGGGGGAGCCACATTGGTCGCGGGCTGCCGCTGCGCTTTTGCTGACAGCCTGCGAGCGGAAAGAGTGCAGCGGGGAGATGTTCAGAGCTCGCTGCGGGCTACGCCAATAGCCTATCAGTCATCCTGACAGCCGGGTCAACAAGGGAACTGCTACCTCTGTCTGTATCTGTTGCACGGCACATAACTTTGAATGCAGTGCCGTGGAAAACGCGAGGCAGATATACCGGGGTGTCGACTTTTCCGGTTAATATTAGGTGAAGGATATCACCCCCGGGTGCTTAAACGCTGGTTCTAAAGCCGTGTGAGGAATCTGTTCCATGCACCTTGCTTCAGTGTCTAGTCCCGGGCCGATCCATCCTCGAAAAAAAGGGGCAATCTCCATTCGTTTCTCCTCCTTTCTTACCCGCTTTTCTATTTCCTCTGCTCTGCACGCTGTGAGTACTTTATTTTTTATTTTATCTCTCCAGGTAAAGGCTGCAGAGCATTCATGTTCCATTCCGACGTCCCCCCCACCCCACCTCCATTTTAAAGTACTTTGTGCTCCCCTCTAAAACAGCACTTTCTCTGCTGTTGGCAAGTGAGCTGCCTCCGCCGCAGGAGCTGAAAAAGGGTTTTTATTCACTCTCTCTCAGCTTTTTTTTCTCTCAATAATTTGGTGCTGTATTCTGGGCAGATTTGGTCTCATTGTCACGTTATAAATCAGATGGCTTCAACCAACAGAGTGGTAAAATGCACTTTTGTGTAAAGTTATGGTTAGAACTTGTGGAACTGTGGAACTTAGAAAGATCACCGTTAAGTAATTGGCAAAACCGATTCACAGAGGCTGTCTAATTTGCTGAAATGGTGATTTTTCTTCGCAGATGAATCAGGATTTTATTAGAGCAGAGCGACAGTCTGAGGATACTGTCATCGACTGTGGGCAAAAAAGTGTGAATTTGTGATTGAAAGAACCTTTATTTGAAATGTGTTGCTATTAATATACAGACCAGCCTTGCTGTTTGTTTGCTTTTTACAAAAAGATGGAATTTTGGAGGATATGGCGGGGTGACCTTTGCCCTTTTGAGTTTTAGTGGCCACTTACAAGTATGAATAGAGCTTTACCTGCACAGAGATCAAGCTCCAGGTTTGAGACCATTTCTTTTTTCAAATTGTGGTTGAAACAAACATAATTATGGGTATTTCAAAAATTCGTTTTTCAGTCAGCCTTCATTTTTTAAGGTCAGTTTTCTCTTGATTTTTAAGCTCCTCTGTGTACAGCTCAGCTGGGATGGCGATGGTAATCTGTCTTTGTTCAGTGGGGGACGGTACATGCTGCACTTAGCAGGGCTTTTAGGTTTTTAATCAGTGTCCATTTTGTATTGCACTAATTCTTACAGCTGCCCACCTCTGCAAAAAAAACACAAAAAGAGAAAAACACTTATTGTGTTTTTCTGAAAATTGTTTTTTGGCCTTTGTTTTTTCTTCTGCAGCTCACAGCTGTGAGCTTTTGTTTGCCAGCTTAAGTAACAGTTAAGGACTTCGGAGGTGAGACGCTGACATTCTCAGCGAACGGCACAAGCCCCCCCGTGATAAAACGGGCCCGTGAGACTGTTTGGCTTCACCCTCTCACACCAAGAGCCATTTAACTGGCACCGCTGCCACTCGCCATGTTATGCCCAGCTTCACATTTAACTCCTCAATGCCTTTTCAGGCTCACGTTTGTTTTCATGCAGCGGGGATGGCAGTTTCCAAGGAAACCTTTTTTTTTCATTGCCCTTTAGTGAAGTCAATATTCACGTGGGTTATGTTTCTCAGTGTAAAAAACGAAGTCTACTCCCCTATTTAAGTGCATGCATTACTAGGATATGTAACACAATAGACCATTGTATTTGAAGCAACTTTAGATTAGCATCTTTGCCTCGTTAAAAAAAAAAAAGCATTTCAAGCAGATAACTCTTTACGTGTTTTTTTTTTTTTTTCCTTATTGCATTTTCACCTCTTGTGCCTTCTATCTGCACGTTTTTTTTCTGGTCGGTACTCTAAATTGTCAGAAGCTGAGTTTCCTTTGTTGGTTATTATTGGCTTTTAGCTTTTCAAATGATTGTGCGCTTAATGTTTTTTTGTTGTTGAGATGCCACCTGTTGAGATGCCACCTTTTGTTTAGCCACCTTTTAGAAGCTTGTGAAATTAAGAACTACTTGTCCGCTAGGGAATGAAATAGCTCCCCTATTATCCATCCCTAGAAATTAAATCTAAATTATTCCCCTTGATTTGACTTCAGACATGAAGTTTTGGTTTTCCAACATCAATGTCTTCTTTTTAAAGCTCTAAAAAAAATGCACCGAACGGCAGATGGGACGAGTTCGCTTTTAGCAAGTGAACTTTGTAAAGCGTTTAGCGGCTGAAGATATCAATCTCTGACCGATTTAACAATAGCCTCGCCCAACAGGGTGAACTGGCGGCGGGTTTTAGAACCCGGCAGGAGCCTTGTTCGTGCCCTTTGTTCCCCTCCATGTCTTTGTGTCCCAAGGCTTATTGGCTCTGGTTGCCTGGGTGGACCTCACAGTCCGTTATCTCTTTAAAGCCTGTCAGTCTTGCGCACAGGTGAATTCTCTTAACAGCCGTTGTTCAAGCAGAGATCGACAAACCTTTTGCTTAATTTGGGTGTGGAAGTAGCCAATTTGTGTAATTACATTCAGAACATGCAGGTTTTTTTTTTTAAAACGATAACTTTATTGCTGGAGCGTCTTCGGAGTGTCTGATCTAATTCAAAGCAATTCGGCTCGTCATCTTAATACCACACAACCAAAAAAGGGCAATTCAAGCCAATTATAACTCAATCAAATGAATTAAAATCCAAATGAAACCGATTCGAACAGAGCAAATTGAATGAAACCAACACAGATAGAGAGAGAGGGAGAAATCCCTACTTTAACAGGAAAAACTCAGTGAAAATCCTAAAAGTGAACATTTCAACGCTTGACATGTGTCTGAGTACACAACAGCAATGGCGATTTAATCCCGTTTCTAGAGAACATCAATTTGAGCCTACGCCTCTCTGGTGAATGGCTTCGCAGGGAAACCATCCGGAGCCAGTTTGACTTTGCGATCACCATTATTCCGTGTTTTGAGTTCACTTTTGCTTCAAATCTCTGCATTGCTGCGTGCACTCCCGGGGCGCGCTCTTGCTCAGACCGGGCCATGAGGTTTCGCCATCCCTCAAGTGTTTTGTCCCCCAAACCTTCCCATTCTCAGGTCTCTCTCGCTGCTTTACACCTGCACCTCTAAATGCTCAGTTTCGGGGCCATGACCTCCCCCCCCCCCCCCCCCCCTCACTGGCTCGTCGGCGTCCGTGAGAGAAGAATGTCCCGCCGGGGCTGCTCGGCGAGACAGTGATGGAGCCAGACAGCGCGTGTTGTCTGCGCGGCCGGCTCTCTCTGGCACGCACACTGGCACGGAGCTGGCAGGGTTATGCAGACAAGGCGGCGCTTTATTTAGCCTGGACGTCAGGCCCACGAGGCCCAAACCGTCGGCCGTGCACCTGCCCGCGCCACAGAGCGAGCGCCGCGTCTCTCTATGGTGAATCGAAGCCTCAAAATAAGACTCCAAGTTGACGGCCGTGGCTTTTGAGAAGCTACGCTACAGAATTCGGCTTTGTCTCGATGACGTCGCGGGCAGTAAATCACAGGGCGAGCCGGCCGTGCCGTCCATAATGAACATCCGTCGGCAAAAAAAAAAGACTTTTAGGGGGCATTACAGCAGATTAATCTTGTTCCCTCCCTTATCAGCCGGCCTGGCCTCCGTTCTGCTCTTGTTGTTCTTTTCCACGCTGGCAGATTTTGGGGCTTTTGCTGCCGCCGGGTTGAGTCGCTCTGACTCCGAGCCTCGTCGGGTTCAACGCCAGAAAGGCGGACGGCCATTTTCCCATTCCACGTTTCCTCGAGCTGCATCTGGAGATCTGGTTATCTCCCTCTTTGGGCTAATTGTCCGATATGTTATCGCCACGCGAGCCACGTCTCCTCACACTGATTATTTTTTCTATGATCCTGTATTTAAGATGTCTTTCGGTTGATTCTCTCGTCTCAATCTTTTTTTTTTCTTCTTTTTTTTGCAGGATCTGAAGAAGGTGCTGTCTTTCCCCCCGTACCCTGGGGAGTTTTTGCACCCGGTCGTGTATGCCTGCACGGCAGTCATGCTGCTCTGCCTCTTCGCCTCCATCATCACTTACATAGTGCACCACAGGTAAGAGGAAAAAACAAAGTGGGATCGGTCTGGGCTTTTAACTCCTCCGGCCGGCCAGGCCTCGATTTGAAATCGCAGCCCTTCACTCCACCTCAGCACCTGGACTGGATCTCTTAATTCTCTTCTTATGCTTGTTTTTTGTCTCCCCTCCCTGGACCTGGACTGTGGTAGCTCCCAGTCTGCTCAAAAACAAAGTGATCTGAAAGTATCTCACATGGCAAAATTTCATGAAATTCAGCTTCCTTTCCTTTCATTGCTTTTTACTTCAAGAGAAGCTTTCTTTGATTTTTTTTGTTCTTTTTAGATGCGGTTACACAAACAAAATGCTGTAGGGTTTATTGTCTATTCCAAACGCGTCCAGTTAGTCTAACTTCCTCCCAGGGGGGATAGGCATGTAAGCTACAACAACCAGAAGGGATGGCATTATGCTGTAATCTACAGGCTTTGTTAGACCCCAGTTTCTGCAAATCGAGACTGTTTGAGATAATCGGTCTGCTGAATTATTTCTGACTGGGCTGTAAATGTCAATCCAGCACAGATGGGGACAGAAAAGGAGCCACTGGTCGTCTCAGATACATCCAAAAGCGAACAAACTCTCTTCTTTGCCTGCAATAAGTTGCGGTGGATCGGAGAGCCTTCAAGTGAGACTTTACCAACGCTAAACTTGTGTGTCTGTGGTCACACAATAATCCGTACTCGTCCCTGAAAATTAGCATGTGGACCCTGGTGCTGTCCTCCTATCAGCCCTGATTAGGTATTGAGATAAATAGCCACTGCAATGGGTTAAAAATCTTTTCATCAGAGAAATTATTCTAATTTTCAATTTACTTAATCAGGAACTTTTTGTAAGTTTATCAGCCTTTTCCCCTTTCTCCTGACTACATTTACCGCTTTGATAAATTAAACTTCCCTCTCTTATCTTATATTTAAAGAAAAAGAACAACATTGCAAATAGTTGTCTGCGCAAGATGATATTGCCTTTTCTCTCTCAAGCTTGGCACATACTAATCAAAAGATTAATCCTGTCACTTAAATGGCCATTAGTACAAAAAGTATCCTGATATTTTCAATTACGGTAGTTTACATAAGTAATGCTTAACATGAATACAGTAAAACAGCTAAATTGAGTGAATAGATCTTCACAAAGTGCTTTTTAGGGGAAGGAAAGGGAAAGATTTACAGTCAAAGTTACTGGAAAAAGTCCTTACCGAAGGTGTGAAGAGCTCTTTTTTAGTCTCTCACACAGGGTCAGAGGCTTTTCCTTTCAACTGTGCTCACATTAACAAACTGGTACACCTCCTCCACACCTCTCGCCAGGCAATCCCCGACTCTAGAACACATCTCGGCCTAGTAACACTCGAGCGGTGTAGTATCACTCCAGCTGACTGGCAGTATCGGAGCCCGGAAGTACCGAGACGGGAGTGTTAAATGGGCAGAATGCAGGACAGGGTGCCCAACCACCGACGTGGAGTGCAGTGTGCATACAAGCATGAATAAATGCATGCAGCATGTGTTCTTTGCTCTTTCTCCGCCGACGCCTTAATCCCAGACAGAATCTGTGATTATTGGCATAGCTGTAATGTATGATGTATGAGCCGAGGAAAACCCGCAGTGGTGGGTACGATTCCTTTGAACCCCGGATCCTTTGATGCCAATTGACACCATTTGCATCTGAAGCGTTCACAGCCGTGACTCAGTCAAAATGAGAAAGCCCTAACCCCGCGCGGATACTGCAGAGTCAGACATCGAAGGAACTTTCCAGTAGTTTTCAGCACATAGTCACCAATCAGAGAGGGCGAGCCTGCTTTCTGTGTTTTTGTTTGTGGTCGTTTTTTTTTTTTTAGCTCAAAAAGACAGGCGATGCATGACCTCTACGGGTGTCCTGCAGCCATTTATCGGGCTGCCAACCGCCACATCCCAATTCCCACGTCTGGGAAATCTGTGACCAGCAATAATGACAGATCGGGAGAGGATTTGAATAGAAACACGGCAGTGCGTCAGTGCTTTCCCGACCATATGGTGACATTATTTTGCTCTGCCACAGCACAGATAAAAATGTGGACACTCTGGGCAGGGGATGGAGCCGGGAATCTCCTATGAGTGGGAAGTCAAGCAGAGACCAATACTCTCCATGGAGTGGCACAGAAACTGAAGTCTCTCTGCATGGGTCATAGCTGTTTGGTATTATTTATTTATTCATTCATTTGGTCATAAGCAGGCTCGACTGCTGTTTGTTCAACCCTCCCAATGGATTAAATGAGAAGAGGGGCTGTTTCTAATGTTCAGCCCTCTGAACGGATGATAAAAAGTATGAGTTTTTACACATAGAGTCCATTAGACACCTACATGCATGGTTAACTGCCTAGTTTTAGTTTTTTTTTTTTTTGGGCTGTGACTGTGCATTATGTCATCATACCATCGGCCAGAGTAACACAATTCAACAACGAGGTGGGCGCCACTCTCTGCGTGGTATCTGGTTCATGTTTGACATCAGTTGTTTATGAGCATCCAAACAAACCCAGCTCCTTTTTTTTTTTACCCCCTCCCTGAAATGAGACGACAGTGCTTATGTATTTGCCTTTCATGTCACACCAGTTTTTGCTATAAAAGTTCAAATGAACTTTTGACAGACTGAAGACTGTACCGTCGTATTTTTCCTGCGCGACTAAATCATTTCCACATTACCGAGGTGACACGACCGGCTTCCTTGTTAGCGTTTTATTATAGTCAGCCGCATCTGTCTTGTACCCATGGCTTGTTGTTAACCTCCAAAGTTTCCCGTGCACGGGTGTCTCTGAGGAAACCTTTGTTAGTGCTGAAACTACAAAAAAGATGCTGTCGCTATAGGCTTTTTTTCTCCTAGTTTTTTTTCTCTATTTTTTTTTCTCCTTTTTTGCAAAAGCTCTAATTATTTGAATTAATTCAGCTATTCCCCCAGCACTGGTTCATTTTTAGCTTAAATTCACAGTGAGTATTGCCACCGCTGCGATGTTAACAGTTATAGTTCAGTCGTTTGTTATTAGGGGTTATGTATCTGTGAAGCAGGTCTGACATAATAAAAACTTGACATAATGGATGCGAGCACAGAGCGAAGTGGAGCACTTAGCAGTCAACAAGTTGGGTATTTTCCTCTGAAGTTTGTGGAGGCATAACGCGGCTTCCAATATTGGATTATTTCTCGCGAAAAGGTAAACACAGCTCCGGCTCAGTTGTAAACCTGCTCCTTGTGGGGTTGAATATTTGCGAACACACTCTGCCTTTCTGCTTCTGTGAGACTACCTCCCTCTAAATTTATACGAGGCGATGCAGCTCATTACTTTTAGATTTTAGCTAAGATAGGAAAAAAAAAAAAACCCTTCCCGTATTGCAGTATTACCTCTTCTTCTCCGTCATAAATTCTGCGCATGTAACCACTTCTGCCTGAGCTTGTCATGTGTTGTACCCCTCGGTTTATAGGGCATTAGCGGCCGGTCCGGCTTGGCCGGGAATACTCGTCGTATAATGTGTTATATCGCTCTGTCCATAGCTTTATTGTCCCTTACATTTGTCCGAGCGATCGGGCGTCGGGGCAGAGAGAGCAGATGCAAAGCCGGGACAGTTTTATCCCCCTAACCCTTCTGGGAGATGGAGATATGGAGGGCTGCCAGGTTAATGTACTTGACCCAGTGAAAGCCCACAGCAGAGCCCATGAAAGCGCCCTTCCAGGGAGTGCCGGCGGCCGTCCTGATTTATGGCCTCTTTGCCGGGTGGCGTACAGTTGCCGGACCACAACAGACGCTTCGGGGAAGAAAGAAAAAAACAGCAGCTTTGATTCTCCCTCCCGTCTGCGGTGGGCAGTGAAGCCTGGTCCCAGACACGCCTGGCGGCTCCCTCTCCGAGGCCATGCCTCATCTACAGTTGGCTCACGTGCAGCCGGGGCTCCTGCTTCCTCCATTTTGGGGAGCGAAGACTTTCCAGGGTTATGTAATTTGAAATGGGGCCACTGAGTGAATGGACAAAAGGGAGGGAGCCGACGCGGGAAAGTAATTAAAAGATTAGATGGTCCGGTAATTCAAGCCTCCAACAAATATGTTGGTATGACCCATTTAGCCTATTTCCGAACAAAACGGACGGAAGGCAATATTATGGGCTGAGTGCCCCACTCAGGGCTTGTATAGACCCCGCTTGATGGCATGTTTCACAAAGGGGATGTGAGTGCATAGATTTACATTATGCAAACTTCAATTGCGCCGGCCAACTGGAAGGAAAACGTTTCTTATATCATCATCAAACGATCCCCGTTTGTGTGCGTTCATAACTACATGTACTGGATGTGAGAAGGTGGGTGAAATTTGTGTGGGAAGGTTGGATGCTCCACCATACACTGAATTCAGGAGACAACAAAAAAACTGCAAATAATTTTGCCTGAGGTATTCATTTATTTTTTTTTACATTTCTTATGAGGTCGGTTATTTCACTATCTTTTCATGCTGTAGTTCTGTATTTGAGCATCACACCCATTTTAAGTAGGTCTGCTAAAGTGGATTCTATGGATTTTATTTTTTTGTCTTTCTTCTTTTTTTTTTACCGTGCAAAGATTTCAAACTTCAAATCCTTTATGTGCCAGTCCTCTGAAAATCCAGCCTGAATGAACTTAAAAGCAGCCCATCTCTGTCAGAGAGTGTCACAGATCTTTGAATATTTTTTGATTTTCCGCTCTTTCAAAAGAAACCTGATGAACCATTGCTCCTTTTGAACAATATCCACACTGTGGAGGCTGAAAAGTAATAAAAAAGGGAAAAAGAAAGACAAAAAAGACTGTTATTCTTAGCCAGTAGACAAACAGAGGAATCATAAAATAGCTGATCTAAACCCCAAGATTAATTTAAACAGTTAATAAATGATATTTCCATCACATAATATGCTCTAAGCAAAACAGAATAATTGTTTTCTTCCCTTTCGGAGCGCCGTCCTTAAAATGATGCATAATGATGAAAAGCAATGATTACATAGAGCTGTTTTAGACTCCTCTGCATCCGGTTTTTCTGCCATCTCCAAAAACCTCCTTCCCTGGTAAATTAGTGAAAGATTTGGATCACATGCAGGACAGCTCGATTTGTTTTTTTTTTCTGAGCTAAATTTGTTCCCGTTCTTTCGGCCGGTCTGTTCCTCCAGAGCTTGCTGCCTCTCCCACATCATTCTGAGGACAGGGAGCGCTCAGTGCCTCCTGTGTCTCCCCGTCGCTATGCTGTCCAGACTGCAGCGCTCAGGCATTATCATAACGCCGCCTCGGAATCGGAGACAATTTCAGGCCATGATTGATGTCGCTTAGATGGCTGGTGGCGATTCCACAGTGATTATGCGCCCCTCTTTGAGTTCCTTGACGTGGCAAAAGGAATAATGTCTCAGATGTCTGAAAAGTCACAAAGACCGGGAACGAGTTGTCAGTCTGATTATGTTTGGTTTTTCATTTAAAAAAAAACACATTCAATTTAGCATCATCTAAAAATACGCATTTGTCAGGATTTTTTTTTTCCTATTTTTTTTTAACCTTGAAGAGAATAAACTGCATAATTGAATATATCCTTGTATATTTTTGTCTGCTTGACAATGGAGTATGTAAAGACAATACCTCTATGAACAGTGTATTTATTGGATTACTGTGGTGTTAATCTGAATGGCAATAGGAAGTTGAAGAGAAAGGGGTAGTTTAAGCACTCTAACTTCATCACAAGGTGACGGGTGGACTCCTGATCTTCAAAAATGTATCCATCCACCCATTTTCTACACCGCTTCTTTCCAACGGGGCGGCCGGAGCCTATCCCAGCTGCCAGCGGGCAATAGCCCCCGGACAGGTCACCGGTCAGTCACAGGGCCACGCAGAGACAAACAACCACACAATCAGGTTTACTCCTTTGGGGAATTTGTCCAATTAACCTAACGTTCAGGTTCTTGGTGGGAGGAAGCCAGTGTACCTAGAGGGAACCCCCACAGACACAGGGAGAACATGCAAAGCTCACACAGAAAGGTTCTCGGTTGATTTCGAATCAATTAGATTTTTCTATAATACACAAAAAGTTATTGGTGACTTGATTGCCCCTAGGAATGAATGTCAGTGTGTGTGGTTGTTTGTCTCTGTGTGCGCTGGTCCAGGTTGTACACGGCCTCTCACCCAATGTTAGCTGAGATGACCCCAATAGGAAGAAGTGGCCCAGACAGTAAATGGATGGATAGATGGATGGATAGGAAGGTGGTGTGCATCTGCTCACTCTTTCATTTCTCTCCTCTCGGCAGCGCGATCCGCATCAGTCGGAAGGGATGGCATATGCTCCTCAACTTCTGTTTCCACACGGCGCTGACCTTCGCCGTGTTCGCCGGTGGCATCAATCGAATCAAATACCCCATCATCTGCCAAGCAGTAAGTGCATCCGCTTTCCATTCGTCCCTCTTTCGAGTCACAAAATGTCCCTTTTTTTTTCGAGAAATTGATTGTGATTGTCTCGTTGAGCATTATTCAGCGTCATGCTTTCGTGCCTCAGCTGCGTGAACAGTATGGAACCTGTTGGTAAAGAGGGACCATAATGAGCATGGTGATCCACTCCGTCCCAACGGAAATGCACTCTTTTCCCGTCTCTCTCCGGGGGTCTGTGTCCTCTCTTTGTTGCAAAGAGTCAATGCTGGATATACGTTTCATGTCGAATTATATTCCAAACAGATAATGCATTCCACAAAGAATGAACCATGTCAACAAATGTGCTCCATGTTTTTTTCCCTTTTTTAAAAAAAAACAGCTTTTTCCACCACTGTGTAGGTGATAAAAGCCCTTCTGTGCGTTTTATTGGTTTCCCATCTGCAGCTATAGCTGTCAAATAAATATAGCCGAATAGAAAGCTGAAGATGAATTGTAGAGGAAAGGAGCATTAAGTAGCAGAGAACGGAAATGCTCAGTAAGTATGCACGCGGTTCAATAATGTGCCTAAATGCAGTATATTACAGCCCTTTAGTGGATGAATAGTTTCTGTAAATCCGCCGGCGGTCGGCGTGTTCGTTCTTTTGTCTTTGGGTTGGCGAGGGATTGATTCCGCTCTCACGCATGGATAAAGTCGCCTGTATAAAACAGCAGATTCTCATTTTGGACCGAATTCGGACCTTCTCGATCTATTGTGTTGTCGCCCGTGTCCGCGACCGCGCCCCTGCAGCCTGCACAGTCCGGTAGCTAAGGGAGACCTGTGAAGTCCATTGGGTATTGCGCTTGTGTCTACATGCCTTTGTGTTGCTGACAGAAAATACAAAACGTTGTAAATGAGTAAAAAGCTGAAAATGTAACCCGTACTGAGACTAAAAATGGCTACCTGGCTATTTTACTTGTTGGAAATGTTGCAAACCACGCGTGCTTAATAAAAAAACACGTGCTATTCACATGCCTGAGGTAAGAAGAAGCATCTTCCAAATACCTCTCATCCTCTATGAACCATAGCGGTCATTTTACAGTTCTTGATGGTCTTACGGGCATTGGAAATAAAACTTTTCAAAAAGCTACAGTCTTCCACTTTTTATTTGTGTTCTTTCAGTCTTTTTCTGCCTCATCTTCTACCAAAGTTGCAATTTAGAGGCACTGTCCATGCATACTATTATTGCATATTGAATATCACGTACTGAAACAAAAATGAGCGTTTCTTCTTTCATATGGTCAGAAGTTCCTCTGGTACAAAAAGGTTTGCTTATGTGATTGATGGCTTGGCCTGCTCAGTTTGTCAGCATAAACACACAGTGTGAGGCTTAACTCTGCAGGTGCATAATTACTGTGTACCCACAGAGAAACACACATTAAACTCTCTGCCGTTTAGCACCACATTATGGCTCAATGGCTCAAAGCTCCACCATGATTGGCTAACAGCAAGGTGTGTGTTGCACACGACTCTTCAAGAGTAACCCTTTGGAAGTGTGGAGCCGGCCCCACCTGAGTGAAGCAAGGGTCTCCGATTGATTCGGACTGCTTGATGTGGTTTTCGGTTGATCTGCAGAACGAGTTAATGATCCATATCTAAACGGTCTTTTATCAAAGCGGGTCAGTAACCAGGGGCGAGACAAGACAGAAGGGCATCTTCAAATAGACTCAA
>JABUIW010000010.1:2490102-2518972 GCA_013363375.1 Menidia beryllina
TTTTGGCTGCTGTGTCGCTTTGTTTTTAGAAAGGAAATTAGAGACAAATTATATTTCATTTCAGTGTGTTTATGGGTTGTTAGTCGCAGGTTGTTCTTTTTTTTTTCTTTGTGTTTTTGCTTTGTAATAGTCATTTGGGAAATAATCTAAAAAAGCTTTTGTTCTATTTTCTGTTCCACTAATATAATCCGTCATCTGCCGCCTCAGTCGTTGGCTTCTGGGTCGGCATATGTTCTTTTCTCCAAAAATGTTAATGGTCGGATAGTTTCCCACGGCTCTGATGAATTACAAGGTTGACAGGCACAATCTAAAGGGTTTTTTTCACAGTATGGTTTCCACTGAAGGCGTAATGCATGCTCAATTTGATTAATTATCAGCGCCTCCGTGAAGTTAACCTTTTACATAAAGCGATACCGATCCAGTTTCTTGTCCCGTAAGATGGGTACATGCCTTTTTAATCGACGTGGCCACGTGTGGGCTGTTTCCTTTTGGCTTATTCCTTGTGCGCCCGTTTACCAGGCTGCGTCTGGAGACTTTTAAACGATGGGAGCTCATGGGAGGACTCTCTGCAGATGTGGGCAGGTGCCCCGAACATCTGCAGCGCCCCGGGAACGGAGGCGGGCCCTGGCGGACGCCGTTTCGGGGGATAATTGCGAAACTTGCCACCTCACGACGAGACGCGTTGAGCCAGACGCACGCAAAGCGCCGAGCTCACTTTTTTTAGTTTGTCAAAAAAAAAAAAAACTAACTTGAAGCGCTCACTTCTTCCCCAACCCTCCTCCCCCGTCACCCGATGCCTTCACTCTGTCTGAGCTCCGTTTCTCTATTCGCTTCAAACAAGAGTCGCTTCATCATCGACTTTTAACGCCACCCCATCCGTCAAACCGCATCATCTCTTTTACCTCTGTAAAGCGTTAGAATAAAAATAAAAATAAAGTAAAAAACTTGCGTTCATTCCTTGTGTTCTTCCCTCACCTCCTCGCCTCAGCCCACCACCTCACGGTTTTCTGAGCTTTGCTCTTAAATAACCTATTAATTAGGCAAAGGACTTAGGACGCGACCTAAATCTGAGGTCACGTCCGGCTGTCAGTTTAAAGCCGCGATACGGACGACTTCCTCATTAGTTCGCTACTGTGAAATTAGTAGTGACGGTCGGGGCTAAAAAGGAAAAAAGAAGCCAAAATCTGTGGTGAACAGCTTTGTGCTTTCATTTAGGTCCAGAGTGAGCGCTTCTGAGCTCATTTCCCTCATGTAAAAAGGCTTCTGCTGGACAAGTTCCTCATGCTGAAGTGAAATTAGAAGGCAGGCCATAAATATGGTACAGAGGCCTTTGGAGTAACTATGAATGAAATTATTCTTTGCAGAAAGTGCTGCAGCTTCATTTAAAAATGTTTTTTTAATATACTTCGCTGTTCTCTGAAACTGAAAAAGACGGTGCAGTGTTATATGTAACTCTGTAGGATAACAGAGAGAATATTATGGGTACATAGGTTATTTTCTGCGCTTGACAGCATATATGTAGAAGTCTGAAATCATGCTGCTTTCACTTAACCTATTTACCTCACTATACCACTGTGAGGTACTTTAACGTTTCAGCTGAAAGTTCCGTTTGTATTTCCCATTTTTGCCTGAATGTAACTGAATAAATCAGTAAGGTTACTTGTTGGCGACTTCTACAAAAGGCCTAAAAACACTCAAAAGAAGGAAGCGGCAGGACGGAGGAGTTGCAGCAAGAGCTCTCAGTGTTGTTATTAAAAAGCCAGCAAGTCTTGAGTTCCATGTACGAGATTAAATGCGTGAGATTTTCAGAGGGAAACTCACAGTCAGGTGTTATCGGTTTGTTGTGGGGTCTGAGCTCTTAAGCCTTTAACTGCATTCTCTCTCATACTGTTATAATGTGCTCCGAGGGACACAGAGCTTCAGAGATCCACATATCTCGGAGGAGGCAGAAGAAAAGTCCGTAGAGTTGCCTCACACTTTCTAAAAGGATCCGCTTGAATAGTGGCGCAAATTAATTGATCTGAAAAGAGCTGCCGTACCGTCTCCCTGGGTTATTTCGACCAAAACACATCCCAGACCCATCACTCAGGCCTCGGGAAAGCGCCAGCTTGTGAGGTGAGAAGGAAAGGGAGTAATGTCTCCTTTAATGAAGAAATCTGAGTGGATTTTTTTTTTCCCAACTGGCTCTTATCATGAAGTGGACACTGAAAGAAAACGCGTACTTACTATCTTATTATGGGCAGAAAGTGGTGCGTTTTGTGTGTGAAAACCAGCACCGTTTTTCAAGGTAATGAATTTCTGCTGGAGGGTTCTTCAGTCCTCGTGTCATGTGCCGTCACCATGTGAGTTATGAAATGCAGATTTCCGACGTGCTGCAAGGCCCCGTCGAGGGTTTATTTCTAAGCCGAGCAACAACGATTCTCCAACCCTAAACTGTTGGTTTGTGAGTTGTTTGATTTCACCACAATGTACCATGGGATTGGCTAGTTTACTCTTGTATTAAGCGAAAAAAATGAGAAAAAGAATAGCTCACATTCTGTGCAAGTAAAGAATAGGAAGTCAATGTACAATCTGAATTTTAAGAAACAATTTGTTTTCCTGACAAGATTTTACGGAGGCAGTAACAGTTTTTTTTTAATAAGACTGGGGCAGAGGGAGCTGCTCTTTCTCAGAGTTTCATGTCCACCGGGTTTGAAACAGTGGCTCTAGAAATGACCTGTTTTGATCAGGTTCCTCTTTTTTTTAAATAAATAAAGCACCATTGGCTGCAGTTACCCGTCACCTGGCTCTAAATACGCGCCGCAGATTTATTGCAGAAAACGCACAAAGAGAAGGACAAAGTCCTTTTAAAAAAATGTTTTTTAGGTTGGAGTTATTCCTACCTTCGCACTCTGCATCACTCAATCTCTATGAAAATAGCAGGGTGCTCCATAACTGTCGGGCAGGCAACACCCCGGCCATAAAAAAGTAATTGAACGTGGCCTGAGGAGAGTATTAGCATTTTTATCTACTCGGAACATAGTTGGAAAGTAAAATGACACTTTTAAAGAGGGCAGAAGTTGTATTTTTCCACTTTTAAATAAGCTCTCTGTGTCACCGTTCTTGTCATTATCATGTAGCTAGATGCACTAATATTTTCAATCAATTTATTTCGATTTTGAAGCCACAAGTGGTTGTTTATGTTTTTAATTGCGGTTGTGGGTGTGATTGCATAACTTTTTCTTTAAGACAAGTGATGGTGGAGAGCCGGTTAGTGTCCGAAGAGACGAACGAGGGACTTGGGAGCTGTTAGCAGCCGTGAACGTCTGAATGTGGAACATCGATCAGGCTTTCCGGGGGTCGTTAATAGTTGCTGTTTTCCTAACTGTGTGATCGTTATACCGCTCATTCCTCTAATCGGGCATTCACCTCGTTTCGCGCAGTGGTTTTGTGAGTGTGTTTGGATTGTCTGCTGTTCTTATCTCCCAGAGCTCCACTTTCTTTAAGAGAACCGGAACAAATTCCCACTTCCCTTACGACACCCAGCGCACACCTGCAGTCTCCATGTTTTTGCTCCTGTTTGGAATTAAAGGGTGAGCTTTTTTTATTTTTCTGGGGACAAAAGGGTCTGATCTACTATGTGGATCCTTCATCTTAGATGAGAGACTGGAGGTCTTTGTTTGGAAACTTAACATCATTCAGGTTTTAACTTTTAGCTCATTCCTTGGTTCGTCAGTTGGTAATGGATAAGTCAAAAATGGAAGTGATTGTGTCGTTCTTGGCTTTATTTGGATTCGGTTATAGGGAAGCGTCAACCAGTCCAGCACCTGGACTCTTAACCTTAGAGAAAAGATTTCCAAAACCAAAACAAAAGAATTTTGGGATGAGAAAGTGGGACTAGTCTATTCTGTGGACAGACTAGTCCCACTTTCCCATCAGTCCATTTAAGATAAGTTGTGACCCAGAAAAGACCACAGTGTTTCTGGAATGTGTTCACACTTCTTCTTGTTTGCTCGGTGGAGTTTTGACCTGAATTTGTGGACGGTACCGGTGAGCTGTGATCACAGACGTTGATTTCTGCAAGTGTTCCCGAGGCCATGCGGCCATTTCCAGGATGGGGCAGTCTGCTTTGAATGAGACTGTGTTTCTCCCATCAAATTCCAAATGAAATGATGAAACGGCATCCCTTTTGGCATCTCGCACATTTATTTATTACACTGTGTTTGTACCCACATGGAACTCGACGTGTCGACTTTTCTGGGGAAAGTTTCGAGCCAAAGAGAATAACAGTGTCTGAAATAGGAGCGCGCTCACTTGCATGCATAAATTGGGACTCAGTTGGTTATTTACTCATTAGTGCCGTGATCTGAGTTGTTCTGCAGACGTCAATTTGTGTCGTTTCCATTTTGCCGATCGGCCAGATGGACGGCTCCGTCGCTTCTTCTGATAACAGCGGTTAATGGCGTTCCCCATTAGGAGGATTGATGTTATGTTCTCCATCAGACAGTAAAACTATTTGTCCTGGACATAATAACTCAGTCAACCCCCCTCCCCCCCCCCACCACCACCTTATAATCATATTAGTAAGAAAAAAAACTTTCCATCTGTCTGCTCAAGGCTTTAATCAAGCCTCCAAGTGTGCCGGCTCCAAACTCATGATTGACTTGCCTCCTTCTCTCTATAACTGACTCACGGACACTTCCAATTAGCGTCCGCTCTGCGCTGCGCTAGTCACGGTCCCCGGGCCTATCACGCTGCACACAAGCCATTTGATTGGATATCTCAGGCTGCTGGTTCATCATGAGCACACTGTCTAGGTGGTGGGGGGAAAGGCTTTAGCGCATTTTGATTTTTCTCCCTGCTTCTGGCTTTGCTCGCAATGTGCCAAAGTCCTTCAACGAGGTTCAATCTTCCCCACCTTTGAACGTAATCTAAAAAAATATATGTATACATACATATTAGCCTGAAAACAAGGAGGAAGGGAAATGTTATTTGGGAGGTGTGCGCTTTCGTCCGTGGTTCGGAAAAAACAAAAAGTTCCCTCTTTTTAATTCAATTCAATTCAATTTTATTTATATAGCGCCACATCACAACAACAGTTGTCTCACAGCGCTTTCCAAACAGGGCTGGTCAGACCCTACTCTGAAGTTAATTACAGAAACCCAACAATTCCCACCATGAGCAAGCACTGGGCGACACAGGCAAGGAAAAACTTTCTTTTAACAGGCAGAAACCTCGAGCAGAACCATGGCTCAGGGTGGGCGGCCATCTATTATTGACTTTTTATTCAGATTGGGTATTCAGGCGGCACGCCTCGTGTCCTTTAACTGGGCTGATAAGGACCCGCTCAGCATCCGCCAGCGTGCTCTTTCCCCCGGTGCCCCTGATTGACTCGGTGACATTTTTTATTTTCTTTCTAAAACAGTTTTCCCTCTCCTGTGCGGCCACCGCCTAACACAAAGCCGTCAGGTGTTTTTGAAGGAAGTCTTCCGCGGAGACGCGCGCCGTCGTGTGTGTGTGTGTCGCTTTCATCGCCATCGTGACAGCCTCCTCTTTGACTCTGAGGAAGAAAGTCAAGTCTGGCTGTTTTTTGTGTTTTTTTGTTTTTTTTCCCTCATTCCCCAAGACCATAACGCAAAGCAAAGTGTAAGTTCTAAATAGTCAAAGGCATCATTTGATCCACCTTCTGTGTCCCCCCCCCCTTCTGCCTATCTCAGGTGGGGCTGGTGCTGCACTACTCGTCCTTGTCGACCATGCTGTGGCTGGGGGTGACCGCCCGGAACATTTACAAGCAGGTGACCAAGAGGCCTCCGCAGAGCCGAGACGGTGACCCGCCCCCACCCCCGAAGCAGACACTGTTGAGGTAAGCGGAAAAAGACAGAAACAAAAACGCCCTTCTGAACCCTGACCTGCTTCTAGGTGAGACGCAAACTCACCGGCCCGTTGTGGGCCCGTTGTGGGCCCGTGTGCGGCCGGGTCCTGTGACGTTTCCTGCTCGCGGCGGGCCCGTCTGCCGGGGACAAAGTCTGGTTCACCGCCCAGCTATTCGCTTTCCTTTCTCGTTTTTGTCAGCACCGACTCGGCTGAGACTTGGGAGATGTGCGTTTAAATCCAAAGGCTATTTCTGTCATAGCTTTCTCTTTTTTTTTTCTCACTATAAGCAGCTGTGGATGAGCCTTTAAAGATAAGCCAGAATGCCAGCACAACAATGCGAACTGTGCTAAAGGTTCTCTGGTCACTGAGTCACATCATCATAAAACATTCATAGTAAAATGCTGGCTTTTTTTTTTCCGGTGCATTTTATCACTAATATCTTGTCTTTTATGCCTTTTCTCAAATGATGGGGGTAAAAAAACAGACTTTTCATACTTTATCCAAATGATAGCTTTTCAAAAGATTAAAGAGCTGTGGAGAATTGATCAGAGACACACAATAACCAGTCGTTCTACAGAGAATGTAGTGGTGCAGTGAGTACAATAATGCATCTGACATGTATAGTATTGGCCGTTAAATTTGCTATAAGTGGTCGGTAAGAGGAAAACTGCACTTTGCTACGGTGCTTGTAAAGACGAGGGGGCTCATTTTTTAACCCATATGGACAACACTGTACTGTCATAATACAGATCCAGTCATATCCAGACGTTTCTATTTTTAATCCATTTGCGTTTATTTAGGATCCTGTTGACGATTATTTGAAAATCTGTTTCAGATTTTAGTGGTTTTTGCACCTTTACTTTGGAATTACACTAGATTAGTCTTTTGAGTCAAACCTGGTCAGTGTGTGTGTATGGGCTTTTTAAAATTTTTTTTACCAGCATGCCTACTTGTGCCTACTTTTGTCTGTAGATGGAAAAACTATCAGACAAAGATTTGCAAGATTTATTCTGTGTAATATTTGGAGTTCATCCACAAACCTTCCAGTAATCGTCTGGACTAATCGGCAGTTGTCTGAAACACTGCTCACTGATAATATTTTTTTTTTGCAGCGGAAGGATTTATTAATTGGAGGCATTTCAGATATTTTTTAAATCTTTTGCCAGGTTTTTGGAGGAAAAAAAATCCAGCTTTTATCTACTTTTATCTGAAGGCGTCGGAGCCCTTTTATCCGTAGGTCTTGGTGAATTCTTTAGATCTTGGGATGATGACACCTAACATTTCAATAGGAGTTAAAAAAAAAGAAAAAGTAAACCCTTCATGTGGGGTTTTTTGAAAAAAAAAAGCAGGTTATCCGAGTCAGTCCATAAAAAGACTATAATCATAAGCTACCTAGAACTGCCACTTTGAGTTTTAAAGATTTGTTGCCACGATAAGTGTGAAACTTTCTCTGTAAACAATTTTCCAAAGGTGATCACAAATCCAAAGGATTATTTTTCCCTTGATTTCTCACATCACCGCGCACGTTTGTGGACTCCTGCGTCTCTCTTGATTTCTGCCGCTTTGTTTCTCGTTTTCTGACATTTTCTGTATCGCCTTTGTTTGGAGGGCAGCGATAACTTTACACAAATGACTTGCTCCGTCGTTTATCTGCAGAGACATCCACAGCTAGTTTGCATTCTGTCCAGCCTCATTAACACCTAGTCCTCGTTCGGGCATGAAATGACCATAAGTGAACTTGACGGTTGGCCTGTGGGGACGTCACAGGACAGACTTAAAAAAAAAAAAGTTTTAGTAATTTGCAGCCGAGTTTGTCTGAAATCTTTGAGACAGTAAGAAAAGAGTCATTGTTTTGTGTCGGCAACAAAAATCCTATTCGAGTGTTTGGAGAGAAAGTAAACATTTAAATAGGATTACAAACTTGTGTGCCTCAGATCTGATTAGCCCTGCCGTGACACTGGTGTGTTACGGATAAACACTTTTAACTCATTTGGCACATTAGCCTTGAAAAATACCTGTAAGTTACGGATTAAATGTCGATGTAAATGAGTCAGAAAGGTTCCGGCAGAATGTTCTGTAAGTGCTGCAAGACTGATTTGGCCATTATGTTGGCAAAATATGGACAAAATAATGACATGTCACTACTGTAACACGACCATAACGTCACTGTTTCTATATTTTGACAAATTCCAATTCTCTGTCTAGAGTTTTGAGAAGCTATTATTGGGAAATGTTCTGCATTTGACCTACTTTTCCTGTTTATGATAAGTTTGTGTTGCTTATGATGACGCATTCAATCATCTATTGCAATTTGGAATTTCTACACAATTGATACATAGAGAAAAGAATGCCAAGCTTGGTTTTCTCATTTTAGCTTAGCTTTTAGTTTCCTCCTTAATACCTGTTGGCTGTTAATTAATCCATTTCTTAATGACAATAAGAGCCTTAAAGCATGCAGTAACTGCCAATAAGTCAGTCAGCCATTGTGTATCCCTAATGTCGCAAATAATAAAATCTATTGCATGTCAAAAAGAGGCACAAAAGAGGGTCCGGGAGACAAGCTAGGATGGCTCCTGGCCACCTCCCCATGTTGAAAAGGGAGGTGGCCAGACCCAGACCTCACTGGAGGGCCAACATACCCCATCTGGACTGAATACCTCAGGATCCACGTCTGTTTGCCTCCTAATTTTTTGTCTGTAGGCGCCATGGTTCAACGTGTGGGGAGAAGAAACACCAGTGAAAGTCAGAGTTGAATCACTGGGCTGAAAGACAGTGGTAAAACCATTATGCATATCGATCAAAATCTTTGCATGAACCAAATTAGTTCCATTAAATGCCCCCAAATTAAGTTTAAAAAACAGAACATTTTTGGAATGGCTAGGTCAGCCACCTGGTATAAATCCAAGTGAGCAGTCCCCCGACAGCCGAAGCCGATTAATGTATTTTTGCTAATTTTTCCAGACGTTTATTAAAACGCAAACAATAACCGGACTGGATTTTTTTTGGGCTCTGTTGTCTTGCCTGAGGCCTTCGACTCCACTGCGGGCTTTAGTGGGCAGAATGTGGCGGGCCGGTGACAGTTAAGAGGAGGCAGAACGATGGAGAAGCAAAGGACTTAAACAACCTGGCATCATCCCAGCGCTGTAACTAATTACTTCAGTCACCGCAGAGGCTGGCTGAGCTTTATCACAAATCTAAATGTATTAAGTCTTTTGAATCGCTTCATTCCCATTTGCATTACACACACACACACACATATCAAATTGAATTACTTCTTCTTGTGGGGTTTCTTCCCTCCCTCTCATTGTCCTTTTCATTAAGTTTTATTCTCTGCTTCCACTCCGTTCTTGCGTTTAAGAGGATCAGCTTTTGGTTTTTGGACGCCCCTGCAGGCTGGGCTGCAGAGGCTCGCTTCAGAAAGCCCGTGAGAGCAGAGGTACGGAGGCAAACGTACGTTTGGCATTTCGATCGATTGATTTTTTTTTTTCGCTGTTGGGAATTAAATGCAGCGTCAGTGATCTCTGAATTTCGTTGAACTGTTTTATCACACGTTCAAGTGTAATGGGTGAACTGGCACCCGGTTATTCAAATGTGGGGACTTAAACTCGATATGAACCGGCGGAATACAAAGAGCTGCGGCGAATGGCTTTTTCTTCTTCTTTTTTTGGGATGGAGTTCAAAGAATTATTGTGACACGAGTAGCACTCGGATGGGTATTTATAGTCTGAGACGTAAACAGACACTGTTGCTTTAAGCTAAATGAACTCGAGCTGAATCATTGAGAGAAACTGCATGGGCACGGTCAGACAACCAGCCTCATAAAAGCTCATTCAACACGCACTTGGCTGCTCCAACAGTCCTAATCCCTATACCAACTGCTCTTTTAGCCTAAATTTCTCAACCATCTGGATTTTCGCGGGAACTATCGACGCTAAGAAAAACTCCCGTTGGAGTCCAGGAAGAGTAGTGGAGTGCAAAAAAGATGGGCTCTCTCACTGTGCTTTGAGGCTTAAATGACAGGTGATTAAAAAAAAATCTTGGGAATTGCATTTATTCTGATTCGACACTTCGGAATTTTCAAAAACGTGATGGCTCAAAGGAGAAACTCAAAATGATAACTACGGCTTACATCCACATTAAAAAAAACAAACATGCACCTTAGGCTGATTGGAAAGTCTAAATCGCCCCTGGGAATGAATGTGTGTGTGTGTGCGTGTGGTCGTTCGTTTCTGAGTGGCTCTGTGATGGATGACCTGACCGAGCGTACCCTGCCTATCGTCTAATGACAGCTGGGATAGGTTCCAGCCCCCCCGCCACCCTGCTCAGAAATGAGCCTTACCGATAGTAGATGGACGACGATAGTGAACTACACTCGGGGGTTTTTAGGGGTTATCAATGCAAACTGTGTTTTCTGTGACTGTTTAAGCGCCGACTAAGATGAATACGCCCGACCCCAGACCGCGCACGGGTTTGGCGCGATCAGGAACACGGAGCTAGCCGTGCCAGCAGAGGTGGGAGATTGATGATGCGGGGGCTTCACGGATGGGGAAAAAAAAAGTTTTTGAGGACATGACTTTTATGAGCGGGCGGTATTCTGTAGATATATCATGTACTGGCTGGCAATTTGACACGGGCGACTGCAGATTGATCTACGACGCCGAAAAGTTTGACTACCCAACGCCATATCTGGGTTTGTCTTAGGGGAGAATCTCTCCTGAGGGGAAAAGCAGCTTTGTCTGCGAAGGGCAAGGGATGCTAACTCGATATTGGACGAAAGTTAAATACGCGTTTGGCAGCGGCCAGGTTTGAAAATAACAAAAGTATCACTATGACCTGTGTGAACCTCGGTTCTATGCAGAGAACAATTTAAAAACATAGCCTGAGATTTCTCTTTCCGAAAGCCTGGTCTTGCTTTTTTTAAGAGGATTTGTCAGCAAAATGAGGTCCCAACGAAACACACCGGTTGTACATCAGACAGATTTGTCTGAACATATTTAATTTTGCTCTAACTTTTGTAATTAGAAGAGTCTTGATTAATACAATTATGTCTGTCTTGGTATTAAACTTAATGGGAATGCTTTCTTTCATGTGATTTCAAAGTTCTGAAATGGTTTTCCTGACTGGCATCATCCAAAACTGTGCCATCAGATATTTTACAAAGAATGGAGAAATGGAGTAAAATCTGTCAGCCTTGATTCCAGTCGTCTTTGCTAATGCCAGAAATCAAACTTTTTTTTCATTTTTCGACCAGGTCGACTCTTTTCGGAACTTTTCGGCGGACTCATGCCTTGCACCCCCCCACCCTCCGCCCCCACCCCCCACCCCACCACCTGACTCTTAATATCTGTAAAACTCTTTAAAGGAGCAGTGTCTCATCCTTCCATCCTTGTAACCGTTTCTTCCCTAATGGGGTCACAGGGGAGACTGGAGCCTACCCCAGTAGTCAATGGGCGAGAAGCGGGGTACGTATGTTTGACGTAATCAGAACTGAAATCTGCACCATGATGTGTTCTTAAAGATGAGGATCCCCCCCCCCCTCAGCATGTACGTGGGGTAAATCCTCAGACGCCTGCACGAATGGGGTGGATGTAAAGTGGAAAGTTCAAAGTTCTCCCATCACTTGTGAATAAGATAATTCATCGGGGGGGGGGGGGGATTGGGATTGTGCAGCAGTGGAGGTGATCCAGAGTGATTGACTGTAATGCTCTCCGTCAGGCAGAGACTCAGCAGCTGGAGACAAATCAATTCCCCCCCCGCCCCAGCCACCATCCCTTCCCTCCCCATCCACGTCTTCGCCTGTCCTTCCCGTCTGACAGCGTCTGATGGCGTGTCCGGCCAACCAGCGCGCTGACCTTTGTCAGGAATCCGCCACAGTGCGTGGGGCCACACACACACACACACACACACACACACCCCCCCCCCCCGACGCAATATGTTCATGCCATTAACCGCCCGTCATCCCACGTGACGGGGCGCCGATCCTTCCTCCAACGGCGGAGTTCCTGCCTCTCCTGGCTGAGTCTGAATCGCCGGCATCTGTTAAATGTCACCCAAAGCTTTCCCTTTTTCCCGACATCGATATCAATAACCGCAAACGGGGCGCGGAAATGTATTCCCTCGGAAAACGGAGCGAGGGGAAAGAATAAAGAATATCTCGGGCATACCATTTACCGAGATTAGATCAGACGGAGGAGCTCCTTATAGCAAAAGGGAAGGGGGAGGAAAAAAATGAAGTGGCCAAGGGAAATATATATTTTCCAAAACGTCACAAAACGTCCCATTACCCGGGAAAGGAAACAGCTGTGATAGGCTGTTATGTATGGAGGCCCCTCAAGTGCCCAACGGAGATTGACACCTCTGTCAAACGTGTCCGTCGCATGTGATATCAGGAATAGCAACTTGCTATCAAAATCTGCCAAGAAATAGTACAATAAAACACGCTTTTAAGTCAATCACGATGGGGGGGTTATTTTAGAAATACTTAGCGGAAATATCGAGCCACATCTCGTCTCTTGAAAAGATTGCCAGAAAAGGCAAAACTCTAAAAATATGTGCGTCATTGAGAGTTGCATGGCTCCGTTTCATGTGGACATCAGATTTGGAAAATCTGCTGGGAACAGATCATCTTCTTTTTTTTCCTTAGGTTTGTTTTTTTTTTGTTCTGCTCCTTGTTTTTGCATTAAAAGTAATAATGAGTCTTTGCAGCAGGCTCCTAGTAGCAGATTACCCTTCTCACGGGTGGATATTTTTATGCTGCAATGATTGCTGGATCCATTAGAAGTGGCATTAGAAACAAACCACATGAAACCCTGAAAAGGCTGAAGGAAGGCAACTGAGAGAAAGTCAGGCCTTCAGGCCCGGGACCTTCACCGCTGTCCGTTTCAGCTGGACGCTGAGGCCGGTCACGACCGTCAGCTGTCCTGTCCCCTCTCCTCTGCCTGGACCAGGTCCAGAGAGGGGACGGAGCGGAGTCACAAAGACGGAGACACAACGGAGGGAGGGAGCGGCACACTCTCTGATAGAAAGGCTCCTCAGAGTCTAATTACATCAGACGATTGCCTTCTAAACTCACCCCAAAATAATAAAAAAAAAGCGCAACTGTGCACGCGAAGCCATATTGAGACTGCATGTGAAGGAAAAAACGTCCGTACGCTTCAATTTGAGAGAATGTCTGTGTATGTGTGTAACGCGAAGGAGCGTCTTTTTTCATTTCAACCAAAAGGCCTGTCAACGTGTACAGGCCAGACACGTGTTGGGAAAGAGTCCCAGGCAGCCATTCCTAGAGGTTTAGCTATGAAAACAGCTCATCCAGCTGACGGGTGCGTAAACGCTCTTCTATTGGAGACGGTTCCCCCCGTTGGAGGGGAGCATTCCACCGGGTACCTCACTTTTGCCACCAAACCGAGATGTTAAAACTCAGGAGAAAGCTGCTTTTTTTTCTTTTTTTTTCCCCCCGGATTGCAGTATCGGCGCCACCTCCGCCCCGATCCTCCGATCCCTCCCCACCCCTGCCCCTCCCCACCAGCGCAGACAAACATCTTGATCGTAATTGAATTTTCAGGGGGGGGAAAGAGGAGAGAATGTCAAAGAGGGAGAGACAGCGGCGGGAGGGAGGAAAGCGAGGATGAGGACGGAGGAAGGAGGGTTAGGATGCTGTGACAGGGGTCGAGACTGGGAGGAAATAGCGTGGCGTGATGCGGGATGAGAGTGGATGACTGCGCAGAAGAGCCAGGACAAGGACAGTTCAGAGAGGGAGCTAAGAGATTTGTGTCCGCCGCGAATTTCGAAGGCTCCACATCCTGCAATGAAAGTGCCATCGGTCACTAACGCACGGGAAAAAAAAAGACATCAGAATGTCCACCTGTGCAACATTCATTAGGGTCACGCCGCACTTCTATATTTAGGCTAAAACAAAAATCCGCTTTTCTCACTTTTGTAACTGATGCTGTTGCTTCTGGCAAATCAAATAACTATAGACGGGCTAAATCACTCGTGGGAAGCCGGTCTGTGCAGTGTTTACCTGTCAAGTCTTCATATTTTTTAAAAATGATTCTGCCCGTTTATGGGCACTTTTGAAGCTGTCTGACATTTTTTTTTTTTTTTGCTCTCCGGATGTGGGAACGAACTGCAGGAGGATGTGAGATGAGATGCTGAGTCAGAGCAACAATTCGGCTTGCATTCCAGTTCATATTTTTAGGATCATTTTAGGGCTTTGCTCTCATTATTTTTCAAGATATGCTCATTTAATTGTGTGGATTATGTTCATAATTGAATAGTTCCTTTTTTTTCATCGGTATGCTTTAATCAGTTTTTCCCTCCGTCATCCTTGGAATGACCCTTTTTTTGTAGAAAAGATCTTTTAATCATGCTCCATGAAAAAAATAAATCTTGTTTTGTTTTCTACACTTTTCTTTCTTCCTCATACTATTATGTGACTCTTTTTTTTTTAAAGCTCTCATTTGGTTTCCACTCTGTTTCTATTTAGAAAATTAAAAAAACCATACCAGGTTTTTCCCGGTGCCTGTTTTGGAATGATCATTCTTGTGTTGTGGAGTGTAAATATCATCTGCACACCTTTTAAACGTTCCGTCAGCCTTACTTAAGCTCTATAAAGGCCTCTTTTTCTGCATCTCCTTGTCTCGAAGCAGCGTATCCCACCTACACAGCCTATCGTACCAATTAAAAAATGCAGCTCGTCTCTTCGCCGCGCTTTGACTGGAAACCCCTTAATCACGGGAAGTTGGGCTCGCTTCGCCTTTCACCAGACCTGGGGGAAGGCTCGGTAACAGAAAATTAATTCATTCAAATCCTCCAAGCTGGAGTCGACAGCAGATGCCATAAAGCGCCGTCTGCTGGCGAGCGAATGGCGGCTCCGTTGAGACGGGAAGCAGCTTTGTTTACGCCGTGAAATTTGCGCTTTGGGTTGGAGCACCCAAAACAAATCGTAGGTGTGATGGTGCCCAAAGAGTGTGATCACAAACACGTCCACCAGCTCTCAGCAGTGATCTGATTTTGGTTTTTTTTTTTTTTTTTTCCTTCTTCCTGAGAAGATCATATTTGAGCCAAAGGCAGCTGACGGATATGTTTTCATGTCTATCCCCCCCCTCGGTGTCCCTGTCTGCCGCTCAGACTGTGGAAATGCACTTTAAGTTTGCTTAAATCACAGTTGCTCAAAGGTGGGTCTTTGACTTTCGCTCAATACATACATCCAGAATTCCGCTTGTTTTTTGTTTTTTTTACCTTCATTGTTTTCTCCCAGAGAAATTCCATGAGGTGGAGCCATAACCGCCATTTTTTCATGTTGAGCACCCCCCGGCCGCTTGCAGCGCCGGCCCCTCACCTCGTCTGTTTCTTGTCTCTCCCTTCTCACCCCACAGATTTTATCTAGTCAGCGGCGGAGTGCCCCTCGTCATCTGCGGCGTCACAGCCGCCGTCAACATAGACAACTACGGCAGTGGGGAGCAGGCGCCTTAGTGAGTCCCGCACTTTCCTCTCACATCCTGAGCCCATGCCTGATACCATTCTGTGCTACCATTGTGTTTTCTGCTTCAGTCAGTTTCAGACAAAGGGGGTGTCTGTAAGGATAGATTAAAAAAAAAAACGGAAGCCATGTTAAAAGAAAACATGTGAGGAATCGAGATGAAGCTCTCTAACGCGTTGGTGTTCCTCTGTGTTCCAGCTGCTGGATGGCGTGGGAGCCCAGCCTGGGCGCCTTTTTCGGCCCCGTGGCCTTCATCGCCCTGGTGACCTGCGTCTACTTCATCTGCGCCTTCGTCCAGCTGCGCCGGCACCCGGAGAAGAAGTACGAGCTGAAGCAGCTGCCGGAGGAGCAGCAGCGGCTGGCGGCCGTGGACGTGCCCGCCCACTGCCACCAGGGCGCCGAGCCGGGGGCCCTGGCGGCGGCAGGGTCCGGCGGCGGCCACTGTCCGGCCGGCTGCCCGGGCGTCCCCATCAACCCCGCCCTCCTGGCCAACGAGCACTCCTTCAAGGCGCAGCTGCGCACGGCGGCCTTCACGCTCTTCCTCTTCCTGGCCACCTGGACCTTCGGGGCGCTGGCCGTGTCTCAGGGCCACTTCCTGGACATGATCTTCAGCTGCCTGTATGGTGCCTTCTCCGTCACGCTCGGCCTCTTCGTGCTCATCCACCACTGTGCCAAGCGCGACGACGTCTGGCACTGCTGGTGCTCCTGCTGCCCCGGGCGCCGCCGCCCGGCCGCCGCCGCCCCGCCGCGGCCCAAGCTCAACGTGAACGGGGACACGCCGGGCCGCAGCCACGCCCACTGCCACCACGATTCGCCGTGCGAGGCGCTGGCGGGCTGCCCGGCCCGCTGCAAGCGGGCGGCCCTCCTCCCCTCCTCGCAGAACCACGCCACTTGCCTGGCGCCGGCGGCGTGCTGCGCCGCGCTGCACAGCCAGCAGCTGGCGGCGGCGGAGGAGCAGCCGGCGGCGGCGGCGGCCACCCACGTGCTTCTGCACGCCGACGCCGAGGGCTACCGGCCGGGGATCCAGCTGCACCCCTGCCTGAAGAGCAGCGCCAGGACTAAAGGCCGGCGCTTCGGCCGGCGGGCCACGGCGTGCGGGGCGGCGGCGGCGGCCGGGGAGAGGGAGTACGCCTACCACATCCCGTCCAGCGTGGACGGCGGCAGCGCGCACAGCTCGCACACCGACAGCCCCCGCAGCGCGCACGAGCACCACGCCCACGTCT
Source organism: Menidia beryllina (assembly GCA_013363375.1). Taxonomy (NCBI): domain Eukaryota; kingdom Metazoa; phylum Chordata; class Actinopteri; order Atheriniformes; family Atherinopsidae; genus Menidia; species Menidia beryllina. Next base: position 2,506,660 of record JABUIW010000010.1, read on the forward strand.
GCCCGCACCTGGCCCACGAGGGCCACCACGACGGGCACCACGCCTGCCACGCCGCCGCCCACGCCCACGAGCCCCTGGTGTGCCACAACCCCTGCCACCGGCACATCTGCTGCTCCAAGGCAGACCTCTTCCCCTCCCTGTGCCCGGCCGAGGCGGCGGACGCCGGCGTCTTCCTGTGCGGCTGCGGCAAGGCGGCCGAGGAGGACGCCATGGCGGCGCACCACCACCTGGAGATGCACGCCGCGCGCAGACAATCCTACCCCCAGAACCCGCCCAATCAGAACGGGATTCTAAAAGGGGGCCTGCACGAAGGACTCCTGTTCGCCTCGGACAGCACGGGGAATATACGCACCGGACCCTGGAAGAACGAAACTACTGTGTAGTGTGTCGGGGGACGAAAAATAAACGAGGCCGAGAATCGAACGAGGATCTGAACGTCCCGATCGGCGCGGAGAGATTTTAGTTTTTAATGTCCAGAGGTTTTTTATGTGCGCTGTTTTATTGTACAGGAGTCTGACGTCATGCAAATGCTCACTGAGGAGTGCCCGGTGACAGAATCTCTCTCATAACAGTCTGTTCAATGTGTGTCACAGCGTACCATCAGCTCCAACTGAAGGTATTTCATATTAATACAGATGTCTCTCTCTTGCTCTTAACATATACATATACATATATGTATGTATACATATCTCTATATGTATGCTTAAAAACACACACACACACATATATATATATATTTATATATGTGTGTGTGCGTGTGTAAAAGAAAATGAGTGGTTGTGCGTATGAAACTGTGTGTTAGTGCTCCAAGGCAACACGCTGCTGTTTTTTTTTTTTTTTTTACACTTTGAATCTGAAAGTACCAATCGTCCGCGTCGACAACAAACCCCTTCAAAGAACTCTTGGCATCCACGTCTTAGACGACTAAACCAGCAATTTTAGACTCCACAAGGCTGTTTTTTCGCCATTCTGTCAAGCAACTGTGAGTATCTGCCAGAGATTTCCTCGACAATAAGCAAAGACAGCGTTTGGATGCCGACGAAGCTGTGAGAAGAAAAAAGAAAAGAAGGAGAAAAAAAAAGAAGCGACTCTCGGTATTCTCCCATCAAGGTTGGTATTGATTCTGGTGTTGATATGTCTTCACTGTTGTTTCCTCTTTCCTGGAGAGAGTCAGACGACGGCCACTGTGGATTGAGCCGCTGCCAGCCAGTGTTTTGGACCCGCTGCTTTTTTGGCAGTTCCAACAGCCAGTTTTCCCTTCACTTCAACCTCATCGTGCGGCTTCAGCTTCCGATTACACTTAAAGTCAGATGTTTAGGCATTACAGAGAGAGGGGGAGGGATAGGGGACGTCACCTTGGTCCTTAAAAGGAAACAGAAGCTGCGTAAATGTCCACTTTGGGAAATGATCCCGTGGACAGCCTCCAACGGTTATGAAAGACAAATGCTAATCTCTTCAAGCAATGGCCAAAACCAGATTAAAAACAGGAGAAAAAAAGAGGACATGCTCAAAGTTTATCATGTTTCCCAGCCCAAAGCTATATTCTTGTGTGTTTTTCATGAGTGGAAACTAATGGCGGTATGATTAGCCTCAATCCCTCCAAAGTTGACCCCTCCATAAATTGATCAAACCTCGTACTTGGGCTTATTTTTTTTATTTTTTAGCAAATGTCTTTATTTTTTGGTAACATGCACTTATCGATACATGTAAACATAAATAGTCTCCACTACTGTCTCTTGGCCAATGGTTGAAGGGCGGACTGGTTTTTTGTTTGTCCGGTCAGGCCACGTCGCCTTTGAAGGCTCGCAACTCAGAAGGCAAAACCTTAGTATTCAGAGGGCTGATTTTCGAAAAAGAACTTGTGAACAGTGATACCGAATATGACGCTTCAGGCCAAATCGGCGCCGAAACGTATCCAAGCAGCGCATATAACCACACGCCGCAAACCGCTCCCGCCAAGCTCCGTCCGCATGCACACCAACTCTAAACTCCATCCTGTGCACTCGTGTCTTTGTACATAGAAATGGTTTCCGATTAATTATTTTATATGAGATTTAAAGATATTTAAGAATAAAATACAGTCTATATGTAAAGAATGTTGTATGGGGGAGAAGAGAAAAAAAATGATCTTACCTCTCAATGATAATACTCAGTATCTGAGTTTTAGAAAATTACCTTTTTGTTTTCAGATGGCCTTTTTTTTAAAGTTCCCATCATGTTGTGAGGAGACATGTAACGCCCTTCACGTTGGGCTTCCAAGAAAAGAACTGATCACTTACAGTCGTGTTCGAAAGGAATGTTTTGTTTTTTTCTTTGGATTTAAGTATCAGGACACGTGAAAAATAAAATCATCCCATATTACAATGAGGTCAATTCAACTTTGGGTGAACAAAACCACATGACACGTTGCAATGTCTGTTTATTTGAATGAAGCTATCCGAAAATTCATAAAAAAGGTTGTGTTCAAACCAAAGCTTCCCCATGACTCACCATCTTTTAAAGGCGTCTTTAGCAGGAATAACTAGGAAAGCGAGTGCTTTGTTTGAAAGGTTACCTATCACTCACATAGCTGTGGAAGAGTTTTGGCTAACTCTTTTTTTGCCGTGTTATCTCATTTATTTCCCCAGTTGGTTTGAGGTTCAGGACATTTGTTTTGCACTTACCTAATCTCTACCGAGTTCTCCCATTCAAATTTATACCAATTCGGTGCCAAGACCGCAAGGCTCTGTGGCAACAAGGTAGATCATTGTTGATGTACCGTGTTTAGCTCTCACCAGGAGTGGTCATTTGCATTGTAACTGAGCATCTCCACTCGCTATTTCTTCTGTACAGGACATTGTTCCGGAGGTCTTGTGTCTTAATCAGATGTAACACCTTCAACAAAGCATAAACGTCCAATTTTGTATTTTTTCTTCTTTTTTTATGACAAATTTTAACATTCAACATGCCAACTGAGGCCTGGAGAGTCTGAGATGTTCTGTAGCTCTTGGCAGTTTGCACTGAGAGAGTGACCTTTGTGTTACCTCGCTTGGACGTCCACTCCTGCGAGGATAGTCAACTGTTCTGAGCGTTTTTGCATTTGTCAGTAATCTTTCTCACAAAAGAATGAGTCACAAGAAGTTTGGACCTGACCTTCTAACTCTCTCCAGATCTATGGGCAGCAAATGGACGAGCCTGTAAGATTATTCCTGGTGTACAGATCCATCTTGGCACTGTGTTAACACCTATAAATGCTCCAAACCAGCAAATCACTGCTTTTATAAAGGTGCTCACACTAACGGATCAGTAAGTGTGTATCATTAGTAGCATCTGGCTAATGCTCGTCCTCTCGATTGCTTTGGAATCGGTAAGGATGTATTCAGTTTTACAGACATTGCTTCCACAGTTTGACCCAATTTTGTGTTCAAATAAAGACGCAAGGCAACGTGTCACGTGTTGCTGTTCATCTAAAACTGTATTTTAGGCCTACGATTTGTTTTTAATCATGTCTTGATACATAAACACTGAGAACCTTTTCCTCATGACTCATTGGTATTAGAATGAAAAGGCTATTCAAAAAAAAAAAAGAAAGAAAAAGAAACCTGGCTTTCTAGTTACTAGAAAGAAATTTGGGACGGTGCCACAACAGAGCCGCATTCAACCGAGAGGAAAATTGGTCTAGGTTAACTTTTACTGTACAACATGTGTATTTGCTGGTGGTGTGTCTTAGGAGCAGTCTGACCTTTTTCCGTGTCTGTGAGATGATGTGTTTGTTATCACAGGCTGCTTTAGGCCGCCCTCTCTGTCGTCATCAGTAGCGGACGTACTGCCCCAAACAAACTTGCTGGCTTAGTTTTCAGATCACCAGACAGCTGCTGGAATATTCACCTGTGGTACTGTGACAAAACCTTAAGCCAGTTTTCACTTTTTTCTACATTGACACAGATTCCAATAAATGTATTTTTTCACCACGCGATGGTCTTTGGCTCGGCGTGTCAGCCGTGTGTGTGTTTTGTGTGTGTGTGCTGTTGAACCTCTGTGAGCGTGAGAAAGGACCCCGTTTTGGTCTCAGTTCTCACGCGCGTGACGCCGAACCCGAGACGGCGTGTCTTCCATCCATCACCGGCCACACCACAGATCTGACAGGCCGTGAAACGCCCGAGCACATTCAATATGCGGCGAGAGATTTTTTTTTTTTTCTTCTTCGCTCTTCTCCGAGGGCCACACCATCATCAGATTATTCATCTGACTGAAAGCCGTGTTGAATATCTGAACATGAACACTGCTGGTTTTCTATGCAAGGTCAGTTAGAAATCCACTCTACTGTGTGTGTGTGTGTGTGTGTGTGTCACATAAAAGGCAGCGATTTCAGATTATGTAAGGCTGCCATGGGTTTAAATTCTTCAAATATAATATAACAATAAGGATGGATGCCCCCACACGTTGCTTTAAGACCACTGGCTAAGGAATAGGGATGCCCCACCCTTATCTGGTTAAAGATGCTGATATGTGATAATACAATTACCTGTTTTATTACACTGCTATTATACATTTGTTTGGAAACAGCGGACCGGGCACGTGGGAGGTGAAAGCGTGGCCCGGTCGAACAGTCATCACTCACGAGTGGGAGCTCCACTTCTGATCAAGAGTGAAAATGTTGTTTCTCATACCCCACGTTATCACAGCTCCATGTGGTCTTTTTTTTTTCTTTTGGTTCCAATATCCAAGGTGCTTCACTCTCCCACTCAATCACCAAGCCCTCTCTGAGCTCAAGTCCTGGCAGACAGGACCTGAGATGGAAGGCTGTGATTGTCATGCTAATGCTGTCCTTGACTTAAATAACTTGCTCAAGATTTGTGGGGCTGAACAGTGAGGCTGAGCAGCCCTGAAGAGGGAGGGAGGGAGGGAGAGAGAGAGAGAGAGAGAGAGAGAGAGAGAGCACAGGGCGGGCGGTGGGGGAGCTGGTGTGTGTGTGTGTTAGAGCGAGGGGTGGGACGGATGGTTTGGACGCTCAAGAGATGAAAGACTAAGGAGGAGGAAGGTGGGGGAGATCAAAGAGGAAGAAAAAAAACAGGTGGGCCAAACTACTTCCTATTAGATAGGAAGCCCCTTTGTTTTCTAGGAAGATACATTGCTAATGCGTGTGTGTGTGTGTGTCTCTCATTTGTCCCATGTTTGTTTGCATGGCTGAATGTTTATCACACACACACACACATCAGCATTTCCATCTCAGGGAGTGCGACGCCCCTACTGTACAGTCCGAAGAGCTGGTTCGATTGTTCCCTTCTGCTCATTTCATCGGACATCCTAATCTCCTCCGGCGGTCCTGAGAACCTCGAGTACCACTTATAGTTGACGGGTACCGACTAAAGCTGTGGCCGCCACACTTGCAAGTCATGCCTCATGATTACATAATGAATCACTAAATATACTTCACCTCCAACTTTGTCTTTGTCAAAAACCTAAAGGGATTTGATATTTAGTGACACCTAGTGGAAAAGTGGCGGACTCTGTGTTTTGTTTGATCATCCTGGGCTGCTTAAGAGGCGGAGTGACCATGCAGACTGGGATGAAAGTTACTTAAATCACATGTGGATTGCACATTGCATTTAAATCAATTAAAAAAAACACTCTCCTGACTGAAATAACCCACTGGGTGTCTAAAAAGAGTGTTCGATGCCAGGATGTTGTCAATCTGTTTTCCGGGGCCTGTGGGCTGTGTGGAGGAGTCTTTGAGGATTGGGCTCGCTTCCCACAAACACCATCAGACCGATATTTCTGGAACTTATAGACTGGGGTGAACACCACCTTCAAACGTCTTTGCTGTTTCTATGTAGGATTGTGTAGCAAAGCGGCGAATCACAGCTAAGTGGATTGCCATTTTAGATCAAATATATAGGTGTAAGTGTAAGATAAAAGAAAAACATGGTAAACATTTTACTTGAGTTCCTATGAACATTCCTAACTCCTTCACATAGAAACGGACACATTATAATTCCATTTTTGTATTTGGATATTATGGTTTCAATCATAAACTCTCACTATTTGATCCTCAAGCTTTTAAATCTGTTTTACTGTCATTCTCCCAAAAACTCAACTCACCAGAAGTGTCAGTCTGAACCAAAAAAAAAAACAAACACTTAATACAGGCTGACTTTGTGGTGCTTTACTCCACTAAGTTATTAGTGGCGCGTCATGTTCCTGATGGATCCTAAAATCTGTCTATCCCCAAATCCATCAGCTGTCAGTTCTCTCACTGGGGAGATTACTTGATACTTATTTCTAAAAATCCTATTTCCGAAGGTTGATGCATGACTTGATGGGGCTCTACACTCAGAATAGGACTGTTTTAACCAAACAAGAAAACTCTATAGAGATTTAAAGAAAAAGGGAAAAAGTTCAGTTACATTTTACAAAAGGATTTTCATTTAAAAGCGACGTGCCGCTTCTCAGTTGACTCTATACTCTGGCTTGAATTGTTGCCCAGAATAAAGACTTGTTCTGATCTGCTGTGTAAACCTTGAAAAAATGGCTGGCCTTTCGATAAGCTCCAGTGTATTTTTTTGTCGGAAACGTGTTACGTCTGTAATCCTGGAAGGTCCCATTGGCTTGTTCCCCACCGAAAACTTTCCCTCTAGTTGTCTCTGCCTGGCGGGCCCGGGGTAGGGTGTAATCTAGGCGAGCTGTGACGGCTCTCTGACGTGGTTAAAACAACAGCTCGGCTGTGTTTGGTAGGCACTTTTTCCCCCCCGTACCTCACACTGCGCTCGGGTTGCCCTCCAGCCAGTTGCTGTCTCTCAGCTTCTCCACAGGAAAACCTCCAAAGACTAACACCCTCCCTCCAAGCACATGAAAGTAATGAACCCCCCCCCCCCCCCCCCCCCCCAACCACCACCACCTTACCTTCCACAGCCCCATCCTGCTTACTGTCAACACATCCTGCACCTGGATTTCTGAGGCCCATTCCCATTTGGGAGACAAACACCTTGATGTCTCGTTGATTGACACGTCTGAATACCCCCCCCTTTAACTCGTTTTCTCGTCGCCAGCATCGGCCCCCCCGCTGTGCCGCCGGATTTCTGCACGCATCAAAATCCTTTACAAGGATTGTGGCGCTCGTGTGCCGGAGCGGGCGCGATTAGAACAGCGCTCGCTAACTCACAGCTGTGTTCCGCCTTCAGAGGCATCCGATGGCTGCCAGTCGGCGGCGTTCCCCGAGTTTGACAGAGCTCCCCCGTTTCTCATCAGCTCCTCTCACCCCCCTTCTATAGTGTCTTTGTTATTTATAGCTTCTTCTAATAGCGGTGTGATGGAACACGACTGCATGGGAGCGAATGGTGCAATGGTTTTAATGCAAAAATCAAGTGGATTAAAAGGCCGTCCCAACCACCATGTGACATCAGGGCTTGAGAACAAGAGCCAAGCAAGAGGTGAGGTCACCCAGCTCCCCCCCGGCTCTCACCCCAACTCGTACTCGCTTTTTCAGTGAAGAGAGAACTGGTGGCTAAAAAGACCAGGGAGCAGGAACTGAGAGGGGATGAAGAAGTTTGAGTTAAATCCCACACAGCTCCCGATGACCAGCATCTACCTGTACCTCTGCTGCACTCCCAAAGGTGGTGGGTTATCTTTCCAGCTCAACAAGTTTGTTTGCTTTTACAGAAGGGGGTGAGGCTTCTCACTCCTTTGGTATATTTTGACTTTTCTGGGCCACACTAATTGGTCATGGGTTGGATTTGACACCAAGTGTCATTAAAAAAGCACAAGAAAAGTGCACATAAAGTGTGCTGATTTATTCATTTATTTTTAGCAGAAATAAGATGAGAAATGAAAAAAATGGGACATGGTTCAATTCTAAACTTTAATAACTTTAATAAGGTAAAAAAAAATGTCATCCAGGTTACATAACCAAGATTTGGCAAAAAAAAAGAAGTAGCATCTACAAAGAGTTGAGGGGGAGTGGGGATGGGTGGAGCACCTCTGGTTTGTAAACATATCTTGAAATTGATCAAATATGAAAAAAGAAAGCATTGGAGGGAACTGGCACTCTTCTCCTTTTACAGTGCGTAACACCACATCCGTCCCAGTGCGAGGCTCTGGGATTGTACGGGGTCGTGCGTTTTTGCCAAAAGCTCATTTTACAGGTCTGTGATCAGCACAGAACCGATGTGGAAAAGTTCAACCATCGAGGCATCTTTCTACCTCCGTGCATTATTCAACAATCTCTGACCCGTCCCAAACAGACTGTTCGAGACTTATTTAATGGATCCAACATTATGTCTCTTTCTTTTTGTCCGTATCCTTTGAAAAAAGTAGCTTTGAGGTCATCAAGATTCACAAAGACCTCAAATTAACAGGCAATTGGTGCAACCTTAAGAATGTACCACCTTAAGAATAATACATGTGAATTGGATAAAACAAGCCCTGTGCAAGTGAACACATTTGTTTCTAATGAAGTTATTGATTTTATAAATGGGGGGGGGTTGTGAGAGAACAGTCACTTGCAATGTTCTTCCTCTAAACTGCTACAAGTTTGGGATGCATCCATCTAAATCTAAATATGTAAAAAGTACTCCACAATGACAATCCCATTCATGTTACTCTCTTCTGTTTTTTATTCTCTAATTATTTCATCCTTCTCTTTCAGTATCATCATTCTTGGGCTAATTTAACATTTTCTTTTAGCCATTTTTCCACATCACATAAATAATTTTCAGTCCCGGCTAGAGCTCACACCCCTCAGCTGTCTGACACAAGCCCCCCCCCCTCCCACCGATACGGTTTTCACTATTCAGGCCCGTTTCATTATCTCTTCAGTAAGTAGAAGTGGAGGCATGGTGAGGGACGGGGGAACGTCGGCGTCAGTCAAATCTGGGCTAACCACGAACAAAGCCTCATTTGGAACTCAACGTTCCCTCGGCAAAAGTCCCCAGCTCCGGTCGCGTGCTCCAGAAAAAATCAATCTGTCACCACTTTAATTTGTTTTACTCAGCAGGGGCCCCGGGAGTGTCGCACTGTTGCGGCGCACTTGACTTCAAACATACGGCCAAATGTGCATCTGCGGGCTCTGAAACGGGGGAACCTTCAGAGAGCTCTTCAGCATTTCCCCTCTAAATCCTAATATCCTAAATGGACGGATTTGGTCAGCTGGTCTCTAAACTCCATTGACGAGATCTCTTCCACCCACAGAAAAGGTGCAGGGGCTGCATCTTGTCCAGCTTGGACCCACCCTGCTGGCTAAACAGTGGATCCCTGGTATAAATGGAGTGTTTTATGTCTTTCTGTTCCTTTTGTGGAGGACGTTGAAGACCTAGGGTCGAGATGGAGTCAGGTACAAGGACCAATAGGAGAAGACGGCATGGCCTTGTACGTTTAATAATCTATTTTGGGGGGTTTAGTCTGAGGGGTCACAGGCCCCCCTCTTGCCCCTGCCTATATGTGTTTAGATATTCTAGACCAGTCCTGGTTTGGATGTCAGATGCTATCCAGCGATGCCATCTAGTGGTTCAATCCTTAACCTGATTTGTCGAGGAGCACAGTGAGCAGCATCCTATTAGACCGAGATCAGAACCAAGGTTAAAGTCGTCAGCCGGACTGGGTTTAAGAGGGATCGTTTTGCAGTAATCGAAACAAAGATTTGCACTGAACCGACCGTCGGGGCAGGACGTAAAGCTCCGGTGGTGGAAACCGTGTCTGTTCAGTCCCTTTGATGTGCGTGCGATGTAATTGCATTCTGTCCTTGACACACATCTCCTGTAAAAAGAAGCAGAAACACTGTGGAATGGCTCCAGACTCTCCAAATCTCTCCCCCCCCCCACCCCTCACTCGGAGAACTCATTAAAAAAAGACTTTCATAAAGTGAGAGATTAGGCAGCTCATGCAATTAAGTGTGGAGACAGAGTCAGAAAAACACGGTTGCCCGACATCCACCGGCAGCCCGCAACCAAATGCAAATGTACACAGGGATAATAACTCCTTCCCCTCTCCCCCTTTCTGTGACACATTTTCAGGGGGCCAAGTCCTTGGGTGAAGTTCTCGTCGAGTTTAGCTGCAGAGTTGATTAAGGTCGCTGTTTTGTCTGGAAGATTTTTCTGTTTTTTTGTTCAGTCAGACAGGTTTTTGGAGTCACATTTGTTACACATTCAGCGTTCCATCATGCTACGGGTTCATTTCCCATGGCATTAGACATTCATCACGTGTTCTGGAGACGTTTGTCATGATTACATAAGAAGGCATCCTGATGATGAAAAAGCTCTAATTATGACTGTAATAGAAGAGTTCAGGAATAGCAGTCTTCTCCCCTTTTTTGAATTTTTAAAAAACTTTTTTACACATACATTTTCAACAAGACTAGAATGAAAAGGAAATTGAGAAGGGTTTACAAAAAAATACGTAAATAAAAAAGCGTGGCACCCTGTGGGTCAGCCTGCTTCCAGCTTCACTGGTGGACGCGTCAGATTCAGGGCCTTCCTCTGGATCAGCGCCACATCATATCGGCAGCATCAGCAGCCGTCATGAGAGAGCCCCCGAGGCTCATAATATCAATCAATACATTTTCCTACATGTGGAGTCAGGATGAGCTATTTGTTTATAGCATTTAAGCACTTCATTTGGATACTAAAGTGGCTTATTTGGGGTAAAAAAAACATTGTCGGCAGCCATAAATCAGACTACAAAAATTCTGGGGGAATCCCAACAATCAATCAACATTTTTATGTGCAACAGCTATACTATCATGATAGCTCTTGTGTTTAGTTTGCATGTTCTCCCATGTATGCATAGGTTATCTCAGGGTACCCACCGTCCAAAAACATGCATGTTAGGTAAGTTGGAGACTCTAAATCGTCCCGAGGAATGATGTCACGATGGTGTGAGGGTGTTAGGCTGCTCGTTTCTATGGGGCCTTGTAATAGCCTGTCCAGGTGAACCCAGCCCATAGCCCAATGACAGTTGGGATAGAATCCAGCCACCTGCGACCCTGCCAAGAATAGCAAACGGATGAGTGGATAGCTTAAAGAACACGTTTTTCCAGCAGGTCCTTCAAACTCCACAGGAGCCTATCATGAATATTGTGGTTTCACAATAGCTCTGTTGGTTAGTGGGACCCTTTTCTTTTTTGAACCCCCTTGTCCTGTCCAGGCTGCCGTAGTTCTGCCAAGCATATAGGGTTTATTCCTATTAAATCTGCCTTGAGGCCCAAGCAGTGATGATTTATGTATTGCTGTTAAGGAATTAATTTCTTAGGCAGCAATGGAGAATGCAGGGGATGTGTGTTCAGCCTTTTAAGTTGCTCGTCTTCTTTAAAATGTGCTGTTTTACAGGCATTCATCAGGATGTTAACATGTAAACATCTGTTGTAGACCTCTATACGGTACTGTAGTCTTCAGTACTCTTTTAGTCTGTTGCTTGTATGAAACATGGGCAGTTCAACTCCAAACTGTATACTCTGAGTTAGTCTGTTTTGAATAGGTTTGATGTCTTATCATTTTGGCCATGTTTGGTTAGATTCATCTATAGTTTTTCATGCGAGTCATGAATGGACTAGAGGACTTTGGGATTCAAAGCCAGTAATTCTCGCAGAAACTTTTCGTAAAGGAATCTCTCTTATTCAGATAGATGACATGAACCTAAGAAACTCTTCCATCTGATAATTCAACCATTCATCCCAGCAAAGAGCTCCATTTCTAGATGAAGAGCTAATCCCGGTTCAAGACACTGTGAACATCTCTCAGCTACAGCACAGACAAGGATCAAACGCAATGCTTTTTTCTCAAGATACAAGTCATTGAGGGGATTTTCCAGACATGTATTCGCAGGAATTGCTCAACTTCTTAAATTAAACTATTCTTCGGTTATCTCAACGGGCCAGAGAACTGAGCGATAAACACTTTTAATAGCGGTTTTCTCTTTGGGGCTTTGATGTAGCCTTTTTTATTTTTATTTAAGTTGATTCTTACTCATATTGTAGGAATTTCCTCAAGAATCACACCGAATCATCTCAGAGCCTTTAGAGCATTTAAGAAATTTTTCCCACCACCACACTTATAACTAAGTCATCTAGACCAGTTTCAAAATGAGTCAAATCAAGGTACCATCCACAAAACTCCTCTGGAGCAACATGGCAGATGAAGAGTTGGAGGAGGTTGATGGTTTTTGCCTGTACGCTTTCAAGATGCGACAGCCGACCATTAAGAGGAACCCGCCAACAGGTTAGAAGCAAGAACACCGAGCTCTGAAAAGAACCTGCAGGGAAACCAGCAATCCCAGGTTTCTGTACGTTCTGTGGATCCTCAGACAGAACTAACATGACATGGAACTGGGACTGTTTTTTCGTGTT
>JABUIW010000010.1:2519372-2543570 GCA_013363375.1 Menidia beryllina
CAGCTGGGTTTTCTGGTACCTTTAACATGTCGGTTTGATCTAACATTTGCACAGGTTTAAAATATTTTTTCAGACCATGCTATTCTATTTTTCAACTTTAAGCTTCATTCTTCTCTTTACCATGCATAGCTTCCCATAACATTTTCTGCAAAACATTCACTGGCCAGCTCATTTCATTCGTGGTTTTATGATTATTTTGAAGTTGGGTCACTGATCATCTGATACAGAGCCCCAATCTGAGTATCCTCCCAAACTAAAACAATCTATATATTCTAGATTACTCTGGAAAGAGGTCTTTCACATTATTCTGTTATACACACACGGTATCACGTCTAATAATGTGACAGCAGTTTAAAGGTTATCGTCATCACAATGTTGCTGGTGGTTGCAGAAGTGCTGATCTAGGCTTGTTGAAGACCTGGTAGTAAATCACACACACACACACACACACACACACACCCTATACAGGCTATACGTTGTGGAGAGATTACGCTCCGCGCGCGTATTAATGGCATGCCGGCTGAAGCAACGCCAGATCGCAGGAATAAGAGGCGATGAGAAGGACTAAGTGACGAATATGAGTCACTCCAAGCTGTAGGCCCACCGCGAGCGGAGGCGTGGAGCCAACTGTGGCGCGCAAAGCGCTCCGCCAGCCCTGGCTCCCCCAGCCCTGGCTCCCGCACAGGCCGGGGGGGAGACTCAGCCGGGGCTCACGAAAACCGCCTGCCTCCGCGGAGGTGGAGAAGCAGCCAAAACAGCCTCCGACAGCCTCCTGCAGCTCTGCAGGCAGACCCAGCGCTGCGTCCTCCGCGCTTCCTGACGTTTTTTTCTGCGTCCCGCAGTCCCCGTCGAACCCGACTGGCTGCTGGACTGCAGCGACTTTCCGCCACCACCACCCCTCAACACCCCCACACCGATGCCCGGGTGTCTCATTGCAAGCTCAGGCATGCAGTCCCGACGGCTCTCCGGGCCAAAATGCGCGTAACTGTTTGAGGGAATCGCACTGTGCGTGATGGAGACTTCCGGGAGTGATGCTGCGGTCACGGACGCGGGGAGAGCGGAGGACAGAGACGGGTACTATGAGCCGGAACATCTCCCGCCGCTGCTGGAGGATGAGGTGAGGGGAGATTAGGATAGAATTGTGCTTGCTTTGACTTCATGTCAAACTGTTTGCGTCCGAGTCCTCAGGCCAAAAGGCTGCCCGATTCCATGAAACGCCATAAAGTTGTTGAAACTGCATGCAGTGTTGTTGCACAACTATTTTTGCCCCTTTAATACGCTACTCTGTGCCCATATTTGACGGTGTTCCATGTCCACACCACATCATCTTATAACAGGATCATATAGTCTTATTTCTCTTATCGATTAGGTTTTTTTTTTATTGTGACATTTGGGCTAAAGTGACTAATTCGTTCATGTTTTCATTAAGACCTTTTGTTACAGACATGAAGAAACACTTTTAGACATGCGTTTGTGTGAAATAGGACATGGATAAAGGCGGAAAAAACAGACAGAAGCAACCTGAAAACCTAACGCCTCCTGGTCCAAGCTGAAGCTGTGGTAGTGGCTTTGGAATGAGTCAGTTCTAAACAGAACAGCATATATTTTCTTTTCAACATTTCTAGGAGGTGAATTGGATTTCATAGCCCTTTCTCTGTGTTTTTGGACAGTGCAAACTTGGCCCAGCTCAGTGGTACCTATGGTATATTGAGGCATTAAATTGATAAAAACTAGAACTACAGTTTTAGGAAATTAGCATCAATTTCATTAAGACGACTTTAATGTATAGAAATGAATATGTGGCACATTAGACGTAGTCTCTAAAGTAGATCAACTATAAATAATTTTTAGTCAGAAATACTTTATTAATCTTTTTCTTTTAACTTTATTGATGAGGGGGAAGGGGTTGGCTGCAACAACACTGTTTTATAGTTTATTTCATCAAAGTGATACATTTTATCTGTTTTTTCTTTGTTTGTTTGGTGATTGGTTATCAAAGTTTGAAGGTCAGGTTCCCAGACAGCATTAGGGACATTTCCTCTGTGTGGATGTGCACTTCACGATCTTTTTTGACGACTTCCTCCAGCCTGGTTGTCTGGTCGACAGCTAACCCAGGAGTACCGGCCCGGCCTTTTTTTATTCTCGGTCCCCGAGTTCAAAGAAATGCGGCACACGCCACAAGTCTTGGCTTATGTAGGGCAGCAGATCTAACTTCAGCAGGCTGAGAGCAGGCTAGTGTTCCCCTATACTGTTCTCAGGGGAGGCTTTCTATTTCTGGGGCTGCTGCAGCAGCTTCGGTGGTTCTGCTCTGCCCTGTAATTGTGCTCTATGCCTCTTGATCACATCTGGATGCTTTGTTCACAGTCTGCCGCCACTCTTCCTGCACCTGTAGGACGGCATTTAGTCTGTTCTGATAGATATTTGTGCTTGTCCATAAGGTCAACCCCGATGGTTGTGGAAGGAAAGTGGTGCCATTAGATATTAGAAAGCGTAGATCTGAAATTAGATACAAAGTACCCTTGTTCCTGTTCTGCTTTGCTATAAGAAAGGTACTGTCAAACTCATACTAGTTGTATGAGTGTTGCATGGTGTTTGACAATCCCTGCTTTGTGATATGCCAGCTATCCCCATCTCCCCTCGCCCCCCCCCCCCCCCCATCCGAATTAAAGCCAGCTTTTGTGTTCACTTTCCTAGTAGACGAAAGATCCCATAAACAGTCGGGCCACTGCATTATGCTGAATGCTGCCTGGAACCTCTGAGATCACTGACTCTGGCAGGAAACGGGGCCAACCGAACGATAGTGGACGACTAGACGATGCAGCGATCAGAGTGGGTGGGAAAGTTCACACGACGGCAGGCCAGAATCGCTATGGACCGGCTCTGATCACCTCTGACGTCACACCCTGAATCCACGCTGACGTTAGAAACGACTTCGGTTTCGACAGCCACTGCAAAAGATTCCAGCTCACAGCTCAGTCCGGTGACTTTGAAACCCCCCTGGCGAGAAGTCTTTGAGGAGAATCAGGGCCGGGTTTAGGTGATTAATCACAAGTGTCCAAATGTCAGTGTGCATCATAGTCAAAGTCTGACAAAAAGTCGAAAGGCGTGATATTGAAGTGATGCCCGCGAGATATCTCGGGCAAAGAAGATCTGTTGATTTTCTTATTTACTTTAAACTGAATTTTGACACCCGGGGGCAGAGTTGGGCTATATTAGTGATCGTTATCCAGTCGTTTCCCAAAATGTCTCATGCGGTTCCTGACACACTCACATGTGCTTTAAAGTTTTTCCGCATAGAAATACATTACTGATTTTTTCCCCCCTCTAAAGTTCAGTATGTGATTATAGAGAGAACTGCTTTAACTATGGAATGCACGTGACAATTAGAAGTTCCTGTTTCTGTTTTCTGATCCGTTTCTAGCCAAATCAGGTCGAAAACTAACTCTCCAGACAGTTTGCCAACCAATCAAATGAGGAGCTGATGCGTATCACGTGTGTTTATTGGATTCAGTAGTTTTCTGCATCATTTGTGTGCTGTGGCGTTTTTCAGTCGGCTCCATCCTGTAAAAACCCGCTTTCGAATCTGGTTTCTACAGAATTTGTGTTGGAGCTCAGCTCAGCTCCCCATGCATGAGTCAGCCCACCGAAACGCATTTCAAAAACACTTTTTAGACCAGGAACTGTTCGTTGATACGTTCAGGTGCTCGCAGGAAAAACCAGACCCAGAACAGACCTAAACTTGAGGCCTGCCCAGCTCTGTTGCCTATTTAATGACACGAACATTGCGAGTCTGTTTGCCTCTTCAGGAGAACGTGTCCCTGGCCGACATCCTGTCTTTGCGGGACAGCTGCCTGTGTGAGGAGGAGGTGTGGGCGGTGTGCGCCCAGTGCGCCGTGGCCCTCCAGAGCATCCGGCCGTCCCACCTCTTCCACACCCTGTGCATCACGCCAGACACTCTGGCCTTCAACGCTCACGGGAACGTTTGCTTCATGGAGCAGCTGAGCGGTGAGTCGGCAGCTCGGGAAACAATCCTGTTCGATAATTGTCATCCTTTTTGTACAGTTATACCCCTTAATTTGTCTTCAACAAAGCGCCGGCTTTCAGTGGGTTTAATTACTGTTTCCAAACGCAGCGTATTATGTTACTAGATTTAACTTGCACATTCGGCAGCCAATGCGTGGGTTGGTGAATCCTACATGCTCGGGAGTGCTGAAGCCAATACCAGAGTAGTTACTTTTCGATACAATGAATTCAATCTTAGGGGTAGACATCTTTTTTTGTTTGGTTTTTCTTGTCCACAGCAATTTTGTTTCTCTGATGTGTTTCACATTCCATTTTCAAACTCCTGTCTTAGACTACTCTGTGTGCTAGCGCATCTGTCAGGCCTCCTCAAGGTCCGATCATCTTTCTTTCTTTCCCCCGTGACGTCAAGCGAAGCGCATCCTGTCGGGGGCGATCACGCGTCTCCTCCTCTCTTATTCCGGGGCCCTCTCCGTCATTGTCTCCTCGTCGCCGTTTCCTCCCCCTGGCGTCGCTCGCGCTGTGGGATGAACCGGTCCTGTGCTCTCTTGCCAAGGCCCCCTCTAAAATTGATAAGCATTGATTTGATGAGCAGAGTTGCCGGGGGGATCGTTGTTGTGGCAACAGCCTGGCCGGCCTATCAGCAGTCAACCTGCCGCGCCGCTCCACATGGAGTGGTATGAAATCCGTTAGTGTTTCATCCCCCCCTTCATTTTTTTTTATTTTTTTTTTTCCTTTTTGTATCATCTCACAGAGCCACACAGACGGCAACAATAAGACATTTGGAATCGGTTTTTGGTTTTTGGATGAATTTGTACATAGATCTATGTAAAAAGTCATTTTTTTGGTTGTTATTTTTGTGACATCCATTGACTATGGCAGAGGAGGAAGTATCTGTGCCCTGCGTTGACTACGTTTGTCATTAATCAAGAAACAGTATTCTCTCTTGCTTTCCTTCATCGATTCCTTGTGATTTAACCGGATGCCCCCAAGCCGTGACCTTTAGAACCGAGGCGCTGCTAAACAGCCGGCGGAGCACAAACGAGGCGGTGGATTTTTAATTAATTCATTTTTTTGTGGGAACGGCGGCGCGCCACGATGACACGTCGATACCGCTCACGTCAGCTGATCAGTGGCCCACAGAGGAGACCCAACCAGTGTGCCCTGGGAGAACTGGCCTGGCCAACTGGGGCCCGGGGAATCAAAACGCCCCCCCCCCCCCCCCCCCCCCCTCTGTGGTTTTCACACGGCAGTGCTGAAGGTTCGGCGTCCCAGATGAGGGGGTAGTGACTGTGCTCCGCTGGGAACAGCAGCAGCCCGGGATACGTGTGATATCGCTCATCTGGTGCTACCTGTTGTGCTGAAAATGCCGTGGGCACGCATGACTCACCGAGCGCTCGCCGTCACCCCGGAGGCGACTGCGTCACCGACAATAGCTATCAGGGATTTTTTTTTTTTATTTGCTCTATTTCTTTCGTTTTTGTTTTCGTTGTTTTTGTTCTCGTTCACTGGCCATTTCACAATCTCACTTTTTTTTTCTCCCCACGACAAAGAGTTTATGTGTCTCATCCGCTTTGGCTTTTTACCTCCTCCCAGCTGTTCGCCCGGCTCGTTTTGTTTGGGCTGTCCTTGAGGGGAGAGATGATGAAGGGCTGAAAAGAGCCGAGAGGGGAGGAAGAAAGGAACGAAAACGGTGGGAAGGGGATGGCGAAGGAATGAAAGCTTGAAAAGATAAGATGAGAGCAAATAAAACGGAGGGGAGGTTAATTAAAGGGACACAATTGTGAGGGCACAGAACAGGCGGGACACAAAAGGGAAAGAAAGTACAGATGAGGACAGGAAGGAAATAAAGCAGCCAAAAGATAGAAAATGGAAAAACAAGGATTGTGTGAAAATGGAGTGGAAATAACAGAGATAAGGACAGAAGACCAATGGAGAAAAAAAGAAAGGGAAGCTGTGATGAAAACTTGAAGAAGACTAGTTGAGGGTAAGGAAGAGAAAGGAGTAGGCCAAGGGGATGATATTAAAAAGGAAGAAATAAATTGGGCAACAAGGGAGCAAAAGATAGGAGAAAAAAGAGGAGCGACACAGAGACAGATAGAAGATGGAGAAAAAAAGAAGAAGGAAAAACTAGTAAAGTCATGGTGAAAAAGGCTGAGTCGGAAAAGGAAAATGAGTTCAGAAAATTAAAGAGGTGCAGTGTGTAATGAAATGACAGGGGAGGGGCAGCGGAACCCCAGTAGACGGACCCAAGAACTGCCCCCGACCCACTTTCTTCTCCTCCTCCCTTTTTTCCCCCCTGTTTCCTTCCACCTGCGCCTTGTTCCACTCCCAGAAAGCGGAAGTGAGATCTGTTTGTGGCCATGTCTTCCCCGTGTGCCCCCCCGTGTCCTCTCTGAGTTCTGACCTACTTTGGGGGGGAGGAAGAGGAGGAAGAGGAGAATGTGGCGGCGCTTCTCTTTGGCCGCATCACTTCCTGATCTGCAGTTTGTGGAGGATCGGTACAGCAGTGGCACTAGCTTGTTTTGGTCTAGTATGCTCAAACCTAATCCTCTTATTTACTTCTCATGACTCGGCAAGTAGGATACTGTACAGATCCGACACGTCGCCACGTCAGAGCGTTGGCGCCGTTCCGCCTGCTGACACCTCCTGACGCGTGCTGTGCTTTTAGAGATGCTCGACACTGAAGCTGATTGATGTCTTTTTGACCCGCAGATGATCCGGAGGGCTCCTTCGTGCCTCCTGAGTTTGACAACACGGGCAGCACGTTTGAGGTGAGAGATGGGGGATCTTGTCACATAATCTGGGCTCAGCTGCACGTTTGTTTTCATTCACCCCCCTTAGGAGGGTGTCAACACACCACTCAGTCAGGGGCACCTTGGTGATGTTTATTTGGGCAGGGAAGGGAGTGTTGCTCCTTGTCTAAAATTCCTCGAACCAGCAGGGATTCAGCCTCAAGCCGACTTGTGCCTCAAAACCTACCGATAATATTAGATTTTGTTGTCATACCTCGGACCACTTTTTTTGGTCGGTTTAATGCAAAACACCACCCCGACGTGCTGATTCGTCTGTCAGTGTGGGCAGAAGGCCGGCAGTAGGAAAAAAAATGAATGAAATCAATACGATTTCCGATCAAACTTCCCTCCGTTCGTACATTTGCTGCCTCGGACAGAGCAGAAAACCCCGGTCGCTAGAGCTCATTTAGACGGTCTCAGGGGGAATCTCGAGCCAGCCAAGTGATGTCCCTCAAGGATGTCCTGGGTCTGGCCCAAGTCTGGTGAGAAATCAGCCAAAGAACCCGCCCCGCGTGTCAGAACGTCTCTAGATTAGAAGCCAAAACCAGCTCAACTGTCTACAGCATGTAGAGTATGTTCTCATAGGAAAAGATTTGACAGAGCAGGAGAGCACACACTCACCGTGGCACAGAGGATTAAAGCCGCCATCCTCCCGCTATCCTTCCAGCTGCCAGAGTCAATACAAGTCCTTTGCATGACTCAGTTCGGAAGCCTTTGAGATAACCTAACAACCTCGTGCGAGTGATCATCCTCATGTTTGTTGCGCCGGCTGATGTATTTCAGAAGTTGCGTTTGACTCAGTTGTCAGTGAGTCACACAGTCAGTGCACATCAACTTTGGCGCCTGACTGGAAAGAGCTGAGAAAAAAAGTGGGCAGTGCAAATTAAAGCTGAAAAAATTACGCAACACAGTCTGCAAAGAGGTATTACTCTGCCTTTGGCATCCTTTTGAAAAAATAGTAAACCAGGTTGTTTGTGTTCCAGGTAAATGGAATAGTCCAGCTTTTATGTGTTTACCACATAAATATTAGTCTATTTAGCTCCCGTTGATAGAACATTTTTTTATGTGGGGTGTGAACTCTAAAGAATCTAAATTTATGCTGTCATATAACAATGTTCGCTGTCAGTTTAGCGACGAAAACTTTCAATCTCAATCATAAATATGCACAATACATTGCAATTACAGCTCAAAATGGTGTGAGAACGTTGCATTTCTGGTCTCTCCCAGACACAGATCTGTGTACTTACCACACATTCTCAGCTCTTTCATGATAATAACAGTGTTTTCTGTCTCCGAAGGGCCATATTTACTCTCTGGGCTCCACTCTCTCTGCCGCACTGAACTTTGTCATCGAGCCAGAGCTCCAGGCGGATCTGGGGGAAGAGGTGCAGAAGCTGCTGGAGCAGATGCAGGAGGAAAAGCCTGAGGACAGGCCGCTGCTGAAGGTACAAATAAAACACCAAAAAAAACAAACCTGCTGACTCATTTTTACTGTCGGCGTGATTTATAGCTCTAACCTAATGAGTCACACGTTGAATAATCAGCTCTCACTTTAGTAAATGTGTTGAAATGAAATTATATGAAATGCACACAATGGTAATTAGAGGTGTTATATTTGGATGATCATAATACGAATGTGGAGCATGTTTTCAGCCATTTTTTAAAAAGGGTATCGGATGATGCGTTGAAAATTTAAACGGGGGCAGTGAAACGGAATACAACTGTAAGTGATGCAGACATCTGTAATTAGTACAGATTAACATTTTTACTTTACATTGCAGATTCACATTATTTGTTAAGGAGAAGTTGGGTTTTCTGACATACATTTCTGCATTAGTTGGTGCTCAATAGCAACATCAAGTGGAAATGTTGTGTCATGGCAATAAGTGGATCACTCCTTGGTTTTGAAAATAGTGCCATTTCAGGGTCATAAAGATTGGGTTTCTTAGACAAATATTTGAAATTAGGAGTCTAGTGTAATATTTTACATTTTGAAATCCAAATATTCTATTTGAAATGAAAAAATGTGCAGCAAAAAATACTTTTTTTTTATTAAAAGTTATATATGTTTGGATACATATATCAACACCATATATATATATATATATATATATATATATAGCTTTTAGATGAATTTCACAGATTAATTCTCAAGATAGCGAGATCACTTGTATATCGGAATGGTACAGAAAAATAGAGACACACAGGATTCATTGGTTCTTTCATTTTCACATATTTTAAATGAATTTTTCAAACTTGTCGAAACCCTTTTTCAAAGTGTTAAAAACGTTTCATTCTGATGCGCCCGCAGGACATCCTGTCGCTGGCTGAGGAGCGGCTGTCCCACGCCTCCTCTGCAGCTGTGTGCCGAAAACTGTCCGCGATCGGCCGACGCGTGCTCTCCATTGAATCGGTTTCAAACTTTCAAGGTTGTGGTGCTTCTCGTGTCCGTGTTAAGCAGCTGACTCATTGCTTTCCGTGGCGATTTTTCTCTGACCCTTAATTGCCGTCTTTGTCCGTCCGCAGATGGACCGGAAGGCTCATGGGAGGCAAGGTGGCAGCACTCCAAACCCAGATGTCTTCTGAAAAGACTGAGCTCAGACGATAAGACCAGAGACTTATCCGACAGTTCTGTGACAAACAGTTTGTCTAGACTGCAGGTATTGGGTTTTGTGATGGGTGTAGTCATTACCATTTCAAAGACGACGTGCTTTGGATTAATTCAATATTTCCTTTCAGTTTTCTTTGAGCAAACAGTTTGTATATTTTCTTTTATATATGGTCACATTAAGGACTAATAAATTCATCAAAATTTCAAACTCAGAGATACTGAATGGGTTAAGATAAAATATAGTAATATAAAAAAATGTTTTAGGCATCAACATTTGTTAAGATGAAACTAGTAAACACACTTTGTTTTCATCCGTGGATCCATAACTGTTAGTTTCACAACATAATAAATCAAGCACTATCTCGCAAACAGGCCACATGGATGAGCCCAAATTGTCCAAATATTTTTTTCCAGGTACATTTTTTGAGTCGTTGTTAAAGACTACATGGCACGCTGTGCGTTTCATTACAAATAATATTGGCACATGTACAATTTCTGCTGTTTATATACACCGAACACAGAAGTACCCCTTCAGTCAGATTGAGCAACTTGTTGTCCAAAAATGTTATGATGAACAGAGTAAAGGAAAGAAAGTCTGCCAAAAAGTTCATGTACTTTCTGGCTTAGTTGAAGACTTGATGTACGTTTGGGGGATGTGAAAAGAACTTCAGTTAATCACTAGCACTATAACAGTGTTATTATTACAAATAAGCAGTCAGATGAGCCTGAATCCCTTTATTGTCGTTTTAATGAATCAACAAGCAAATAGAAATAATCAAACGGCTACATCTATTTAGCATGAGTGTCTGAGTGACCACACTCAGCGCCGTCCACAAATCTCATAATTGGAAGTAAGCCCAGGTGCCTGCCTTAATCCTTTGTTGCTTAGCTCGGTCTACGCCACATTAACAGCCAAAATGTAATAGAAGCCTGTAGGTCACATTTTATTATGCACACGCTATAATTTTGTGTCTGTGTTAATCCCACTTATGTTTCGTAACTGGACTGATTTAGAATGAGCTACAAGAATATGAGATGGCACTTCGGTGGTAGTCTGGGTGGAAATCACTGCACCAGCTCAAGAAACCTTCCGAGTAAACACGCAGTATATGTCACTGCTTAGATTTATTTTACAGAGCCCTAACACCTGCATCCCCGATGGTGTGAGGATGCATTATTTCTAATATTATGTTTATCCTGTCTTATTTTAGAATCACGATTTCTGCAGGCTGCATTACACAGACCGAGCTGGAGTCCTGAAATCCAGATGTGGTATATTAAGAAACAAATACATATATGTGGCAAAAACATCCAAACAAAACTGGGCATCTGAAAAACTATTCTAAACGTGATGGACAAAAGCAGTGGGAAGAAATACCAAATTCAAACCTCTATAGATAAAAGATCCGACTAACATAGAATTCAGTTCAGTCTACATTTGGTTTAAATGGTAATATCCCTCATTTGCAGGTGTGTGGGGGATGGGATTCCTCTCTCTGGGCTGAGGACATGGATGACAGTGAAGGAGACGGCCTGGTTTTGATGGATGAGATGGACTGCCGGTCTCACAACAGCTCCCCGGTGAGGAGAGCCCAGCAGAGGCTGATCCGAGCCAGAGGAGCTCTCAACCGCTCCTGCTCGGTCCCGGACTCCAACAACCCCCCTTATCTGTCCACCCCGCCGCCTCACGGAGACATCAGCGTTCCCGTCTCCGACCTGACCGAGATAGGGGCCGACGAGCGCTCCAGCTGCAGCTCTGTGTGGAGTAAACGACTGCAGACGCTGAACCGGGTCAAGTCATGTGACCCACGCTGCGGCGCCGAGGGCAGCAAGGAGGAGGCTTTAAGGGACGAAGACGTGGGAGCTTGCCTCAGAAAAACCGATACCCGGGAGTACTGTGAAGGGAGCATCACAGACCTAGAAATGGAGCGGGACTCTCCGGAGGACCGGAGCACGCTGAACCACAGCCTTTACATTCCCAATAATTACATGACCAAAAGCATGCTGTGCCTGAATGAAGAATCTCAAGATGAGGTAACAAAAAAAAAAGAAAAAAAGTCATGGATCTTTGAGTTGTACTTTTCTTTTTAAATCTACATTTAAAAAGGAACAATCACTTCCCAGCATTAGCTTTGATTTACTTGATTCAAACAATTCTGTGTAATTGCTGTATTTAATACTAATAGTATGCTATTATGCTACGGTCTTAGAAAAGAAAATCTACCGTAATTGTACCTTTAATGATACAATACTTTGTCGCAGCAGGAGCTTTAAGGGTACCAGTTCAAAACCCCTCCTGCTGTACTCTTTAAATTTGTCAATTTCCTACATAAATGTGACTTTCAGGGCCTCTAAAAGTACAGCAATGCCCCGTGGAGTCCAGTAATTTGCCACATTTGGTACGTAAGTTGGGAAAATACCTCTCTCCTGTTATTTTCTGTCCAGTGGATATCACTACGGGAGCTACTGACTCGCTGTGGACGGAGGCTGACCGTTAATGAGCTGTGGGCCCTGTGCCACACCTGTCTGTCATCTCTGCAAACGTACATTGACTTTCCAGGTGATTGCACTCTAAAACGAGACATGCAAGCGCCATGTTGTGCCTCAAATTTAGTAGATCACCGTACATTGCGGCATTTTTTTTCTTTTCTTTTCCAGCTTATTTATGCCTGGACACAATGTACATGAGCTGTGAGGGAGATGTGCTTTTTCTGAAACCTAAAAACATAGGTGGGTGTAATTTAACCAGTTCTCTATCCTTGTTTTCCATTTATGCATCACGGTTATTACACACAAACTGAAGAATACTTTTGAACATTTTTATTTTGCATGAAACAAACAACACACTGAGTGTTCTGACCCAAATAACTGACGCTGAATGACTTCTCCGTAGGTTCCCAGGATGAGTTTTACATTGCTCCGGAGTATCAAGAGCATGGGATCGTAACCGAGAAGGTCTGTCTGTCAGGGCCGTTTATATTTCCCTTCCATGACCAGGTGCTTGTCTGTTTTTTCACTCTCCTTTCTCTGCTCAGGTGTGCGTTTATGGGGTCGCCGCGATTTTGTGGGCCACCGCCAAGTTCAGCTTAGCGCCTCACCAAAAGCTGGCCATGCCTCGCAAACTAAAGAGGCTGCTCCTGGAGATGGCTAAGAGGACACCCATGGAGAGACCTACCATCGTTATGGCTAAAAAAGTATTCTTTGAGATTTTAGCTTGCATTCTTCCTTGGGAATTTCTAATATTTAACAAAGGAACCCACAGAGATTTTAGCGTAGGTCAGATTTTCCACCTCTCACATTTACATTTGCCTCCAACTACCGCACCTGGTGTTTTGCAAAAGTCCCACATGACTATCTAATTATTTCAAACGACACGATCACACATTTTCTCCTCAGATTCCATGTGAAATACTTTTCTTTATTCCCATATTAAAAGCCATACTTTTTATGGGCTCTGAGCAAAATTTGAAAAGTATAATTTTTTAGTTTTATCACGACTACTCGCTGAAGGCTGTTATGCTTTTTAATAAAAGGTTCCAGTAGATATTTTGAATCCTCCTTTAAGGAGCACATAGTAGGTGAGGGGTCCTATTTTAAAGGCAATATCTGGGACATGGCAGCCGATCGAAATCCTCCATGGGCAAGTTTTTCCAATGGGAAGGGGGTCGAGTAGCATGTCCAAGACCAGAATGGGCTCAGAAATCAATGGAAGCAATCAGATTTGCAAGATCTTTTAGCAGTTAGCAGCATAGCAAAATGCAACAACAACAACTGGGAACGTGGCCCTGTCGCACAGCCATTTCACCAGTTCATTGTGCTAGACCTGGTGCTAGGACACTTGCCCTTTTATCCAATATTTTGGGCTTCTGAAATAAAGCGGTATCCTGTGACGCTTGTTTTTCCCTGGGGTCTGTTCCAGAGCTGCCGTGACAACCTATCCCGTCAGGGGACGAATGCGGAGACGGTTTGGGGCAGCCTCATCAGCCGAGTTCACCCGGTACACTCGCCGTTCTTCCATTCCTGTTATTTCTCTGTCGAGTGTTTTTGGACTTGATGATTTTTTCTCCTGTTTCCTTTCAGCCGGCCTCGAAACCCGGCGACGCAGAAGACTTGAGCGCCGCCGAAACTGGCCGGTGCTCGTCCGAAGAGCCTGCAATTAACAGTGGTAGGCCAGGCTTACTTGGCTACAGATGACCCTCATGCAGTATTCTTTATCCCCCTTGTGGCAATGCGCCCTTTGCATGTACACTTCGCAATGAACAAAACTCCATCAAATCACTCCGGTTTGAGATGTTCCCGCCATCCATTCCTTGAATCATCCCTTCCAAGTATTGCGCGCATTTTGTGTAACTGAACAGTGTGCTAGGCATGAGACAATATCTCTGATATTGTATCTGGCGTTGTTGTAACCATATGTAGGCTTTGTTGCCATGGCCACTGAGAGCCGATTAGCTCCTGTGCCTGGCCCTGTCCCCCACAGCTATCCAGTCAGGATGGAACTCCGGCTCCCAGAGGCCTTCACTTCCAGCGCCACACACTTCACCCCCATCATCCTGACCACTGAGGGGGACGTAGAGGAGGAGAGCCGGAATCTGGAGGCTGCCGCTGAAGGGTAAGATTTCGGAAAGGAAACACCTGTGCATTATCACCACACGTTGGGTTTAATGGCAGCGATACAGGTGGAAATAACTATCTAAGTCTCTAAAGAGATTGTGTAGCAGTCTGGGGGTTGATAAAGCTTTCAAAGAAAGTTAACTAATTTTTCTGAAATCCTGAATCGTTTATGCAAATAGTATATAAACTGGACAGAACATAGGAACAAAAGTGCATACAAACCAGAATTCTGATTTATACCCAGAGTTAAACAGAAGTTTTCTTCTAGAGGGTAAAATAGATGGATTATATAGCCACCTTAAGTGCTTTTGGTCAAATAGGCAATGTGTGGTCTTAAAATACCACAAATACTGGTGCTCAGCTGGCAGATCTGCTCCGGGGTGGTTGATTTACTGAAGTCTCTGCCAGTTTCATGTCTGTTTTATCAAGAAGAGTTATCCGTGCCCACACTAAAACAAATTGCTGTTGTTTTAACCCCTCAGATATCGTTAAGATTAAATCAAGATGGTATGACGTTAGGTTGGGAGCACAGGCACAGATGGAAATCAGACTTTTACAGTTTTCAAAAGAACTTTTGTGCAGCTTTTTCCCATTCCTTTTCCCCCAAAACAATGTTAAGTTTTATCATAACATGTTAAATTTCAAACTGCTGTGTTGTAAAGTTACATCTCCATGAATGCAGATGAGACAATCTTATGCTAAACGTGTATTAAATATCAGCTAAACTAAAAATACATTCCAACATATTTATTTTTTAAAAACAAGGTAGAAAAGTAAGGGATTGTTGCTTTTACAGGACTGCGGATGGATTCACAAAAAGTAGTGAGGACGTCATGGAAAACCACCTTGATTTCCCTGCGCCTTCCAAGAGCCCACGTCCGACTCAGCATGGCCTACAAACGCAAGATCCACCCCGCTGTCGGGCGGTCGTAAGCCCCTGCGGACTGGTGGCCTCTACCTCGGAATGCCTAGAGGTCTCTCTTCCTCTGCCACCACCCGCTGACCTCGGCGGTTGCGGGATTTTCAACAACTACCTGTTTCGGCAGGATCCCGCTACGGGACACCTCTCCTTGGTGCCCGTGCAGGTCAGGGCACCAGAGTCTCTCCTCGAGCTGGACATCGATCTCTCTTTGGCCCCGCGGCCTTTGCGGGAGCTGGTGACGCTCCCGGAGGGAAAGTGCGGCCTGCTCGTCCACTGTCTGGACGCGCCCCCGACGGCCGGAGTCCAGAAATACGACGCGTCTAATTTCGGTGGAAGCTCAATCCTTTTTGACAGCTCCCCGGAGCACAGAGAGCCCAGCGCACAAACAAATCCACAAACACGAGGCGGGAGCAAGTCCACCCCCCCCAAAGTCCACCCTGCCCTGCAGGAGGTGATTGACCTGCTCAAAGGAGAGTTTCCAGTCAGTGGATATTTAGACAATAGGCACGGGGACATTGCCATGGGTATGTATCTATATATAGTTTCCTGCTTGAATTGGTAAAGTTATCACAGAAACATGTTTTAAAAGGTTAGTTTTATGGCAGGGAGACCGGTAAAAAGTGGTTGACAGAAGGTGGATCCTGTATTTTCTTTGAAATGATCATGGTTATGTCGGTTCCTATTTGTTCCACATTTTTTTCTTTTTCTTTTGTATTTATTTTGTATTATGCTTTCAATCAAATGTAAATCATGTAGGAGGATTTATTGGAGGATTCATTAAAGTTAATTAAAAGTAGCCTAGTTGATATTTCAAATATTTTTAAATAGGGCCAATTACCATTCACCTTGAGTAGAAAATTAATTTGACTTTAGACGCTCTAATGTGAAAGTTCCTTTCTGTTCATGTCTTTTTCCCCGAGGGGAGTACATCTTCTCTTTGAAGAACCTCCAGTACCAGGCCTTTGCCAGCATCGTGAGGGAGAAATTCAGTGACCTGTACTGGGAAGAGGACTTGCTGGGTGTGCTGCACTGCCTGGTAAACTACAGCCCCTCTGCACTGTGAGCAGGACTCTTTTTTTTTTTGCATTTGGTCACTTCCTTATTCAAAAGCTAATTTAATTTGTTTGTTTTTTTTGCATTGTCACTAGTTAAAAGTCTTGTTTTGCTGCCACTTTCAAATTGGTTTGCCAAGTCAAAAAGAGCAGGTTGAAGTATCAAAGTGTCAACTCATTCCTGTACATTTACTCATACCTCATAATTAATTTTTGTGACATTTTTCTTACCAATTCCAGCAGTAAAAATTCCACTTTGTTTACTTAATGAATGCTTAACCAGTGAACAACTGGGATTTGATTCCATAAACTGTTACAGTGTATAATTCATCCATGTTGCTCTATAGCTAGAAATGATCAAATAACCCTTAGAAGGATTAATCCGTAGAAGGTTTAATTTCTTTATGCATTGCCAGAGAAAAACATGGAATGGGTGCAGCAATTCATTTCAAACTTGAAAACTAAAATGTAAATCTAGCACCTCATGGAATAAATGGTACGGACAGTTTTATTTTTTAACACAGTTTGAACCATCTTAGACACGCTTTTCCCTCATTTTTATTCCATTCTCTGTCAAGATGGCCCCATACTGTCCAACTAATGTTGAGGTCTGAGCTCTGAGGAAGGTTCATCCCTCCTGTTTCCACCCATTTTCAGTCCTCTTCTTATGTTATTCGGCGTGCCTCAGCCTTTGTTCATCATTTTCCCTCTATAATATTGACATCCAGAGAGCCGCCCTTCCTCTCTGATGAGGTTTAAGCGAACAGTGGATGGGACCTCTGGA
This sequence comes from Menidia beryllina, assembly GCA_013363375.1. NCBI lineage: Eukaryota > Metazoa > Chordata > Actinopteri > Atheriniformes > Atherinopsidae > Menidia > Menidia beryllina. The sequence goes on from JABUIW010000010.1 coordinate 2,536,171, forward strand.
AGTTCACATGCTTCTCTCAGGTCCTCTATCAGGTTTTTAGTAGGTTTTTATTTCCCTGCTGTTGATCTGAGGTAGATTGCTTTTGGGGGAGCTGTTCCCTTCTGCTCCTCCAGTCTTTCTGTCCTCCAGTGGCAAGTTTTAAACCAATAGCTTGAGGGGGGGAGAAATTATTGTTGCAAACTTCGGTACGGTTAGTAACTTTTACATCTGCAACAAAAGAAAAAAAAATCAAATTGTGTGTTTTCTTTGAAGGCTGCAAAGACAGTGTTTAAAACTGCCTCTGCCAGAACACAGGTTCACCATACGGGGGGGGGTTGGGGCTTGTTTATGCGATTAGATGATCGAATTAGGCAAGGCAAGTTCATTTGTACAGAGGGGTTAGTCAAAGTGCTTTACAGCTTGTTTGTTTCTGACCACTATCTGAGGTTCTCAGAGTGCGAGACTTTTACAAAGCAGGGCTGTTTTAAAGTCCAGTGCGGAGACCTGAGCACCAAACAAATACGGCCGTGTTTCCTGGTTCTGGTCAGAACGGGAGCGGCAGCTTTCTGGATGTCCTGCAGCTGTCTCACCGCTGGTTTAGAGAGTCCAGCTAACCTGCTCTACACAAACGCGTGGACTGGACTTTTAGGTCTGGTTTACACGCTATTCATCTGAGTCTGTCAACGTTTTTTAGAAAAGTAAAAGGCTGCTGATGTTATTGATTTGACATGGCTGCTAAAGTTCAGGTCTGAGTCCAGTATTACCCCTAGAATTCTAACTTGATTGTTAGCCTCCAGAGAGAGAGAGTCACCAGGTGACTGATGACACTTTATCTTTGTTTGTGGTGTCTCTTTGTGACACATGAGTAAACAGGCCCATGTCCTCCTGCCCCTCAGCAACACGCAGATCTGAGTGTCGTCTGCATAGTTGTGGTAGGACTCATTACAGCTGCGTGTTTGCAGGCCTAATGGAAGCATGTACAGATTGAACTATAGATTTATCTGACAACCAACAGAGGACAGCCTCCCTCTGAAAATAGTCCCATAAGGCGACTGGACTGAAAAGAAGTGGGAAATGCATTTTTTTTTTTATGTACACATAAAATGTATCAAGGACCTTCAGAAACTGGAGAACATCTGCTCAAGAGCACTATAAATAATCACAAGGCTCCTCGGAGGCCGAGGAGGAATAGAGGCTGTGTATCTGACATAATATGCGTTTCACTTTATTGTCAGCGGATTCACAGTAAACGAAACCAATCCAGCAGAAGAAGTTAAGGACTGGTTTATGGAAAGCTACGGCATGAATCTGGACACAAGGTTTATGGAGGGTTGGCAGGTAGCATCTAAAAATGAGACACCTGTTTGATTATAGGGTTTATTTTTGTGGTTTTGTTTGTTTTTTTTCACTGTTCTTACCCCTTTTTGTATGATTTTTTCTAAGCTTTTCCTTGATTTCTCATTGTCAGCGTAGGCGGCAGAGCCTGTGCCGCTCTCATTTTGAATGCATTGTGAACAACACACGGAAGGATCAGGCCTCTGTGAGCGTGACCTTTCCTCCCCTGCGCGCTTCCATATGCATGCGCGCATCCATACCCAGAATTCAAATGAGCGTTAATGAGGAGCGTGGTCCCTCTGGCGACGGCTGTGCATCGGGGCTTCTTCTTAGAAGGGCTGGAGACGGGTGTAAAGGACCCGCCGTATCCTCCCCGATATGCTTCCACCCAGCCCCCCGGGTGAATGCAAACGCATACGTTTGAGCATGGGGCTGCAGGCAAGCGGCTCCGGCAGAGCCTGTCGGTTCTCAAAGCCGTCTTTTCATCCGGGCCCTGCCCTGCTCCTGTGCTCGGAGCAATACGTGGAGAGGCCCTTTAATCTGCAGCGGTGGGGAGACATCACAGCTCTGCCACAAAGGCAGATCGACTCGCTTCTCTCCTCTGGCTCTAGGCCTGTAGGCTCACAGGACTCAGCTGCGGAGGGCTATTTTATATTTTTTTCTGAGAATTGGGGCAGGATGTTTTCCTCTCAAACCCTGACAAGCAACTGATGAAAGATATTTATTTGTAGGAATGGATGCGACAGCTGTAGGTTCCTTGTTTGTTCACAACCTCCTTTTTTTGTAATGACTACATGCGTGTCATTGTCGGTGTTATCTTAATAAATGCTAATTGTCCCCGGCTGTGAACGCGCTGTGTGTTTTCTCCGTCCTAATGCGCCCCTCACAGCGGCTCTAATGAGCAGGCTTCATCAAAGGCGGCGAAAAGGGCGGCGCTCCCCCCGCCCTTTGCAGCCAGCCTCGGCAGAGGGAAGGGACGAGTTTGCCCCCACGGCTGCCTCGACCTGAATGGAAACATTCGCACGAGCGGCCCCGTCGCGGCGGATTCTCGGGAAGGAGCCGAGGCCTGCTCCCGCCCCGGGGGGAACGAGGCTCTGGGACCAGAGCAAAGTGGGCGCCCTCCACGTCAAGGTAAGGGACTCGCCGGCCTGCTCACATCTGCTCACATCTGGGCCTGGCGTTCACTCATCTGGGCCATTTGCACTTGATCTCATCTCCAGCTCAGTGGAGTGGAGTTCATAAAGATTATTTTTGTAATCTCATAACTATTTCATTTGTTTAATTTTTTTCGGCATCTTGATCCAAAACATGTTACTACCTCCCTTGTCAAACAGTTGGTCAAAATGCTCGAAAGTGTCCCCAACTAGTCCTCTGCAGTTGCATGAATAGACTTATTTTAACTTAAACGACTGTGATTATTCAAAAAAATATTTGAATATTTTGATATGGTTGTCACAATTTTCATCTGCTCCTCAAGTTCATTTCCATACTAGAATTTAAAAAACTTTTACGTTTTTAGCATAAGGATTCAAATATATTGGCATCCAATGAATGATTTTAAACACAATAACCAACAGAGGTGATGCATAATGGTAGGCGATGTTTCTTTAAGCAATTTACGCTGACTACTCGTAACAGAATGGATTTATGGGGGAGGTGCCTTATGGCATCAATTTGGTGGGATGGACCAGGAGACCTGTTTCCATCAGAATCCATGTTTCCATTGTTCAAGTCTCACCAAAACAGGATTTCTAAAAACTATGTGAACCTTAACCGATGGCGTCGTGGTTTGAGCCTCTCCTGCATGTCCAGAGATCTTGAATTGGAGCAGCTGGATTTGTTCTTGGGGCCTTTAAGAAATTTAAGCTCTCATCCTTCTTTACACAGACACAATCGATTGTCCGTTAGCGCTCCAAACGAGGAGCACTAATCTCGTTCACGAATTCGCAGCTCTGAATTTGGATTTCAAATCCGACTCAAACCCTCTGTGACTATCCGCACCGTGCACCTGCCGGGGGACCAGCACGAAACCTCAATACATTATGTCTTCCCTCTCAAACCCCTCGCAGACACACATTAAGGTTTTCTAAAGGCTTTTTTGAGCCACATAGATCCATTTCCTGCTTCTCCAGCCCCTCTGTGATGTTTTGAGACGTGTCTCTTTACATGCCTGCTGACTGAAGTCACGAGTTCCAGCGACTGGCTACTGGATGCTGTTCTTAAGCTCTCAGCATATGGCATGCTTGCAAACTCCAAAGACTTTCCCCTTTTCTTTTCTTTTCCTTTCTTTTGATGCCCTGAATTCATTCCTGGCCTCTGACATTCACGCACAGACACACAAAAAAAAAAACACGGATCTGTATTTGTTGTGCTCTTAAACCAAGCTGGATGTGATAAATCGATTACGACCGAGCTCGGAAAAGCTGTGTGTGATTTTAAAAATAGAAGGAATAAAAAAAAATAAAAAAAAAGGTAGTGACAGAACTTGAGCCTGCAAGCTGACTTATTAAACAATGAGTGCATTGTGCAGCTGTGGCGAGGTTAGCAACAAATTCCCCCTACGCTACTCTTGGGTATCTCTCTCTGTGTTGTATGCACAAATCCATTTTGTTTTTTGTGCTTTCCATGTGATCTGCCCCCCCCCCCCAAACCCACCCCACCCCTCTTTCCCTCTCCTCGCCCCCTCTCTCTGCTGTTTCTGTTTACCATTCGAGGTGCGAAGGCTTGCAGTTGGGACTCCGGGGCCATGGAGGGAGGGGATCATTCAGCGGGGGGCAGCGATGAAAGCCCCTCTGAAGCCCACTTCCTGTCGGGGAGAGAGGAAGGGCCGGAGGGAACCCGCGACCAGCAGATGAGCCCGGACTGCTCGGACGACATGGAGGACGGCGACTGGTCGGCGTCGGAGCGCCTCCTCGCGCCCGGATCCGGAGCGGGTGGCGCGGGCCTCGGCCCCGGCCCCAGCTGGGCCCTGGCCTTCTTCGAGGAGGACTGCTTCGGCGCGGAGGTGACCGACTACGCCCTGAATCTGGGGAAACACATGGGATCGGCCAGTCTGGAGGCGAAAGCACAGGTGGGTGAACCTGTGGCTGCGGGCAGTGAGTCATCTCTGACCTTATCCCCAACGCCCGACGCTCAACATGATTTATTCATCAGGCTTTCTCATCCAAGTCATTTCTCCACTGTGTTTTTTTTCTTTTCTTTTGTAAAATGGGGATATGACTTGCTAATGAACTGACATATTTTTTTTTATGAGTCTGCTCATAAAAAAAAAGAAAATAAATAGGCTCAAACTCTCCACGTCGATGAAGTGCGAAGGAAAAAATGCTTTGAAGTCACTCAATCCGACGGTTTCAGTCTGGCGTTCACCTGGCCGAGTCTTTTCCTGGCATTCAAATGATTTCCCTATGTCTAATGAAATGGGTCCCTCTCAGAGTTTTTGTGGGTAAATAGGACGAGCAGCATGTGGGGGATTTAAAAGATAATTGGCATATTACTCCCCCTCTAACTGGATCTGAATATTAATATGCTGAACTTGGCCTTTGGCAGAGGAAGTTATTATCATATGCAAAAGAATATTAATGAACAGCCTTTGTGTGTGCACACTTTGAAGGCGCCAGTGCCTTCCTGGGAAACGCTCGTGGAGGAGATGATAACACACCTTTAAAAAGCGGCGCTGCTGCGACTTCTCGCCCGTTTCACTTCAAAAGAGCTGTTATGTTCCGTTGCCAGGGCGAGAAGACAAAGAGGGAGGGAGGGGGGGAGGGGGGTGGCGGTGGAAACACCCGACGGCCACTTCTTGTGAAAAAATAAAAAACAGGGGGCACGTGGCGTAACGCTCGGGACCTTTTGTGTGATTCTGCGCAGGAACTGCAGCAGCAGCTGGTCATCGAGACCAGGAACCTGAAGAAGACCAGGAACTTCTACCAGAAGCTGCTCCAGCAGGAGAGGAAAAGCAAAGGTCGTGGGCCCCGGCCCCCCGAAAGCTTTGAGGCCTGTTGTGTGCCGGATGGGTCGGTGAGACGGTAATCTGTGTGCTGCGTCCCAAAGGGTCGGAGGGCAAGCTGATGCTCTCCAAGCTGAGGTCCCAGCTGGAGGAGCTCAGATCCAGGGTGCTCTTCCTGGACTGCGTGAGGAAATACCTCGAGGTAGGACCGGCTCCCGCCCCCCGCTCACGCCCCCTCAGACGCGTTCGGCTTCCTCTCGACTTTTGATGGAGTCTCCCCCCCAGATCCTGAGCGTTGACCAGTGGGGTTTGGAGGTCTCGTTGCTGCCCTCCCTGGCCGCGTGCGGACCTGACTCGTTGGATCTCCAGTCCTCGGAGGACCCCTCGGTTCTGAGCTTCGGCACCAGCAAAGGGAAGATGGCCCTGCAGGCCGGGTCTCCTCTGGGCCTCATGGCTCACCTTTACGCCAGGTACTGCCCATGAGAGTCAGGCCACAGATTGGACTGTCACCAACAGTAGAAAACTTGGTGAATATCGCTCTGAAACGAATTCATCCATTGTTAAATTTAAAAAATTTGTCGGCATAAGGTGCAGGTTTTTTCTTTCCTCAAACTGGAGAGGAGGAACTGAAAAGTCTGTATACAAAAACGGACTGGAAATCCGAGCTCAAGTCACAACATTATCCAAGAGAATATTACATTTTCCTCTTATGCATGATCATAGGCAGTAGGGAGATCAATAGCACCAGAGGATGAGGGTGTCCTGCAGATCCTGTAGCTGCACACTCTGTTTGTGAATGTCTAACAAATGGATTTGGCTGATAAAAATCACTGGCGTCTTTTTTAGTGTTAATTAATCGATTGTGACACTGTGACACTGTGGGGTCTGTTTTTTTTGTTTGTTTTTTTACGCTAATAAGCTCTTTGTGAGGCAGGGAAACGGTTCAAAACGACTTTGATTGGCCAAACCCGTCGCCCTGTGACATCTTTTTCTCATTTTCGCCAACTCTTGCCACACTGGGAGACGTCACCATGACCTGGTCGCTTAAGTTTTGTTTTTTTTAATCATCAGGAGCTTTGCCATTTGCCGCCACTGCGTAGCTCTCCTTTATGCTTGATTTTTTTTTCACCGATAAGGGTTGTTCACAAGCCGACGGTCTCAATCTGAATACGGAATCCTGTTTTAGATCGAGTCGAGTCCGAACTGGACTGAGGGGTTGTTTTTTTTTCTCGCCCCGGTTCTTTGTTGGGCTTTATTTTCATTTTCTGAATAAATGCCGTGGTGTGACATGTCATGTGCCGTTGCTCGTCTGAGGCTGTGTGTTGGAATGGAAAGAGGACGTGCCTGTGTGTTGTTGTTTGTGGAGGCTTATTCCCGATCCCTTTTTATCCCAGGCACGCTGCTGCGGGGGGCTACATCCAGCAGTTTCTGTACACGTACCGTTTCTTCTGCACGCCGGAGCAGCTCCTGCACTTCCTCATGGGGAAATTCAGCAGCGCCGCCAGGTAAAGCCAAGCGGGACCAGACCAGAGGGCGGATCTGTGAACCCCGCAGATCCCACGACGACCGTTTTTTTCTCTCGTTTTCTCTCCCAGGGAGGGCCCCGGCATGTCGGGCGACAGCGAAAGGGTCTTCCATCGCAGCTTGGACCTGCTTCAGCTCTGGATAGCCGAGTGCAAACCGGTGGATTTCACCCCGAATCCCAGCCTCGTGGATTCGTTAGAGAGGTTTCTTAATGCCGAGGTGCATACTTTTGACTTTCTTCTCCCATCTAGATCAGATTAGGTGAGATCGGAGTACTTGGTTGAGGGGACATTCACACGTTACAGCAGCAGTACAAACAACACGCTAAGGGCAGAAAGGGAAAAACACAAGTCTAGTAGAGACATAAGTAAAGATAATTACAGGGGGTGTTAAAAAAATAAAAAGTTACAGTGACCAAAAGACTAGTGAGGCTACAACAGGCTTCAGTTAGAGCAGGTGGTGGATATCCTGATCTATTCTTATAAGAGCAAAGCACTGAAAAAGCCACCCGAACTCATGATGCAAGAATATTAAACGCTGTGTTTTCTAGATTCTCTGAGAACGTCCCTTTCTGTGTGTGTGTGTGTGTGTGTGTGTGTGTGTGTGTGTGTGTGTGTGT
>JABUIW010000010.1:2543580-2570130 GCA_013363375.1 Menidia beryllina
TGTGTGTGTGTGTGTGTGTGTGTGTGTGTGTGTGTGTGTGTGTGTGTGTGTGTGTGTGTGTGTGTGTGTGGTGTGTGTGTTGCTCGGCAGGTGATTCCTGTAGACGGCCGGGGGGGAGGCCCTCCTCGCCGCCCTCCGTGGGCGCCAAAGCGCGGCGGCGCTGAGCCGGTCGAGGGGCAGCCTACTCAGCTTCGACGAAGACGAGGAGTCTCTCTGTTTGCGTTCCTCCTCAGAGGATCTCAGCAGGAAGGTCAGACGGGTGTCCGGCCCGGGTCAGCGTGCTTTCCTGATTTTCAGGGGGGGGATTTAATTTAAGTCCGATCTGCGTTTTTTCTCAGTGGAGGATCTCGCGGATGGTGGAGCCCTCCGCCTCCGCGTCCAAAGACAAGGCCTTCTCCATCGCCGCCGCCCTGCCCGTGCCCTGCTACGGCGCCCTCGGGCACGACCTCGCCAACATCTGCCTGCAGAGCAACGAGCAGCTCCCGTTCGGCCAGACGGACTTCGCCGCGCAGCACGTGGCCCAGCAGCTCACCCTCCTGCAGCAGGTGCGTTCCTCACCCCGCCGTCGCCCGCCCGGGCCACCAGAGGGAGACACGCCACCACAAACCTGCTGCAGACCTCCCGTTTGATTTTAATGAGGTTTTTCCTTCTGACTCTTGCCTCCCAGGAAATATTCCAAGGATGCCACCCGGTTTATTTCCTCAACTCCAGAATACAAGGAGTGAGAGATAATGCCCTGAGTTTGAATAAGTGAGTACCAAAACTGCAAAGGCTGCTTTTAAGGCTCCTCCAAATAGCATCAGGGCCCAGAGAAAATTAGCTTGTTTTTTTATTTACCTTTTTCACTCATCTGTTTGCACTATAAGTCCTTTTTATGATAGCCTTTTGTCGATTCTCCTTTTCTGGCTTATGCAAAATATCCTGTCAACTTGAGTTTTGAATATGTATGGCAGGTTAAAGCTAAAGTGTTTTTGCACAATTGAGCAAATCTTAGTTTGATAAGTCATACTTCTAAACATAAGCACACATCGGCCCTCATTCTGTACCGACTGTTTAAATATTTCCAGGTACACACACAAGGTGACATGAAAACATACTTATAAGAACAGGAGTCCCTAATTATTGATTATTGATTTTGTTTTTTTTTATTAATGTGTTTTATTTCTCTGGAGCAAAACTATTTCATCACCCTATTTTCCTCTCTTTTTTTTATTCTCAAACGTTGTTGGTTGAGGAGTTGCTCCAGCCAAGCAACTATCAAGCAGACATTCATTCACCCCTAGCCTCTTTAAGTTTAGATTTGAACACTCACTGCTTCTAGGTTTGATATTTATTTATTTATTTTTTTCCCAACCCAGGAATGTGTCTCCAGCAGAGACGGGCGGTGTGCTGGTCCAGGAGGGGACCCCTTCAGACAGCCGCCTGCAGCGGCTGCTCTCCTACGCCGACGGCGTCGCCAACTGGATCTCCACCGAAATAGTCCTCTGTGACTCCATCAAGGTGAGAGGAAGCGAAGAAAGAGAGCAAGAAAGAAAGACGGACCTTTTTTTTCATTTGGACAGTGGACAGTCCTTCTCTTTGGTTTGATAGTTGAATGGTTCATGGATTGTTAGGCGGAAGAACACATAAGTCTGACAGCTTTTTCTTTGCATGAGCTGTCAGATATATATGTTTATGTGTTCATGGTTATGCATTTAGCTGACACTTTTATCCAAAGCAGATACAACATTGATGTTTACATTAACCTGAAAATAAGCTACATAGAGGAAAGTCACTACTCAGACTAGAGTGGTGACAGTGTAGATATAGAGTGAAGTACAGAAAGAGAAAGAGCTGGGTCTTCAAGGTGAAGAACCATGCCACCATTACTTCTATAAAAATAATCAATTGTTACTGTTTTCAAGGAATTGTCATTCTTCTTTTGTCTTTGTATTTAGTCCTGATGATTTACAATGAGTCCTACAATCACTGCGACCTATAACGGTGTATATAAGTTTTAGTTTTCAGTCACAGTTACTTTAAATAAGATTTTAAAAGGGAAAACACTTCTGATTTTTGAACTTTTGCTGATTTCAGCGTTCTGATTTCAGCGCTCAGCACTAATCAGCATCAGTAACATCCAGGGGTTTTACTTGTTTTTTTTTCCAGTGAGCACGCTTCATTAAGCAGTGAGCTGTGGGGTAGTGAGCCGTAGAGAAGCTCTTCATTTTCTTTGCTTATTTAAACATTTTCTCATGTTTTTCCCCCCTTTTTTTCTAACTTATCACCGTAAGTTCTGCTTTCTTGCAGACCCAAGTTGCCTTGCTGACCAAGTACCTGTGGGTAGGAAAACACTGCTACGAGTCGAGAAACTTTGCCACAGCCATGCAGGTCCTCGGAGGTCTGGAGAATGTGATTGTCAGGCAATTACCAGTAAGGCTTCACATTAAAAATTCCTCCTGACACAAATTCACAGTTTTTCTAATAAGTCTGGTGCCCCTAAGCTACATGTTTTTTCTCCCTCTCCCACCCAAGCCTTCTTTTTTTTTTTGTGGTCCAACTGTGATCGAGGTTGGATGGTATTTAATTAGTTTCACAATTGGGAAATTAACATTAATAAATTCAAATAAGATGTGGAAAGTGTGAGGAGGGTGTGGGTGTGAAAGAGAGTCATTTAGAAAGAAAGAAAACTCCCAATTAGAAGTGGAATTTTCCATGTCCTCATCTGGAGGCAGGTTATATTCACTGATCGTGGTATCACATGGAGGCTCCTGCATCATTTGGCCTCGTTTTTGGCGCTGTTAAATAAAATAATAAGACACCTCTTCTCTCCAACAGGCTTGGAAACATCTGGCTTCCAAGGTGTGCGAGATCCTGGAAGAGCTCCGAGCCGTGCAGGTGTGCGCACGCGCCTGTTTGTGTTTGGCCACATATTGTGAAACCGGGCTGCGGGGTAAACAAGTCAATAGGAAAAAGAAAAAAAAAGAAAATACTCAAAGCAACTACCCTGTTTTCTGAGAGCTTACAGCTGGCTCTGCCTCTGAGAGCTGCCCTTGAAAGTACCTGATACAGCACGCAACATGCATCGCTCCCAAACTCTTTCTGTTTAGCCCGTGGCAGAATTTAGCATTAAAAAAAGCAAACTTTCTCCACAAGCCATCGGTGCATCTTCATGGATAAATGATGCCCTCCTCAGGTTTTCCTGAAGAGCGACGATCTGTGTCTGATGGGAGGAGAACAGGCGAGGAAGAGGCCCACGCTGCCCCCGGCGCACATCTTGGCTATGCACGTTCAGCAGCTGGAGATTGGCGCGTTCACTCTCACCTCCGGGGCCTACAAGTGGAACAAACTCAGGTATTTCTGGGTTGCGAAAGATAGCTAAGGAAGTCCTGGTCTCCTGAATGGTTCTAGCAATACCTGCTCCTCCCTACAGCCTCTCCTTTAAGCCCCTGGAGTGGCATGAATAATAGTTCTCAAATATTTTGTTTTATTGAGCATTGTCTGCTTTTCCCATTCATTTTCTATCCAGTCTTTGTACTTTGATGATTGAAAATGGCACCTACCTAAAGGGATGAACCAGTGTAGTTTCACTGGCTTTCCCTCCAAAAAAGAGACCCTATCGCTTGCATCTTTAGACACTTTATTTCAAAGATCCTACATTTGTTCACTCTATAAATATATAATTCCAAAATAAAAGACAGTTGAAGGGAATGAAATGCCATTTTTTAACCATAAATTTGGGTATTCTACTACTACCAACTCGGCTTCTCTGTTAGGAACTCATTTCTAACTGAAAACTGCCCTTTTTTAGAAAAAAAGGAAACTTTAAAATATATCTGTAAACAAAAGACAAAAAAAGTGTGAAAGGTCCTTAAAAAAAACAGAGCAGAAAAAATAACAAAAAATATCCAAAGGAGAGCTTTAATATCTCCTTTAAGAAGTCTGGAGAACCATTTCTGAGGATTACTTTAGGAAACGACAAGAAAAAGCCTGTTCGTGCTTCAGGAGGGTTGACAACACAAAATGAACAAACTCTGGCTTTGTTTTATATGTCCAAGCTTCCATTTTCTGATAATAAGATCTTCTTAATACTTCTGAATTTTACTTTACCTCTATCCAGTGGCGGCTGGTGAAAAAAAATCTTGGTGGGGCTGGTGTTACAATAGATTTCCCTGCCAAACCCAGTACATGCATTCAAATTAAAAGTCGTAAAATTAGTACAATTCTACAATGATGATTTAATTCCCTTATCAGAATCAGCAGTTTACATATACATTTAACCATTTGAAGCTATATTAGGTATTATTTTGGAAAAGAACAGTATGAAATACAACACTTAATTTTACTATTTGTCACCAAACACACAAAGTAAACACACAGGTGGTTAGCTTAACACAGTTAGCTTTACACAGTTTTCCATATAAACTCGTGATATTTCATGTAATTAGTTGTTCAGAGAGGTGTTTTAAGTCTGTCTGTCCAGACTGTATCCACGTCAAATCACTCCGGTCACTTTTAAAGGGATGCGGGAAAAACAAAAAAGTGCATTGGCCGTCCCACCAGCAGTCAGCCAGGACTTACGCTGGAACCAACCCCTTTTAAAAGGCCGGCTGTAGGACTTAGCTTTTTCATTGGTTCGCTGCGTTAAATTTATTTCGGACTTGTCAGGTCCCAGCTCCTTTACATTAAATTTTTCCACCATTGTCTTTCTCACGAAAGGGTAAAGATCTCAGTAAATATCTCACTGAATTGTGTGAAAGCAGCTCTTCAACTGTCGTCGCCGTCATCTCTACGTCACTGCCTGACTGACCACTAGCTATACGTCTATGGCTTTGGGGCGCCAGCTCCAGGCGCCCCAAAGCCAATAATTTCGGCGATGCTGATTGGCCAAATATTTATTAATTTACCCTAGCAACATTTTTCAATTGGTTATTTCGCTGCACTTCAGGGGCGCTTGGGGCTAGCGCCCCAGAAGAGAAACGATACGTTCTGTGGGTGGAAATGCACTGTTGAATGAGAGTCAACTGGTGGAAGTGTTGTTTTAATAATTCATATTACATGTAGCCACATACTATCAAGTAAAACTGACATTGATAATACTTTAAAAATATATATTTATTATAACTTTCCCCCTCCACATCTAGGGGGGGGGCTGCGCCCGAGCGCCCCCTATGGGCCGGCCGCCACTGCCTCTATCCTATTTGAAATGTACATCCCAGCAAGAATAGGAATTCTGAAGCAACATTAAAGGCTGAAAAATCAGCCTGGCAGGTTGTAAGAGCTGAATGTGTTTAGGAGATCAAAAGCAGCCTTTGCTTAGAGGGTGAAGGTGGGTTGAGCTTGACTCCAGCTGATTAGCCCTGCTAGACAACTGTGGGCCGGGGCAGTGACCGATCAGCCCCGTCCCCCTCCGTCTCCCCGTCACAGCAGAGGTGCCCTTCCATGCCATTCCCTGCCATTCCCTGCCCTCCGCACTGGTCTTCTGTTCGGTTTTTTCTCCTCTGCTTGCGCGCGAATTGCTAAATGTTCGCAGGTTCTTCTTTGTTAGAAAGTTTCCTGAAATGCAAAATGCACAGATTTTAGCATGATGGTTTTGAATCCTCTGAACTGTGGTCTCCATCTCCTACAAATCTTTTCCAAGCCGCGATTTTAATGGTTGATTTATTTTTTCTTTCTTAATGTGGACAATGTTTAACCGACATTTGTGTCCAAGAAACTTCCTTTTTTCCCCCATTTTTTTATTCCAGAAGCCAAGCTGCTGGACGCAGTGTGTCTTCTTTGTAATTAGAAAATCAAATCTCAGGGGGCCCGGCGTGAACCAAAATGATTAACCTCTCTCGGCCTCTGAGCTCCGAAGCAGGCTCCACCACGCCAAAAAAAAGAAATCGTGAATGTGAAGCCCTCACCGCGCCAAGGCTCTCCAACACCCGGCTCTGCTGGTACCGAGAGCAAGCTGTAAATTATGGATTGGATTACTGCGGAGCACAGCGTGATGGCAGACTAATATCCCCGTTTGAAAGGAGGGATGCTCGTCAAATACGCGTTTCGTCTGTGAAACGAGCCCCGTTCCTGCTCCTGCCGTGACACAAAGGATGGGCATTTAGAGCCGTCGTGGGTGGGGGGGGGGGATCGACTTTATGACAAAGTCAGCCGACTCGCAAAGAGGACGTCTTTTCCTGCTCCCTTCCCATTTTTTTCCAATATGGCCGACCAAATGCAGAGGTCGCCCGAATTGGCGGCGTGACGGTAATGACACAGATGCTCATTTCGGGTGGGGGGGGGGGGGGCTCCAGATGGCGGCGGTGGGGATGTAGCTGGATTTGAGAGGAGTCTTCTGGCCAGATGCTGAGAGGCGATTGGCTGCGGCCAGATGCAGGGGTCAGGAGATCCAGCAGGGAAAGGAGGGAACACAGCTGGTTGTTCTAAGTCTCGGCCTGCCCCCGGCGCTCTCCAAATCAGGTCAGAGAGACGGCCTGCGGGGTTTCCTAAGAAGGAAAAAGCAGATAAGCGGGCCCACCGAACCCCCCCCCCCCGTTCGCGTGGTCAATCTGTCTTTACTCTGTGTCCCCGTTTTTTTATGTTTTTTGGCCGCCGGTTCTAGAAACATCGCCAAGGTGGTGAGCCAGGTCCAGGCCTTCCAGGAAGCCGTGTACTCCTACAGCCCGGACCGCGACCTGCAGGCCTACCTGCGCCACCGCATGGCCTGGCTGGCCGCCTCCGACGTCCAGCTGTCGGCCGGCGGCGGCGAGGCCGGCCTCCAACAGTCCTGCGAGCGCCAGACGCGGCGGATCCAGGACCGGCTGCGGCGGGTGAAGGCCACCTTCCAGTGACCCTCTTTCCATCCCCAAGCTAGTGGTCACCACCAGGTCAACGCCCCATGTCCGAAACCAAGGTGCTTCTGCCCTTCTGTCAGCACAGATAGATGACCAGAAAGCTCATTCAAAGACCATTGGATATAAATTCTCCTTACCTTGAGTCTTTTATCAGTTTAGAATTCCAGGCAAAACCTTAAAGTTCTGCAGGTCCATCTTCATCTATTTGCATTTGACACTAGATTCCCCCAAAAAAGGTAGCAGATGATGTTAAACATTTATAAATGAACCTTTCCTTGGTTCATGCTAATCTATTTTATTTATTTTTTGCGTTGTGGGTGAGTACTTGTGCTTCAAAGGTTCCGTGGACTCCTATGTGGACTGAACATGGCACGTGGCGTCCAGGTCGAACTGCCAACAGAAAGAAGCAGGAAAATGTAGACCAGAGGTTCATATTTGATATTATGAATAAAAAAAAGTACTGATTGGACCGTCTGAGGACTGGCACAGCTAAAGCACAATATCAGCTGGCATATTATACTCATCATTTCTGAACTCTGATATGTCTCGGGTCTGCCCACCACTCTGGTCCACAGTGATTTAACCAGTTTGTTTAAACAGTTTGTGTCTAAAAATATTATTTTAATAGACTCTGGCTCCCTGTCTATATTTCAGTTAAGAATTCATAACAAGTGGCTATCCTATTTCATGGGATGTTAAACATTCATGTTCTGAATTGTAACATGTTTAGCTATTTGCTGACTTTGACATGTCACAACTGACTTGATTTAAACAGTATTTTATTATTTTGCCCCATAAGTTTGAGTGAGCATGTTAGCATGCTAACATTAGGATTCAGCACAAAGCTGCTGTTGGGTCCTTTAGCCTCAGAGAACATACTGGAATGGACTGGAAACCTTTAGTCAGTGATGATTCCAACTGAGCTGCGATGACTGTTTTATAGCATTTCACTAATGTTCTGGTTTATGACCCTGCCACCTCAACAGTGTATTTTCGCATGCTATCTGTAGCATTCAGCATAAAGAGTTGTTTCTACGCTTGGCATCAGATGGCTGTTTTCATTGCTTCTTCTTAAAAAAAAGGGAACTTGACTTGGTTGGTGAAATTTAATTTCCAATCATAATTTTAAAAAGGCTGTCCATCATGACAAACCAATATAAAACTCTGGGGAAAAAAAGCAGTTATCCAAGTTTCCTGTGAAACCGCTAAACAACATGAGGGTTTCAGCAATGCATATGTCACTGATTCTGCAGTCAACACCTGGTACCACAACCGTTTGGAGAAGAGTGTGACTCAGTCATTACAATGAGACGTTTCGGAATGATTCAGTGTCCTTCGGGAAGATTGACAGAAATAGTTGTACACTGAAAAAGGTAGATATTCAGCCTCGCATTGTGCCTGTGTACCTCCCATAACCATTACCCAGCAGCTTGGTAATGTACCATTTTGCAGAGAAAAATACAGTGTATGCATATAAAGAGAGATGCTGATGGGTCCCAGTGTATGCTGTGTAGGAACACCCCTGCAAGTTAATCCAGTCATGTCGGTTATTGAAATGAAACCACCGTAATTTAGCCGGGTCATTTCTCAGTTGTACTTAACAGACAGCAGAATGCAGCACGCGTCCATTTGCCGGTTACCTCGCAGCACGTAGTTTCTGTGGCGCTAACCAATTAGGAATCAAAATTAAATTACATGCCCAGAGTGATAAATGAATATCTCCAACTGATGACATTGAAGCGGCACAAGGAGTAATAAATGTAGTCATTATCAGTTGTGTGTGGTGAAGGACAAAGAGACAAGATACAGTTGTGGGATGGGGTGGGGGATGGGGGGTGGGGGGGTAAAAGTCTTACCATTACAGAGCAAATGATGGAACATAATGAGATGTCACTGTGCAAAATGTCATTGGAGGAATGATGTTCAACCGTTGTCCATTTTTCTATCTCCCTCCCATGGTTATGTGCCGTGAAACCCGCCATGGAGATGGAATGTGACGTGCCATTAAGATTTGCTTAATTTATCCAAATAAATTAGATTTTATAAGCCCCTATCTTGCCACGGTGTGTTATTGTCAACAATGAGCGTGATGGAAAAGCGATGTGGCAGGTTAGAGCCGGGTGACTCCAGCTGGGAGATGGAGGAATGGAGGCTTACCTCCACCCACAATTCAGGAGTTGGTAACATAAGAGAATTGCTTTGCGTTCTTCTTTTGCATGATCATCTGTGGTTTAACAGCTAAATTGCGTTTTCAGTGACTGTAAAACATTCGATCTCGAGGACTCTTTATCACTTTTTCGCTGATGCGCTGATTAGTCTGCCATCTCATCTGATTATTTTTTAGAGCGATAACAAGGAAATTAAGCATTTTGTGCAAATATTCAATTTGAAAGTCCTATTATGAAGAAAGATGGTGAGGTTATTTAGTGAGGCTTTATTTTTCGACTTTCATATTTCACGGTATGAATGAGCTCTATCGCAAAGAACATTAAACATGATTAATATTTTAAATATTTATTATAATTTTAAACAGTTTGTAGGATGTTTGCAGGTATTAGACTCCTCTGTTGATGGATCAGAATTAAATGTCTCTACTTCTTGCATTATTAAACTTTTAACATGCTTTTGTGGATGGTGTAATCAAATTTGCTGATGCTGATTTTTTTTAAAAAGTGTTTCAGAGCCAAAGCAGGAATTTCTATGATGATCATTATGTCCACTGTGGGCTGCCTGAGAGCTTGAAGAACATGAGTGATGTTGACAACGAGGATTGTTGGCTGTCTCCTTTTGCATGAAGATTCTTCCATAGTTTCCACATATGCTATATATAATTATATGTTTAAGAATATATCCAGAATATTTTTGCTACGTTCATTGCATTATGCAATAAGCTCTTTGTTTTGAATACCATTTCCTTTTCCTGAACTGTATTACCCTTTTGAGGTATGTAACTGCCATTCAATTCAAAATGATCAAGTTTTCATGACATGGTTAACATATCACTGTTCATACTATCATGAAGTTTATTACATTTGTAAATCACCATCCTCAGGATTATTTGAAATTCTGCACAATATAGCAGCTTTTTGTTGGAATATCACTGATGGAAAGTTACTTATAGGATGGGTATTTTTGCATTTTAACTCTAGAGCCTCTTACTTGTTTGTATACACACCTCATTTTTTTTACACTTTATTGACAACTTTGATTTAAAAAGATGCACACATTATGCAAGATTGTCAAAATATTCATTTCATTTTATTCATTATTCATTATTTATTATTGTTTTTTATTCAATTTTTTTTGCTTAATATGGCAATGAAATAATTGAAAAACTTCCAAACTACAGCAGACCCAACTCAGTGTTGGCACATTGTGTTATTGTCCCAGAGACCTCAAATATGACGATCAAATGCTATTTGATTGTCCCAGATGATCTGTTTTTGTCCAGGCTTGTACTGTAACCCCCCCCCCCAGACGGAGAGTGCGGCTCTGGGTCTCGGACGGGGGCCGAGCTGAGGAAATGGGCTCAGTGTGGAGGCGGCGTCCCGTCCGTTTCATATTGTTATCGGACGGGATCAGGGGCGCACCTTCAAAGCCCGCGAGATAAAGAGCCCCCAAAAGGCTGAATGGACTCCCACCTCCAAAGCGACAGATCACCGATAAAAAAAAGACAACAGGCACTGCCTCTTATCTGCTTTGTTATATAACTAAACGATCAGTTTAGTGTTATTGTCCCGGAGTTGCCTCTCGCAGGGACCCCTCAGAGGGGGGTGGGGGGGGGGGGGGGGGGGGGGGGTGGGGGCGGGGGGGGGGGGGGGGGGGGGGGGGGGGGGGGGGGCAATCACACAGTTCTCAAAGGAACTATGGAGCCAAAACGTCATGACTGCTTGATCATTTATCATCAATACCGAAACTGTAAAAGATTAACAACTAAATCACAGTTGAGGTGAATTATGATCCGCTCTGAGGTCCGCGTCCTCAATACGAGGGCGCGCAGGAGCAGATTTCCAAATGGGGTCTGTTTGCGTTCGCAGACTTTCCCCCGGCTTCCTCGCGGCTTATGTCGGCCAATTTACATGTGAACGCCTTCTAATTGTGTTGCTACTGTAATGCCTTTGATCTGCAATGTTTGGAGCGCCTGTGCCAAATTCTTCTGGCGCCAGGGCCCGCCGGGGTGTCACCGACAGCACGAAACCGCCTGATGTTTGCCCCCCCATCTGAGTCCAGGCGATCCAAGTGCATCGGTCATGTCCTAAAATAATGTTCTGATCGCACCAAAAAAAAGGCTTATAGGCAGGCTATATAGAGAGCAACATACTGACCACATTTGCCTCTTTTTAAATGGGATATATGTTTCTGATCGTCATTACTTCACATTTCATGTTCAGAAATTTGCATGTGAGAAGCTGTGTGCAAATTATAAGGGAGACGGTGAGAACTTGAAGTCTTTAATGTCAATATTCACGCATTTCAATCATATTTTGATCTGGGAGTCAAATCTGGGACTTTCTTACATAAGACTGCTGGATAGAATTAGGCCCAGGTTCATTTGGAAATGTAATCTTACTCAAAAGTTAAAAGCATCTTTGATATTTAAAAATCCATAAAATATGCATAGCTTTTTAGTTGTTCTGCAACAAATACCAAAAAACTAAGAAAAACTAATCTGAGACAGAAAAGTTGGAGCATTGCGAGATCTCACGTGGTTATGGTCAAACCTGACTTTGACCTAGTTGTTACTTTCAGTTGATTGTCTTCTAACTTATGGGACTAGTTTTCTATCTTTATGTGAGCATTTAGTGTTTTGCTCTGTCGCCCTAACAAAGAGTGAAAGCCCGTGCTGCAGTCTGTTGGTGGAAAGTAAGAGTCACAAGCTCAACTTGGGAATATATTGGACTAAACGACCCAATACATAACCCTAAAATGGAGTTAAATACTTTATCATGTGTCCAAATGTTGCTCCTCTGCTTAAACTATGTTCTCTTATGTGTGAAAGGCAGTCCCCAGTCAGAGATCTGGAAGACAGTAAAGTGTTCTGAGATTCCAGGATTAGAAACAAAAAGATGGAGATCTCTCTTAAATCAGTCTTTGGCTTCAATCATAAAACCAGTCCTGTTTATAATTTAGCCTCAGAGTCTTACAGATGTAAAGGTATGTGGTCATCACCTCTGCAGGGGACCAGTTTTTGTGTCCCCCCCTTCTGAAGTTTCGTCTGGCCAATTGTATGAGCTCAGGAGGGCCCTCGCAGACTCGGTGGCGCCAGGTCTTCACACACTCACAGGATATGTGAAGACTTCAATAACGAGCCATTATCCCCTAATCATGCGGATCGATCAGGCGTTAACAGAGGTCTCTACATATGCAAATTTCACGCGGCCGGGGCCCTATAAACGCCGGCCCTTCGCCGGGAGAGCAGTCACAGCACTCTGCCCCTTGACGTTTGTTGGATTTACGGACCCTGAGAACATGGTGAAGTACTTTTCCGTGGACTGGCTGGCCCAGAGCCATCGTGGGGACCGGGGAGCGGGCGCGGACCCCGCGCCGACCTGCCGGCCCCACGTGGCCTGCATGGTCCAGCCGAGCGCGCCCACCTTCGGCAAGAGCTACCTGCAGCCGAAGCCCAAACCGTCCAGGCCCGCTCCAGAACGCTCAGAGGGAGAGGAGGGCAGGCGGCGGCACCCCTCCGGCCCCTTCGCGTCCCCGCATGCCCAAAACTGCCCCTCGCCAAGTAAGCAGCAGCGCGTCATTCCTAACCTTTGACTTTATTCGTATTATAGAGGCAGAGATGTAACAGTGATTTTTCTTCCAGTTTCAGAAACCAGCGGCTATTCCTCCGGGTACGAGAGCGAAATTGCGCCCTCTGAGTGTTTCTCCGTGGACGAAGGCAACGAAGCGGAGAGAGACGGAGCCCAGCGCCGCGTGCGCACAAAGTTCAGCCCGGAGCAGATCAGCAAGCTGGAGAAAATCTTCAGCAAGCACAAATACCTGGACTCTGGAGAGCGGGTGAAGACAGCACAAAAGCTGAACCTCACGGAAACCCAGGTGAGAAAGGACCCTTCTTATATATAGCCTATGGTAAAAGAAATAAGAGGGCCCCCACGCGCGCGCAGTGGTTTTGGTGTTAACCTTGTTGGTTTGCTTTTCTCTCAGGTGAGGACGTGGTTTCAGAACAGGAGGATGAAGCTGAAGCGTGAGGTGCAGGACTACCTCGCCCCACAGCTGCCGGCCGTGGCCTTCCGGCCTCTCCCCCGGGTCCACTATCACCCGGTGGCCGGTCAGCAGCCGCGCTCCCCCGCCGGCGCACCGGCCTTTTACCCGCTCCCCGTCCCGCAGCTGCTCCTCCGGCCGCAGCAGATGCCTCTCCCACACGGGCCTCATCTCGTGATCCACCACCCGCATTTCTACTAAAAAAAGCAGAACAAAACCCAAAGACTTTTCCCACTCCAAAACACTTACGGTGCTATTCCGAGCTGTTTTTTTTTATCCGATTCTATTTTATTTCGCATGGTCTGAAACAGACTGGTGTTGTACATAATTACAGATGTCTATTTATGATTGAATAAAGTTTTATCCTCTATTCCAACAATGGATGCTGTGTTGTTTTCTCTCTTAACACGAGATGTGGCCTGTGTCTTGAAAGATATTCTAATCTTTATTGTGGATTACTTTCACATGAATACATCACCCTGTCTTATCTGTACATGGACTGATAAAAGTGGTTAAGGTTCACATCACAGCTCACTCTCCTTTGATTCCAGGTACGTATCAGTATGAGATGAGACCAGTCAAACGGATCCATACGAACAACAAATAATAAATTAAATCAGGGCTGACAACAAACCCGATAGCAAACATCTTTTCCTACCCCTGCCTACAGAGACAGACCACATGGCCTGCTTTCCTGAGCTTTGTTTGCCACCCCCCCCCCCCCCCCCCCCCCCATTCCTGCACTTCAAACGGTCGCTAACGAGGAGATCACGGTGGACAATTAGTCCAAATGAATCCCCTCGTTGATGAGTTTACACTTACAGCAGGGGCACCCAGCCTGGCTCCACGGAGTCTGTGGTTTTGTGTGCCCAACGGATCCGATCTTTGGGATCTGTATGTGAAGTCTGAAGACTGCCCCCCCCCCCCACACCTCGCCCACGGGGGGCAAATGCTTCATTGAAACAATGTAAACAAAGATCAAACGCAACTTTCTCACTTTCGGTCCATGTTTTTTTGACGGCGACACACCCGCCCTAACAAAGGCCTGATGTGCGCACATCTGGGTGACTGAAAACACCGTTGTCAAGAATCAGACATTGGAATTTGACTCATTGGACGCAAACTACGTCTGTCTGTCTCGTGCGTTCTGCAGGCGGGGTTGTGTCCAGGTAGGATCTTGGGGGAAGGACGTTAACCGTGAGCAGATTCTCCTTAAAGTCGTCGGTTCGCAGGCGGATGCGGCCCCCGACTCACTTTATGCACACCTCATTAGGGCAGAGGTCCCAGGTAACTGATACTCAGACTCACTGGCGCCGTTGCATCCCCGAACGTGAGAAAAAATACAGCCCAGCCTCCATTAACCTCAATTACAACCACCATCAAGTTTCTATCGTTCCGCTGAGATGCCTTTGCATATGCAAATAAAGAAGTGTGGCCCTCCTATATAGCGACTACGAGTCATCTTCTCATAAACAGTTTTGAAGCAGAATGGCGAACTTCTCCGTGGAATGGCTCTCCAAAAGTTACCACGAAGAGAGAACTCTGCAGGCCCCAGAGGAGGCTTTTCATTTAAAGGTTCACAGTGAAAAGGAGGGATTCGCAAAGGGATCGAGAAGCCAATACTCCCCGACCTCGCCAAACAGTGAGTTCTCTGATAATCTGTGTCTTTAGGGGCCGACATTGACGGGAACTTTCGAGCCCACTATTGATTTTGAGTAAATGAATTAAGTCGCATTGTTTTCCCTTCCAGACAGCTGCGGCTACGCGTCGGGGTCCGAGAGCGAGGTGGGGGAGGACAGCGAGGGGGAAGCGTCTGCTCAGCAGCGGAGGGTGAGGACCAAGTTCACCTCCGAGCAGATCGGCAAGCTGGAGCGCACCTTCACCAAGCACAGATACCTGGGGGCGACCCAGAGGAGGAAAATCGCGGAGAGGCTGAACCTTTCAGAAACTCAGGTACGAGTTCCGCCGATTTAGCTCATACAGGGTGTGTTACGTGTGTACAGCTGTCCGGTAAACCACATCTGGATGGGGTGTCTGTCTCACAGGTCAAAACATGGTTCCAGAACCGGAGGATGAAGCTCAAACGGGAGGTCCAGGAGACGCGGCCCGGCTTCCTGACGCTCCCCGTGGCTCTGCTGGGGTTTCAGCACCCCCTCCTGAGCGGACAGCTCCCGGGAGGCTGCGGCCTCCTGCGGCCGCTCCGGGGCGCGCCTCCACCGGCCTCACTCCTCCACCACCACCACCACTACCACCCATCCCTCCTGCCTCCCACACTCCTGAGATAACCGAGTCTTTTTTTGTGGGTCTTTTGTCTAGAATCTAGATATCCTTCCCGATTGCTCTCTTTAAAAGAGGGGATTAAAAGTTTCAAACACGTATTTGCTTTTGATATTTCCGAAGCACTGAGTTACTGATGCAAGTTGTTGTTGGCCAAGTGGTGTAAATGTGTCAAATGTTCTTTGTCTTGAGCCGTAAATAAACGAATGAAGTGTTTTTAATTCCCTTTTCAACTTTCGTCTTTTAATCTACACGTAAAACACATGTATATAGTTTGGTTCTTAACATTGGAGTTTATTACCTCAAAAAGTCCAGATTTATAGAATGAGTCAAAGTGAATAGATATTTTGCAGAGAATATAAACCAATGTCAGCTTTTCGAAAACGATAACTGTTTTGCCTTACTGGGCTAGATGAAGTTGGAAATATAGTCACAATCGATTGATGTCAAGGCCACGTGAACACAGCCACTTTCAGGGTCTCTGAAACAACCTTTAATTGTTACAGAAGGAGCAAACGGCTCAGTCAGGCATTGCTGAGAAACTTCTTGTTGGAACAAAGAAGGACCATGATATCATCACCAAGCATCTGTGCGCATTTAGAAAACTTTAGAACATATGAAGACATGTGTCCATTTCGAGAAAAGGCTCAAAATGAGGTGAAGCATTTAAAAAAACGCTGCAGGCGAATATTTTCCCCTGGCGTCCGGTGGCGTCGCACCCTCCGCCGGTTGTGGAGCAGCATCTTCAAAGGGACATCAAAGCAGGCCTAACAGTTCAGATCATTGGGATGCGTCGCTCTCCATTGTGTGAGGATGGAGCTGTTCGCACTTGAGTTGAAAGGCGCGGAGGGACGGCGCCCTCAGGTCTGTCCGAGGTGTGTATTCCCTCACGTTAAAGTTATTAGTCGGCACCAGTTAATTGGCCCATTGATGGACTCGCGCCGTCGTAAAGTTCCTGTGCCTTTTTGCTTTTTCCCCCCCCACATCCGTTTTTCGGTCTCTTATGACAAAACGCAAACTGAAGTTCCCCGATGAATAAAACCAAGGACTGCTAGTATGAAGCGTCAATCTCCCAATCATCAGAAACTCCCAAGATGAGAAGAACTTGTTTTACTTGGACTCACCCTGGAGCACACAGTCCTGCAACCCCGCCCCAAAGAGCGATTGGCCTCACATTTCTGTCTCCTGGTGCTAATGGACACATGAGCATCAGTAAATGATCCATTGTGAGGGGGCGAAGGAGCACCGGTGTGAATGACAATGAGTGTTTGGCTGATCCCCTCTGGATCAAGTGAGTGGGCAGGTGAAAGAGTCTGGAGGGTCTGAGAAAAGCCGCAGATGTGCAGCTGCAGACACACAGGAGCCAGGCCGCTGGACAGGCAGGCCTCAGTGGATCACACAAGGCACAGTCACCCCACACAGAGGGGGTTAGGTTCTGGCAATTTTTCACTGTCTAAGTCTGTTTGGGAAGAGGTTATCACTCTGAGGGTTAAATGCAGTCATAACATATGATCAGTTTATGTGACTGAAGATAAATCCAGTGGATCAACTGTTATGGATGCTGAGATTGAATAAAACTTTGGTTTCATAGTCCTACATTTCTTTTAAAAGGCAAGAGGAAGCACAGACTATTTTTATTTTTCAAAGGGTTGACTGATTGCAAGTAAAAATCTGAGAGCTTTTTTTTTATAAGTATCTGTCTCCTTTCATAATTAATGTTGTGAAGTTAATATCACAACGGTTGAGACCTCTGATAAGTTACCCAGATAATTTTTTTTTACTTTTGTTAATTTTTTTTAACCATTTTCCCAATGTAACACATATAAATAGAGCATTATGTTTCTCTTCACATTTGATATAAAAAGTCCTGACTGCATTCTTACCGTTCAGGCCGGGACTGAAGTCATCTGCTGCTTTTCCCCCTAAATCAGCCACATTTTAGCCATTGCTATTTTATTCGTGTTTTATTTTAATGTGTACATGTATGTTTTGCCCAAAAAGAAAAAAAACACTTTGCAGGTAGAATATGACTAGTTTCAAAAGACTGAGGTAATATGCTTTTGTATTCTTACACTTTGTTACCAAAGTATTTGAGTTGTGGGCCCCGCCTCATGTTTCACAAGTTTGTGAGTTTTTGTCTAACACTGAAATCAGCTCCTTTAAAAAAAAAACTGTTTAAAAAGCGGAGAAAAGCTAACAGCCCCTGAGAGCTTTTTGTCTATAAGTATCTGTGTCCATTCATATTCATGTGGTGTAAGTATCACAACTGCTGAGACCTCTGATAAATTACACAGCTAATGTTTTACGTTTGGTGATTCTTTACCATTTAGAAACATTTTCCTTGGCCATTTGATCCTTTTAGAATAAAGAACAACATCTAAACTGACAATTGGTGACTAAATATGGTTTTAGAATATCATAGTAAAGATACTTGTTTTTCTTTTTAGGCAGCAATACTGAGGCAACGTGCTGGGCACTGGTGCCCATCAGAGTTGCCAAAAAGATTGCCTCGTGTATGACGACCCAAAGCTGTGAATGTGCAAATAAATTTTAAAAATCAGGCAAACCCTTTCTAATCTATCAAGCATAACTCCATGACATCTCAAACACAGCAATTAAAGGCGCAGTATCTTTATTACATTTCTTTATTCATTTTCAAAAAAGGCAAAAAGCAGAACAGAACAACATGTTCAGAGAATCAAATCACAATCAAAGCAAACATTAGATGACAATACAGCCACACAAATCACAAATCAAGTTAAATAAATCTCCAGAGTTTAGTGTTTGAGAATATTTGCATTCCTTCTGTAAAAAAAAAAAAAAAAAAAGCAATCTGGAGAATTAGAGACAGTACATGCGTGTGTGTGCTGGCTCTGAAGTCGGCCGTCCTGTGGACGGCGTGAGGAAACGGCCGTCTGCTTGGGGGAATACCTCTACAGCCCCATTTTCCCATGCCTTATGCCTCTTTAAAGTTACATCTCAAAGAAGTATATGCATAGGAAAAAGGAACAGCGAGTGCATCGGGCTCCGCCGGCCGTATGCTGGGACCTGCAGGACGGGGGGCAGACACAGGCAGGGGAGGCTCACCGGGACCACATGTGGAACAGAACAAGTACCTCAGATAGTCTTCTGCTATTTAACTGTTCAGAAAAAAAACAACAACTTCTTACCGAATGTGTAGAAAATACAAAACCCAACATTGCCCGGACAGAAGTTTCCAAAATTCTAATTTAAATGAAGGAATCTGCTTGTAAAGTGCATAGAGTGTCTTACCTCGTGAGCATCCCGACGAGCTTCTCCTGGGAATGCCTGTCCGGTTGGCCATTTATCCCTCCACAGGGACCTTGAAGATGTTTAGCAAAGACAGAGTAGCTGTTGTCTGTGCTCACTCAGCATTTATCCTCCCCCCTTTGGGTTCGGGCCGTGGCAAACACACATGTGAAAATGCATCTGGAGAAGAAAAAAAAGAGAAAAAAAAGTCCCTGTGCTTTGTTACAGTGATACACATAGCTCAGATTCCTCTACAAAGTTCATTGTCTGTTGTGCCTAAATCCCCCCCTGGTTAACGGTGAACTCGCTACAGTTATTATCTCGTATCTGACACAGGCTGCGGACGTCAGAGGCAGCCCGTGGAGGAAGGGAAACATCCAGGACGACTTGTTCCTGCTGGTGGAAAAGTTTCTTATCTGCTCAGGGCTTTTTCTTTTTTTTCTTTTTTTTCATTTTCGCTCCCTTTTCATTCTCCCAAAGGAGGGGCCCTCACACTTTTCAGCACTCAAGGTCTCCAGACAAGGACTCTCAGGGTTTGCTGGAGTGAGACGCTGGTGCGAGCGCACACACACACACACACACACACACACACACACACACACACACACACGCTCTCAGGCCCAGCTTTGTGTGGCGGGAGCGCCGTGGCGTGTCAAGGCCAGCGTGACCGGCCGAAGATGGAACTGTGCTCTCGTCTCTCTGAGGCCCTCGCAGCACTGAGAGCAGCAGCCATACATCACGGCCCACTCACCCAGAATCTATCTTAGATGGCTGAGCTGGGGTCACCTCATCGTGTGACCTCATAACGGGGAGAAGCCACCTCGCATTTTTTCTGGAAACGTGCGCAAACACCCCAAACAAACTTAAAAGTCTGAACCCGCTTTCCTGTCTCTTCTCTGAACGGTCCTCAGAAATAGCTTTCTGGGTTTCTAAAAGGAAACCCCAAAGTTGTTACTTGGATGTCATTTCCCTTCTGGGGATGATGCCACACAGGTGAAGAATGTTGATGTCTGAGCTCTAAGGAGGATTCATACACTCATGAGACCCATTACAACTCATTTTAACTCTGCTTCCTGTGGCATAAGGTCCGTTTTAAGTATCTTAACAAGATACTTGAGAATAATGCATTTGGCTGGAAACAAAGACTAATGTAAACATAAAAACCTTACAAAGCCCCCAAAAACACGGAAATCCTAGGAAATGTTAAGAACTTGGAGGGGGGGGGGGGCTGCTGCATGGGTCAGTGGTTCAGGTGGGCAGCTAGTGTAAAGGGGACCTCCTGTGCCCCAGTGCGGGTGGCATGGGTCTCCCTTCCTGCTCTTTTTCAACTTTAGCCGCTTTAGGAAAGGCCACTAAAGCCAGAAAAAACATATTAACAAACAAAGAAAATAGAGGCAGCTCAGAATTTGCACAGTCCTGATTACAAAAAAAGGGTTATTGTGCAAAATGGAAATTCAAGATGAAGGCCTTGAATAACCTGAAAGTCCGCCCATTATGGCATTCAATGCCAGTTTCAAAGGCTAGTCAGGCCGGAAAACAGGGGCTATCAGTTTTTCATGCAGTCATGAAACAAATTTAGTGAGTTAATAATACAATTCCATGCTCAAACACTTGCCACTTTCAGGTTGGATAGCCACACACACAGGACTCACATACCTTATGTTAATTTTATACCTTATGTTATTTTTACCAGTCAATCGCTGCTGTTCTTGCAGCCATCGAAGGCCCTTTTGGAGTATATCTTGTGGGAGAACAGTTTTGTAGAGCGTTGCAGTGCTGCTATTTGTTGGGCCCGTTGTATCATCTCATCTGTTTCCTGCACACCATGATGTAACTTCGGAGGACATCAATCCTGCGAATCACCCCTTGGGGGCAGCAGTCTCAAACTCAGACAGGCAGCAGCTATAACTCAAACATTATTTGTGCTGCATCCAGAGCAACGTAACAGTAACAGTAAATATGTGTATTTGCGCTCACAATAACAATTAGGTTCATGTTTCTGGTGTATGAAAGCTATTGGTGTGAGGGACACGCCGAACTGTTTCTTCAAGGTCTGGTGAGCAGTGGCTGCCTGAGGAGCGTGCCGTAGTCTGTCTGCTTTCTGATCAATACGTGCTTTAAATCTGAGGGTATCCAGCATCATTTTTTACTCCATCTGATCTGCAGCACCAACGGCAAGCTCCAAAAGCAGAAGAGAGGAGGAAAAACGAGTGTTCAGGCCTCCCCGTATCGACTCTTTTGCCGCATGTCTCAGGAGGGCCCGCTTTTTAATTGGGTCCACTAAAACATGCGGCTGTGAGAATCCAGTCTTGTTTTTCTGCAAAGCGTTTTTATTTAGGTGGAGGCGAATTTGCAGAGTTAAGCACAACGTTCACTCCACAGGAAAGAGGGAATAAAAAAAAAGAAAAAAGAGGCAACAATAGCTGCTTGTTCATCGGAACACATCTGCCACAGGAGCAGGAGGGAGTTCACTCAGCACATTTTGGAAACAGGGCGTGCTTTAATAGTTTGACACTTTTGACTGCGCGGGGCTACAATATTTCCTGGCTCGCAACACAGCAAACAAGCTGTAGTTCTCTTTAGGCTTGCATGGGAAATTTGGGAGCTCTGTCGTGTTCTTCAGCGGCTGAGGGAGGCTAGGTGCGCTCCAAAAACACAAGTTTGACTCAAACTGTGTTTGTGGGAATTAAAACAAGTCGTCCTGTAAAGATATTTCTTATCATATCAGTTGATAATTATCTTTTCTGGGTTTTTGTTTCAAGATATTTCACAAAGAGGCCTACAACAACACTGTTTTTTCCATTGTTACACCCATACTGATGCAGTGGCATGCCCATTGCCACTCAGAAGACAAGAGAAAATAAAAATGACCCTGAGGCAACAGCCTTGATAGGACTTTTTTTTTCTTCGAATTTATAAAATTCAAAACAAGAGCTCCAACTTTTTTTTTATGTGTTGTTATTTTCATCTCATTTTTTCACCAAAGTATAGCCAGACCCTACTTAAAATTTTAAATAAAAAATTCTGCCCCTCAGTTTCAAGCAGCAACATTAAAATCAACATTTTCTCCTGACATTGGTACGTATAGGAGTTTTTGCAAACCAGAAACTATGGTTTCCCCAAGCTTTAACAGCATGGGGGAAAAAAATTTCTCAGTCAAAACATGTTTTGACATATAGTGAGTGATTCAGTGGCAGTAAGATAGCAGTAAGAAAAGCTGTTGTTGAACACACTCATGGTCAAAAGTGCTGCATGTAGTCACCCAGTACTCCTCCAAAAGCACTAAAGAGGACACTTTACACTTCAGACTAACATATTGGAGGTAGATCAGGGGAGATCTGTACGGGTCATTAAAAGTTCTTTTGTCTTTGATTGGAGGACCTGTTGGTTAAGTCAAAATGACAACAAGAGGGTATGAGTGAGCTCAATGGATCTCTAATCTTTCCCATCAAGGTTTCTCTGGTTATTTTTGATTACCTCTTTACGAGTGCGACAAAGTTGTCTCATTGTTGGAAACATTTTGATTCCTTTTTCTATTCATGAAGGCGCTTTAGTTTAAAATGTCACTGCGTTGAGTACTTAATTTCCAACGTGTGTGCACGTTAGGACGAGAAAGTTTCGCACAGAATACTGTGTAACCAACCGACCAGGGACAGGCTCAGCCTTCGATGGCTATCTGAGCTATGCTGGTCCAAGGCAGGGCAGATACACAGCGCCTTCAGGCGTCAAGGCAGTACCGCCGAATTCTTTTCCGCGTGTCTGCTCTCTCTTCCCTTTTTGCTTCTCCCAACAGATGGTGAATTTTAACTTCCCCTCCCTCCGCTTCCCCTTGTTGGGATGCTGGGAGACGCAGTTAAACAGATGGAGGCGGGGGGGAGTTCCCCGAATCCCTGTGGCGGGGGACCGATCTGCATCAGGCAGAGGGGCTGACAGAATAAGGCCAGCAGGAGGTAAGGCGGGCACCTCGGCCCGGTCCCAGGCTGAACCGGGCCCACCACCAGGCCCCCTGACTCCCAACGGCAGGCCGGTGAGTTCAGGCGTTCAGGCACTGATTAAAAGTTTCCCTCACAAGTGGGACTGGTTCTTATTCTGCCAACAAGCAGGATGAAACGATAATCACAAGACAAATGTTTTAACCATGAACGCCCCCCTTCCACTAAGAATAAAAAAAAAAGTTTATTTAATTCTTTTTAGTGTTACGAGTCACGAGGCACCATTTATCCACCCAGAAACCTTTATGGAACAAATCCTGGCTACATGACGAATGTTTTTCATAGCGGGTGATCTATAAGTTTGTGTTAGTGTAGATCCTCAGTCATCCTTAGTCAGCATGGTTATTCTAACTCTATTCAACTCTATGATGCACATATTAGCTTTAATGTATCAATAACGGCTGAAGTAGGGGTTTAACATCCATCGGCATCTATCTTAACTCAGGACTAATCCTGCTGGCTGTGCCATTCTAACTTTCCCCCAAATCTATTGGGCTGGACAGGTGGCGGTAAAAGCGGGCGGGATGACTTCAAGCTGACTCCTTCATGTGATTTTCAAAGCAGAAGAGCGCCTGTCGAACTGCTTTCTCTCTTCATCTGCGTGTTTTTTCTGGTCCTGCCACAGTGTGAGCACTTTCCTCCATGGGAAAACTTCTCATTCTAACCCTTCAGCGCTGCCCGTTTTAAACCCGGAGAGAAAATCCTGCATTATATTGCTCATTTATGAGGGGTTCACGGCACCTCTGGGATCACGGCCGTGATGAGCAGCGATACCTGTGAAATCAAATGAAATCGCCGAGTGATTTATTTCTTTTATTTTTCAAATCTCTCTGTGTCCTCCTGACTGTTTTTCCCCCCTGCTCCCCCTCACCTTCCCGTCTGTCTCTCTTCCCCTGTCTCTGACGGTGGCTAAATCAGACTACAACTGTGACTGTCTGTTGTTGTCAAAAGACATTTCAATTTGGAAGCCCTCCCCAGAGTTGGGGGCAAATTACCACTTCAAAAGGCCCAGGTTGCTCCCAGTGGGCTCGGCCCACCGCGTTCTCTCTCTCTCTCTCTCTCCCCCGCCTTCTGCCTCTCGCCCGGCTGCTTAGCAATGCTGATGAGGGCTCCCCCCCCCGAGCCCGCTTGTCCCGGCGTACTCAGCAAAAGACTCTCGACAGAAAAACGGGGCGAACGTTTCATTTTTCTCATGAAAAGCCTTGTGCCTTTATTTGGAAGGATGTCAGTTATTTATAGATACAATTCAATTTAAGTTTTGAGTCTGTCTTACTCAGTTTTCTTTTCTTTTTTTCCCTTGTTGTTCTGTGTACTTCATTACTTACCACTTGCAACTATGGATACACAAACTAATTTCTATTGTATTCATTATAATAATATTATGTTAACGATATTTCTATTATATTCATATCTATATTCATTCACAGGAGCATCACTTTAGACATTTTGGCTGTATGCTGTCAGGCTGCTTAGCACTAAGGCGGTAAAATGTGGTCACATGTTCACTATGCGTGTGCATGGGCTGTCTCGGGGTCACTCCAGCCTCCATCCAAAAAAAAGCATGTTAGGTTCATTGTAATTGAGTCTTCTAAATTGTTATTGTGAGTTTGTGTGGTTGTTTGTCTCCGTGTGGCTATCTGTCTGGGTTATACCTCGCCTCACACCCAGTGACAGCTGGGATTGCCCTCCCCCTGACCCTTTTAGGCATAAGCCGTCCAGAAAACGAACGGAAGGTTGATTTTAGCAATTAAACAAACTGCCAACAGCGTTACTTCCTCCACATCATTTTTCCATCGCTGTTTACATTTGTAAGATTTTCCTTGGCTTAGTTGAAAATTGTGATCAGTTTTATGTTCTTATACGGGCTGGCCCCATCCTTTCACTCTGATCCTGGATCATAAGAACCAGACGCCTGAGGCATATTATGCCCCTCAGAGGTGAAACCAACAGGAAATAACTCTCCCAGCACTAAAACCCAGGCTGCTGACTCACCGAGACGCCGTGGATAAAGACATAAGCCAAGACCCTAAAATGTGATATAAAATATAAATGCAGGGATTAAGTACAGTGCAAAGGCACGGACTGCAAAACAAGCCTCCACGCTGCCATGAAAAGATGGATTTGTGTTAACACAGATTTGAGTAATGCCTCTGCTGTTCCGCTTTGGAAGTTGTTTTTTTTTTTGTGGCGCCGGCTGAGTGAGCGACGGCGGTCTATCTCTCACGCAGCTCCTCCTGTATTATGGCGGGGACTGTGATAAGCCGGGCAGGCATTACCGGGCCTGGCGGGGGGGCTGACAGAGTGCTGACCGACCCTCTGGGGTCTGGAAGATGGTGGAACCATTGAATGGCTGTGTTTGGTTTAATCAGGCTCCGTGGTGCACTAACGCTGCATTAAATATTAAAGATGTGTTGAATAAAATATCAACTATTTGCATATTTTTAAGCTTGGCTTTACTCCGACATCTGCACAGGTGTCTCTAAAAGAAATGAAAACATTTTTTTTCAAAAGCCGAATCTTCTCTCTTTCTCGTCGGAGACACAGAAAGATGAGAGAAGATTAAAAAAAGATGGGGAGATGTACAGAATAAGTCGTGGCACTAACTGTAACAGTAAAGGAGTTTTTTCTTTTTCTGCCTGGAGCTCTGTTTCATAGGAAAGTGAGTTAATGGTGTTGCTTATCATGTGTGGGGGCATGTTGGCAGCTTTTCATCCCAACTACATAACACAGTTTCGACCTGGAAAATGTCTCACCCTGGTCAGTCTGCTGTCTGGAGAGAGCTCTAAGAAGCGTCTGCACTC
The DNA here is from genome assembly GCA_013363375.1 of Menidia beryllina. Lineage (NCBI taxonomy): Eukaryota > Metazoa > Chordata > Actinopteri > Atheriniformes > Atherinopsidae > Menidia > Menidia beryllina. The sequence goes on from JABUIW010000010.1 coordinate 2,568,943, forward strand.
CTCAGATCAGGACGCTTTGACAGTGATGGGGAGATTTCCATTCCAGGTACCACAGAACACATAAATACTCTCAATCTGGAACGTGGCTGTGCTCCACTGGCTTTTAACAATCGTGAGAAGAGGGTATTTCTCATTTCAGCTTTCAGAAACAAAAAAAGAAATGACTTGGTCACTACCAGGTTTTAAATACAAAACAAAAATTATGTCATGAATCCCATTGTAACTATAATACCATCATTAATAATGTAGTTATTAATGTTTCATGTAGTTGTCCAGGTTTCTGATGACTACACTAATCACTTAATAATAATAATTCAGCTGGCATTTATCTATGCACAGTTCTCTTAAGGTGCGATTAAAGCCTTTCAGTGATGCCTTCACAATAAATGCACCTTCATGTATTGTAAAATTGGTCTCCAACTACACATTTGACAGTTGATACGAGGCGTTTCTGCTGATGTGCTGCATTTGTAATTTTTTCTTACTAGACCCATCATATGTCTTTTGGTCTCTAACGTTCGAAGGACATTTTTCCAGAAACCTTGCAGTTTTCCAAGCTGCCATGTTTTTTTTGGTTGTTGTTGTTTTTTCTTTTTTTTCAGAGAGAGCAGGCTTTCCCGTGGCAGCCCTTCCAAACATCACGAGCATTGTCAAGCTGTACTCTTCAGAGCCGTAACAATTAAAATTCCAACTGGGGCCCGCAGAGCTCTCGGTCTTGTTTTATTTGATCTTTTTTACGATTTGTCAGGGTGTCGTAGGCTGTAACTTTTGGCCGGGGTTGTTCTGAACATTTTCCACCGTAGAACAATAAGACGTCTTTAGTGGCTGTTAAATGTTTAATGACACATTATGATGTTGCCTTGTTTTCTCTCTGATTTTAAGAGAGCGTGAGGCCCAGTTTGATAGACAGCTTTTTTTTTTTAAGGGAGTCATCATGGTCTTTATATGTTCATTTTTGATATCCCACAATATCTTTTGGGGAAGTCAAGATTCACAAAAGCGAAACACTGGTTGGAGAAGTCAGAGTGGTATCTCGTCTGAGGGAGAATTTCCGCGTTTTAGTCATCGATGCGTCTCAGAGAAACTCGACTGCGTTTCTTCTCAGCTCCTCTTTATTAAACTCATGCTGACACATGCTGAGCACACACACACACACACACACACACACACACACACACACACACACAC
>JABUIW010000010.1:2573799-2609356 GCA_013363375.1 Menidia beryllina
TATTACGCTTTGGAAGCTTTTCAAAGCTTCACTCTGAGATTTTCCATGGAAATGTGTGTTTTACTGCAAAGAAATAGCAAGCTGTGTCCACTTTTGAGAGGCAAAACTGCAGAATTTTTATCTTCAACACCTAAGAGCAACAAGCTGGTTAACCAGAGGTATGGTATTTATGAAGGTTTCTACAATAAAATGTTGCAAAGACATTTAAATCTTCAAAAATGAACACTAAAATGTTCAATTCTGAGCCTACAAGAGGCCATGGAGGGAACGCAGAGTGGTGCAGGAGCTTTTGGCACAAGAACGTGGCAATGTTTTTCTCACGCAACCTTGTTTTTTGTCCATCCTGCTGATTGCTCATTTCTCGGCTATAAAATATTTACATCTATGTATTTATTTCATTGCCCTTGTAAGCAGCTATTCGGTCTTGTGTCCTTCTAACCATGCAGTTCTTGGTTGATCACGGTTCAAAATGACAGCACTTTGGTAAAAACACTTAAACTAATATGGTGCTTTTTCAGTTGAATTGACCACTAGGAATACTTAACATTGCAGGTCACAAAAGTGTAGCTACAATGTAGAATATAGTTTGACCTGCCCCAGACTGAAACTGAAGGGTCGGCATTTTCCCGAATGTGTTGTTCATTTATGCTCATTTGCACATAACTCATTGATAAAAATGGGGGCGTTTTGTACACACATGCATGCACAATTTTAATGAGTTTCCCCACCTGAGCCAATACAGGAAGTGTGTACATGGGTGAGTGTTTTTTGGGAGGGAAGCTGCTCAACTTGAACACGGCCTTGTTAAAAGTCAATTAAAGAGGAACAAAGGTGGAGCGGAGGAGAGATTTGTTTCTCTCCTCTTTTTTTCTCGCCTTATCGAATCAGCACAAGGATTATTTACAGGCAGGGCTTGTTTCCCTGAAGGAAAAGAGGTCTGAGTCCAAGATAAAGACTTTTTCTTTTTTTCCCTGCGGATTCCGGCATCAAAGCGACGCGCCGCAACATACAATTTCCCACCGGCTCTCCAATCTGCCGGGGTCCTTGTGTGAGCGGTTGCCGAAATGCATCAAGTTCTCCCATTTTCTGTGTCTGCAGAGGTAATTCAACAACAAACACACAATTTAGACGGCGGGTTCTGGGGTGGCCTGGCGACTAGTCCAGGGTGCATGCTATGACAGCTGGAATAGCCCCCTCCACCACCCACCACCACCCTTAACCCTACAACCCTACTAGGATTAAGCAGGTACAGAAGATGGCTACATGGAGGCTCTGTATGCTGCTCTTTGAGGTCAGTCAGCCGGAGGCATTTACAGAGAGAGCAAGAACCTTGACCACTGCAGCTATAAGTCTGTCAAGTGTCCTCCTCAGTCACTGGTTGCAACATCAGGGCAGGCATAAGAGGCTCTGCAGATGTAAAAACCTTCCAACCGTGGATTTAATTATGTAGCGAAAATTAAAATGTGGAATACAATTGCCAATGCGTTCTCCAAAAATATGAATACATGAGGTGAAATCAATATTTGAAGCTGTGGGGGGAAATCCCCGTCCCGAATAACCAAAACAAAAGTGAATTCATTTGAGCCGTGATGCTGTTTGCCCCCTGCCTGTTGTGCACAGCCTGCTCTTTCATCCATTGTCCTCCTGCTTTCTGCACTGACATGTTGATAGAGCAGAAAAATAGAAACCAACCCCCAGCCGGCTGTAATTGCCAGCCAGTGGTCACGTACGGAGAGGCTGCTCTTCTTTTGGGGCATCAAGGCCACCGCTGAACTTGATTTATTTATATATATTTTTCATTCTCTCACAACTTCTCTGTGTAACTTGCCACTGAGAGTTCCTGGGTTATTCTTCCATGACTCATTGGTTTGGGCAGTAGGAGGCTGGGTGACTTTTGTTAATCCATACATTCAAAAGTTTTTTTCCCACTTAAATTAGTTTCAAGGCAAAAAATGATGGCAAAATTCTAAATACGTTCTCTTCAGGCATGCGAGTTTACGCAACACAGGCATGTTCAAATGTCTGTCGACCTGTTGACCTGTGATTTTTATGGTCGTGGTTAAAGGCTGACTCCAGGTTTTAGCTGATCTTTGATGTCCATACGCCCTCTTTGATAAAAAAAAACAAACATTGGATTTTAAGTTAACATTTGCCATTTCAAACAGCATTGCGGTTGCTAGCGCGCTAACATTTTACTTTTCAGCCCAGCACTGTACATCCGCAAGGGGTGCCAATATATATGTGTCTATCATTTACTTATTGGCTTATTTGCAATTTAACCCTTTTGGGAGGGAGGAATCAGACAAGGAATTTTCATTAATACAATTTTAGAAGAGTCTACATTGATATGAATATATAAAGAGGGGCAACTAGCAACATCCAGCTACAGTTGTGTCACTCCAGTGTTATCAGCAAGTTCCAAAATGATTTCTCAGTGAATAATTGCAAAGGTTTTGGTCTTTTGAATATACAATGCAAAACTTCCAGAAGCGGACAGACATTTTTTCAACTCTGCTCCGAGGTGTCACTGAGTTCTGTGGGCACAAGTTCATATCAGAAATGTTGGGTGAGAAAGACATTCATGATGCTAACCTGAAAATGTGCATGAGCTGGCATTTGCGATTGTATGGGGGTGTTTTAGAGCCTATGGAAAGGGAATACTAGTATGACTGTACTGTAGAAGTACTAATGATACAGAGGCGTGTATTTGAGATCTGTGCTGCTGTGAGGGTGAAATCCATCCCAGGAGGTCTGCAGTGAGGTCTGCGGTGACTTAGAAACAGCATAGAGACAATGACTAAGAATTCAGTTGTACGCATGCTTTTATGTGTGTAGTTTTCATGTTCTCCCTATGTATGTACAGTTTTTTTTCCAAATACTGTGGTATCCTTTCACTGCCCAAAAACCTGCAAGATAAGATTAATTGCTTCTAATTCAAAGTTTTAATTTGAGTATGTGTGGTTGTTCATGTCAGTGTGGCCCTGTGACAAAATCAGGCTTTATTGTATCTTTTGTCTAATGGAGGCTAAGATCGATTCCAGCTGTCACGATCCCGTCTTGCGGTGGGGTTGATCAGGCTTTTAAGGGCCTGGGGGAGCCTCAGTCTTCACCTGACTGTCTCACCTTTCCCTTTAGTCAAAGCAGGCCGAGTTCCTTGTGCTTAGTTGTTGCTGTTTCGGTCCCCAACACCGGACCTCTCCTGGACAAACCGTAAGTGGACAATCCAAAGTAATAACATTGACATTAACCCTGTCGTTGTCCTCCCAACAGCACCTGCCTGCCTCATCCACTCTCTGGACCGATTAAATAACTGTATTGGATTCCTGTTCGTTTGGCTAAAAAGCCACTCCTGGCAAAAGCCATTTGCTCTAATGGTCCCCCTTGTGTTTTGGATAGCTAAAGCTGTTCGACTAATCGATGGATAAGTTCAAATTAATGGTCAAAACACCTCAATAATCACATTAACGACTTGTTCTTTTCTATTAAGAGTGTCTGACTTTACTCTTCAGACTTCTAAAACAAGACGCGAACATTTTGTATTGTTGTGTTTTTTTTTGGCCCAACATGGTTCATTACGAATTATTTTTAACCTTAACAAGGGTGCTAATCTAGCTGCCAACACAAAATGTTGTAGTATCAAACTGCTGGTTAAATACAACTGCGTAGGCTAAAATGGTTTTACTCTGCCGATAAAAGCAGGTGTTGAACGCCATTGTTTTCAAATTTCTGCTCGGTACGTTGAAGATAATTATATAGTTACAGCTGCTGGCAGTGCTTGCAAGGGTGGGCTGTTTAGCACAAATAAAATAAATTGGAGGCTTGCGCTTCTCATTCATCATGAAGTTTTAGCATGATTCTGAAAGCAAAAACGTAATCTTTTTTATATCCGCCACCTCAGAGTGAAATGGGTTGATATCCTGCCAACCAGTATTTTTGCCAAAAACTGTGTTGAATGCATTCTCATCATCCTTAAACTTTAAGCCACTGTCAGACCTCATCTTTTAGAAAGTCCTCCACAAAATGAATAGTTTATAGAAAGTGAATCAACAGCAAAAATTAGGAACACGGCAGCCTTTGTAACAAACACTTAAGTAACTGTTTATATATATTTTTTTTTGGGTGGGGGGGTTACCTATTTTACAGCTCTTCCCATGTGTGTGTTTTAAAAAACCCTGTCTGCTATGAGGACACCCACTTCGAAAATGCTTTAAAAAGACGGTTTAAAAAGAAAAAGAACACACATTTTTTATTTTTCCCACATGAATTTTTATTCCAAAGATAATAGCTGACAAAATATTAACTAATGGAGGATTGAGAAGAGGAGATTATAAAAAAATGTTGTAACAGCACAGCCTAATCTATTAATGGATAATGATAGTAGTATGATAATAGCAAAATCAGATAAACGGTCACAATTTCAACTTAGTTAAGTGATTAAGGATTAACCTTATAATGGCAGGGAAAATGTTGAGAGGAAATTTAATAGCAGATGGGCACAATATCAGTTCTGAAAAATGAAAATGTCCTCGTTTCTACTGGAAACAATAATGTCACAGAGGGCTGGTTATGTAAAAGAAAACGCGGCGCTGCCAGTTCCACAGTAAATTGTCGACTCTCCTCTGGGACCCGTGAAGATGTTTGTATCCATCCAAAATAAAAAAATAAAAAAAGCTTTGATAAAAGTCTGTAGGCACGCATGGCTTTCTTTTTTCAAACAAGCCATTAACGGCTTGGCTTTTTCATGCTGTAGCTCAATTTATGAATTATGCAAATTCATCCACAATATTTCCATTGTGAAGTTCATCCCCGTAAGGGTCAATGTTATGCAACATATTACATATTCTTCCCTAAAAATAAGGAAATGTTGCAATAAAACCACTCTTTCCCCTGTTTTTAAATCAAACATCAAGAGTAGTGTATGATACTGTTCTTTTATATCTATGATAAGAAGAAATATTAAACAAATGACACTTTGTCTACCCATCTGAGAAACAACACATGAAGCAATTTTTCAGATTACTATTCGACAAAAATATCGATAACATGCATTGTTCTGGATTAAATTCTTGCTGTTTTTCTAATAAAACAACCCAATAGTGTGAGTTCAGTCCAAAAAAGGCAACAACCCACTGCTAAAATAGTCTTGCCAGCACATGCAGGAAAAAAAGAAAATGCTTACTTTATCTAAAAACTCTTAAAATGTATTTGAGTTTTGAGTTACAGACCAAACACCAAAAAAACAGGGACCTTACAGGGTCAGTGTTTGCAGACCCACTATGTTACACATGGTTTCACCTGATGGAAACTCTTAATAATATATTCAACTGACTGGCTTTTTTCTTTTTTTTTTCCCGGGTTGTAGTGTCCAGTAGAACTGACCATTGTTGAACATCATCACCATGAGCTGCAGCTGTCAGATGCAGCTTCCCGTCGATAAAATTTCATTAAAACAACTCTTACTGTGAAAATAACAACTCAACAATAGTCAAGCTACAATCCTTGTTATTATCAATTAGCTGCACCGAATAGCAGCAGCTGCTGAAGAAAAAGCAATAGAAATATTCCAGTATCCCCGAATCCCACCTGTACATTAAAAGCATCTGTAATGCCCAATGATGCCAAAACGACAGAGAAGCAACATTTCCAACTTGTCAACACGACCTTCTGTAGATCAGCTGCAGCTGCTCACTCCAACATGCCTTAAAAAACCAGAGCAGAATATTTGGCAAATATCATAAAGGGAGGGAGAGGAGCGATAGGGCTCTCTTCTCATCAGCAGCTCCACATTGTGCTGTTGTCTGATAAGACCGGTCCTGCCTCCTGCAGGTTTCATTAAGTGGCAATTTCAGCATGCTAGATTTGAGTAATTGCCAGCTTCTGTGTCGCTAAATTTGCATGCCGTTTTGGATTACGCGGGTAATAATTTATCTCATTGCATCTTAATTAAACAGAGAATATGTGGGAAACACGTGCATTTGCCTTGCTCCGTTTTGCTAACGCAGACGGAATATTATACGCTATTGCGATACCTTAAAGGAGTGTGATGCCCAGGTTGCAATATCATATGTGATGTGGTAGCTGGTGTGCTGTTTAGTTTCTTTTTTCGCCTTCCTCGTCTGCCTCGTTTGGCTAATTTGCCGGCTTGAGCTGTCACAAGGTTTCAAGATTAGCCACCACCCCAAAGGGTACGCTCACTTTATCGGGACTTCTGGGGACTAAGTCTGTGTTATCGCCTCTCGAGTCTGTGCTCTCCCTTTGAACACCCCTTATCGTCACATCTCTTTTCTCCCCTGAAAGCTGAGCAACGCGCAGGGGCTCCTTTGACATAAATTAGCTATAGGAAGGTGCCTGCCTGAGTATCTGGCGATGCATACTTAATTTGTTGTAAATTGAGGGTCTAAAAATAAGAGGCTCACAACACCAGACGGTGATGAGTGACATATTAGCGGAGTCAAAATGTCACCTTCCCGCTGAAGTTCTGCAGCTGAGCAGCCATGAAGAAAAAAAAAATCCAGCAGATAAAGAAGATTAATGGTGGAAAAAAGAGGCACCGAGAATCCTATCTGCTAATCTAGATAACTAAGAGGGGGAGGCGGGTTGGGCTCAGCCCTGCTCCCCCTTTGTGTTACGTCTGGAAATAGCACTTGTGTGACACTTGGCTCCTGTGGGCAACGGATGCTGTATGCCAGCGGTAAAATGTGATGCTTGTTGTCATGGCTGTGCACTCTGTTGTTGTTTTTTTGTTGTTGTGTGTGTGTGTGTGGGGGGGGGGGGATCAGAGCGGGGACTCATGGTTCTACACCCAAAGGAGAGTAGATTTCATATTCCGCTGTGAAATGCCTTCTGGCGCCGTTCCGCCAGTCCTTGATTTGAGTAGACAGGAGCTGCTGGGGAGGATTGAGGGATAAAAGAGGCTGAGGGGAAAAAAGTGACAGGAGCCGCGAGAGCAGAAACAGAGTCTGTGCTGTGTCAGCACTCAAACATATGGGAAAATGGGGCACTCCGTTTGGGGTTACACTGAAAAAAAAAAAATGATGCTAGCTTGTTAGATTGACGTCACAAAAAGTCTTTTATTTCTGTGTAGAAAGTACATTTCCCAGAGTCCGAGCATTTTGCGCTATCTCAAGCAAAATTGTGGATTTTTAAGAGTTGCTGGAGCTTAACCCTGCATTGGTAGAGGCTCATTGCTCAGGAGATGTGACCCGCCGGCTCTTTGGTCTCAGTAAATGTTAGGAAGACTCTGACAACCTCCTGACTTGAGGAGGAGGATCCAGCTGCAGAACTGGTGATTGTGACCTTGAACACATTTCTACACAAACTACATTGTTAGCGGGAGATAGAAGCCATCATCCAAGTCTAATCTCTGAAAATGAGTTACATTTGATATTTCTGTCGAGGCAGATTTCAAGTTTTAGGCATCACTTTCAAACAAATTGTCATCTGAGTGCTCATCTGTCTTTTTAATCATGCAAAGCAGAAGCCCTTTATAAGGTGACAAAGTGTTCGGCTTCGATCGTTTATCCCCTTATTAAAGAAAAAGAAATACTGACTTTGATAATGTAAAATCACTGTGTGGTATAGCTGCCAGACATCCCTAAAGAGCACAACAGACACGACTGATGGAGGAAGCGTGGAGGAATCTGTCATCGGCGTTGGCTGAATGAACTCAGTAGTTTATAAGCCCTCGGTTGTTGCTTCTTGAAGCAGCCAATGGCTCCGGAAACATCCCCATGCTCCATCACGACCAACACAACAGCCGGGTGAGCAGCCTCCTAACACTGTGTCAGTTATCTGCCAGCTCTGGCCAATCAGGGCATTGATCCCATCGGATTCCATCTATATGGTGTCTTCAGGACTTTGGCGACCAGGGGGGGGCGTTTCTTGATGTCAAAATAGGTTAAAAAAAAAAAACGATAGACACCACAAAGTAGCAAGAAGCTGTGTCACCTGTTAGTCTTCAAACCAGCACGCCTCTGACATCTCCAGCTCCTGCTTAAGTCAGCCTCAAAAGTCAGTGTGTGATTGCAGAAAGAAGCTATTGGCCTGCATCAGGAGGAGTTTAAAGTGTCATTTCCCTCAAAACTCATAAGCATTCCATGCCATGTAGGTCAGGCACTGCCATAGAATTGGGAGCACTTGCTTTAACAAATGCTTTTTTATTGTCATGCCGCATCACAAAAGAGAGATTTCTGGATGGAGTTTGAAGGGAAGCGGCTGTGAAAAACTGACCCAGTGACTTCATCGACGTCCTGTCCTTCCTCCAGAACGGCCAGAGGTCAGCAACCGGAGAACTGGAAGGAGCGTCGGGCCTTTAAAAAACCGGGCTTCCTGTTGCCACCTCTCACACATGCCTGCGGTGGCTTTTTTTTTTTTTTTTTGTTCACGGTAAGGAATGCTGCCGTGGCCCCGTTCTTTCCCTTTTCATCCCATTCTTTCCAAAGTCTCAAAGGATTAATCAGCGTTTTTTTTTTTTATAATTCAGCTGCTAATAAGCAGACATGTCTCCTTCTCCTCCCCTCGACCTGAAAGCAGGAGCAGCCTTCCTCCCTCTTTAGCGACGACTGCCATGGGAACAGATCAAACACATGCCCTCTGCACCCGAGGCAATGAAAAAGAAATCAACAAACAAATGAATAAGTAATCACAAAAGAGGGAAAAACAAGGAGCCTTTAGAAAGAAAAAAAAGGGAAAAGCGCATTTATCTGAGCAGCGTTTCTCAGACTTTTGTGTTTTGTGGTGATCCTACGCGTATTTTTAGGAAACACTTCAGGTCCCTCGTCTCATTACGTCTGCGTTCCATTGTTCTTTTTCTGATTGAGCAAGACATAAAAAGGCTTGAGTGGGTTGATTTTTGCACGCAGGTTCTTTGTGTTGGATGTGCAGCGTGCACTACTTACCCTTGGCCAATTACATGTACGCCAACAATACGAGACTGAAAGTGCCTCGTAGTTGTGCTGTGTCCTTGCTGCAAGTCTGAATTTTCTATTAATCTTTTTTTTTTTCAAGAATTTTTTCCCTATTCATCAGTAAACAAGAATACATTTATTCACTTCTCAGCCTGATTCATTGACCCAAGTCATTAGTAGCTTATGTCTCTGCTGAGCCATGTCAATCAACTTTAATTGTGCATTAAGTTCTGCCTCTGATGTCGACTCGGGAGGTCATTAATTCAGATCAAGGACACCTCGGTAATAGACTTGTGTTGAGCACATACAGTGGCTGTTAGTTTGCAAACAGCTTAGCAAGCGGCAAGTGTTCCCTTTGCTTTGATTCCACGCTAAGTGCTTCATCAATCACAATCCCAGACAGATCATTAGAGACTCCTAGGATGACAGGAGCAGCGAAAGCATCTAGAGCAGATTGCTTCAGACCTCCCCTCAAACCTTTAATTACAACCAAGGTTGGCAGTTATCAGAGACGTACAGTGATAAGTGACTCGCTCGATATCAGCCATTAGCTAAGATAACTTGTTAGAGTCCCGGTCTTAAGTGACTTGCATTACAGTTGGCTCAAAGCAGCCATGTTGTACGACGGACAGCATGGATCTCATAGCAGTGGATTGAGTTGATTACTTCCTGCTCAGTACTGTTTTTTTAATGCATTAGTTGTGATTGAGCTGATTTAAGCTGTGACAAAGAGAAATTGAGATATAGTGGCACTGCTTTAAGTTGATATTGATTTGTAGCAGGACCTTTTAAGGTGCCCTTTAATATGATTTTTTTCTAATAAGATGATACATGGTAAAAGTGCAATCCTAAACATTGATAGCAGTATATCAATTGTGTTCTAATTAAACGGATAAGTCGTCATAGATTGTGGTAAGACAAAAAAAAAGAGTTATCTTAAAATTAGTTTGTAAAAAGCCATGTATTGGGAATTTCACATCTCAAGGGACCCAATGCAAATCTCAAGAAAGCAGGCAGGCAGTAAGAAAAAAAGAAGAAACAAAAACAGCTGCTTAACTGGGCTTGACCACAGTGTTGGAATTAACAAAGGAACTTGACAGGAACATAAAAGCAGGAGCTCACAGTACAGACACCGAGTGAGTCTGTCAGAGAGACCAAAGGCAGAGGCAAAGTTAGGGGGTTGTTTCCATCCGTTTCATTATGTGTTACACACTTCATGGCTTTACTAGTATTTTCCGCAGCAATGGTGTTCAATCTTTAAAGTAAATGTCAGTTACATTCTGGTGATTTGATTGGTTAATTGAATTTCATTGCATTATAGTTGAGTTTGCGCAGTGGCACTATGCCAGAGTGTCAATTAACTTGATGATGTAAGCGGACATATTTTCGTGCCTTTCTTAATGACTGCTGGAATATGTTGCGAAAAATAGCGGCACCTTTGTCGGATGATTCACGCTGGAGGGCTGCACCGGGACTGGGACAGCTCCCGCAGGACCCAGCTCCAGTCTCACGGAAGCAGGTGGCGGTGGCCAGAAATCCAGCTGGAGCTCTTTTGAGCTGCAGAAGGACTCCCGTCACAAGGCCTCCATACATATTTTGTTGTGCATTCCTTAAGCATTTTCGCACGTATCCACAGCTGCTTGTCACCTGGCTTTGGAGTCACATTATGCGAGGGACAACTCGCGATGGAAAAGGAAAATGGCAAAATATGAAATTTTGCATGCAGAGCCAAACGCATCTCATTTCCTGTCATCGTAACACAAACTGCTGTTTCACTAGGACACAATCACACAAGAAATCTGGCCAAATAAGTCTAAGTGTACACATTTGTAAAAATAAAGTGCTTCCTAATACCTTTTAAACTCATATAAGAGTAATAAATATATAATAAGAAACAATAATAGAATTATTGCAGTCCTAAGTATGTAGTCACACTTAATGGTATTATCATCGGGACTTCCAAGTGTTCTACAACTGGTAAATAGTTTTAATTGTTGACCAAATGAATATACTAATGATTGATACCATAGTCACTGTTATACATCACTGTCATACATCAATAAACATCACAAATTTATGCTGAGAGTGCTACAGGCTGTCAGTCAAGAATCATAAAGTTAACACCAAAACTCACTATGATTATGTTAAACATAATGCTAACAAGTCATTAGTATTTTTGTTTGATTAATAATCATAATCATAATAAACCAAGACAAGGCTTCATTATCTTTTTTTTTTTAAGCCGGTGCTGTTATTTTGCACATTCCCTGTGAACGATTTTTCCAACTGAAATTCATAATGGAGCGAAAAAGTGGAGCTGGTTTAAATACTTTGAACTTGAGCGAAATGAAAGGATAAAAATATCCCCACACTTAAAAACCCCATTACTTAACTGCATGTCCCCAGAGTGCACAGAGACGGCCTCACATGCACCGTGCGGCTCGGATGGAGCAGACCTAACTTTACCTTGAGAAGATAAAGGCTTTAAATAAGAATATGTCCACTGTGTACTTGTATTGTTGGAGAAACATGGCCTTCTGTCCTTCCTGCCCACCTGCCTAATGAAAACACTGTGCTGTGCCAATGTAACCCCTGAGCGATGGCTGGTAAAGTGCACGTTTATGCGTCTGTTGTGCTGTGGGACAGTTTATCTTTCAGATGAGTGGCGGGCTGATACATACCAGAGCAGACAGACATCAGCCTGGATCACAGGGTAGCCGTCCCAGTCCCTTCACCTTTGTGCGCACAGACAGAGGGGAGCTTGGAAAGAACACTTCCACTTCCACACATCCTCTACTATTCCCTCATGAGTGACTTTGGAGTTAAACTGCCCCCTGCTGTGCAGAAGGTAGAAAAGTCCCAGAGCTAAATGAGTTTAAGGGTGATTTCATTTCAACTTTACCTTGGCCATCAGACTAAATTTGTCTACACATATCATTTTACAGTCTAATTATAATCCAAAACCTCAGGCCACCAATGAATTACACTTTATATTCAGCATGTTTCTGTCTTGCCCACAGCTTTATGTTCCCCCCCCCCCACCGTCCTCTTCTGTGTTCTGTTCTAGATATGGATCCAGTGCAGCATCAATGACCGTTTGCCTCGGGAGGGTAGTCGAGCTTAATCCAGCAGACAGTGCAGGGGGGGGGGATCACATGAATATCAGATCCCAGTGGAGCTGTAGCTTTGGCTGCTCTTTAAATCCAATCAATGAAAGAAACACGACCCATGTCTATTTGCTGTGCGCAGGACAACAATCTGTTTCTGGGAAAAACTGCATGCTGTGTGCAATTCAGGACAGAGGTAATGTGCAGAGACACAGGGATACCGGCGTATTAGCGTTTGCTGTAATAATTCACAGCGCCGTTAACAGACCACGTTTAACTCCCGAGCAAATTGTTCAACATCACGGCACTGAGATGTGACAGACTTTCTGTGGACGTGGGCATGCTGACTATGGAGGTTTGACTGGTCTAGCTGCAGGCCCAGGCTAACTTCAATGTCCAAAGCCATTAGTGATTCCTGTACAACTAAAGTGTTGCTCCAGGGTACCCATTTCCTTGCATTAATATCTACCTTACCAAAGAAAAGGCTTATCTGAATGCCTCTGCCTACCTTAAGATTGGGGTGTTTAGGTGCCCCTGATGGTCAGAATGAAATGGAGATAAATGGAAACTTCAAAACGAAACAATTTATTATCAAGAAACAAGAATATCAAACAAGAGAAAGAGAGAATGTTCATCAATTTCATTCATTTGTTATCACTGCAGTTTGACCACTTAAATGTTTCCGGCACAGTAAAAAGACCTAAGCTTTTTAGTTTCCATTAGAACATTACAGTTCTCCCACCTTTTGTTTTTCCATTTGCCTTATCGTGTAAATAAAGAAACGTTCTGCTGAAACCAGAGATCACAACAGTAGATAATAAGAGGCTATTCAAACAGTTTGTTTCCACGTATGTAAAGTGCTGTTTTTTTTGTCTTCATTAAAGACAATAGTGGCTTGGGAGAGTTCTGTTGGTTCCTTATTGCCAGCTGAAGGTGCGCTTCACCAGCTTGAAGAAGGTCCGGTTGTGTTCCTGCAGGTAGGAGCGGAGCTGCTGCAGGACGGTGCTGTTGACGGCAGGGTGGGGGCGTCCTTTAGACTCATGCAGACAGCGCTCTCGCCCGTCACTTCGGATACAGTAGAACCCCTTGGTCTGGTTGAAGTAGAAGTTGGAGGATACTATCCTTGGAGGCAAGTTCAGGAAGCGCTCCACCTTCTGAAGCTCTGGCAAGGGGTCCCGGATCAGAGAATCCCCATCCACTATGTGTATCTGCTCCAAGGGGAAGTAGGCCAGCCAGTTACGCATGTGGATGTCATACAGGCTCCTCTGTATGGCCTTGTACCGGATATTCAGGGCTCCATTGCGCACAAGCAGATTCTCTATGGCTTGTACTGGCTTGTGGTTCTCCAGCCGGTTGAAATACACCTGGGTGTAGTCAGAGATGACCCGCTCGGCAGGGTCTCGCAGGATCAGCAGAAGTTTCATAGACGAGTTCATGGCACAGATGCGTTCTGGCGCAAGGGCCGACGTAAAGTAACCAGGAGTTTTCTCGATGGTGATCTGGTGGGGGTAAGAGTAGGGCATCAGTTCGCGGTACCACTCGAGGCCCTTGGCATAGTTTTCATCCCAGTCGAAGTAGTGCACCTCGGTGGCGGCGGCAGCGACCTCGGGGTGGATGTCTAGCATCTCCAACAGAGCTCTCGTGCCCCCTTTACGTACCCCGATGATGATACTATGGGGGGTTCTTTTGCTTGTTCCTGGGGGTGGTATATCTTGAGAGACATTGGCTGCTCGTCCAGAATCAATGGCCATGGAGTCGAGCGTTACACCAAAGCCTGCCTGAACAAACTCGGGCGGGGCGGCATATGTCTGGAGAATGAAAAGAAATGCTGATGCCAGAAAACAAGCCATGGCAAAGGGAGAGCAAAAAACAGGAGACTGGCCGACTGACGAGAGAAGTGAAACGGTGGCTTAGCTGCAGATGACACAAGTCATCCTGAGCTCAGGGGTAGCAAGGGCAGTGAGAAATGGAGTCTTTGTCTGCCATTGAATTTTCACTTGCGGAGGAAAGATCATCAGCAGTCCACAGCACATCTGTAGAGAGGAACAAAGACAAAAACAGAAGAAAAGGCTTTCATATTTCAGGCATATAAAGCAGAATGAATGTCTCTATTATTCTGAAATCACACTCTCCTCATGCCCCTGAAAAAGCAATCCAGCCATAAATACAATCCGTGTCTGCCATAAGTGTATCATCTCAAAAGGATAATCTCCATTCATCTGACTTTAAGTCTCCTCTCATCCCCCCCCCCCTCACCCCCTTCCCATCTGCTTTTTCTTCTCACTCTATCAAATCACTTTCAATTGATACTGTAATTTCTCGAGCCGAAACATACTTTCCAGACAGCTCATCAGAAAATGCGTCTGAGAAAAGCAAGGCGGGCTGAAGGCTGAAAGAAAAGTTTCCACAGCTCGGTGACTTTGATTTTTCTATTCATAAGAGGAAAGATCAATGCAATGAAATTTGGCAAACGTAAAAAGTAAAGCATTAGGGGTGTTAAATACCACCGATCATAAGTCCGGGGAGCCTTTAAAATCCCTCGGAAGATTCTAATTCACCACCTTTTTTTTTTTTTCATTTTTAATGAAAATGCAATTTTCTTTTGAATAAGGATGTGCTCCAAAGTTTGCCTTCACAAAACCAAGATCAGATAGAATATGCTTGCTGGCTATGAAGCCAGCAGCCATGAGTAGAAAACGCTTTTTTAAATGTCATGGAATTTTTTTTAAAAAGACAAAACTCCTCGGATACTTACCCAAGGAAGACCGAGTGAGAGAGCTGCTTGCTTGCGCTGTGCTAGTCAAAACAACAGAAGCCAGCTATGCAAGCATACAGCTTCTACAGCAAAGGTCATGGTAGGGAAATCTAAACTTTCCCTTTCTGGGAAGTCACGAACACACACACAAACAGATGCTTTCCTGGACGAATGCTGTTGACAAACAAGTTCACTACAGATTTGTCATCCTGTGAATGTAGTTTACAAAAGGAGCAACAGATTTTTTAAAACAGCCTTCTTTCCACAGCAATGACCCAAACGTACATTAATGGATGTTAACGGACTGGGGGAGATTTGCCCTGCAACTATGAGCTCTTTGCCCTATTTTGATAGAAGGCCTTAAATATTCAACAGGTTATTGTTGGAACACGGTATATCATTATGTTGGTTCATCTTAGTCAAGAAGGCCTTTTGTGAACAAGCAAAGTTATTATTATTAAGTGATAATATACTTAAAAACCCATAAATGGCTTCTTTAAAATATATATTTTCAAGTTAAATAAACTACTACTGAGCTACAAAATGGCTCACAATAAATTAGATGTTGTGGTTTTGTTGAATTTATTTATCTATTTCCCCCCCAAAAAAATCTAAAGCTTATTATTAATATGATTATTACTATGATCGATAAGGTTAACTATTATTATATTTTTCAGGAGAGGATAAACCATCCTAGCGCATCACTCTCAGATAGATAGATAGATCAAAAGCTTGTTTGATCCTCATCCTGGTACATTCACCCTGGATAGGTCACCAGTCCATCACAGGGCCAAACAGATACAAACAACCACATACACTGACATTCACTCCTAGCTGAAATTCACGGGTCTAAGTATAATTGGGTAAGTACCCCCATATTGTATACAATGTGTTCCTAAACCTCTGAAAATATCTGCTAAACGAGAGGGACACTGTGTTATACGCTGCCTGAGAACAGATTTCAAATGTTCAGCAATATTTTTACCCCAGACAGGTCCTGAGAAGGTGTGCGACTAATGCCCCCCCAAAAATTTTAAGGTAACTGGACATGCATACACATTAATAAAAGAAAATATTTTCTCCAAGCTAGTCAAAAAGTGTGTCTGTCTAACATTGTGGCCTACGTGTCAGCAAAGTGAAACAAAAGGTTCACCTTGACCAATCCTCACATCAGTGTGGGAGCATCAATTATTATTTCCCCCATAATTGGAGCTTTACATTTTCATATGTAATTTTTGCTGTACCTCAAAACCAGTAAAGCTGGTAATCAGGACATACGTATATAGGCCTGCCCATGAATTATTCTGCAGTCTGCAGTGTGTGAGGCGTGAAGAGAACATCTTTGCCAAGATCCGTGTATCTGTGTTGCCTTCAGTGACCCAGTGTAATTGTTCATTCCTTGCCTGTTCACAAACTCTGCCTTGAGTGCAATATAGCCGCGGAAGTTGTTCCTCTAATCAAGCCAGTGTGTAGCCGCCAACGCAAGAATCCCATTTCTATGATCTCGCTACTCTCCCTCCTCTCGCCGCGCAAAGTCTTGCAAACACGCAAAGGTGATGACACATTCCGCCGCTTCACACTTAAATTGGGGGGTTTTGAGTATGGGAAGGCTCGTTATTGCGCTGGATGCGGGAGAGGCGCCCGGCCCTACAGGGCCCGGTGTTCTGCGAGGAGGCACTCATTGGCTGCGACAGGCCCGCCCGCCCGTCAGCGTTTCCCTAGCAGAGAGATGCCAAGCCGATGCCTACAGCCTGGCAGCCGGACCAGCTTTCCGTCTCATCCAATTCCACCCCCCACCCCCCTGCTCCACACCACCTGGAAGGAGTCGTCGCTTCACGTGGATCTCATTGCTTTGTTCGGCACTAGAGGCGGATCTTTCCTGCTTGGCACCTGGCAGCCGTGTCACATGCTACTTAACCGTGAAAATGTCCACTGAATGCCGTGGGAGTCCTACACAGCTCACGTTGGCAGAGTAGAGAACCACGGCCCCCTCTGAGAGCAGGATAAAGCTTTGTCATGTTGCAGCTCACTGCAGATGCATGCCAAGCCACTCAAAACTTCCCTCTGAGCTCCGGATACTTTTTTCTTGTGGAGGTAGCACACTCTACATGTACAGGCCCTTCAGGGAATGTGGAAGTACACAATCCCAATCCTAGTTGTGTGCAGAAAACAGGAGTTGGAAATTCAGCCGTGATCAAATGCAGATTATATGAAGTATGTGCTGTTTTATCAACGTTTCACTGCATTGCAACACTTCCCCTTCAACTCCTGCTTGCATTCAAATGCAGAACAACAAACTGAACTTGAAGCTAGCAATACGATGGTCCTGTATACTTAAAAAGTTAAGGACACACTAAGTTGGCGGAGGCACGGAAACTGGGAATTGCTTTCTTTTCCAGCTTGTAAATAGTTAACGTGATAGCTTGAGGGGATTTTTCTCAATGTTGAAGAAATAGACCATTGGAAATGGAAGCGCTGCTGTCCAACTAAATACTAAAATAATACAGCTCATGTGAGCTGTTTTGGATCCAGATATGATATTAGCTATACTGAAACTAAGATCTCTCTTTATGTTATGGATGTCTCCTATTGTTATTTATTATATTTCCTATTGAAGATATAAAAGTCTGCGGAAGCGTTGGATACACTCGTAGGGATTCAGGAGAAATAATACTGAATCACTATAAAAAATACACAGGGATAGAGTAAAAAAAAACAGTAAAGAAAACAGGAAAAAGTAGCAACATAGATGAACTGGAAGAGAACACAGGAAAGTTTCAACCAAAATACTACCAGCAGGCACAACAGGAAAAAGCACTCTCTGAGCCAATGGCCACACCTCCCAAGATGCCTTTAGGTGCAAAATAAAGAGTCAAAAAGTCCCCTACCTAACCACCAGATCTACCGAATTAAAGGAAGGAGCCACATGCCCATACCAGTGTGTTATGGAGTCCCGATATAGCCTGCTTTATTCATTCAGAAAATGTCAGTTGAAACTGTTTTAATCTGCAATCATCTTTTATTAAGACCTGCAGCCTGCTTTACTATTGAACAGAACCCCATAAATACTAAAGCTGGATCCCTAAAATGACCTATGAATACTACCTGTTTTAGAGATAACCCTCCCACTCTCTTTCAAAGTGGCTGGAAATCTTTCATTAGGCCCAGACTGTGACGGATGCATTCGGAACAGGAATGAGGAGCCTTACTTCAAATCAGTTATTACACACGCAGCTTTTCCTCGAAACGTCCACTCAGGCCTGGGATTTCGCCCTGCCTGGGATTTTCTCCGCTTCCCATTTGACTCTGATTAATGGTGACCGCAGTCGGAACAGTCAATAGCACGAGAGAACCCGTCCCTACCTGGACACCAGACTCGCCGTCTGTTGTATTTGTCTTTAAAGCTGCCTGGCGCCCGAACGCCTCGGCGAGAGATCAGCCCCATTGGTTCGGTCCCACCAGGCTGAGGGGAGGCCACACAGGTTCCCGGCACCACAGGATGCCACGCTCCCTCTAATTAACCCAAACAGCCGCCTGTGTAGAACAAACCCTCATTCATATTCAGCAGCATCCCCCTGAAACGCACCGAGGTAGCTCGCAGGTATTGTGCCGGGCAGCTCCTGTTTTAGCTAATGGCTTCTCATTAAAGAGGGTAGTACAACAGCATTATTACTTTAATAAAGTTTGGCTACAAGCGATACCTTTATTAAATGGATGAAGTTGGAAAGCTATCAGCATTTTTTTTCCTTCTCTAGTGTGGTTCTGTGTTTTCAATGATTTACACGTGTAAATTGACATTGTCTGTTATCTGTAAACTTCTTTGTTTTTAGTGTTGTTAAAGAAGAAGAAAAATGCAATCTGAAAAAAGTTTTTTTCTTTTTTTTTGGTGCTGTTTCACCATCTCAAGCCCGCTGTCCTCCGTTTCAAGGCTTCGCAGAATTGCTATAGAGCCTTTTGTCAAGCACTCTGACCCGTCCCATTGAAAAAAAAATAAGGCCCATCTCCCGGGACAGAGAAATGCACGGGAGCTTTCTCTCCACACTTTTCCTTTCGCTCCTACGTCTCCCACAACCGACACAATATATATTTCCCACCCACACACATCCAAGTGCAACTCTGAAACTTCCCTCCCACATACGGCACAGGACTGCTTTTAAATTATGGATGATTTTTTTTTCTTTTTTCTGTTTCGGTTCACAGTGGGATTCATGCCTTAGTTTAAAACCCGCTGTTACCACAACTTAACGCTTCACAGAAGACGGTGAATAGCTTTTCATCTCTCCTTAACCTTGATGATCCAATGATCTTAAACACTGAGATGACTCAGAAACCAGCAGTTCTAACAAAAAACAAACTACATGCTTTATGTCATGATGTTAAGAAGTTCTGCTGCAATGTGTACAAAAATGGATTTTAAGGAAATTTCCTTTGTTCGTCTTTTAAATGAGTTTTAATTAAATAGTGGTAGAATGCATAGATTTAGTTAATTTCTTTTATAACTGTGTTTGTTGACAATGGTTTTAAGAAGTCTTCCTGAGCCCATGCTGTGATTTTCTCTGCAGAGCTACCTGACTCCCAAAATATCCCAGCTATTTGATATTGCTTTTCATGCTTCTCCCCCACTTAATAAAGTGCTTCTCCAAATTCAATCATATCATGTACATGATGAAAATCCCAAAATGAGTTTAATTTCTCCAAAGAGAAACATTCCACGGAAAAACTTTGCTTCTGAAACTCTAAGTTGGTTTATTTTCTTTTTAAATTCCAAGTTTTCCTTCTTTGAATTAACTTACTCAGTTGCATGATATCCCATTAACATACATATATTTAACATATATTTAACATATATTTTAAATATTTTATTTTCTCTCTCTCTCTCTCTCTCTCTCTATATATATATATATATATATATATATATATATATATATATATAGTTGCTTTATTCAGGTTTATTCATATTTGTTTTGATGTTTGATGATCATATTTAGTTGTGTAGCTTCATATGTTATGTAACCTTCTCAGCTTAAAAGCGTTGCAATAAATGAACCAGCGTCACTGTGACGAAAATGCATTTCTAAAAACTGCCAATTAAATGTCTCATGCAGCCAGGTCACAATCTCTTTAAACAGAGATCTAAAAGAAAATCATAAAGACGGGTTTAGTGCAGAGCTAGTCCAACAGTCAAGTAAAACATAATAAAGTGGTATTCAGTAAGTCACTGAAATACCAACAAAAGCAGCCTCAGCGGAATACTCTCCTCTGGGGCCACCTGGTGGATAAATCTCTGAAACCTATTTCATATGATTTCAAAACTACTTGTGGTGGGTCGCCCAATAGCAACACCTGACTGAACCTGAACAGACACGCCGACACGTCCACATCCAACAGAAAGGTGACTTAAGACCACTTGGGTACAAAATTAAGTCCAACCACCTGAGACAAAATTAGTGGAAGGAAAATCACCGGAGAATAAACCCAAGACAAACAGAATTCGAATGGTTGGAAAAGAACCCGACCTGTTTATCCAAGCCAACACCACCATCAAAATACAGCACGACTATGAGTTCTTTAAGACGGCAGAAACCCTGTCATTGTTACTAGAACTACTGGACAAAGTCTCCCATTGATGTGCTAATGCTGCAGAATTGCGTCTAAAAGTAGTTCACAGGGATTCTTTTTGAGGCCTACCTCATGATGGTTTCCTCTCCCAACACAAAAAGAAACCATCTGTGACTGAACACTGTAAAATTTCAGTTTATTTTTCCTGTTGTCACAGCTGTGCAGACACCGGTTGAACACCTTCCATTACAGTACATTTGCAAACCTAGTAAAATGCCACTCATACTTGCTGAACAATAGATATGTTATTAGTATCTAAAATTCTAAACATGGCACTGGAATACATGAACGGTGGAAGCTCACAGAATTTATAACATGACAAGATTTGGACTATTCGGCCTCTTCCAACCATTCCAGAACACAGAGGCGTGACGATAAAGACTCAGGAATCCCAAAATGACACTACGTTTTGGGCTAAAAAATCAAATTAAATCAGCACCCGATGGGGTTAGCCTTCACGATTATAATGTGGTTACACTTTTTGTTTGACATGAAAGCATCATGCACAATCAAATAGAACAACTCCCCCCCCCTTTTTTTTAAGGACAGATGTTCCATACGTCCAAATGTGACAGCATGCTATACACGAGACACATCAAAATGTTTCTTTGGAGGGAAAAACAGATGGACAATGGAGTCTGTAACACAGACTGTAACATAAATAATGTAGCTTGAGTCTTATCTGTTCCAATATGCGGCAACAGCTTTTCACTTTTCAACGCTGAAGTGGATGTTATTTCGGGTTAGGCGAAAAGAAAAACACGCGGGAGGCAAGATATGAATACGGCCGTTAAGCGAAAAGCACATGGTTAGGAGAGAATATGAACAAATGTCTGATAATGGCTTTTGCTGCCAGTTCTCGCTCGCTGGGTTCCACAAATCCAATATTAATTTCACACATCTGGCACCTGGGCGGCAGCGTTTCACTGGACGGCACTGGCAGCGGATCGGTTTTTTCCCTGTTTTGAGAGGAAATTACAGGGCAGCTCTGCTGGTAAGCAATATTTGGCTATTTATGGACTACATGAGTAAGACAATGACCTAATCTCCACCCACATGTCAGCGCAGGCATTTATTAACAGACCTGCGAGGGGTGCAATCTGTCATTTGCGAGCGCACACAGACACGTGGCTGGAGGCCCTAATTACAGGGTTTCAAGTGAGATCTTCTATACGCTGAGTTAAACTTTCTCTCTTGCGATCTTTTCAGCTTTTTTTTTTTTTTTTAACCCCCGCTTCGGTAGAATTTTTCTGTGTGCAAAGCAGACCTCTTCCAATTACCGAGCCTGCCCACCGCCATCTGTGCACACACGCATTCCATGAGAACCCGCGCCTCATAAACAAATATATGTTTATGCTATACGGGGCCAAATCCGAATAAACAAACCAACAAACATCATATAACTCCATTTCACACCAGCGTGCTCCGAAATGGCGCCAGAGGAGCACCCCCCCCCAGAGTTACTGAGCCAAAGAGCGTCACTCTGAGGGCCTCCTCCCCTCCAGGGCCGGCATTTGTCAAAGCTCGGAGATTTATTTCAAGCATCAGCTGACATCGTCTGGAATCCCAGAAGGCGTTTTTTTTTTTTCAGGCCGAGTTGCTCATCACCCTCGGATGCGAGGACTCGACCCATCTCCGGGCCTCTGACTCACCGAGCAAAGTGGCGCGCGGTCCGCCAGGACCAACATCAGACCCCGAGAAGGAATTCAATCAGAGGGCTGCCTGATGAGCCTCATTCAGCCTGCCACTTCTGATAAAGCACCTAGGCTTTCCACGGCAACCAGATCCCCCCCCCCCTCCCAGTGCGAGGGGCCTCCTCATCACCGCAGATAAAGCTAATTCTGCTCTGGAAGTCTGTAATTCTCATCCCGCTTCTCCTTCCCAGATCTCGCAATGAGCCCCATCTACTCCGTGCAAAGTAATTATTTTATTGTTTATCGCAGGGGAGTGGGAGTGGGAGTGGGAAGGGGGGTGGGGGGGAGCGAGGCGAAATGCCGACGTAATCAAAACAAAACGTACTAACCTCCTTCTCCACCCTGACTGCGGGCCTAAGCCGGCGGAATGCCGATGTGTTTTTCGCCAGTCTCGCAGGCATCCTGCAAACTCCGACGCGTAGAGGCATGCATTATGGATGAATCGCTTCATCAAATAAGAACCAGGGCATCTTGTAATGAACTGTGAGGATACTTTTAATCTTTGATGAGGCGACGTGTTGAATGGTTTAATGAGGAAAAAAAAAAAAAAAAACCAGGGGAAGGCCTGCGGAGTGCTGACAAAGACATCACTGCTCTGATGAGTAAATGGGAGGAAAAACGCACCATGTTACGGTCTGATGTTTAATAAATGGCGTGAAATTTAAAATGGACCAGCAGCGGAATCAAGAAACTCGGCAATAATCGAACTTGGGCTCCGAGTTGTGCACAGCGTCTAGTCCAGAGTGTACATATCATTCGCTTTAGCCAAAGTAGTTTTACAGTGTATTACACCATAACGCTGAGTTATTTACATGCCCTTTGCTTTGAGGAAATCAGCTCTGATATCCTGTACTTATTTCCCAAATTACAAGCCCGTATGCACGGATCCTCCTCGACTTGGAAAACCTCTCACGCTCTGGCAAGAAACCATCCTACTGGAAGGCTCGCAGCTCCGATCTGCCAGTTTTTTTTTTATTTTTCCTTCCCGCCATCACAAATATGTATTCGACACCGCAGAAGTCAGCGTTTAATGTTTGGACCTTCTGTGATGTGCTGACGGCTGCCAAGTGCTGCAGTTAGCGGGCCAATGACAACGCTTTCCACCTTAAAAACGTCTCCCACAGGGGCACCCTGCGTTTTGCTCATCACAGAGGCCTGAGCATTGGTAATTCCTCTCCCGGCTGCAAGAGTGAGATATGGCTTGCGTGCAAACAGTGAAATAAATAAATAAAAAATAAAAAAATGAAGTGAAAACACACCCCGGCCACTGGAAGCCAAAAGCAGGGTAGAGTAGAAATAGGACTACAGTTTGACCTATGACCTGTCAACCGGTCAAGGCCTTGACGGCCAGGGCCTCGCGTTTCCAGGAAGGCCGTTCTAGCCACAGCTTGCTGACCTTGCGCCGGACGGTCCGGCGGTGTCGAGCTACCTAATCTGCATAAGTAATTGGAGTTGTCGCTTCACATGCTGGGACATCGATTGTAAGACAATCAGAGGGACTCAACCCCCCCCGTGGGCAGCGGGAGATTCGGTCATTTATCAGTTTAAAACTCGCAAAGTCATTGTTTTAATGAAGGTGTCCGTATCAGACAGTCAACATCTGATTAAAGGAGAGGGCTCACGGTTACTCGAGCCCGCCTGAACCTGGAAGCAGACTAACCTAATGTGATCATTCTTCTTGTTGACACTGGATATCTAGAGACTTTCCACCCTTGTGTGCTTTTTTAGTGCGAGGGGGGGGGCAGCCAAGCTCTGAAGTCTTATCTCGGCATATAACCAGCTTTCAGAGTAGATTTGAAATTAATGAATTTCTCAAAGGGGACTCAAAGTGCACGTTTTTGTGTACGGTTAATTGGAAGAACTTTTCAACGGCTCGGTTCCTTTTTTCTCTGCCGTGTGCGCCACAGCGGCGGCAGTTCTCCGTCCTCCTGCTGGAAATGCTCTGCATGATCAATCTCCAAACTATCAGGATTTCATATTATCTTAAGAAGGATCAATGCAATATCCAAACCCGTGTATTTGGAAGGTTGGTGGGATCAGGTTGGTTGGATGGAGCTGTTGGATGATATGTATGTATAGATGTAAAAGTCCATCATCATCATCATCATCATTATCTTGATCCATATGTTGCAGCGTTAGGATAGGCCAATAGGCATCAGTCTGCAGTGGAGGCTTGAGGCAGATATTCTCTGAAGACCAGCCAGGCCAACCCTAAAACAACCAATAGCACTAAGACACACGTAGCCAGACTTTTTTGTCCCAAGGCCGTGGCAGCCACCTCCTTTTGATATGCACCGACTGCTTTTTATAGACTCATGCTAATTCCTCCCCAAGCTCCACCATCTAACGGGGTAGTCTAACTTTCACAAAACCAGCGACCTTTGCACAGCTGTAAAAACATGTACGTATACATTTAAAAACTGCAATGGATCCTTTCAGACACTGTTTCCTCTCATAATCTTAAAGTGGAGATCTGGCACATAGGGGCTTTTTTAGTTTCTACCATCTTGAAAAGGAAAGGCAAGAATCTTTTAATCTGACACATTTCAGTTTCAGAGATTTTGATATTTAAAGTTAACCATATGTTAACATATTTCTACTTCAACAGGGCAAACCTTCAGTTCTCATTGAAATGCAGCTTTCACAAACATCTATTCAGCAAATGGCTAAATATATCTGTACTAAAACCTGCCACAGGAAACGTTTGTTCCCCGCCTCTTACTTGGTTCATATTGGAAATACTGCTGTAATACATATTTATATTCAGTTCAATAAACTTCATTAGAAAACGGTTGCAGTATAAATGTCATTGTGATTCAAAATAAAGTTTTAAAATAGTTTTAAATATCTATTTCTGTTAGTGTGTCTTCTTTAATAGGACATAGAGAAAACCTTCAGCGACTGATATGGTTCCCCCTCAACTAAAATAGAAACATTCTTTGGAATTGACCATGGGCTGCACAAACCCCCTCCAGCAGGGTTTGCTGTCTGACTGTGACTTTGCCGCCTCGCGGGCAAATAAAATCAGCGGCCTCAGAGCTCATTGCTGAACAAACAGCCTTGTAATTTCCTTCTAGCAGGGCAAACCACATCGTAACAGAAGTATTTATCCCGTAATAAAAACCCCCGGCTCCATTAGCTCTCTCCGTCTCTGGCCTCTCTGGCAGCAAGAGCTTCGGGAACCTGGAATGGGCAAAAAAACGCGGAGGATCTAAATCATGGCGGATCCACGTCTCTGTGCAAAGAGCGCCAGCTGGACTTCTGGACCTCTGCTTTAAAACTGCTGGTCCACGGGCAGCAAGTGTCCTAGTCTCCTCCAAGCATTGACATGGTAAAGTTATCATTCGTGAAGTTATCATTTCTGGTGAGTGTGACAGCAGCCGTGGATGGAAAACTCTTGTTTTCAGTCTCCTCACAGCAAGGGGGTGCAACATCAGCTTCTTTTAACTTCGAGCATTTCCAAATCTGAGACGCGGGTGCGCCTTTAACTGCGAACTGAATAAATGTGACAAGGACACCAGAGGAGTGCGGCGCGGCACGTGTAAAGAATCCACACTTATTTAAATAGCTAAAAAAAAAGGAACCTGCCAGCAATTTAATGGTAACATCCAAGCATGTGCCCCTCCTGGTCTGTGACAGAATCAGGTTAAGAGGATAGAAAGAATAAAACGTGTCATTTCAGTGGGGTGACTTTCACAGCGGAGCGGGGGCTTTGTCTCAGCCGCTGTGATGCTAAACCCACAAGCTAATGTCAGAACCCTGGGAAGTCTAATGAGTGTGTACTACCATATTTTCCCCCACATTTCACTCCCCAAAAAGAACTCGAGCGATCCGCGTGCTCTCCTCGGAAAAGAGGGGGGGGGGAAAAAAACCCATAACCATCACGATGCATAGCCCCGTCCTAGAATCAATCAATTTCAAGTACAACACAAGTCCCACCAGAACTACTGAACAAATTACAGAGCGGGGACTTCTCGCCGTCAATTTCAGCAGCCGAAGTGTTTATGGGAGATAAGAGTCAAAGGAGGTGGCGGGGCCGATAACTCCTTTTATCGCCCCGCATTCCGCGGCGGGGGCCATTTTATGGCTGAATTTGCCGACGACCGTTTCTTATTTAGAGAAGTTTGTGGACCCGGCAGCAGAGGCCCTAATGGGAGAACAGAAGGAGTCCGGGGGAGAGAGAGGCCATTGGCCGGCCTGCTTTGTTACTGTGCCGTGCAGCAAAGACGAGGATGCCGCCGCCGGTATCGATGAAAAGACGCTTTCCCGGTGTTTGGTTAGGTGCTGGTGCCGTGTTTGTCGAAACAAGTCTGAGTCCTTCTGAAATGAGCTCGGGTTATTGATTTTCTTGGGGGCTTATCTTTATTAAAGGAGTCTAACTTGTCAATGGAATTACCGCCTGTGCCATCAAGGTGAGCTGATTCTATTTTCCAATATTGTAAAGTCCAACCCGAGAGACTTTAAATGGCTTATGCTAATGGGAAGTGCAATGTTTTGCCTTGAGCTTATGTTATTGGGGCTCTGTATTAAAAAAAAGAAGAAAAAGACAACAGAATTTTCTTTTCAGCAACTTTGAAACGACCGCTTCAGAGCGATGTCAAGAACATTTTATTCTTTGCTTGATCCTGTTCCCAAAGAAAAAGAAAAAAGAGCCCAGTGGTCATCCAGATTTTTGGAACCTGCTCTTTTAAACCGTGTTCCCCTTCTCTTTTTGAAGAGGCTTTCTCCTTGGGGTGCTTTCATACAACCTACACTGTTTTCTAAATGAATGACAGGATAAATGTTTGCATGTTATAAGCTAACCGAGTCCTGGAAAGCCTGAGATGTGTCCTGAGATGTACAGCAAGATTTGGGGTGAGCTTAATGGGGAAGATGCCATCCTAAATCTTTTTTCCCTGTTGAACAATTGCTTTTAAATTATTATTGTCTTAACACACACATGAACGCAAACCAGCACACGGCCTAAAAACACAACAAAGACAACCTGGAACTGATAAATAATTAATATTCAAAAGTATATTTTTTTCATGACTGATCCAGCAACCAGTGAGCAGAACTGGATTTCTGGACTTTTGAGCCTTTACGAAAGCTTTGTCCCCCTGTCACAAAGTGGCACCCCTTTGACAAATATGAGACGTGTGGGATGGAAGACTACTATGGTTTCAATCTTAATTAGCAAAACGTACCCAGACTTGTACCCAGGATCTTCTCCTTGAACGCAGATTTCTGAAACGCCACATTTATAGCGGTTCCATAGCAACAACTGAACCCGCTCTAAGAACTACAAGAAGCCCTACAGTCGGGACACCATCGGGACATCTGGATCCGTCTTCAACCCTCTGGCTCATCAGCTCTCGCTGTAAAGCCTTGATTAGGCATCTCTCCCTTCATTTAGATGGAGGATTGTTTCGGGGTTTGTCTGATTATATCTGCCTCAAGCACGGACCACGTTTCTCTGTTGGTATTTAACCAAGATTAGCTTTAAATTGACGATTAACCTTTGTAATCCTCGCCGCACATTGAGAATGGCTCGCTTGTCTTTAGCACAGCCACACAAAGGAGAGGGCCGCATTATCGTTTGGGGAAAATTGAGGCTCAGAAAGCAAATGAGGCAGCGTTATCTGCCTGGTGCTTGGCCGGATAATGAAGACAAATCTTCAGGCTGAAGAGCAATCTCATAATTAGTCCGAGCAGATGAGTTCTTTCTGACTCCCTCCGTGTGCGTCTTTTAATAAAACTTCAGCCTGACCCTGATAGGCCAATGGCAGCTTTATCTTACCACAAGGCAGACTCCGCTAGTGGGACCGGTAGTTGCCGTTGTTTAGATGGCTGTGTTAAGGAGTAATCAGACATTAAATGAGTCATTTCTCCATATTTAACTCCAACTGGAGGGGTAATGGTTTAATTTGCTGGCCCATGAGTTTCCCCAAGTGGAGCGCTCCTTCCGTTAAATCGCTGGCAATTGCAACCGCATCTGGCGTTCAGGAAAACTTCCCGGACTCACAGCAAGGATTCAGTTCAAAGGCTTCCTTAACCTAAAAATCATCGAAATCAAACATACCTCACGGCAAAATAGTGGAGAGCACAGAACCTGAGGGCAAAAAGCCTAAGCGTTTATTTATGGGATTTCTTCTTTTTTTTTGGACTGTGATTATGTCCTGTTTCAGTAATGATGGGGTTTGGGTTCTGGGAAGGATTCATGCCTCTCTAAAACCCGCTGCCACTCATTTTCAGTCCATTTCTTGTGTCATTTAGCATACCTTAGCCTTTCTCTTGTTTCCCCCTGCTTAAGAATGGCTTCTTGACAGCTGGCCTTCCACAGAGAACATTTCTGATGGGGCTACAGTGAACAGCAAATGAACCAACCGAGGGGTCAGTCGCCGTGTCAGCTCTGACTTCATTCCGTTTTCTTACAGACATTACTTTCGGATACTGTGGACAGGATGTCCTCCACTTGTTCAATTTCCTCCTCTTTTAAGGATATACAGCACACCTTGTTGACAAATGGCCTACTACGTTTTCAGCTCATAATGTCTCGGTAATCAATGTATGTGGAAAAATGGGTTAAAGAAATGGACTAAAGAATGAGAGGAAACAAGTCACTAATTAAAATATGGCAGTAGACCACTTTGAAAGACAGCGAGAAGGTCTGGTTGCTCAAAAGCCCAAAATCTAAGGAAATAAACGGTGTTCTAAGTCTATTACACAGAAGCCTACGCTGCATGTTCACACAGTTAACACAAAGTCTGGAGTCATGACTGTTGAAAATGGGTGTTAATGGAGAGAAATGAGAAATTCCAAAGCACTGGTGCTTTGGAACCGCTGAACCTCTGATTATCGACTGTCGACATCAACACGCCCGCAAAGCAATAAACAAAATAACCCGTGAACCCTGGACGGTGGAAACACTGGCAGGGCCTTCAACACATCTCCACAGCAAAGTGATAAAAAGAAGGTAGCGTCTCGCGCTTTAAAAACCCTTGCCCATCTTTAATATAATCTCCGACTTCCACCCACACACTGTGACCCTATTTTAGTTTATTTGGAGGATTTAATATAAAGAGAGGGCAAGGGGACAAAAGGTCCCTTTGAAGGTGCGGACAGTCTGTTTGCTTTCATAAGGTTGTGTCAGCTTATTCTAATTGACGACAGCTTTGGTTACACACCAAGTAAAAAAAAGGCACTCCAAACTGTTTATATTATGAATACTTGATATGCACTGGATTTTGTACACTGTATATCAGATATATAACTATAACGTGATAAGATAGCAAAGTGCCCAAAGATGGATATTACAAATAATAAAATAAACATTCCCCCGAAAACATGAGCATATGCTCAGCAGTGAGTCATTAAATATTGACTAAACATTTAAGAAAAGCCTTGTAACCAGATTAATTCAAATACTCATTTTCAAAAAAATGTATGAGATGCACTGATAACTGCCTTGCTATCTAACTGTTCCAGCATTTCACGCTGTGTTTTATTTTCTGAAATCCACGTTATGGAATTGTTTTAGTTTTTCTTTGGCTGAGTGATCAGAATCAAAAAGAAAAAAATGTAAATAATCGTCATTATCCTCTTACAACCTAAATTATCACTTGTGATACGTATTAACCGTTACGAAAAAAGAAAAAAAAACGCTTAATAGCAAACAGCTGCCTAATACATTTATGAGATTGTAAAAGCGACAAATGATCTAATTATGTGATTAGAAAGAGTGAGAAAACGGTATGAAGGGAAAGCATGTAAACAACTGGGGAAAAAAGATGGATAAGCTGAATAGAAGCTTATCCGGGTGAGTCTCAGATTCTTATCATCCGTGCTGGTTGTGTCTTTGTATCCTCAGATAATAACGCTATCACAACCAGTTTGGTTCAGTATAACTCATCTGTTTGGAGACCAATGTATTTAGGCATGAAGAAGGACTGACTTTGAGCACAAAGGTTCGGCTCATTATCATTTTTTCAGGTTTAGGGTTAATTGGAAACAAAAGAGATTTCCGTTTTAAGAATTCCCATAACAGGTTTTACTGTGATCTATTGTCTATTATTCAGGGTCTAAAACTTTGCCTTTGAATACTGATTTGTAAAAAGAAGTTTAGCGTGGCAGTGTGGAAAAAAGAAAGATATATAAAGTTAAAGTGCTGAACTGCAATATCTGTTCTTCCCCAGAATTGATTGATGCTCAGGGTGCCTGTTTATGGTTAATTTGCCATGAGAATTATCCTTGAGAGGAAGACATTAATTCTGTGTGGGCACCGTCTTGTTTCTTTTAAATGAGTTGAGAGCTGGATTGCCGTTGGGCCGAAGATACACCCTTTTATGGTAATTCCAGACGCAGAAAGCATCCAGTATTTCGGTTTCATGCCAAGGATCCTGACAAAGCGGCAGAATGTGACTTACTGGAAGTCAGTGGTATTGGCAGAGGAAGTAAGTATCATCCTTTTTGATTTGATTCAGTGTGGTGACATCAGAAGTCAGGAAATAATATAAGGAAAAAAAGAATATATATATATATATCAGGCAGAAAATAACATCTTTCAAAGTTCAATTTCAAGTTTGAGATGAGCAAAATTCCGCTTGGAGGGCGTTCTCCCTCCAAGACTCAGAGATGAACAGTCACATTCAGCACCATAGACAGCTCACTGCATCGCCTCAAGAGACTGTTGCTAAATCGTTCTTCAACAAGCATGAGTGAGACATCATTAATACTGGTCGGACAGCTTTCTCTGGAGCCTGTCGGCTCAGAGGTTCTTTGTTAGACGCCCAGTGTTAACGGCGTGCCATCTCGCAAAATACCTGTTGATAGTTTGAAACCAGCCTTATTGAGAGCTTAACAAGGAATGATAGGCTTTATCCGTGGTACTGCGAGTGGATATTTTTCATCGCCCGTGTGCCCCGATTGGCAATCAAAGAACACCTCCTTCATTAGGCGTTTCACACTCCGACTCAATAAAACCTCAAAACCCAATAAAAATGGCTTCAGCAGTCGTAACACCTACAAGCACATTCAACTCGTTATCCCATTTATCTATCTGCATAGTGGAGGATATATGATAAACGACCCCTGTTAATGAGGGACAGGCTGGCATCTGCCTTCTCATCTGTGACATGAAGAGAATATAAAAGTGATAAATAAATAACTTAGCCCGTCATCAAGAGGAATGATAAATCTCCCTCCTAACACTCGGGCGCGCAGATTGCGGGTAGCGTTCGACTTCCTCGAGCTTCTCCAGGAAAAAAAAAAACACGTGGTGAGATGCTCTCCGCTGTCTCCTGTCTCCAACCCTGCCCAGTTATTTCAGAGAGGCAAAAAAAACATGTTGCGTGGCTGCGTCATTGGATTCTCGGTGCCTTTGACCAGACTTTACCAAAGGGCTGAGTTCAGACACGGAGCCTTCCGATAACAAAAGACATAGCTTGTAAGGGCCTGGTCTGTTCTACCATTTTGTAACGTGTTGATGGATGTGCTGAGCATCCTGTGGACCAAGGTGGGTCTGTGTACCGTGGAGCGCTGCCGAAAGCACTCTCATGAATTATGGAACGTGGCACAAATATGCAAATCTGAGCATTAGCCTAGTTATGCCCCTGTACTGTAAGTTACAGTGGCTTATCTATTATGCATGAACCCCGAGATTGAAGCGGAGAGGTCCTCGCAGTCGGCTTCGCGGCCGTCTCTCCGTTGCTCTTTTTCACATCACAAAACAACATGAAGAGCGAGGGGGGGGGGGGGGGAGGTGGCTAAAATACCGAGGACTCGGGAGCATTAAAGCTTGCCTCCGTGCTCAATTGCCAAGCTACTTGAAATAACAATGCCTTCCATAGGACATGGGAGCCCGGAAGATATGGAGGGAATAAGCACGGAGTTGTTACTAATCCTCTAATTTCCTCCCATAAGGCTGATATGAATTGCTAGTCTGATTGATAATCAGTCCACGGGGCAGGCGGGCCGAGGGTCCAGCCGACTCTGAGAACGCACGCAAAGATCTGCCTGCGCCTCTCCCGACATTACCATCACAACGCAGGACGAGCGATAGCACTCAGGTGACCCCGTCACAGCGGGGGAAATATCCAAAATAAAGAAGCTGGCACACGGGAGAATCTGCAAGGTCAGACGGCTCCAAGTGTTTTAAATCCAGAACAGGACTGCGGGAATGAAGAGAATGTCCCCAGGCCCTGAGAAAAAAAACATTAACTGGACCAAAGACAGCCATCAAGCGCATGACAGTTGACAACTTCTGTTTAACTGGGTGCACAAGGAATAAGGACACCTGGTGGATCTCTGGTCAAACCCTCTAAATGTGGTATTTCTATGGACCCTGGACCCTTTAGACTGATGCATCTATGCTAATCTATATGTTTTAAGTAGTTTCCAAGTCTCCGTGTACATCAGGAAAGTCATTTACCGCCCTTTTGCGTGGTTTTGCAGCAGCCCAGAATAGACGAATCAAACACTCAAAGTACAATGAAGACCTATTAGTAGTTTAGGAGCTCTTTGAGGTAGTCTAAGGCGAGGAGACATGTCATCAGTCGGTTTCAGTCTGAAACTTCACCAAAAGAGGTCACCGAATCCTCATCACCGCTAATTACTTTTAATATGATGTCCATCCATCCATTATATTTCCTAATGGGGTCGCTGGGTGAACTGGAGCCTATCCCAGTGGTCAATGGGCTAGAGGGGGGTACACCCTGGACGGTTTCAAGATAATGTTTATAGGTTATTGTTTTTTAAGCTGCGTTCAATTCAGTTAAAGAATTTTGACACATCAATAAAAATAAAAAAAAACTCAAATGCCCATTTGAACATTTCTCACCCATTCCACCTGTGACTTATTAGTTATTAGGTATAACAGGACCTAATTATCTGTTTTAGACGTTTAACATTTTTTTGAAAACCCAAACAGTCGCTTGACAATAAGTTGGTGAGTCCCTAAATAAATAGATGTCATTACAAAAATAGAAAATGCTTTGTTACCATTAGCACCATTTTGAATTGATGATCAGAATAAAAACCACAGGCAATCCCATGATCTTTTGCATTACTGAGTCATTACAAGTTCCATATTTTGCTGATCTGTAATTATAAAAAGCCTTATGAAGCGCACATGTCGTTAGCTAACCTCGGAAAATTAAGCACTGACTTTTTTGTTCACCCGTTTTGCATCACAGTCAAGAATAATCTATCTAGACACTTGAAACAGTCAGCGCGATCACATGCACAGTTGAGCTACAGTTCCAGCGTGACCATTTAATTGGACGGCTGTCCTTGTCCCGGTCTACACGGATGTGGGCAAAATCAATTTATCGACTTAAGTATGTTCAACACAGAACACGGTGAGCAACATTTATCAGTGATTCTGGATCCTAGGGCTGGAAACAACCAATTACCAAGGATTTAATAGCCTGTTCCTCCATGGCTTTTTTTTCCCTTTTTTGTCGATCTTTACACATAACAGTAAACAATGCAACCTGCCAGAGGAGGGAGGTTAAACCAATAAATCACGCAATTAAAAATCTATTACATGTGTATGAATTAAAAGATTACAGAGATTTATGAATTCAATTAATAATTTTAGATTAATCTTTCACTGACTGTAAATTCATTAATAAATATCTAATATATATATATACATATATATACATATGTGAGATGTATGCTGCTTAAAAAGGACTAAGGACAAAGTTAGCAGCTGTAGCTCTGTGCGGTTTCATACACGCTCAAGAGGTCAAACAGGCATTAAAGAGAGCTCATATCAAAGGTAATGTATAAAAAAGTTACAAGCTGCTCACCATCATGTGTTGGAGCAGACACATTATAAAGAAATACACATTTGGGCCTAATCTGAGCTACTGTTGACATCATGGGGGATGGACTAAAGCCCGGGGAAAGACTGCCATGTTCACGAACTGAGCCTAAACCGAGTTAGTTTGGGTCATTTGAATGTGCTGGATCGGCCAGCTGCGGCCCCAGTGATTACTACAATTCTGGGGACACATCTGGCCAGAAGCACCTGTTTTTTGTAAAAGGTGGGTTTTGGCCATGCGGCTACAGGAAGCGCTGCCATTCAAGGCCAAATATAACATAGTGGGTAACACTGAAGGCTGGAAAAAATCTGTGCTATCCAAGAATGTGTGCAATCTTAAGAAAAATACAATAAAATAAATACATTATATGTGGAATTGCTTTAATTTCTGTGGGATAATATAGAAGTAAAGGAATTAGGAATTCATTCTATACACTATAACTGAAAGTGCTGATCCAATCGTGAAATCTATTTAGTCTTTCATCTCAGGAGGGAAATTCAACCAACCCCCAATAAAAAGAAAACAACTGTGAATTCATTAGCATTTTTAACAAATCTCAGATGTGCCTCGGCTAATAGTTTTCATCCCTTACTTCAGCAAATATAACCTCATCAAATATTAAGCCCATTCTCCTGTTCCTTTCGATTCGGAGAAAGAAAAGCACTTCTGTTTCTCCTCTCCCTCACTCCTCGTTGCTCAAGTGGGGCCAACTGGACAAACTACATCAAACACAAACCTAATAAAAAAGAAACTGTTTCCCTCTTCAGCCCCTCTTTGGTTTGCCATCCTTCCCATATGAAACTCTCTGCACACTGTTGTGTAATGTACACTGAGCCCCTTGCATTTGTCCAGTCATACATCACCGAGACACTTCAAGGTTTCCCTGGAGATTTAGAAATCATAACACCGCCCAAAAAACCTTCAGCGTGTTCGCAGCCAGACTCGGAGGCGCTCTCTTACTGTCAAGCAAGCTCCCCATCCTGCTCTGCCTTCTCCTCTCTCAGACCTCACGTCTCACCACAGGAAAGGCATCCATTGTGATTTAACTAAACAGAGACCCAATTTAATCTGATGGATAGCCGATGAAAATAATGAGGGGGAACTTGCTTTCATGTTAACCTTTAGCTTTAGTTTTTTTTTCTGATTGGTTTAGCTCCATAACCCTTTCAGTTATGACACTTTTTTAAAAAAATCAGATGTGCATCTATTTGTTTTATGACTTTAAACTCTACTGTGATTAATAGGTGCACAGCTACAATCTGTTTACCTGTGATTCAGTTCCTCCACATCCTTATATCAGATATCATCTTAAAAGGGGATTTGCACCAGTCAGAGTTTAACGACATGCCTGCAGTGCACATTTTCTGTGAGGAAGAAATGTAAAGGTGTTCCAATAGGGGGGGGGGGATGCTGTTACAGCAATAAAATACATCCACTTTGAATACAAGACTCTTCAAACTCACGTTTAGCCAGGGGATGGAATGGAGCCGTGGCCCCGGGTTTCATTTGGATTTCATTACAGAACTTATTTCCGGCCAAATACCGACTAATGCCTATGAGAAATTGTGCAGCCAAAGGAGGGGGCTCACACAAAGCCCACACCCACACGCTCGTAATCAAAGGTGGATTGCACAGCCTGTGGCAATTTGCATCCTCTGACGGCTGAAGC
>JABUIW010000010.1:2613551-2651443 GCA_013363375.1 Menidia beryllina
GATGGATGGATGGATGGATGGATGGATGGATGGATGGATGGATGGATAAAATGATAGAAAAAGACTAAATCAACAATAACATCTCGTCTCCGCTTTGGCAACCCGAAATGAAAAACATAAATACCCTAAGTTTTTCTTTATAAACTGCATAAATTCCTCTCCAAAGAAAAGACATGAATAAAAAATCTCAATCACCTCGATGCAGAGCAGATTGTGTTGCAGAGTTAATCAACTGGCAAACATCCCAGTTACCAAAGACCGTGTGAATTTTACCTCAGATCCACATGGCTTAAAGCATCTTGTTTAACAGTTGGTTTTCAAGAAGGTTTTGGCTCGAATGACAGCATCCGTCAATGTTTACTGATTATGCCGTACAAATTATCTGACTTTTAGAGCTAGGATGTCTTTCCTTGACACCAACCAAGAGGATCTGTTGCATAAATCTCTAACCGAAATCTAACCGAAAAACCAAGCAAGAAGCGAGACATTGACTTTTTTTTTATTAATCTTTATAGATCCAGCTGTGTGTCTCCAGCATAAAAACTTGCATTGTCATCAATCCAGCTGTTCATTTTGTGGCCGGTTGATGGAAGGCGCCGGAGCAGCAATTGGTGCTTTGGCGTTTGCTTTGGCGTTTGTGTCATAGCACGTACAGCCAGGGACGCCTCGTGTGTTCAGACTGTCAGAAAACACCGAAATGACGCTTGGAGTGTTTTGGAAGACATGGCTCCTGGCCAAAGCATATTAGAGTTGGAATTGACTCTTGCAAAGAAATAACAACTGTGGCCTGTGAGTCAGACAGCCGTTCGAGATTGAAGGGGGCAGATCTGCACCACGCTGGAAAATGTGTTTGCTGTTGGGAGTCGGCTCTTATCCACTCCAAACCCGAACAGCTTCATCTCCGATGCCCTTTTTGAACAGGTGAGGATTGAGGGATGATGTTTCTCTTTATTTTTAAGGCTTTCTGGGCACACAATAGGACGTAATCATGTTTCGGGAAGAAAAACAGCAGCTAAGCTTCTTTCTTCTTTTTTTTTTTGG
Organism: Menidia beryllina; assembly: GCA_013363375.1. Classification (NCBI taxonomy): domain Eukaryota; kingdom Metazoa; phylum Chordata; class Actinopteri; order Atheriniformes; family Atherinopsidae; genus Menidia; species Menidia beryllina. The sequence continues at coordinate 2,614,593 of JABUIW010000010.1, forward strand.
TTCCCTTATCCTCCACGTGCGCAATAAAACCTGCCTGAGAAACACAGAAAAAGGACATCACCCTAAGACGACAGTTCCAAAGCTGAACGGTTTTTACTACTACTCTCTAGGAGACATAAAACCAGCGCTCTGAACTGTTCATTTTCACTGCTAATTACTGAGTATTACTCAGCGAACAGAAGCCACCACCTGGTGTGAGGTGATTCAGTCACCATGGTGACAAGGGAGGAAAGGCTGCAATATCACTTCCTGGGATGGCAATGAAATATTTCATCTGCGTGACAGATGGCATCAAGAGCTGTGACCTCCCACTTAACTTTTCAACGACCTGCCGCTGTGGAATCAGAATGAAGCAGATTCCGGCTCTCCAGTGGACAAAGGGAAAGCAAACAGGTGAACACAGTGTGAGCCCAGGAGAGAGGACCGGTGCTCTAAATGGCTTTAAAATCAGTTTTTTTTAGATTAAAAAACTTTGTCTCCTCAAAGGGAAACATTTTGCCATCAAATAGTGCAAAATTTGAAAATGAAGTTAGAAAACTCAAATAAATAACTGAATCCCAAGAGATTTTATCACTATTGTATTGAAATAAATCAACAAATTCAAGATGCTAAGCTAGCTATGCCCTCATTTCAAGCTATTTTTTGCTAGTTGAAGCATTAAATGAGTGATGTTGAGTATGAAAACACAAATAATAACCGACCTGGAAGAATTTAAATGGGCTTTTTCTGGCTGCGTTTTCCTCTCAGTGACCAGTGGCACAGATAAACCAGAGGATCAGCCCAGCTAATTTGGAGCAGGTGATGTGAGGAAGTTATAATTGTGCTTTTGTTCACACGTTCACAGCTGACAATGTACCACCTGCCGCAGTGTGAACCGCTCGCCGATAATGTGCCTCCTGTGCACGCCATGCAGTTTCCACCTCAAATTTGTGTTTCACATCACCCCAGCGCAGGAATATTTCAGAGATCTTTTGCAAACAGACTCATTATAGATTCATAACACAGCGCTGGCTAATAGGGACATATGCAGACGCTTCAGAATGAGTGCCCATTATTTGGAACATGAATTTACTATCAAAGTGCCACGATACATATTAGAGGAGGTGATTTGGCACCAGAAACTAAAGGTTTTTACCACACGATGCTATCAGAGTCAGGGGAAATTTGGCCTGACTGCCACTTTTGGTCTGGTACCTTTCTTTTATTTATTTATTTTGTTCTTTTTTTTAAACATCTCACCTAAGGTGTCAAACTTCATACTTTTCCTTAAAAAAACTTTCCTGAAAAGCATATTTTTTTCTCTTTGCCCCTCAGGAAAAATTCAACAGCGATGCATTGCAGTGGAAAGCTTCGTTTGTGTCCTGCATGTTTTCAATGTTTTCCAAAAATGGGTAGTAACTAGGGGAGTAAAACACTGATTTTTTAGATTATACGCAACAACTTTAGTGTTTGACTTTTAACAAGTTGTTTTTTTTAACGTCTTAACATGGCAAAATTCTTGCTTGTGCCTTATTATAAAATATTTTGTTATGAACTACTGGTGGTTAAAAACGGAGCACATTCAGAAAAAACAACATTTGTTAAGCCAACTTTAATTTATCTAAAAGTTACGTCCAGCACCAAAGACTCTCATGCTTTCCTGCACCGTAATCAGTTAATCAATCCTTTTCTGAAAGGTTACGACTTAAAACATTTCAGAGGGAGAGAGGATGTGACAGGAAACACATAATCCAAGACGCATATACACATATAGAACCAGCCTGAATAAATATATTTGGAAATGTACACATTTTACTTTCAGTTAGTTGCTGCTTTCAGATCCAGGCTCAAATGAACATCAGTTTATAATGAGAAAATGTTCAAAAGTCATGCCAACCCAGAGAAAATATTTGAATTTTCTATAAAAGGGGTTGAGGAGCTATGACATTTCCAATACTCCTTTCTCCAGTTTGTGTATCTAACAAATTTTTATTTGGCCCCTTTTTACTCAGTTCTCTCCCGCGAGTGGCAGAGGTACTGTAGGTCTAAAGGTACTCTTAAAAGTTAGGTCTTGATGTTAAAAATACGCAGTTACAACGCAGAGACCTTTGGTGCGTCCCAGTTCTCATGGTTGCACACTAACGACAGAAAGCACCAGCCTTTTGCTGGCTACATGGATCACTAACGTTCCACTTTTCCAGCCTTGTTGACCAATTAGCTGTGCATTTTACCCCCGCGAGCCACTCTCCCCAATTCACACACATACACATACACATACACACACACACACAAAAGCACGTCTTAGGTTCTAAAATGCTGGATATTCACACAAGGATGGATGCACTTGTCGTCTAAAGGAGCCAGAATCTGAACCACTGATTTGTGAGCTGGCTGGTTCTTCCTAAGCGTTTCACAGTCACCCTTATAGCTCACGATTTCATCGTCTGAGACCTTTAACATCAGCCCGACAAAGGCTGCAAAGTGTGGCACGTGCGGGAACATTGGGGCTCTTTCCTTATTTGCAATCTGTCAGGTTCATTTCCGTGAGGGGACTTAACTTAAACTAGTTCTCAAGTGAGCTCTCAGGGTGAGCCGGAGCGCCATAGGTATTTTTACTTCATAACCTATTTTGATCAAAACTGATGGGGTGCCAGTGAAAGTGTGCAACAAGGGGTTGAAGCTCGTGTGTATGTGTGTGTTTGAGGAGGGGAGCAGAGCCGCAAAAGGCCTGCTTTTTTCCTCTCTGGTAACACACACATTCATACGCATCTGTCTGTTTCACGCCACCCTGACAAAGGAATACCGCACTCACAGCAAAGGGGCCGGCAGGAGCCACCGGCCAACTGCTCGCAAGTCCAAATCCAACAGGACGCCTGCAAATGTCCCCCTTCCTGACTTATTATCACCCTCGAAAAGTGGGTCAATCAAAGAAAGGGAGAAGGCTAGAATGCGAAATAACGCGTCTCCGGGTATTACCGCCGATGTAAACACCCGGAATTACTAGAAAAACACACGCCGCACCGGTTGAAATGCAACGTCAAATGGACGTTTCTGGGGGATGAAAAAAAGAGAGTTAAGGCGATTTTAAAAGCATCTTCACCAAAGTAATCACTTTTCGATTTAATTAGCACTGTATCAGCTTGCTTCTCAGCTGACTTTGGTTCCTTACAAGTTAATTACCAATTATTTCCTGTAAGAGCCTTCCAGATGACTCACTCCCAGTGGAATCCATCATACTGTTTGGGTTTTTTAAATCGTATTCTAGTTGCCAAGGACTCGGTAGAGCGGGGTACATCTGTTTTGAAGTTGGCTTTCAGAGAGAAATAAACAAATGAACACATAAAGAGAGATTCCTACGTTGGAATAACACAATGAATAATAAATGATCCAGTCCCGGTGTATGTGATGTGTTTAAAAGCAAAAAAAAATAAAAAAATAAAAAATAAAGCATCAGGGAACAGGAAAGATTTCTCAGAAGGGAAGCTCACTATTAGAGCAAAGGCAAAACCGGAGCTACGCTGTGACACTTTGACAATGACATCAGCCATGTTACTTTGTTTGATTCGCAGCCAGTTTGAAGCCCGTGAATCCTTGCATCATTAATGGGGATGTCATCTTCTGCCGTTGGAAAACAGCAAAGATGAAGAGAAAATAAACAGGTAAGAGGATGAAAGGCCATAATACACATATGAACCAGCCAGGGAATTAATTGAATGCTCGGAATGGCAGATAAGAGCACAAGTGTGGGTGTTGTGTAGGTTTACGTCCATTGTTTACGTGAACTATAACGGTTTTATGTGGGGTTTCTAAATAATTAATGGCACGTAAAGCTTTTTTTTTGCAAGCATATGTGCCCCGCGTGCATATCTGTTTGCTTTTAAGGCAAACGCCGACGTCGATGGCTCACAGCGGATTCTGTAAAGTTGCGAAAATGGGAAACTATGGGCATTTGAAAATGGACTATCGCACATTCCCATCAGCCTCTAATTCATTTTCTTTGGCCGGCAACTCAAAAACATGATGCACGGCGCATAATGCAAATGCAGGCATGCAGAGCAGAGGTCTTTGATGGATTTCCGTTCTAATATGCATGCGAAATCCTAATTATTCTGGCTGCTGGAAGGCCCGGATGATCAGAGAATTGCGAGGCAACTCTCACATTGAGAGAAGAGCGAGAGAGCGCCCCGGGTGTGCTCCTGTTTCTTGTCTTCAGCAGTCACATTGTTCACATGGTCACGCTGGAAGCAGTCCACCCTAACTTTGATCACTTCTGCAGACTGGACTCGGAGAGAAATCACCAAACATGATAGCTTTGTCCGGCAATCTTGTTTTGCCCTCATCCCTGGAAGTAAAACAGGCATAAAAGAAAGCCTTGTAGTCGTTGTGGGGCGAAAGGGCTTTTTTTGTGGGGGTTTTCTTTTTTCATCCCGGCAGATCTTTGAAGTTATTTGTGTCGGCGGGCGAAAGTGAAATGTGCGATAGCTCTTTCTTTGATTTTTGGCTGATGGACGCTGAAAGTTACAGCTCTTTTTCCCGGGTGCACGCTCTCTGGATCAGAGTGTTGATTACCAAAACGACACCAGATGCCTGGCACCAAACATCCAAAATCAGCGAGCTGCTTCAGAGGCGAGAACAAGAGGAGCTGATATCTGGGCTGATAAATAAAGAATACACCATGGGGATGCCATCGAAGACAGGACCATCTTTGGTCCTGGTTAAAAAATAAAGCCTGTTCAGCCAAAGACCTCCTCAGTCAAAGGGCAGAGTAGCTACCCAAAGCAGTCAGTTTTCTCCTGCACATCCCAAATATTCTCAATAGAGTTAAGATCAGGACTCTGTGGAGGAAAACCCCCATGTGAAAATGATGAAAAACTGAGTCACTCTTACCCAGCTTGAGCCTTATGAACCCTGGCACTGTACATTTTGTAATATGTCCATGCTTCCAGGGAAGACTAAAGGCTGACCTTATTTTTTATATTCTAACATTACCGAGCCTAAACCTGAAAAAACAACTGCTCCTCCTACCCTGGCGAATCCATTTTCTCAGCTCTCGGGACTGGTGGAGTCTCATTTTCATTCTCCCTCGATTAACTGAAGTCTAATTTCTATTTATTTCTATAAGGAGTGGTGGGTTATTGGTATGGGTGAGTGCAGTCGAGGAAAGGGGGGGGGGGGCAGAGTGATCACTTGGGTGTGTCTTCTTCACTCTGCACTCCTATGAGCACTCTGGAGGGAGGGGGGCCTCTTCAGCCTAGTCAGTTATTCTACAAGAATAGCGTCAGAGGTGCTAACTACTTTTCCCACCTTTTATGAGAAATCAAATGGGCCTTTTTTTGTTGGTTTGACACATTTGTCTGCGCTGCAAAAGTGGGGGATTGAATGGGAGAATAGTTACAAGAACATATTCTGCTGTGTTACCAATACAATGCAATTAATTCCAGCTTTTTATAAATTGTGCTAAATGGTCTTGGGTGTTTGTTTGTTTACCATAATCCATGTGGTAATGCAAGATAATATTGTTTTCTTTTTCTTTTTCTTTTTGCGAGTCACTTTGCAAACACTGTCTCACTCTTACTCAGACCACTAAGCGAATGAGTTTAAAAGCATTTCATTCATTCTGCAATAAAAATGTTGTTTTACGGTTCATCATGTCTTTCTGAAGGTTGAGCATCACCAGGTCGTGATCATTTTCCAAAGCCCGGCTTCAGACATCTTCTTAGCTGTTTACATGACAGTGCAGATCAATGAGGCCGCCACTCAGAATCCCGTTGACATCTCCTGAATCACAGGGTGTTTTGTTTTGTTTCGTTTTTTTTCTGGCCTGGTTTCTGAATGAACGTGACACAGCTCTCTGCACAAGTAAACCTTGAACGACTTGTTAACGGCTTCGAAATATGGATCACTTACGTAACCTCGCTATTTAAACTATTTGCTTCGAGCAAGTTCAGGCTACAAGATTTTTCCCTGTTGTCAGATTGTTAGCACCAGGGCTGGCTCTGGCCATTAAAGAAACAAGCTAGCTGCTTCTGAAAGAAGAGAATGAGTGCTTTTCTATGGTTTGAAACACCAGAAATTGCTGTAAGAATTTACTGAGGGAAAGAAGCCAATTATTGGACAATCTGGTCACAACACTCACAAATGGTCATTTCCCATATGCAAAGGGGAAACTGACGGTTTTACTCTAAGGCTGAGAGAGAAAGTGCTTCCCCATACTGAATGCAGAAGACATCAAAGACGTCATAGTTCTCCTGCCGACTTTTAACAAAACTATTTTTTCCCTGCTTTCTGAGGAGGCTGTGATTTCACCACGCTCTCAATTTTGTGGTTATGTATTTGTGTTTTTTTTTCTTCTTTTCCTCATTACGCCTGCCCCCGTTTCTGTCTCTCTCATTGGCTATGGCCCTCCTCTCAGCATCACCTCAGCAAATCAAACACGGACACCACATATTCCAGCTATGCAGCCGGAGATTGGGACACGTCTCTGACCCCGCCAATTTGCGTCTTCGCTTCGCTCACAAATCTGTTACTTTTGAATCGAGTTAAAATAAGTATATCATGAAAAATGCTTGGGCAAGGTCACTTTGACTTATTTTTCTATTCATTCATTCTACCCCCGTACGGCGAACGAATACAATATTTCCTGATTAATGCTCACCAAATGGGAGCGAGTTCATGGGAGTTCAAATTCAGTGGATATCTTTTCTGCGGCCCTGCTCTGAGTTCAGTCTGGTTCCAGGGGGGCAGTTGGCGACCACTAAGGCTTTTGCAAATACAAACGGTTTCAATACAGACATCAGCGCTCTTCGATGATATGTAACGTCTTCTTCTGGAAAAAATATGTTTTGATAAGATGGCACCGTGACAGGGTCATTCATTCTGCAGCAGCTCATCACAAATTGTATGTCCAGATTGAACTCACACTGCGATAACGACCGTTAAAGTGCATTCATGGCCGGCAAGCCAAAGTTTTTTTTCCCCCTAGAGTGTGATCTATTTGTAGTTTAAGCTATTGTCGCTCTGTGAAAGGATACATAATTGCGCCGCTTTCCTAAAGGACCATTGAGACTTAGTTTTTTTTTTCTGTGTCTCAAAGGGTTCTTTGGCACTCTGCATAAAACAGAATTTTTACAACACACTTGTGTGACTGCTCGCTTCACCTGTGGCTGGTGTGGGTGTCGCTAAGAGTGGGTATAAATGCAATCTCTTTAAATGACTTTCTAGATGTGATATTCCGGTTCTTCTGCTACCACATAGGCCCGTGGGAGACAGGTACTGTGTTTAAGGTTCTTGTTACAGTTACATTAAAATGGTTGAAGTCTGTTATTCATCAATCCTCAGCGTTGCTGTTTGTTTCCTTGATATCAAAGCTGGACCACTTAATACACAACCACTGCAAAGAAGTCTAAAGCTGTGAGCAGAACAGCACTGCTATAAAAACGTCCTCGTGTCAGGTTTTATTGCTTCGTTGTCTAGGTCCACATGTAGGTGTGCCGCACTGTGGAAGGGCCTCTTTTTTTATCCCCAGTGTGAATGAACATAACACTGAAATGGAAGGGCTAGGGAAACAAAACTACTCCTGGAAAGCCAAATAAACTACTTCAAGAGTTTGAGATGAAAACAATGGAAGAAGAGACACATATTTATGATGGCATGATGGTTCTGCAGAGCCACCTAATGACTTGAAGGTACGATGTGTAGGTTTCCAAGCACTTGCATGGCATCATTTTCTTTTTTTCTACTCTGCGGACAAGTCTTTCTGTAAATGTTCCTTTTATACTCAACCTGACACCCTCACCTGTCCTTCTGCTTCCTTTCTGAACAGCACTTTCAATCTTCTTTTGATTTTTGAAATTCAAGGACTGGCTTGGTTGACAAATATTCGAAACAAATGAAAACATATTTCTTGAACCAAGGTTGGCATTTTTGCGTTCAATTAATTCAAATCATTAAAAAAAGATCTATTTGTCGTCTGTGCATCTGCATCAATGCATTACAACCTGCAACCGTAACGTGCTTTATGCACACGGGATGTGGTGCTCTTTGATCAACAAGGTTGCTTATTATTTCTGATAATGAAACACTGAATGAAGATATTTGTATTTCGAAACACTTATTAGCAAGGAAAATTTCACCAGATGTCCCTATTAGAGTACCAGTTAATCGCAGGAATAAAACAAGCTGCTACCCTACCAAAAGGTCACAAACGGTCAGTTGTTTGAATTATTTATTTGGCCATTTAACAAAATATTAACAAAAAACATAATTTATAATTTATTACCGTGCGATAAGTCAAAATTATTGTTGTGTAGTCTTTTGTCCGCTGTCATCAGATAGCACAGGGTTTTGATAAAAGTTTTAACCAAAAGGTCTCAGATGCGAAACATTTCAGAAACCATATGTGTCAAATGTGATAGACATGGCATTATAGGGTTAAAGCTTCGTGGACAAATCAGACAAGGACACTAATTGGTCAAGATAAGAGTAATCTGGTGTGCCATCACCCTGGTAAGTCATTTGAATACACATCAGCAATATTACGGTGTGATTTGGTCAGCTTTGTATCATATTCATAGGCCAACAGCAACTTCGAAACATGTCACTGTCCCAGCTGTGTACTTTTTGTATTAGAAACACTTATTCAAACTAAAAGAAGTTCCAAGAAAATAGCTCTAACTACCAATAATAGATGCTTCTCACTCATAGTGTTTAACATGAAAAAAAAAAACTACATTTCAGTGATTGCCGGTGCACAGTGAATGACATCCCACACAGTTTTCAAAGAATCCTGTTAATTAGCTATGAATGACTGAAAGCATTTGCAGCATTTGATTATTTTCTGTAACTATACAAGCCTGTTTCTTTGTTAAGTTTCTCGTTAATTAATCTGTTGATAAGTTCATGAAAGTTATGTAAAGAAGGGACTTTATACGTACTTTTTTGTTTTTCCGACTCTGGGGACGCTGTGGAAATGAGTGACTCTGCCAACCTCAGACAGAAGCTCGTTGAGATTTTTTTTTTTTTCAAAGTGGACTCAAGTGAGGGTTTCGTAAGTGTGCAGATTTGCATGAGCACATGAGGAAAGTCTATAAAAAAAATTCTGGAGGGTTCTTTGAAACGAATGTAAGTGATGAATAACATGGTTGACTTGGTTAAGTCAAGAGTACTTGTGGTTATACAACGGAGGGCCACTCCTGATTGTTTTGATTGGTGTCTAGTTTGGGGAACAATCACTCTCTAATCAAGTGGATTGCATTCTGTGGGAGTGGGTTTCATTTGAACTGAAATCGGGATAAGCAATCAGCTTCTGGATGTGCGCTATCCAAACCACAAAAGCAATCCATTTGTTCACCATTTCCGACTGATTCATCGAAGCAGATGTGTGTATTGTCTAAACCACTATAACCACTACAAGTGTAAAAGCTCCTCTTTGTTCCAGTACACAGTTATGACGAAGGATTCCACAACTGTGCAGGTCTCCAGTGACAGTGATGACAAGTCCCTTGGGCCTATCTCACGACCCGTGCCATGACAATACATAAAACATGCAAAGCAGGATTACACCTCCCTCAGAGTACTCCACAAAACATTTGGAACATTCGGCTTCTTGGATTTTTGACCTGCAGGCCAAAAAGTCTGCTGGACTGAGCTCCAGCCCTCAACATAGAACTCTTAACTGAATAAATAACGTAGAGAAAACATGTAGGCCTCTTCAAAATCATCTATGTCGGTTCAAATAAGGCTCAAATGTCATGAGACGCGAACTTTAAAAAAAACAAACACACAACTTAGCACAAATATCTATGCATAATGTTGATGTATACAGCCCAACTGGCTCCGTGCCCAATTGATGCATGATGCAAATTGCTTTCAATTCTGCATTAACAAGTCAGAAGCGGAGGAGTCTGAATTAAAGCCGCTTTAATCTTCAACGGTGCATCTTCTCGGGGCACATTGGATTTTACACTGAATTATTACAAAACCTCCTCTTTCCCTTGTGCTGTGCTGTGTTCAATCCTGTGATAAAAACAAATGGGGTTACCATTTGGTTACATTTGAGACGACGTTTCGTTGAATCCCTGTGATCTCAGCCTTGACATTGACAGAAGAAATTGGATTCCCCTCAAACGTGCAGAACTCTTTTAATGTGAACCAGTGGAACTGAATCAACAATCATGACGTTCGATTTGTATTTTATGCACAATGGAGCTATAAGTACACAATGTAATTATTACATTTTTATGTCAAACGGCATGAAAACTGTCAAACATAAAAACATAAATAGGCCCATCATCTTTTACTATCTACTTTCAACTCTTTAAAACTTGCACCAAATGAACAAAAAGAATTTAATGTGACTCATGCAGACACCCACACAGATCAAATTCGAATTAAGCCGTACGCACAGCCCCCTCAGTCTATCTGCAGAGGTGCCGGAGTCCACCTGAGCTGAGCGACTGGGTTGTGAACTCTCCGTGACACCGACGTGCGAGTGCACCTCGGCATCCATGCATGAATAATTTGTGCGCCTCCAGCACCTCCAGGTCTAGCCCCCTCAGACGTGCACTACACTCTGCAATCTCCACTGATCCACATTTCATGCATCTAAGGGGGTTGCTCTGATGAAAGGAAAACAAGGTCACAAAGCTGCGCCTGTATGACAGAGTTTTCAAATTAGGGTTTTATTAAATGATGGGCCGCCGATGCTTTCCGAGCCATTCGAGTTAACTGCTTTATGCACATTCTCCGAGTAGATCTAAATCATGGGACTATACTAACGGTGATATCATTTTCTTGAATTCTATCACAGGAGGTAAACAGAGGCCCCGATGTGAATTGCGTAAACCATCCTTTGAGCCTTTAAAACTCTATCAATTTGTGTCTGTTAACCTCACAGAGAAATATATGAATATAAATGAATGCCTTTTAAAAAAGTCCGGTCTGCAGTGTGGAGTCTCTCTGATTATAATATTACATCCTCTACTCTAGATCCTGACAAAGAAATTACAGGAGAAAATGTGCCGCTAGCATGATAGAATTATCAGAGCATTCGAATGGTGCATGTTTTTGGGATTAAAGAAAACCTAACAGATATTTAATTACTTGTACTGCCTGACTTTTTTTTTTTATTTTAAAGCTCCTATGAAATGGCAACCTTTCTATTTATTTAATATTTGTTTATTCCATAGCCAGACTTGATTATTCGGCTCTCTAGAACTTTAACAGCCACATTAAATCAATAACATGAGCAACTTTTTACTATCTATTAAACATTTAGAGAATCAGAGGAATAGTGTCTAAACCCGAAGGTCTAATCCATGCATTCTAATCCAGCAGGTTAAACTACTGTAACGGCCCACTCACTGGACCCTCTGATCCAGCTGCAGAACATCCTGAAAGCTGCTGCTCCAGTTCTGACCAGAACCAGGAAACATGGCCATTTTAGTCCAGTGCGCTGGTCTCTGCTCCGGCTTCCTGTCACTCAGAGAATAGACTTTAAAACAGCTCTGCCTGTGTTCAAGTCTCTTCGTGTTCCAGTGCCAAAGTCCATCTCTAACTTGATGAACCAGCTGGGACCCTGAGAACCTCAGCTAGTGGTCTTCTGCTGGTGCATTGCCTATATGTTTTGGAAATTGGAAAAAATGTATTTTCTGTTTTTGCATAAAATGGTTGTGGAATTACCAAATTAATCTTGATGTCCCGTTCTGTTTTGTTTTTCTCCACATATTTGGAGGGACTAACCAGCTTGCTGGCTGTTGTGCTGTAGTGCTGGGTTCAGTGGGTTTCTGACACTGATAAGAACAGACCCAGTGTTACTTCCCGGAAAATACTACACTGCTCAGAAGAGTTTTGAGTTTCTTGATTCCTCGAGGGTTTGAACTGACAAAAAAAAAAGGTAAACTTGATGCAGACTTTCACCTTGATATCAATCAGCCCTCTTTGAATTACCTTAGAAAAAACTGGGAGCATCACAATAATCACCTAACGCAAACATGGTAAAGCTATCACTGGTACTTTCAACCTAGCCTGCACGGAACTGAAGTGCTACAAAGCCACCACAATTGACCACTAGATTTATCAAAACCCTGAGCTGACTGGGGGACATGGATTTGTTCACAATTTGTAAGCAGAATTAAATTCAGCTTCCTCCTGGGGACAACGCAAAGTAAATTAGGGCCAGATTATTTTACATTTAGCAAATTATAGCAAATTAACAGCGAAGTCTTTTCAATCACTTATCCGTGCTTGTCCACGTGGGAACAACGGGGGTTATCGATTTTAGAAAAAGGGTTTACACAGCTATATGGAGGCCTGTTCGGCCTGGGCCATCTGAAGGCTTAAGTTGTCTCACACAGATTGTCCAGTGAGCCAAGGCTTAGGAGAGAGTGTTGGATTCACAGTTCTACATAAAGGGATAAGCCATCCTTCAGGACAGAACTCTATGGAACTCTGGAGTCACAAGTTTCCCTCTTTACAGCTTCCATTTGTTTCTTCAGTTAACAAATTATTAATAATATTTAAATAATGTTTGACTTTGCTCTCATTCTTTTGATGTTGGAGCTTTTCATTGTGCTACCAATCATTAAAATCAACCGTTTTTTCTTCTGCCACTAGCCTCACGCGAGGTGTCTGCCACCATCTCTACTAATCCATCAGCAGGGTCTAGATTTCAGGGGGATCTTATCCCATAGTCCTCCTTTTGGCATGTTTCCACTCCACTGATATGATCCACCAATGCCAAAAAGTCCAACAAAAATACTTTCCATTCATCCCTTCCCGGTTAAGCTTCCAAAGCCTTTCTTAAAAACCTCATGACAAATTATGCCCTAAGATTTGGCTTTTTTATGAGCTGAACTACTTTGTTGACTGAACAGCACCTGGTTTTGACCAATACAGAGTCATCAAAGATGCAGAAAGAGATTGTTCTAGCTCTTTTGGCTTAGACACAAACATGTAACTGAAGCCCAAACAGACATTTCAGCTTCTTGAACAATTTATCTTAGAAAGAGCCATTTTGAAAAAATGAACAGCTTCTACAGATTAATTTTTTTTTAAAATGTGCAAGTTCTGTTTCCAAAGATGGAAATGTATTTGTGCGTTGCAGCACTGAAAAAGTAGGCTTTTTAGAACCTTTGTATCTATTTATGTGCTCATTTGAGTGTCTTAGTTTGATGTGTTGAAGAGGAGATGACCCAAAGGCAGAGTGCATGCAGACCCAGAATTAGACAAACTTTATTTTCAATTAATCACAGAGGGAGGTTCCAAAAGAAAAAAACATCTGAAACCAGAAAGAAACACAAACTAAAACTAAAAAGGTAAAGTAATCTAAAGGTTAAATGGAAATCAGGCATACTGCAGAACATAAGAATCAAGGAAATGAGGTTAAAAGAACTAGGCTGAAAAGAAAAGAAAGACCATACTAAAAATCACTGGATGCGTCCATAGTGGTAAATTAAACGCTTTTTATATGTGATTTTGTTTAATTCAATCCTAATTTTAAAAGGGAGTCAATGAAGAGGATCTACAACTAAAGATGACCTGACACAATCTCTCTCTCTCTGTAGTTCCGAGCACATTGACTTCAGTATGTTTGGATCAATTGGAGATTTTTAAGAGATTGTTTCGGGGAGTAATACTGAGCAGCAAATTTTTTTCTGCATCACTCTGAGGCAGCAGGCTCCCAGTGCCCCAGTGTTGCCGAGGAGAAAGAATAAAGTCCAAGAAACCTTTGTATGAGAGTCAGGGTACAGATGAGAACAGATCCTGGTCAAAAATAAGGCCAAGGTTTCCGACAGAGGCACTTGAAGCCGAAGAGCTGCCATCTGGGGTCAGGCTATGACGAAACGGCTCCTTCCAGAGGTTCTACAGCTTCTACAGACAGCAGCTGCAGTTTCGTCATAAATTAGAGGCAGGAACTTCAGAGTCATCCAGCTTTTTATGTCTACAAAAACTACCAAGTGGACCAACACTGTCAGCATAAAAGCAAAATGGGTTTATTTAGGTTTCAAGTGTCTCTTTTCACTTTGATAAATCCACGTCGTCAAAATGAAAATGATCTAAATTGACAAATGAAACCATCTAATGGGCTCTATCTCACACAATATCCTTACGGTGTAAGGTTAAGACCCAGATCCACCCCTAATCTTAGATCACTTTGAGTTATACTGGACGTTCGTTTCACAAACAGGTTGTCAACAAAACAGTCTGTAGTCCAGATGTGTGGTGCAGTCCAACTCCATAGTGTTTGTCAGTGGCATGTTTCCTTGCATCTTCCTTTGGGTGGCGTTCGTACATCTGCTTCTCCTGTTCCAATCCGTAGAAGTAATGGAACTGGACAATTCCTCCTACTCCATATTAAAAAGCTCTAACTGCAGCACTCCAGAAAAAAAAAAGATGAGTTAAAAAAGAGAAAACTTGATCTTGTGGCAAATCTTTTCACATATTCCATTTGTCCCTGGCCTTGCTTTTGAGAACACAGACAAGGGATGCGTGGGGTGGGGTGGGGTGGGTGGGGGGAGTGGTACAGAAAAGCTTTTATTCCTCCTTTTGAAGGTCTTCCATTAAAAATGAATAATCTTCAGATTTAGCAAAAAGCAGGGATCGTCAGCCAGATGAGGACGGTCAGAGAGAAGCCACGATGAGTCCAAGTTCAATATCCTCTCTTTTTTCTCGTGTCTGGAAAAGAGCAAATTTGCCATGGCACAAAGTCTGGACATTTTTTTTTTAAAAAGGCAACCACAGCTTATTGTTTCCTCATTTTTTTAATGGAAAAGTTATTCCACAGCCACTCATTTTAAAGACTTGAACAAATTCCTCATTTGTACTGTCAGTGACAAGCCAGAAGATCAGAGGGGCCCCGACTGTCACAACATGGAGCTTTGATTAATTTTTTCTTTGTTCTAAGAGTCACATAAGACTGTTTCATCTCTGACGCAATGGAAAGAACACTGAGATGTCAAAAGAATAATCAGATGCTAAAACAACCCCTGAATATGTTTTATTTGAGCAACGCTCGCAGTCGGCTGTGAGTCCTCGGAGGCGAGTCGCTGTGAGGAGATCAACACCCAGCTAAGAGAGCAGGACGTTCAAGTTTTCTCTAGCAGGAGAAAGTAAGAGCAACTTTATCCCGCTGTGATATGACCGTTCCTGTCGGCATGGGGGCGGAACATGGATGGGTTCTGCATTTTTTGGGGGGGATTTAAGCTTGCGCTTTGGTTTTCCCAGGTTTCAATTTTCTTGCAGTTTTGGTACTTTGGTGTGATTTGTGGGTTTTTGTCGTTTTTTTCTTAGGTTATTTCCCTTTCCCCGTTTTTCTGTGTTGCATCTTATCAATTTAATTCATCTAATTTTTCTAGTTGTTGATTCTGTTTCTTTTCTTGTTTTTCTGTTTTTAAATTCTTTGTGAAGCACATTGAGTTGTCTTGTACACAAAATGTGCAGCATTTTTTTCTCGTTTTTTTTTGTTCAAGATTTTCAATCTTTTTTTCTGTTTCTCCTCGTTGCTTTTCAAGTACAGTCTAAAGTTTTCCTGCTTGTCTTTGCTTTTTTGTTCCAGTTATTGTAAATAAAAATAAGAAAATAAATAGATTGAGTTCTCCACTCCCACTCATCTGATATGTCTACTAAACACAATCTTTTTCAATATTGAATTAAGAGTTTTTCTTCAATGTCCGTTACTTATGGTATAGCTTCTGGGTAAAAGTGTAAATGAGCATTTCTGCCCATTTCCAAACACTTCCTTCAACAAGCCACAGATTTCTGTGGAGGAGGTAATGCTGCTTTTTCATTTCTAAGTAAGGTTCAGAGTATCTAATACTCATTGCAATAAATAGGACTTTGTGGTTGACAAATTAAAGCTAATTACTGTCAGCAAAACACGCCACGATTTAGGGCTAAAATGGGGGTCCGTTTTGCAGGGAGGGCATGTTCTTTGAAGATTTTCAAAGGTCGTCATTGCCTTTATCAAAAAACGATTCAAGGGGTCCTTTATGGGAGGACAGTTTCAGACGGGAAGATTTTCAAAGCGTTTCAAGACCCACTCGATCAAGAAAATGTAGACCTTTACATGTATGTACTGCCTGCATAGCTGGACAATTATCACCCATACAGAAAAGAGAAACTACAACCCTCACAAATCTAAATTTTTTACCTCAGATTTAAATGATTTGATGTCGATGTCAGGCCAATGCCAGCCATGTATAATCAGACATTAAACAATGGGTGTTTTATAAGAGAGAGATGCAAAGATATCGCCTTATAAATAGCATGACTAGGACAATTCTTGCGTAAGGCCTGAAAACGCTAATGAGCTGGCAGTTAATGCAAAGAGCTTGCAGGGCTTAATGAGCTGTTGCATGGGGCTGATTGGTCAGAAACATGGCCCCGAGAGGAGAGCTGTCAGGGGCAAGAATGGAGATGATTATAAAACTCATTCAAGAAGACAATTCAACTTGAAGTGGGGTAAAATATGCCGATTCGTAATTTGGAGGAAAATGCGAAGAAAATGGGAAGCTCGTAAAAGGGAAACACGCGGTTGCCGATCCCTTTGACGTTCCCTTCCAAAACAGATTTTTATTATGATTGCATAAGACAAGTTCGGATGTGCTTTATTGATCCCAGAGTCGGGAAATCTTCGGCACTATCAGCATAACATACAGAAATAAAAAAACACTGACAAGTTTAAAGTCCAATTTAAAAGTCTAAGGTTGAAGAGTATAAGGCTTATACTCCATACCATGGCCATGTGCCTGTATAATAAACACACTCAAGCACATGGATTCCGTCGATATACATATGAACCCACAATCAGATGCTGCCAAAGCATATTTGCAGCTGTGAATAATTTATGTATTTGGAAAGATTTAATGATGTATACACCATAGCGGATGGAGTATTCTTGGTCGGCCAAGGTCCCAAAGCCAGCGTGCATCAGGATATCAGCGGAATAACAAACAAGACGAGCAGAGTAGAGTTCTGATGGGTATATGTGCTCGCTCCTGAGTGTGCATATGTGTGCGGGGGACCCCGGGGAGTGGTCCTTAGATCACAGGCCAAGGGATGCAAACAAAACGCATGCTTGATTCCAGCCTTGTTTATCTTCGCCTTCTTTAAAAACCTGCAAAAATCTGCGAGACGCGGGGCGCCTTAGCAATAATAAGGCTCGATTTCGGAGGAAATGGATCTCCCTAAATCCCGACAACAATCTTTGACACCCTCGGAGAAGAGTGCTTACATCAAAGGGCCATCAATAAATCCTCGCCCGGACTACCAGACTAATTTCCTTCAAGTTGCACTTGTGTTTGTTCCCCGACAAGCTTATGGCGCGTAGGTAAATCACACTGAGGAGTAAATCATGGCCAAGTACACGAAAAATATTGTTTATTTCAAGCCCTCATGCAGGGGAATCGTATGCAGTGTGTGTTTGATTTCTGCTCACGAGCAGCAGTGAGTAGGGAACGGAGGGGCTAAAGCCCCCTGCGCCTGTAGCCGGAGTCACAAAGCATTTGTCTGAGCCTGCTCCACACTACATTAGGCAGACAGAGGAGATAATACTAGCCCGTCTTTTACAATGCCGACGAGCTAATTTCGGCCATTCCCCCTTGAGAAATCCTCTTTTTGCTTTTTATTACCTTTGGGGAGACTTTGCTGAGCCGCCACAGTATTTTTCAACTGTGACTTTCTACCAGAGGAACATTAACATTTTGAGAAAACCAGAAAAAAAAAAATTAGCACAGTGACACTAATTAACAGAGGGCGAAGCTAAAGGCTTCCTGTGGTTTAAGAAAACCTGACCTCTGTGTGGGGTTGCTCTCCAAGCGGGATTTAAAAGAGAACAGAGCATTGTTGTTCAACTTTGAAAATGTGAGTTTATTTTTCATTTGAAGAGGGGCTTAACCACGCATCCCGTTTAATGTTTTACTTTTATAGCTTGCGCGGCTGGTTTTAAGCGTTCCGTGGAGCATAGACATTTTTATTGGGCTGCTATGCTGGCTGTTTTTGATGGGCTGTGGGGAGCAATATGTCATTTGCCTTTGTCCATCTGAGGAAGTATTTACCCAGTACTAAAGCACTGGAAGGACAAGATTTTTCACCACACCCTGATATATTATACTTAAATATATACCTTAGTCCATCCCCCAGCTACTAGATTGCATGTTTTTCTTTTTCCTATGGACAGGGAAATAAGGTTATGAAGAAAACTTACAATAAATATCAACTGTTACACAGACTGCCCAGTTATAAGCGTGGGTGGAAGTGGAAAAAGTCAATATTCAACCTTAAGTGTATCAACAAACACAAAAGGAGAATACAAAAAAAGTAATCCAAATGCCTGCTCTTGGTCAAAGGCCGTGCAGAAAAACCGCCAATAAACAGACCTTGTGGTTGTTTTCGAGTCAAATTGAGTGACAGAGTTATTTGCCAAAAAGTAGAAAGTCTTTGTGCACTCAAATGGTCGCACTCTGTTGTTCCAGAGGAATGATTTATGCTCTTGTTGGGCTCCGATGTTAAGTCTTTATCAGGAAGGTCAACACAGAAATGAAGCCGAATGGAAGAGTGCCAAAAGTCAGTGGTGGATTAATGGAATCGCTTCTTTCTGCACACGGGGACCCTCGTGAAGGGGACAGATTGAACTAATCTTAACATCTGATTGAATGTAATGGAAAGTAATGGCATCCAGAGAAGTACTTATCTTCATTCTGCGTGTGCGGTGTGAACCTAATGTTTAATAATGGCATCGTTGCTTACCATCTGTTAGTGCTAGTGGATACCAAGTGGGTTTTTAAATTATGAACCACATATTCTCCCTCTGTAAGTAACTGCCATGTAATTCCCCAAAAGCCCTCATCTGACACAGCTATTTCTTTGGATGGAAACGGCTTAGCAAATAGAGTTCTGGGCGAGGCGATCTGTGTCAAAGCTTGTTTTCGGATTTAGTCTGGTCTGCATGTCCAAGTTGCATCTGTGTCCATTTTAACCTGATACATAGGATATCCGCTGGGAACAACCGGAGGATAGACTGGTTCCGGTTTAAGGGGTGTATTTAGGGGCTGTTGCCAGATACCGGCTCATTTAACTCGGAGAAGGGCTGCTTCCGTATGGCGCTTCCCCATCTGCTCAAACTTCCAGCGAGCATCGGCCAAAAAGAGAGAGCTGACCCAAAGTCTCAGCCCTCATCTGGTTGGGACTTCACTTTGGTTTTCATCCTCAGCAAATTGGACATTTGATGTTCCGGCTTACCAGAAATCAGCCTGCAAACAATGAGCAGACTGCGATGTCTTTGAACAGCTTTTAAAAAAAACCCTTCCAGCGTGTTTGACTACGTGTAGCAAAGCAGGCGAAGCTCAAACACTCAAACTCGACAGAGCGAGGATTCTTTTCCTGGGCCAGGTTTCACTTAAGCAATAAGGACGCTTGAGGAATTCCAGTGAGTCCTGGTAGGGATTTCGATCATGATTAAATCAAAACATATCAGGACTTTCAAGAGGTTGGAAGCTATTTAATCACAGCACTTGGAGCACAGCGTACTCAACATTAAGCAAACACGCTTGTTACTGAAAAAACACCATTAGAGCCATCATCTCACTTTAATCGAGAGTGTCACCGAGAGGCCCAGAATAAGCCTGTGGACAGCTTAATGCCTGTCAAATTGACGGCCAAATGTGTAATTACTTCAGTTAAATAGCACACTGCTGCTGAATTAGAGTCATAACAAAAAACGAAGGCTGCGGAGCTCTCCCAGTTCCACGTCAATATCAGATGAATACATTGGGAGAGGATTCGGAGGAGGCTGGCGAGTTTATTGCTGTCACAACTGTGCGTACACAGCATTATTATCAGTGATCCTTCACATTTTAGTCAATGCAGCAGGCTTCAAATGTTGTAAAGTCTAACAGAAATGTATTCAAATAATACTGTGAATCAATGTTTATGATGAAGTACATATATATATATATATATATATATATATATATATATATATGTTATATTCTACATGTAAAATGTAGAATATAACAAGCAATGACATGTAAACGTGTAAATGTTTTTTCTGCCTTTAATCAAACAACTATACCTTTGGCTGGATCTTTCATCAGTTGAATATCTTCAGGAATTATTATGGAATAAAAAATATAAAAAAGGACGCAGCCCGGGCAGTTGGAAAAAAAAAGAAATCCAGAAAACAGACTGGTGGGTTTCTCCAAACTGGTGTAGGAAAAGGGCAGGCCGGTGAAATCATTGGTCAGCTGTCAGATCCAGGGAAGTAGGATGACCAGCGTCAGAGTCTGTAACCAAAGTAGTGGCTGAAAACACCAGGCCAGCCCTCTTTAATTTGACTAGAAAATGCCATTCTCCAGAAACAACAACTGGAGGCTGTCTTTAAACCACTTGTACGTATGTAAAAACCAAAGACAGAGTTGCAGCAACTGCCTTCTGTACGTTTCTGTTGCTAGTCTAATTGTGCACCAGATGCGTCAAAACCTCGATGTCTATGTCCTTGTTTTTCTAAAGCTGTTTGTGATACTTTTCCAGTCCTGATGTACTGATGAAAGGGCTGAAGTACCCACTTAAAGAGTGAGCTGGACCGAATGTGGGAACACAGTAATTACTGTTCTTTTGCTGTCTGCGAGGAACACTGGATTTCTCAGACTCCTCATGAGCAAACAGAAAAAACTTCTTTAAGCAGGATTTTAAATTTCAGGGGAAATCATTTTAGAGATAAGTGCATATCCAGGCAAATTGTATACAGTGTGTGAGATCAAGTGGACTTTTTATTAATGTGGCAATGGGACAATCTGAGGGTTTTGGATTGACTCCAAATAGTTTTAGTTGTTTAGTTTAGTTTGGTTGTTGTTTAGTTGTGTTTTACTCCCGCTCGATTTTTAACTCGGCAACCCTCAGATGTTAATCTGTTAAAGATCTTTCCAGGGGCTGAATTTGGACAAGCAAAGGGAGAGCGCAACGCCGAATGGAACATTTTACAAGATGTTTTTAAAAATCACGTTCATATCAGCTAAGGCCCTCAAAGCACATCAGATCAAAACTGCAGGACATCAATAAGCATCCCAAAATATTAAGAAGAAAGAAGAAAAAAAACACACCAAAAGTTCTTCCTGGTTCTGTGAGAGCGTGCTCATCCACAGCAGGGAGCACATGAGGGAGACCAGAGGCGAAAAGGCACGAATGACAAACATTTGACTTGTTGAGTGTGGATGTTTATTGAGCATTATGAGACCGAACACTTTATGTGGAAGCTCTTACCCTCCTCTGCCCTCCTGATTAAACACACTTTAATTGTTTCCAGCCTGTGACCCTTCCATAAATTCAGCCGTGCAGACCGATGCCTCAGTTCCTCTGCCCTGCTGGACCAGGTGCACTCTCGGTAAAGCCGATGCAAAGGCGTCTGCACGGGCCGCCGCTGCAGGAGCGGTTTGATTAACGCGCGGGGCGCAGAAATTTGTCATTCATTTGCACCGACGCCGGAGCAATATTAACTGGATACACGAATCCCCAAAGGAATCCAACTGCAGAAGCTCAAATTATGTAAATCGATTTTCACACTGTCGGAAATAAATCTTAGCAAGTTTTAACCCCATAAGTAACAGGCACGATTCATCTGTGCCACTTAGAACCCCTCCAGATAACTAACATGATTATCTCTGCACACCTCAGATTGCCAGTATTATCTGTTGCGGGGAAAAAAAATAAAGAAACACACACACACACACACACGGAGCCAGAGTGCCTGAGTCAGGTAAAGTGTAATCGTGGGATTTAAGGGCTGCACTAATGCTGGCTTCATGGTAAGAAATTTGTTTTTGCACCTTTGCTCTCTGCCCCGATCCTCCGGTCGTTCCAATTTCTTGTGCACCTGCGAGGGAAAGTATCATTTTCACCTCCAAATGTCTCAACTCTAACAGATAAATTGAACTTTACATTCAATCTGTGGTTTCTCCTCCACCTTTATCAGCAGTCACACTGCAGAGTAAATCAACACAGTAAGCTAAGTGGCCCTGAGAGGTCAGGGGTCACATTTGTGCGTGAATATTTAACAGCTCAGAGTTTTTAGAAAAAATAGATAAATACATCATTTTTTAAAAATATCATGGATGTCATGCCAAAACAGTTTCTCCTATTAGCCGAAGCATTTTTTAGCCTCATTTAAATGTGAACTCGCCCTCTCTGCCCATTAACTTTTGACCCCAACCGCTGGTCATTAAATGTTTTTAAAGATGTCAAAAACAATTACCAAAAATCCAGCCGCATAACCTTTTCAAGGGGCAAAACTTTGTGTCATTAGGATAAATAAATAAATAGATAACACAAAGTCATTTCAGACAAGCAACCTTAAAGAGTGAAATTTTAAAAAGTTCCCCTGGAATCTTCGGCAGAGTAGAGCGGCAAAAACAAAATACTAAAGAAGTGTTTCTACACTGACCTACAGTCCTTTAAGAATCCACTGTTTTATCATGGGATATAATGCAATCCAGTCCATTAACTTCAATAAACTGAATAAATACAGGGGTTGGACAATGAAACTGAAACACCTCTCATTTTAGTGTGGGAGATTTCATGGCTAAATTTGACCAGCCTGGTGGCCAATCTTCATTAATTGCACATTGAACCAATAAGAGCAGACTGTGAAGGTCTAATTAGCATGGTAAAAGCGCAGTTTTGCTCAAAATATTGCAATGCACACAACATTATGGGTGACATAGCAGAGTTCAAAAGAGGACCAATTGTTGGTGCATGTCTTGCTGGCGCATCTGTGACCAAGACAGCAAGTCTTTGTGATGTATCAAGAGCCACGGTATCCAGGGTAATGTCAGCATACCACCAAGAAGGACGAACCACATCCAACAGGATTAACGGTGGACGCAAGAGGAAGCTGTCTGAAAGGGATGTTCGGGTGCTAACCCGGATTGTATCCAAAAAACATAAAACCACGGCTGCCCAAATCACAGCAGAATTAAATGTGCACCTCAACTCTTCTGTTTCCACCAAAACTGTCCGTCGGGAGCTCCGCAGGGTCAATATACACGGCCGGCCTGCTATAGCCAAACCTTTGGTCACTCGTGCCAATGCCAAACGTCGGTTTCAATGGTGCAAGGAGCGCAAATCTTGGGATGTGGACAGTGTGAAACATGTATTGTTCTCTGATGAATCCGCCTTTACTGTTTTCCCCACATCCGGGAGAGTTACGGGGAGGAGAAGCCCCAAAGAAGCGCACCACCCAGACTATTGTATGCCCAGAGTGAAGCATGGGGGTGGATCAGTCATGGTTTGGGCTGCCATATCATGGCATTCCCTTAGCCCCATACTTGTGCTAGATGGGCGCGTCCCTGCCAAGGACTACCGAACCATTCTGGAGGACCATGTGCATCCAATGGTTCAAACATTGTATCCTGAAGGAGGTGCCGTGTATCAGGATGACAATGCACCAATACACACAGCAAGACTGGTGAAAGATTGGTTCGATGAACATGAAAGTGAAGTTGAACATCTCCTATGGCCTGCAGAGTCACAAGATCTCAATATTATTGAGCCACTTTGGGGTGTTTTGGAGGAGTGAGTCAGGAAACATTTTCCTCCACCAGCATCACGTCGTGACCTGGCCACTATCCTGCAAGAAGAATGGCTTAAAATCCCTCTGACCACTGTGCAGGACTTGTATATGTCATTCCCAAGACGAATTAACGCTGTATTGGCCGCAAAAGGAGGCCCTACACCATACTGACAAATTATTGTGGTCCAAAACCAGGTGTTTCAGTTTCATTGTCCAACCCCTGTATACATATACATATATATTACAGCCTACACATTACAGTGGCAGCAAGAAGCTATTTCCCCAAAGCTTTTCAGTTTACGCCACCACAGATCGGCTAAAGGGTTTTAGCTTTTGGTGAAGCATTTAGCCATGAGACTGTCTCATTTTTTTAAAGTCTACAAAATATTCAAATTTAACAGCGGACTTAAAACTTTGACTTCTATCGCTCAATGTCTGCTGTAGGTAGCCTTTGGCTAACAAAATAGCCACGATCACCATTGTTAAATGATATTTTTGCCGTTGTTAACATGTCAGCCTGACACATAAGGCAATATTTACTGATTCTTTTCCTTCCTGGGGTTGCACAGCACTGTGGTGGTGCACGTTCTCCCCCATGTATGTACATGTACTCCTTCTTTCTGCCATCTAAGAACATGCATGTTTGGATAACTGATGATTCCAAAGGGGCTCGGTGAGTATGGTTGGCTGTCTCGTCCTCTCTGATGGTCCTCTAATGGACCTGTACATGCTGAACCCCAGCCAATGCCGCTAATGGCAAAGAGAGGCTCTAGCCCCCTCCTAGAACCCTACTTGGAATAAGAAGTTATAGCAACTGGATGGATGAGTGGATTTCTTTAATGTGTAACATGTTGGATAAAAGATTTCTTCTTGCTTTGGTCTAGGCTTGACCAGAAAAAAAATATAGATACATAGTACATTACATAGGGGTTATTGGGATATTAAAAGCTTTAGCCCGTTTCTCCAACCATTTCCTATTCTGTTTCTTCCATGTTGAAACATCTATCAACTTGGGGAACTTTGAATTCAGAAGAGAGGGCTGCAAGCATGCAAACACATGGATTGGGAGTGTTTTTCCTCCTTGTTAAGCATTAGAATCTCGCAATAATGCTTGGGTTTATACATACCCTGATAACAAGTCAGTAGATTAAACGTTATATTTACCAAGTTTCCGAGACATCTTTCAAAGATTTCAAGTTTGCATGAACCCAAAGAGAAGACCTCATATGTCCTCGTATGAATGAGTGAAGACTCATCAATCATGTCAGCAGCCTTTATATTTGTCATGCCTGCAGGTTATTGGTTTTGTCTTGTCATGTCTTGGTCTCGTCATTTCCTGTTTTATTTTGAAAACGAACTCCCCTCTGTGTTCAGATCTCTTGCCATTCCTCATGCTTACCAGTCTGATTGTCTTCCATGATTCGTGATTGTGTTCACCTGTTCCCCATAGCCCTCTTATAGTGTACTTATAGTCTCTGTCTCCCCTTAACTTGTGCCAGATCCTTGTTGTCTTTTGTACCCTGTCGATTGGCCTCAACCGTCGATACCATGTCGTCTGTCTTCGTTCATTTTCATTGCCACTTCATTGTCACTTCATTGTCACGTCCTCCATGGGTTCTGCCTCATGTCATGTCGGTTGCTTTGTTTGGTTTCTTGTTTTTTTATTTCTAGATTTTTTTTTACCCCAGTTCAGGTTCAGGCTTTATCCAGCAACTACTATATTGTTTTTTTGTTGTAACACCGTGATCGAAAAAACCCTGACAATATTTGTCACGCCAACCGACAAAAAGCATGACGAAAACATAAAAAACCTCTTTCATTAATTTCAACAAACAAAACTAATCTTCAGGCGGACCTGCAGGGGGCAATCAATCATTTGCATTTTGCAACATCACCAGCAAAGCACTCCAACCGACTTCCTGTCAGGAGGAGGAACTTCCTGTCAGGAGGAGGAACTTCCTGTCAGGAGGAGGAACTTCCTGTCAGGAGGAGGAACTTCCTGTTAGACGGCCATCTTGAACATCAGTTCAATACATGCTGTGGTGGACAAACGAGGAAAGTTTGTTTAGAGCAAAAGTTTAAAGAAACAAGCCAAACCAAGGAAATTAAAATCCCTCAGTTCACCGTCAAACGCAACTGGTAGGAGATTTGACTTTCTTGAATTACTCACCTGTTGTTGTGGAAGTGGAAAGGATGAACTTGTGCTTAAGTATGTGCTCCACATGGAAAATGTTTTGTCTCAGTTGGCATCGGACTTTAATGTTAGTGGCTTTCAGTTAATTATTTTCACTTAATTTGTTTGCCTAGTGGGGCGGCACGGTGGTGTGGTGGTTAGCACCTCCCAGCAAGAGGGTTCTGGGTTCGAATCCCGGGGGAACCAGGACCTTTCTGGGTGGAGTTTGCATGTTCTCCCTGTGTCTGCGTGGGTTCTCTCCGGGTTCTCCGGCTTCCTCCCACAGTCCAAAAACCTGCATGTTAGGTTGATTGGAGATTGGGGAAATTGCCCTTAGGAGTGAATGTGAGTGTGAGTGGTTGTTTGTCCTTGTATGTCTTGTGGCCCTGCGATGGACTGGCGGACTGTCCAGGGTGTACCCTGGGATAGGCTCCTGTTCCCCCCGCGACCCCATGAGGGAATAAGCGGTATTGATAAAGGATGGATGGATGTTTGCCTAGTTTGAAGTCTGAAGTTTATGTTAAGCTTGACATTGCAGCTTATTGTTGAAATTAGTGACTCAAACCAGTCCAATTGTTTGGAACAGCAAACCTGATGGCTTTATTGGACTTGTGCTTTTGTTTGACACTCCACTATTTGCATATTTTACTTACTTCTCAAGTTAAATGTTAAAACAGATATATTTGTTTAAGGGAAAAATAAAAATCCATAAACAACAACACTTGAAAATCTTCAAGTCCTGAATTAAAAAAGAAAGCAAACTGATGCAACAAAACCAGTTTTTCTGATTGATTTTATCTCACTGTTTGACATAAAATCTCAGACTTTGCATTAAAACTAATAGAAAAGTAAAATAACTAATAGTAAATTCAAATAACCATTGGCAGCCATGGGAAAAGAAAAACTGTAGCATGTTTTCTAACAGGATGCTTAGTAGAACAAACACCTAATAAAAAGCAGAACAAGGGGTCCTGATGGTCTTAGAACATAATAGTTATTTCAATAAATTCAAAATGTGTACAACAGAACTGAGTCTCCTCTGTCAGTTTTCTGCTGACAACTTCATAATCGCCAAGAGAAATCAAAGAGAAGTAAACACGTGTGGAAAGATACATTAAAATGTATATGAGTGATAAAGAAAGTCTAATGTCCTGTTGTATTGTACAGGTGTCTCTAAAGCTTTGATTATAGCCAAGATTATTTCACACATCTTTGTCGTTTTCTCACATCAAATGATAATGACGATCCAGGAAAGGATTTGAATACCGACCTCAAAAAAATTCTATGCAATCTGTCTTGTCTTTGTATTGCTTCCTGAAGGCGAGGCTTTGTGTTGTTGCATTGAGCTTTTTTTGTAGCCTGGGATCCAGTTCCCAACTAATTTACCTCTATTTAAGTTTAAGGTTTTTTAAATGTGTATTTTCAGCTGAAAAATATGTGAACGTCTCTTTTTAGTATCTGCACCATCTTATGTTAGTTTGAGTGTGAGCTCTGAGATGTAATGTCGATCTGTTATCATGGATTCAGAGTTTGCCACGCTCCATTTTACCCTGAGTTACTTTAGTAAATGTGTTCTGGCAACAAATGGCAAATGGCTTTGTTATGAACCAGATGTGACATGACGGATAACGAAAGTGGCTTGAAAACATTGTTTGTTTCTAATGCAGAGTGTCAGTGGCCCTCCACCAGGTTCTTCCGTGTAACCATAAAACATTTCAAAGGCCTAAAATTAAAATTGCATTTAAAGGTGATTAGTAAATATTTGGTTTGAGTTAAAAAAAAGCCGGTCTGCTGAATTGATTCTAAGCTTTCACTGAGCTGGTGGACTGCTTAAGCTAGTTCTTTTTCTGGAAATGTTCTCTGATATTAGTACAATGCATTTTACATCAGCCTCAGGATATAAACCCTTAGCGGACAAACGCCATTTCGGGGCCGGTTTTCCAGCAAGAGTCGGCCAAACACTGTAAGGAACAGAAACTACTGTTCTATGGAGCAGAGTGGGGGGAAAGAAACTGCAACACAGTGAGGAATCAGCTCCAGCTTACAGCATTTGGAGGTTAGCAAATGCTTTTTACTCTCAGAAACTATATCAAAACCTTATACAAAACCATGCAAAAAGATCATCTCAGAAGCCACTGACGATAAAGGTGACACTCCGACGAACAACAGCTAAACGCCACGAGCCTGAAACAAAGACACCAGCGGCTGAGGATCAAAACCTGATACAGGAGCAACCCCCTGAGACAAAATCATGCTGAACAGCAGACAGAGATGAAGACAGAGGTTGTTTGCGGCGACTCGTTCCCTTGCCCAAACGGCAGACAAAGCGACGGGGAACAATGGCTCATATGTCTGCGATTGCTTTATTTTCTTAGGGGGAAAAAAAAGGTCATTATGGGTTTCACAAAGTGAAAAACTCCCACCTTGACAGGAAAATACTATTCAGGTCTTCTATGACAGGCAGCTGTCTGCATTACGGTCACAAAAAGGTTCACCTTCCATTACAGATGTTCTGCTCAGGCTTTTGTACTGTGCAGAGGTGTCCATTAAAGACTTCAGAAGGCAGCCCTGCTTCTTTTTCCCAATTTTTTTCCAGCCTATTGTCATTCTCCGCTCAGACCTCAGACCGTGTGCCGCTTCGGGCTCTGCCCCTGACTTTCTGTCTACTGTGTGAGCGCTGCTCGCCAATTCAACACATGCGGTGGGTGAAAACCTTCCGTCAGGTTGAGCAAAATCCCCGCCAGACACAGACAACAGCGGCGGCGTCGGAGATTAAAGTTTGCCAGTCACCGCCACTCTGCCCCGATCTGAACAATGCAGTGACACAAATCGTTATTTTTTTCCAATCCCCGACCTGGCTAAGCACTGCCCCGCTTTCATCCAGAGTGGCTTTCTTTTCTGACCATGGGGAGATATTTCACCTGTAACAGCACCACCACAGTTATACCGGTTCTATCGAAGGGCCCCGTTTACTGTTGAGAAAAATGCAATTCAAGGCTGAATTTGCATTTGTCAGCAATTGTTTCACATTTTCTATCAAAACCTGGACTTGAGTTTTGGTTTGTTTCCAGCTTAAAGGCCTTCCTGTAGTATCTGTGAGAGGTGGTGAGTGGTTGAGTGGTTCCTACTTCTCGACTCACGCACGTCCTTTTTATTTGAGTGAAATGTACATGTGGTAGAAAAATAGTAATTATTAAATCGGTTAAAGATTACCTTGAATATGGAATAATGTGGACAGGGAAATTTGTTTGGAACAGAAGAAGATGTGTCCATTTTTGGTTGTTTTTAAAAGAGCAACTTTGGACCAATTGGGGCAGTTGGAGTTGGAAAATTGACGGATGAGATTTGCCATTTATGTCTATTTATTCATTCATTTTTTGCATTTACAAGAAATCATGACTAAAAGGCTGGAAAGCGGCCGTATCTGCAATGGAAGAACTCTGTGACAATTCTCTCCTCTCTCTCTCCGTGGCTGTCGGGTGCACACTCAGGCGCCACCCTAAGTCGCTCTCAAGGGTGGAATCAGCAAAGGGAGGCGACGCTTCTGTCACCTCCATTTTCACTGATGAACAGAGTCATCATGATGGCCCTTCAGCTGCCATTTCAGCTCCCATGAGCCACTGAAAAGCGACCTGCTGCTCACATAAATGACTCTGACAGAAATGAGCCCCGGCTGCCTGCTCCAGATTCCTCCACAGAGCTCTTTTTTCAGCACTGGGACACTGTAATGCACGTGTTGCCGCATTATTCAGTTGAATCATTTTACTTTTTTTCTGTTTGGCCTCTCATCAGTACATTTGAATTGCTTTATAATTAATTCTAAGCAGATGTGCCGTTGAAACGAGGTTCCAGTGTGGTGATTTGTTCTTACCAACACTACATGATTAAACTGGATATAAGGGGAGTGGTCTTTTCTCAATTCTTTGGTGACTTTTTATTCAGTTTGCTCTCTTACAGGTGTCTCGAATAATGATGTTTCAAATGATCAAGTTAGTTTTTCTCTGAAACTCTGTTTTTTAAAGCAAGAAACAGAATGTTTTTTAAATAAATAAACCGAATATCTTAAAGTAATTAAATGATTATTACATTATTCACGTAGAAAGAG
Source organism: Menidia beryllina (assembly GCA_013363375.1). Classification (NCBI taxonomy): domain Eukaryota; kingdom Metazoa; phylum Chordata; class Actinopteri; order Atheriniformes; family Atherinopsidae; genus Menidia; species Menidia beryllina. The sequence goes on from JABUIW010000010.1 coordinate 2,644,410, forward strand.
AGAGAGATATTTGTCTTTTTAACATCTGAAACAGGTCAAACCTAAATCCCCCCCCCCCCACAGTGCTTTGAGTTACATTGAGGATTCCTTCACTTCTACAACAGAGGGCCTGTTTTGTTAGTCCTCTTTTTTCTTAACAGCCTAAAATCTGTTTTGTTAGTTTTTTACTAAAGGGGGAAACTAACTGGGTCTCTGCTTAACAAACAAGTCCTACTCGCACAACTTTTTGGGTCAGCCATAACAAAGCTGTTCATGCATGGACTTATTATCTGTTATTCTACTTTGTCAGCTTGCTGGCGGACCAATGGGAATGTGCGGGGTCCATGCGGACTGGCGAGCAAGGCCAGATTCCTCGCACACTATCAGATGCGCAAGTCTTTTAACAAGGCGCGAGGTCTGCAAATTAGCCACTGGTGCGAGTCTATAGCAATCGTAAAGAAAGAAATGAAATCAGTTTGAATCTAATAGACTAGCAAATTGACGCTGCTGCAGTCAGAATGCGTGGATCCCATGACAAACGCCTTTCCCTGCAGGATGCAACAACAAAAACGAACAAAAAAAAAAGCATATGTCGCTGGCCATTTGTATCGACTGCATATTCCCGTCTTTACACATGATCAATACCATTGTATAATGCAGGCCCTCCACCAGTCTTGTTAACGGGCCTCAAACAAAGCCGAATTCGCATTTCGTCCGGCTTTGAAAGAATAACAACACTGTTCCTTACAAAGGTTACATTGATTGATGTCCCTTCCCGGCCATCTGTGAATGAGTAATTCTCGGTAATGGAACACGCTTTGCCGAGAGAATCAATCAGAGCCCACGTAAGTGATGAAAAAACATCTAATATCAGGAAAAGGAATGCTAGAGAACAATTACTGCTGGGGAAGGAGTGAGCTCCTGGTGTTTCCATACAAATGAACTCGAAGGGAGTTGAAACGGAGATAACAAGCCAGCAGGGGACAAATAAAAATAAAGAGAAAACATTCTTTTTTTTCTTTCTTTTTTTTGCCGGACTGCAAGCAAGCATCACATCAACTGTTCTGCCGAGGGGTTCGAAATGGGAAAGGTGCACCGTAGGTTGGCGTCTCGCATCCAGCCCACATCCTGCTCACAGACAGATTCATAATGAGTCACTTGATTGTTATCCAAAAGTAATTATACATGTGGCAGGAGATGTGCTGAAAGCCTTCGAATAAACCAATTGTCGCTAAATTAAATTTAGCCAAAGGAGCGCTGTTTTTGCTAAACCTGACAGACAAAAAAAAAGAAGAGAGATTGGACTTTTGTGTTATTTCTGTTTAAGTAAAAACACTTTTTTTTTTTAAACGGAAAGGAGAAGAAAGGAACGCTTTTAGCCACTGTACTGGAGTCCTCTCCAGGTATAGAACACGCCATTCCGATCATCTAATCCCCACCTCCTACCCCTCTTTCTGCCTATCTCTGGGACTGAGGCAGACGCCGTTGGAGTGCCAGATGGTGTGTGTTACACTTGTTTCGTGTGGCTGTTATTTATACGCCGCTGAGGCGGCGGTGGCAGCAGCAGGCCCCCCCGACGAACGCTTTTGTTTTTCCAGGCTCGGAGAGGACGAACGGAGAGAGAGAGAGGAAGGAGCTGGAGAAATAAAAAAAAGAAGAAAGAGAAAAAAAAACAAATGTCTCCATTAGATCATCACCTAAGCCCCTGTGGAAGAACTCTAAGGTCTCATTTTGTGCGTGTGTGTGTGAGATGTGCTGTTGTGGGCGTGTGTCCTGACTTCCCCGCTGCCAGGAAGAGAAAACAGCAGTCTGATATCTCAATATCAGTGGTATTAGCCCGGGAAAGAGGCCATGGATCATTTTAATGCTACCCCGTGTACAGGAAACCTCGAGTAGTGGATCGATGGTACGTGTCCCCGGGCCTCCCATGACACCTCGTAGGCAAACACACACATCCCTCCGCCATGTCTTGCCTTTTTACTGTCACACGCAGACAGGCAGGCACCCCCCCCCCCCCCTCCCTCCACCTCCCCCTGCCCACTCAATAAACTAGGGGAAAAAAGCAATATCTCTCTTGGAGACAGAGGAATATGATTAAAGCTCCTGTGCTGGCATTATCATCTCATGAGCTGTTAACAGCGAGCTAAAAGGGCCAAAGTGAATTACTTCCAGCTGTCGCCGCGTAGCCCGCAGACCCGCTGTCAAGGGCCTGCACCCAAACCACGCCGTTGTTGACAATCGCAGAGGCAGAAAGGACTCGGAGCCTTTTAGAAACGATACCGTCCGAGTCCGTAGCTTTCCTGACCTGGCAGGCATCTTTACATTGAGTGCCAACAGTCCCTCAGATGACGGTTAGTGCTTTCACACACCTCCATTTTACCTCCATTTTGTTTCTTCATACACGGTGCCTCGGTTTTGCCGACAGTGTTCTTTGCTCCCTGTGGTATAAGCAGCTGTTAGGAAAAGAGATGGGGGGGGGGGGGGAAGCAACAGCTGGTTAATGCTGTCATTCGGAGTGCCTTTTGTTTGCCAGTGAGGAAACGTCGCATTGACGCTGAAGCACTCTTACACGAGTAACACTCACATCAGAAACTGTCAGATCCAAACTCTTGAAAAGAAAAAGTTTGATTTTTTCATTTTTCTTCTAAATGCCCGACAGAAGCCGTTATGACTCGCCATCAAGCAAAATACCCGCTCGGGCCTCTACGCTAATTGTTGGATGCGGCGAGGTGAGTGGAAACTCGGAGAAGAATAAAAGAAAATGAGTCGGAGGGAAAGAGGAAGAGCAAATGGGAGCCTGATTGGAGGCAGCTGTCTGGTCGCTGTCGGTGTTCTCGTCTGATTGCACCCTTGTCACGGTGACTGAGATCCGCATTGTTGAAGTCGATGGACTATGTAATGTTTTATTCTGTGATCAGCGCTCAATGTGGGAAATGAAACGGTGCAGGAACAGACATCACGTCAGACCTCAGGAAACATTAGCGCTAAAAGGAGCGTGCGACAAAGAGCGGGCAGAGAAAAAAAAACAGGGCAGGGGCTTCAAGCTCCCATGTGACCGGCAAGACAGCAGTGTATTGATAAATCACATCATATAAATGAGGACGGGGGCTCATTTAAGCCAGACTGATTATAAAGGATGCCTTGGGATTCATGTGATAACATTAATTTACTCTTTTACGTCCATTAAACAGACAACCATTGGAGAGATTGACACAATGAGTGCTCATGAAAAAAGACAAGACATGTTTACGGACGCTTGAGTTCAATTGGTTTCTTTTTTCTGTTCTTTTTTTAAAGGAAATGTTTAATGTTCAGGAAAATACTTCAATTTTTTTCTTTTTACAAAACCAATACAGCACATAGGCAAAATGGTTTGCAGTGTGAAGCCATTGTTAACAATTTAGCTTAAGCTAGCCATGTCAATATCTGGCCATGAACACCTTTGAAAGTTCCATAATCAACACCTTTCATAAAGAATTTTATATTTAAGAAAATGTTCAGTTTAATGTAGCATACGTTTGGGAGTGTTTTTGTGCCAGGAGCAGCACATTTCCTGAAGTCTGGCCAAAGTTTCTAAGCTATCTTTTGAGAGTATCTCTTTCATTTAGACGGCAAATTAGCAAACATGCTGCTTCATAAGTCATTTCCACTGTGCAGGCAAACGGCATTGTGCAATTCTTCCCCAGGCAAATCTCGCATGTCTTGTGTGCCATCCTATGATTTTGTTCAAAGTAAAAGTGACTTGAAAGAAAACCCAACTCCCAGCTGTTTCTGCCTGTAATTCCATATCAAACTGACATTTATTGGAGTAATTATGATAACCCACCAATGAACTCCCCCCCAAAAAAACAAAAGATAAAATGAGATATTGGTAGTTGTTTTCTGCTGCAAAGCTGCATTCAAAGAAGTTGGGTTTGGAATTGATCCTTTATCCAGAGGATTCTATGCAATAGATTCATTTGAAATGCCTTCTGATTTTTTTTAATTTTTGCAAGAGCAGTAAGCCATTTTAACCGCAACAGACCTTGAATGCCTAGGCAGACAACAACACATGAGAACATTATATAAGTGAATAAGGGTTTTATTTGTATTTTTTTACCCCCCCAATGAATGATATCTACGATCATGTAACAGTTAAGTCTTAATTCCGGCTGCCTTTCACTTTTTCTATGGAGAAAAGATAAAGGTTCCTCTTGAAGATCAATGGGAAATTTTAAGCTTACATCAAGTCAATGTGGTGCCATCGTAAAAAGTAGCTCGAAAAGATTTAAAGCTGTTGTCACTTTCCCTAAATGTGAAATCAACTGCGGTGTAGAGAGGCCGTCAGCAACCCCAACAGTAATTCTAGTTTGTGGTAATAACCCTGAAAATGGCCATCCAGCTCTGTTCAAATTACCACCGACAATTAAGAAATGCAAGCCGAGGGAGAAGAAAGCTGTCCAAAATCCCTTTGAATGACACTACTGATCTAAAAAAGAATGAAAGTTCCACTATAGCTGACTTTTTTTCCCCACCACCAGCTCCAGCTCCAGCTTTTGCTGAGCACATTGCATTTTCATCCTTACGGCTCAATCGAGAAGGAAGGCGCGAGGTTTGATCCCGTGAGGTTGGCCAGACGTTGGTGTTTATTCAGCATGAAATGAGGTGAGGCCTAAAAATACACGGGGGTCGCGGGGCCTGCTGGGCGGGGTTAAACGGTTGGCCCTCCTTCCAAGGAGCCACAGAGTGAACAGCGCCGCCTCATTAGCAGCCCGACATGGAGGCAGGCCCTGTTGGACAGCTGGGAGAGCCACTGAGGAGACTGGGGCTCAGCAACGGGAGCAGAGGGGTCACAAACAGCTACAGGTATAAAAAACCGACCACGGCACACACGACGAAAACAGGAAGGAAATAAAACGTTAACTGCAAAAGGGAAACTTCATGTCGGAGACTATCAGAATGTCATCGAAATACACAAAAAATGGTGATGCAGCCAAACACGCCTAACAAACAGATTCCAGTCCAGGAATTATATTGACTTTCTTTTTTACTTATAGCCTCAATAGACATCCATATATAATGATGAATTGCCCCTGTTTCAATTTTCATTTTCATTTGTGTCTTCTTTGTGTTGCATGGTGTTCATTTTTTGTGCACCATGGTTCATTTAGACTGAATTAGAAATAAGAACAGAGCGCGATGGCCTTCTTATTGTCAAGTATCTCAACTATACTGGTACCAGTAGCGTCCATTTCTTAAAAAGATATCCCGAAATGCAAAACTCGAGTTATCCAAATTGGGCATTCCGCAAACAGTGGAGGAAACCCATGTGACGACATTGATCTGTCATAACCCTTCTACTGTTTGTCCTCTCTTTTCCAAACTTACATATAATATGTGCTTCGCGGTTTGCTGAGGTTTATGGAAAAAAGAACAATATTGAGTGACAAGACACCTTGGAAGTGTCTTTAACATGGCAAGGACCCTCAGTTTTACGTCTTTTTCAAAAGTTGGATGCCGTATTTAAAGAGTGTGCCTTCCTTCCGGTCCTTTGGATAAGAATGTATCATTACAAATTGAGCGAGACCGAGGTGGACTGCTCCCTCTCGCTCTAGGAGTGTCTGCAGAGTGGGAATTGGTGGAGCGCGTTGCATTTTTCATTTTGTTGGACAAAAATCTTCCCCATATTCTTAAAGCTTTTATGTGATATGATGAGTGATGTAAGGAGAGGGTCTTCTTATATATAAAATAAAGTTCAATTTGTACAACTGTCACTTTCTCAGACATGGCCACGTTAGACATTTATGGCAGCCTGAATAATTTAAACTGGCCCCCAATAGTATGATACAGTAATCACGTATGCTGTGTGTGTAGATGTACTTTCTCTCTTACTGATCGTACAGGCAGCCAACCGCTACATGTCAGTAAATGTGGGGGCCTGAAAGGGCCCTCGTTTTTATTTAATCTTGGAAAAAAAAAAGAAAGCAGTGGCCAAAATTAATGAGTGAGATACGATCGCTTCATGTTTTTGTCAGTTTGAAGCACCAAAAGTAATAACCCTCTCATTGTTGCCACAGTCATGGTCTCCAGACACATAACCAGCTCCCAACTTCTCTGTAAATTGACTTTTGGAAAGATTTAATTTTTTAAAAAGTTAAATAAGGCTGAATCTGTGTTTCTATTCATTCTGTTTGCGCTTGGAAAATATATTTTTCCCCCATTTCAAAGATCTGCTCGACAATCTTTGTCTGCCAAAGACTAAATATCTACTGTGCTCAATCCCAACTGGGTTGAGACACTGGTTATTCAGAGTATGAGTAAAAACAGCCTCCAGCAACTATTAAAACTCATCAACTATTATTTAATTCATAATAGAACGTACTCATAAGACATACTGAAGGAAGTGTAGTTACCTAAACCTGCTCTGAAATTAAGTTTAAGAATGTGTTGCATCTTTTAAAATTTAATTGGTCACCACAACTATCAGTGAAAAAAGCATTGAATCTGGTTGTTATTGCTCTCAAAGAAATTAAACAAATATTTTCCCGTTTATTTTTTTGTAGATGGTGAAAGCTCATTTCTGTAAACATCATTCCCACTTTTGTCAAATATAGATCGGGTGGCTTCACAGTCGTCCTTGGAATATTTGATGTTCCTTCATATCCCAAATGTTTTCCGTATGTAAAAGCCGCAGACTTTTCTCCTACAAAGCCAAGCTGTTGTAAGAATTAATTAAGTATGATTATTGATGGTGCCATTCCAGATGAGCAGGTTGCCGATTCCATGTATGCAAGAAGATCTTTGCAGACATTTAAACCTCTTTCAGTCTTTTACACTTGGGAATTAGCAGCAACAAGTTTGCTCACAAAACAGTAAAAGGTTTCCCTCTCAACACCATGTTCTGATTTGAGTAAGTTATCTGTTTGTGGAATTAGCTCTTTAGCATTTTTTGCACAATATCCTAATCTTTTTGGGGCTAGATTTGTACAAAAAAGACTAAGGCTAAGCCTGATCGCAGAGACACGTGCGACCAGTCCCCAGAAAATGGCCGGAACATTTTGGTCAGTGTACGGAAA
>JABUIW010000010.1:2663767-2696301 GCA_013363375.1 Menidia beryllina
GGATGGATGGATGGATGGATGGATGGATGGATGGATGGATGGATGGATGGATGGATGGATGGATGGATAAATGGCCACCGATTAAAGGTGCCAGAATGAAGCAATATCAAAGCCATTTTTTTCCCATCATATGGAAAGGCAGAAAAAGAAATAGCTATTTGTTCACACAAACATAAACACGATCTAACCTCCAACACAACATTTGTCCGACTGAAAAAGCCTTGAAATGTTCAAGTGTCTGCCACGTCAGGTAAACGACAGGGGGAGAAAAGGTCCCTTACACTCAGAGAGGACTGGCTAAGAGCTTTGTTAAGCTGTTTTCACGCACATGCACAGACTCGCAGCAGAACTTTTTTCCACGGAGGCTGCTGCTTTCTGCCAAAGATTCTCTCCCACTCCTAAGAAAGTGAGGAAGAACAACTGTCCAGAGCTGACAGGAGGCAGCACAGAGTACAGGAAGAAGAAATAAAAAAAAAAGAAAAACCTATGGAAATACAGTAGCTGTCCTTCTGTTTTTAGAGAATCAGAGTCAGAAGAGAGAAGACAAGAACCGGTTTCAACATGGATATGATTCAAGATATTCATACCACCAAAGAACATCCATATAGATAGATAGATAGATAGATAGATAGATAGATAGATAGATAGATAGATAGATAGATAGATAGATAGATAGATAGATAGATAGATAGATAGATAGATAGATAGATAGATAGATAGATAGATAGATAGATAGATAGATAGATAGATAGATAGATAGATAGATAGATAGATAGATAGATAGATTTTCCATTCATTTCAATGAAAGCAAAAACTCACAAAAAGTTACATCATTCAAAAATTTGAAATGCCATTAACACCATAGGATTAAACTAAAAAAAGGCTTTTTTTTGGTTTTCTTAAAACCCAAAAAGCGGCTCCTGTTTGAACGACGCCTCGTGCATTTCGCTAAATGATGCAAATGTGCGCGGCCGCTCAGTATTTGTCATTTAAGATGACGTGTCAACTCCCAGTGACTTCAAACAAATTCTACGCCAACGCCCAACCGTAATAAAACCCCGATCCCACAGCTGCACAGTCATCTGACAAAATCCTATTCGGAGAGTCAGTGAGTGAAGGATGTGCGGGGAATTTGACTTCACTCACACCCGCACTGATCTCCCACCGAGGAATGTAGAGACAGCAGAACGTTTTTTTCTTTTACCCACAGTAACAGTGTTGTGGCAGTGAAGGTAGACAACTTAGGAGTTTTTGTGTAGGTAAACAATGACAAAAATGGTGGTCCAATGAAATTACCAGGCTGTAAAATCCCTCTGCTAAGAGTCCCTTCAAAACAATGTAAGGTTTGGAGATTTATAAAAGTAGTCAGCAGCAAATTGGAAGAAAATAAATCAAGAAACGTATGTACGTAAGTATGTGGACGCTCAATCTGCTCATCGTTGTCATTCAAAATTCGTGCTCTTTAGTCTCATATTAAGTATATTTTCAAGTCTCTTTTTGCAGCCCTGAAATGTTTCTTAAAATGTGATTAACTTTCTGTTGATCAAAAATCTGATCTGGACCCCGCTGCACTGGAGTCCTTTTGGTTTATTGTATCCAAGGTTTCTTATACCCACCAAACCCTGTCAGCACATCCCTCCGTCCCTTAACTGGCTTCCATATTGTTTTTTCCATCCTACATATCGCCCAAAAACTTTGTACTTCGCCTTCATAACAGAAAGAAGAGGGATATCCTGGCCCATGCTGTAAATGCTCGAAATGCAGGTACACGCAATGGTGAAGTAAAAAATGGGACCAGAACCGAGTACGAATCAGGGAATTTAATCTTAGAGTTACAGTTCCACATTGGGCAAAATGGAGTAGAGCTACAACAAAAGCGCGCGTCAGCAGCAGAAATCGGAGAAAAACTCCTTCAGCTCACTGGTGCTTCTCTGAAACTCTTTACAAGCATTTCTCTAGAGTGAAATGTCAGGATTTCAAAAGTTTCCAACTGCTTTCTTCAGCTGTAAAACTATAGAAAAATCTCCAACTGAATATTGGAACCGGATGGATCCAACACCTATAAATGTTTTTATGTTTGTTTGTTTGTTTTTGTGAATAGTATCACACACCGAGTGTCATTAGAGTTTCATAAAACCTCTGAAAACGATCAGCGTTATTTCCAGGATGTATATCTAAAATGAAGGGACAAGGGTCTGTGCTCGGTGCTCCTGCATCTTGCGGAGCCCCAGACCGGAGCAGTGACTCCCTGCACACAAAGACCAAACAGAGCAGTCTTCTAATGATAACAATAAATTAACTTTCTTTGCTCCACTGAAGCCCATAAACAGTTAATTGGTTTGCTGAAGAGGGGCTAGCACTGCATGTCCAATTTGATTCCTGCTCCAGACATTGTGATGGGATGCCGGTCCTCTCGCTTTACTCAGCTCAAATGACGCTGGGGCAAAGACTTTTTTTTTTTAAACTTAGCTCTTTTCTGTGAGTTTATGTGTCGGACTTTTCATCTGGTGAGCCAAACTCTTCAGAGGCTGTCAGGGCCAGTGGCAGCCCCCTGTAATCTTCTCTTCCTCTCAAAAGAACTCTGAATCTCGATGATTGTGATCGTTGGCTTCTTGGGTGACTAAAGCCCCCTCTTCCCTTTAACCTATTGGTTAAAAGTTAACCAATAGGGGTAACCGATTGGTTGAAAAGGTAGTTTGCAGTGCTTCTCTGAACATTTTAAAGCAGCATAAACATTCATGTTTTATTTCCAATATTTCCTTCCCGAAGACTTTTTTCTCTTTCAGATCTGCGGGCAATTTACTGCAAGACTTGGCTTTCACTCTGACTCACCATCAACCTTATGTGTATAGACTTTTCTATTTATATCGTTGATTTCAGTCGAACAGAGGAGGATTGAGTAGAGAGGCTGCAGGTGTCTCAAGGACGACTGATGCAAGTTCGGTGCTGCATTGCAAGGTTTCTGATTTACAAAAGTTGTGTATTTAGATCATTCAATTCATCAGTTCTTGAACTTTGTGTATTGTCAAAATCTTTAAAAAATAACATTACCTTGTTCTTCTCAATCCTCTCACCCATTAGTCACTTCTGCAACAGAAACGTCTGTATGTCTTTGCTGAAATGTCAGTTAAAGCTCGATGACTGGCTCCACGTTTTATTTGACAAAATCATGTTTTTCTAATTGCGAACACGAGTTGCGAGCATGGAAACAAATCATAATTTTGATCAGAGAGGCGCCTGATTGACGTCTGTGAAGTTTGATTCACAGCCACGAGGGATCTCTGCAAGAGTGCTATTTTTGAAATGATGCACTGCAGGGCTTCATGTATCTTTTCTCTCCTCTTTTATTTTTATACCGTGCAAGGCTGTTTCTTTTTCATCCTCGTTTTGTATGCTTTTTTTGGTGAGTTTTGTTGCCCATCCACAAAGGTTTTACTCATTTACTGCGGCTTTGTGGGCATCCTCAGTGTTATTCTGATGACTGACCGGCATCTAAACAAGACAAAGTTCAGATTATGGCATTTACAGTAGCAGCAAATGGGATACTTCATTCATCTTTGTGGTAAATAGTCTGAGTGAGTATTTTAGACCTATACTGAGTATTTATATGACTCTTCGATGTCTGCGCCCACACAAAATCTACTTCTACAACTCCAGAGCACAGTTCTATTGGGTTATCTTCTTTTTGTTTATTTGTTTTCCCACTGAACCCAACTCTAGAGCTCATTTAGTCAGATGTTTTGTGAGGTTAAACCCGATTTAGAAAACTAAGATCCACTGGACCCATCGCCTGCATTAGGATGAGCAACCCTTCAATGTGGTCCCTTTGTGGTTCATGCTAGAACTTAAAGTGTGCTAATAAAAGACAAAAGGTGTCAAATTGTTGTTACAGGTCCTGAGTATCAGGACTCCAGCAACAGTGAATGCGCAATCTGAGAAATAAAAACAGCAATGAATCAATGATGCTTTGCATTCGGACTCCAGATTACGTCTCATTTATTAAACAAGTAAACAGGTCACAATGTACAGCATTGTGTGATCTCCCGTCTTTCACATAAATCAAAACATTATGATGACACAAATATAGTGCATCAAACAGCACTAGCATGTAAATGCATATTAACTGGGGCCAAGCATCAACGTGCACTGTTTACCTCATTCACTATTCATCTCAAAATAATATCAACCGATTATTTTACAAAGAAAAGCATTTCAACATTTATAACCGGGATTTACGAAATATCGCGATATTTCCAATACAAACATAACAAGTCTCGCGAGACGTCGCCAACGTGGCATTAGCATTTTGCTAATCGAGACTCTCGGCGGATAAAGCTTAAAAGCATTAAATGTAAATATACATATCAGTTGTATCAGTACAATCTACTACAATAGGATATAATAATTTCACAGAATACATTTGGAGTGTTTTCACCAAGTACATACCTGAGAAATAAAAACAGCAATGAATCAATGATGCTTCGCATTCGGAATCCAGATTACGTCTGACGCGAACAGGAAGTCCGTCATCTAAAACCAACCCGGAAACCGCGTCCCCCGATCAAAGATTTCCTCTTACTACTATTACTGTTTTGGAAATATTCCTCAGGAAAGTGCAAAATATGGCAACCAGCTATGCCAAAATATATCAGAAAATTATTTGTTTCTACAAAATAAATATATAAAAAACAAATACATAATAACAACCAAAAACATGGGGTGACATTTTTAGGTGCACCACATTGTCATCACCTTGACACTTTTTTAAATCTCTTTGCCTTGATTTCATCAGTTTTGTTTGGATGATGCTGAAATCTGTTGTAAGGTACCCCCCTCCCCCAAAAAAAGAGCTTTCAGCTGATGATTTTCCACTGACGTCTGATCTGCAAGACGTCAGTGCAATGTAGAGCAGTTCACTAACACCCCGGAGCCTGGTTCATCTCCCTGAAGGTTGTTTACATTCAAAAAGCGAGTGAGCCACTTGTGTGAGAACAAGAAAAGCGAATCAATCTTGTTGACATCTACTTATCCTCCCAAGGATTCTCTCAACTGCTATTTCTTTATCTTTTTTAATTCTTTACTTGGGCAACGGCTAATGGTGCCCGGACAGTACTCTTACATTTCAGAGTTCCAGGAGGCATCAAACTTTGAATGGCCCGCTGCGTCCTCACAGCTTCAAGCAAACAGCAGAGACTTTCCCACCTTGTTAAAAGTTACTTGGATTTGCAAATTTCTCAGGGGTGCCTGCTTTACTTTTTCCTTTTGAACAAGCTCATTTTTTTTACCTCTAGCTCTTCAATCATCGTCTTGCCCATCCTTTGCATGCCACTCATAGCACTCAGTCCCACGGGGGGATGATTCTTATGGCAGGAAATAGTTAGCGGTGGATTTTATTTTTTTTTTCCTTTTCTCATCACAATATTGTCCCGTATGATTGACTCCAAGCCGGCCGTGTTTTCCGAAAGAGTCAAAGGAAGTGACGTCACATGTTGTGACTCAAGTCAAAGCCTGATTAATGTATTCCTGCTAATCACGCCAGGGTTTCAAAAGGGTGCGAGGTGCGAGGTGACAAGCCACATCCTGTGAGCCCGCATCATTACAGAAACAGAGGCCTGGATGAACCGCGGAGGGCTCCAATCAACAAGCCGTGCTCAGAATAGCTCTGTGGCTCTGTTTTGTGTGTGTGTGTGTGCTTGTGTGTGTTTGTGAGCTGGGTACAGGCTGAATCATCCCCTCATATGACACCGGCTGACGACTGGGTTGCTAAATAGAAATCCTGAATTGATACAAACATATTTGCATGCCGTGGCACCACTCTTTATGTGCTCTTTAGTATTAGTCACAGCCAAATAAATGAAACACGAGTCCAAACACTGGGTGCCAAATCGTCACAACCTTGCAGAGCGTGATAGGTACTAGAGGGAGATTTAGATATTTTTAGCTTTGAACACACTGCCTCCAAAGCTTTTCAACATATGGATTTTTACAAGCTTTGGCTCTGGTTTTATTTGCGAGTTCAATAGCATATTGATTTTTTTTTTTGTATTTCATATGCTATGTTTTGTTTATGAGACTTATCTGGGAATTTGGTCTGAAAATGAGAAAGCTCCTCATGCTTCCAACGAGAAACCAAAAAAACAAAAGGGGAACTGCTTGTCAGACGTTGCTTATTTAGACTTGAGTATGCCAAAAGCAACCAGTCAGTGTTTATCACTGAAAAGTCTCTCTTGTAAAAACCAAAAGAAAACGACCGAAAACGCCTTCTCTGCAGTGATGATACAATACTATCATCCAGCTTTTTTATCATCCAGTTCTTCTGCACCAGGCTGGGGGTTGGTTTTCTGGATCGATGTGAGGATAACATCAAAGTCAAAGTATTTCTTAATGCATAGGTCATAAATATACTGTTAAATTAAAACCTAAGCCTAGGCAGAACATAAACTCACTAGAACTGTTGGGTCCCAACACAGCCGGCTATGATGTTAATAACCCAGCATGCAGCCATCTTGCCTTCCTAAAAGAAGCTCCTATTTAAGGTCAACCTAATTCAAATCAGACTATTCTCACACAGAACAGGCTTTTGACGCATTATTTGAACAGTGACGCATCATTGTTAGAGAGGTCTTCGAACCAATTAAACAATGACTTCATCATGTACAGTCTCAGGCCCAAAGCTATTGAGGAGCATCCTAGGGGGTCGGGATGCCGCAATTCACACAAATTCATGGCCTGACAGCTATTTATCAAGTGCTTTGTTTTTGCTTTATGGCAATATATCATGAAAACGGTATTCGAGGCACATGACAAGTCGTTGAACTTTACCGGAACTTTAGTAGAGGTTTAGTAGGACTCCTTTAGTAGAGCTCCTTTAGTAGGGCTGTCGGTTGGTGTGGCTCAAAAAGCATCACTGAGGTGATTGTTTTGGATGGCATGTTAGCTGGGGATTAAAAAGTCTAAAGATAATGTGGGTGCACTGTATCTACCTGGACTGGCTGGCAGGGCTTCTTCATGACAGCAAACCACTGCATCCAGAAAACTATCGACTGCGCAAATTAAGGACTGGAGCTATTGTGACACTGAGACCTCACGTCAGTAGCACCCCCTCAGGTCCTTTGCCAGTTTTCCAGTGTCATATTTTACCTTTTGCAATAACTTAACTCATGAGGACTGAAAATTCTCACTCGGGTGACACTGAGTGTAGACAGTCAAGTGCCGAGAACCACTCCACACATGCAGAAGCAATGCTTGCAGGAATTCTGCCTTCATGTATTTTTGACGGCGTGGCAGCACACAGACCGGGACCAAAAACCCCCGGCTGTTCAGTCGGGTGCTGGCGTAAATAAATCATGTGGCTAACCGAGACGGGGAGTCCTAGGCTGACATGTGCCAGGGCGACGGCAAGAGCCGTGTCAATTAATGTTACACGGCGAGGAGAAGCTCGCTCGACAACGGGCCCTCCTAAAGCCTTCTGCCGTTCGGTCTCATCAATAATGGAGCAGGATCTGTCTGCTGAGCGAGCTGGTTCTTGCACAAATCCAGGTCTATGTGCCGCATATCTCTCGGTATAATTCCCTTTTGCCTTTTCGCCTTCCGCATCCCTTGTTAAATTCTCAAGCCGCATCTATTCTTTTTTTTTTTTTTGCTCCGTAAATCCAGAAGCAAATAGATTGCAGGTGGCAAGCTTCAGAGGATAGTAGCCCGCTATTAATGCCATTATTTAGCGATGCGAAACACAGGCTCAATGGAATCTATAAATACTTCCCATCCTTTATTTTAGCCATTAAGTGCTGGTAACAGGCATGGTGTGGGTGGATGGGAGGCTGGAGCAGTAGAGCAGGAGGATCAGTGGTAAGATGGAGGCGGTGGGGGGGTGGAGAAAAGGCTGGAATTCAAGCAATTAAGTGCACAAATGATATTTGTGCAATTAACCTGAACGTCTTTCGTCTTTAGAAATCCCCGTTCTTCTGAATCTGTCCATCATTTGTCTTCAGTGCCTAACTCTCCCTAATTCAAATCCAATCTTCAACAAACCGCACAATCCCTCTCCTGTCATTAACTCCCTTCCGCCAGGCAAGAGCTGTCAATATGATTTATCATGGATGCGATCTGGTGAAGTCGTCCCACTGTGAAGGCTGATTAGATGACCATCCTGCTGATATGGTAAAAAATGATGGTCCGAGGGAAGGGCGACAAATCCGTCCCGTCTCGTTCCCCCTCTATGCGTGACACTTCTTATTTTCTGTTTTAATCTGCTTGCGTTCCGCTGAGCACCTCCCAACATTAAATATCGCGGCCTCAAGCCGGCCTATTAGAGCCGCGCCAGGCAACTATCTGAAAATAATTGTGTCTCGTAAAAAATAGAAATTACAGTGGGCTCCCCCCCCCCCCCCCCCCAACACACACACATTTGCCTTGTTAGCTTTGGGGGAAAACTGTGGAGTTTTAAATGAACAGCATCTTCACAGCCAGCTGAAAAATGACAAGCTGGAACGGGAGCAGAGCACCGACAGTTTATTAAAGCTGGACGTCAATCCTCAGAATGTGGGGGTCAGCAGTGATTTCTCTTATTTCCGATTCATCAATTTACCATCATGTACTGTGTTGAAGGACACTTTTATTTTAGTTTTTGCAGTATTATTTCAACAGCATCTTTTTTTTTCTACTCTGCTCGGTATTGCTGCTTGATGTTTCTTAAACGCTTTGGTCCAGCTTATCATGAAGCTCCACACGGATGTCTGCAATCTGAAAGCGATGACTAGTGTTGATGTGATGAATTTGGGGACACACTGGCTTCCTTTAAGATGCCACAATTTGATTTGGACACAGATGTCAGAATAAAATGGACTGTCAGGAGAGAGGTGTATCTAGAGTGGAATTCGAACCTATTGTCATTAGCTGTTCAGGCAGTTTTCAGTGTGACACCAGCAGCTGCTTTTAGATGGAACGACACCGACCTCACGGAAATTCCTTCAGGGAATCCTCTCTGACTTTTCGTCTAGCCCCACTTTGGGATTGACATTTGCTATTCTGAAATATCACAACAGCTATTTGGTGCAGACATTTCTGTGCCCCTTAGCAGAAACCGTAATCGTTTTGGCAATCCTCTGATACATTTTTCCCATTGCTTGATTTATGACCAAAACTAATGGGACTTTATTTTGCTTCTGCTGCGCTCTCTATCTACAACAAGTTTCTTAGTGTCAGCATGCCAGATTAAATTGACGAGCACGATGACAGATGGACCTGCTAAACATCCACCAGTAATCATTTACAGCTTTTTACTCAAGGATTCACAAACTTGTCAGTGCAGTCCCTTATATATCTACGCACTCTCTGTATGTTGTGTGTTATAGTGCATTGTTGAGAGCAGCACTGGAACGACGCCCACATATGTCTCATTTCCACATAATAATGTCTTCTCTTTCAACCAAAGACCCATTTGTTTCTTTCGAAACCCATGTCATCAGCCATAAATGTGCACTATTCGCCTCAAAAGAAGGGAAATACCAAAACATCTGAGTTGGATTTTTGTAAAGACTCCATACTCTGAGCCTGGACGTTTTATGATCCATGAATCCAACTCGGTAAAACACTACCTCCATAATTATGCTGTTCTCCATGGCTTGAAGAAGTTAAATCTACATAGTAAAATGCATCCAAAATTGGTATTGAAAGAACAGAAAGCTGTATAATACATATGGTTTCATAAAAATTTGCATATCATGTAGAGCGATCCCTTTGTATAATTATTCATCTCATTCTTTCATGGTAATTCCATGCATATATTCTGCAAAAGTGGATGGGAATACAAGGAACATTAGCCTCTCCAGCTGCCACAGATGAGTTCATTTTAATCAAAATACATTTAATTACTTTGGACGTTAAGGAGCATAGTTCATATACCGAATGGATGTACAGACAGATTACACTTATATGATAAGTGTAAGGATATGCACACAATTGACAGAAGTATGAGGTCAAAGGGACGAGTGACTGAAATTGGTTTTCTTTGTGTGTGCGTGGGTGGGTGGTTGTGAGGGGGGGGGGGGGGCCTTAGTCTTAGAAAAGGACCTGGGATTCCCAAGCTGCAGAATTTCCCAAGTAAGGGATATCTAGGTTTTTTTTTCCCAAAGCCCTATGGTCCTATAACCCAACTGAGAAGATTACCTTATCAGGTAGAAGTGGCAGTCAATGGCTGGACGGATGGACTGACAGGATGGATGGATGGATGGACAAATGTATTGACGGATGGAAAGATGGATCTAAATTTCTGTTGCGTGCCAACAAGCAGACTTTGCGTCATTAAAAAGGTGCTATAGTGCTTCAGAAGTTCCATCAATTATACACTCTCAGAACACCTAATTGTATCTTTAGGGGTCCAAAGACTCATCACCTGGATGCTCCCCTTTAAACTCCTTCTGTAGAACCCTTGTAGTCAAAGTACAAACATGGGCCATCTTTAGAAGAGATCAGTTTGATCAGAAATAGGTGCAGGAAAACCTCTAAAACCTGCAGGCCAGCGGCCCCACGAGGCCTGGAGTTGCCGACCCGTGGTCTATGGGCATTAACTGACCTTTAGTTCTTCAGACGTGTTAGACCTGTATTTGTTTGATATAAAAGAGTATCTAATAAAAAAAACAAAATGAATCAAGACTAAACTTTGACCAAGGGAGCTATTACTATGAACACACTGATAGAGACCCCGGTGGTAAATCAGTATAACGGCAGCAAAGAAACTACGAGACCGAAAACTTTTTTTTCCCTCTTCTTTTTTTTCTAATGGCTACGCATCACCGGGTTTACGCCATTTACAGTGCACCATTAGTACAACAGCTCTCCCACTTCACACTTCCTAAATCATTCTCATTAAGGTCCCTTAATTGTCTCTGTAACCTCTATGAGAAATGACCCCATCACATGGCAACTATATCCTGAAATTAATATCCATATTTGCATTGTTCACCTTTCACGAGAGTATCATTTCTTGGATGGCTGGAGCCAACAAAAATCTTGTTCGGGGGAAAGTGGGGGGAAAAGAGAAGGCTTCACACAAAGACTGCAGCTCTGCAGCAAAAGAAAGGCTGCAAAAGCATTTTGATTTCGAGCTGCTTTGGCTTCTTTTTTAAAAGCTAAACTTTAACAATTGATTAGAGAAAAGGTAACAAATCGACTCTTTTGTGCCACGTTTTCTGTCCGCACAGGACCCCGTGAAGCGCACGACACACCGGAGAACGTTTGAAGCGGAATTAAACATCCCCGCCGAATAACCTTCAGCTTGCAGTAAATGAACACTGCCACTGCATAAGCCATTCTGCGCCCACTTTGATTTACCTGCCTGCAATCATTCCACTCGCCTTCCGTGTTTAAAGTAAGAGCCTTTCATGACTGTCTCAGGGACAAACCAGAGAAAACGTCAAAACCGGCATGATCAAAGCAAATCCCTGAAATGAGAAATTCCTTGAACCTTTTTTTTTTTTTTTTTTTTTTGGACTGGCAGAAGGGGAAGGAAAACAACAACAATAATAATAATAATGATGATGTTTTCTGCTTTTATGGCACACCAACAAACTCTGATGTGTTTAATGCCGACTGACAGTTTCCTGTGAGGATGACAAGGTTTCAAATGAGAGAAGCAACTGAAGGCCATGTTTTGTGGCCGTGGCACAGAAAACAAAAGGCGAACGGTAATGATCTCTGTTGTCTTCTAACTATGCAAGAGTTTCTCAGAACAAAGGCCCCATTTGATCATTACTTTTTAAAAGTCATGCCAATTTGAAAAGCGTTAATGGCCACTTATCAGTCGGAAACACATACCCTTAATCAGCATCAATGCTATCACCTTTGACCCCTTTATATACTGTCGTATCTTTGTTTGGAGACTCAGTGGAGGATCTGCAGGGTCCCACTGTTTAACTGAAATTGCAGTTATGATGGGTAGATGATGCCCTCCGCATATGATTCATTCGGTTCAGCTGTGCAACGCCGCTGACATCAGGGAACTGCGACGGCCGATTCGGGCTGGCTGTTATGCCCCACAAGTGTGCCGTGATGCTATTTCCCTCCTTATGACCGGAGCCGTCGGATCCATTCATCACGTTTATCTTCCAGGGGTCGGAAAGCCACAAAAGTAGCATTCGGAGACTGCTGCCTCTGCCATACGCACCCTGGTAATGTGGCAATAATCAGACTAACTTAGTGCTAACACACATCTTTACACACTGACTAAGACACAACGAGCGTTTCATTTGGAAATGGGAAAACTGCAAAGGGGTGGATTAGATTTGTTTTAAGTTAAAATGCCCTCAAGTGCAAATGATCATTTAGCTTATTGGTTTAAACCTATAAAAAGAACTAATAATAGCACCTGTGAAGTACTGATTTTTAGAGAGAGAATGTTTTGCCACCCTCTGGTTGGGTTCTGTTCTTTTTTTTTAATATCACCATTAGGTGAAAACACCCTAATGGATGCCATTTTTACTCTTAGGCGTTATGGTTAGAGTCAAAAGTCAGTCCTCCAGGACCATCACTGCAACATTATCAGGTCTGTGCAGAGCTCACTAGTTATTTTAATAGATCCATTTTATCAGAAGCAGGGAAAAACTAAAGACCTGCAGGACAGCTACCCTCAAGGACCAGAGGTGGACACTCCCCATTTAGGACCTGAAGCTCTAACTTGTAGGTTTCCTCTTAAAAACTCAGAACAGTGTTCTTTTTTAATATCGGTTCAAGTCAGCAAACCACGGACCTCACCAAAGACTTTCCCTCTGATGCTTTGACACGCCTCTGCTGCGGATGGAAAATACAGCTTGGATCAGTTGGCTGACTGCTGAACTATTGTACATGATTGATTTTCTCTATCTAAAAAAGAGAAATAAAGAATAACTAGAAGAGGAGGTTGACAAATAAATCTAGCGAGCATTCTCAAACCAAAGTTTTTGTGATGCTTTCCAACGTGTGGGGTCCAGCACATTACATCTGCTTGGGCATACCCCAAAACAACTTTACAGTTTATTAAAGATTGACCTGATATCTAACTTGAATAATTAATTAACTGAAAAATTGACGTGCCTCAACAGCTTGAGCTCAATATTCTGGCATGTAAAGACAATGAGTTTGCTTTGATTACTCCTGTTAGACGGTAGCTAGCTTCTCGTCAGACATCCTGCACAGCTGGAAAGCATCGTTGGCTTCTCCGTGTCATGATCTAACGTTGTGCGTTCTCTTTTGAGTTTCTCCAGCAGTTTGCATTTTTTATCATCAGCGTTTTGTTTTATGTTTGTCTGGATCTTGTCTTTTCAGTGTTTTTCACTGTTGATCGCTGTACGTTTTCTGGTTTTAGGGGTGTTGTAGCCGTGATATGATACAACACCCCCAGTGTGTGAGTGTGAGCAACATTTAAGAGCTGGCAACAAGGGAATGAAAAATTCATAATGTACACAGTTATGGACTCAGAAAACACCAAAACTCTGAGCAGTTAATCAGTCTAGCTCCACAACTGGATCAAACAACAGCCTCATCCTGTTGTGCAGCCTGATAGCAGTATTTTCTGAGAAAACTGAAAGTTTATTGCTTTTAGTGAGCTTAACTACCAGCACTTTCTATGCGAAAGCCTATCTGCCATGTTGATCATCTATTATATTATACCAGACAGTGTGGACTTTAGCATGCTATACAATGGCAAAATTAACATACTCTGTCAACATTCTAATATTTGACTGTTAGCACTTGATTATTTTACAAATTAGGGTGATGGTAAAGTCACTTTTGTCTGTGTTTGGTCATCGATCAAACCAGAATCAGATCATTTTCCAGTGGTCTAAAAGATGTTGTGGGTATGCAAAGCCATCTAGTACAATCATCTGGCATGCACAGTTTAATGTGTGAATAGAAGCGGCTGCTGGTGATAATCAGCATCCGTTAGCACAGATCGCAGTGAGTAACCAGTGGAATGTCTCACAAAAATCTACAGCAACTGCGTGTTAACTGATTGCAAAAGTTTAGAGCATCCCATTTACAACTGATTGCTGTTTGTAAGTTGCAAATAAACGTCCAACTCATACATGAAATCAAATGGTGGCATTTGTTCCCATTCTAAAAGGGTGAACAGTCATCCTTTTTTCTAAATCTCACTTATTTTTCATCTTACTTTCCCTCCAAAACCTCCCACATATTTCTTTTTTTTAATACATATATCAGTGCTGCTGGTATAGCGATACGGTAGCCTTGATGTTGTCACAGCACATTGCAAGAATGCACATGATTGCAACATTCAAGATGGTCCCATTTTCTAAATCCTCTTTACAAATCCCAGTGACTCTTGTAATCTGTCATTTCCTGTCTTATCTCACCAGTAGGTGGAAACTTCTCTTAGGGAAAAAAAAAGACGGGGTATTATAGTAGAAATACAGAGCCTGAGAATAGGAGATATGTTGAGATTCTTTAAATCTTGTTGTCAAATCCCAGTTTAAGAAGTTATTCTTCATTCCACCTCTACTTCAAGACATCTCCATGCGGTGTATTAGTTTATTTTCAAAACTGCCCAAATTTCTCCTAGGTAGTTTTGTTACATCACAGATTCATATTTTAGTTTGTTGGCTCCAAGGACGATAATTGGCTATTACACATTGTGACCAGGAGCCGATGGAATGCCATTACCCAAGATGGCATCTCTACCTGCAGTGATGACACCTACGCCTACAGTGATGACATCTCCATCTGAAGTAATGATATTTCAACTAACAGTGATGACGGCTCCGCTCCCCGTGAGGATGTTTCCACTCCTGATGATGATGACATTTTAGAACTGCACAAACGACCATAAAAACACACGTCGAAATTTGCTTCTGGATGCAATCCTTTCTGACTGACGCAAGTTTCTTATTCAGAAAAAAAAATAGTTGAGAGTTTAACATGATGGAATCACTCATGGCAGCAATGCTAGCTTAAAGTCTTCTTGAATAAATGCTCTGTAGAGTCAAACTTCAATAGCCACCTGAACTATGTCTTATCTGTAGGCGCTGTGTCACCAGTGCTGAAAAGTGAGTTGTTGCCGAAGGGGGCGAACTTACTTGCACACAAAAAAGTGTGAGGAACAATCTGAGCGGTGAGGCTGCTCTTAGTTGTAACAAGTGCTGTTCTTTGTGATTTGCTAGATTCATCTCTACCATGCGTTCTTGTCAGTCTCCTACTCCTAAACACTCCAAAGTCCAGCAAGTACTGAGGTCTCGGCAACTTCCCCGACTAGAGCTTGCAGTCAACCTGTGCAATAATCAGAGCCAATGGAATTGAAATGGTATATCGAGTCTGCAAAGAGCTAATTAACGTCTTAGCTCAGGTTTAGTTGTCACTTCTTGTGTACTCCACTCAGCTCTATGCCTATTAACCTTGTCACCATGTCACAAGCGGACATTTGAAATCAAAATGAGTTTTCCCTCCCATTTATTGGCTTTGAAAGTCACATATATGTGCAAGTTTATACGCCAGGCTCTATTTATGGTTGCGAAGCGTATATAATTCGCTTTCAGAAGACGTTAAATTGTAAGCGGCTTAATGGGCATTAGCTTTAATAACCTCACGTCTCACACCACTCAAAAAGTTTAACCCCAGCAATACTTTTTCATCTTTTGGAGCAGATTGTGTTACTATATTTCCACCATTAACACTTACATCCTCCCTTCACTGTGCAGGTTTATGTGCTTGGAGAGCCGTTAAAGGGAAAAAGGAGAACAATTCAATCCTGAGGGCAAAAAACCAAGCACTGGCAAACCACACACATACTATAATAGAATTAGACCTGTCACACACTGGAGGAAGTGTAGAAGAAAGAAAGTAGATGAAACCTTTAAATCACTTGTTTTGTTTTTTTTTGCCCCTGATAACAGATGTGCAGCTGTGGAGCAATTACCAGAGAAATTATCCTGGAAGAATATTTACACAGCAGCAATAAACAGTGACATAAATTCAACCTGGAATCCACAGTGGGCCAAATGAAATGCTACATATTTTTGTACCAATGTAGGCCATTGGAGAGAGAGCAAAACTAAGCGTACCCTCTGGATCTTATCATATAATCTACACTAACTTCAGCTCGGCTTTATGAAGAATTAGATACAGCCGCGCTTTACCAATGTGAATATTACACTCAGTGCTACTTATTATTTAAAGGAATAATCTGGATTTAATGGGAATGTTAAGATGTTTCTATGCATAGTCATGCATAGTCAGCTTTTTGCCATCTGTACAGTCAGGGTGCTCCTAATTTCAGCCCCTGAGAAGCAATCTAAAATTGATCATAACGGTTCCTGCAAAGCGTCACCTCAGCATCAGACAGCCAGATGAGTTGTTTTTTCACATCCAGCGGCTCGTTTTATGGAACAGAGTTACAACACGGGCAGTCAGCTTCTTAAAAGATGACGGCATAAACATTTAAACAAGTTTTTTTTTTTTAAAGAAGGGGAGAAAAAGGATGAATGAATGTGATGCGATATGTATTCATGAGCTGGATAGATTCATGTTACTTGGTTATTTAGAGTCTCACTGGATCTCGTTCTTACATCTAAGCGGAGTGAAATATCAGCATGCTTTTGATTCACTGTACTACATCACAAGCAGAAGTGTTAGTGGTTAGGTCAATTGCATCTGTAATTGTGCTAAACAATGGTGCCCTGAAACCGTGTCTTCCCGTAAGCCTGAGAGAGAAAGAGAAGGACGTAGGCGTACATATCACTGTGTGAATAGCTTTCAAATATATTTGTTTGAGATATAAATCCACTTTGAGTAGGTTTTTTTGTTTGTTTGAAGGCATAAACACATTATTTCCATTATCAATCTTTCCCCATTTTTTGAAAATCAATAAGCTAGGTACCAATCTTACAATCTATTAAAGCCAGACAATGAAAACTGAATGTGAAGGGGAATTTTCCTGCATGGTTAGAAGTTGATCCAATTCAGTGTATTCTTCTTTCAAAGCTGCCAAAACACATCTATTCATCCTGCTTTTTTTAATTAAAATTCGTGAGAATAGACATGCCACCGAGGTCAGGAAGAAATACTTCCAAATGTGACTGGTAAGGGAGGAAGGCGCGGCCACCCAAACTCCACATTGGTCTCTGTTTAAAATGGCAACTTTCCCAGCTTCTGCTGCCTGCCAGCAGGATATTTAGAGGACAAAACCCCCACCGTGACCCCCACTTTGGAACACTTGTCTGTCACAAATATGCTAAGGTATGTATGTGTGTTACTCTTTGTGAGGCCCGGAGGGCACACGAGCCGCCATCCGCAAAATTAAATCTCTCCTCCTTCTTTTTCTGCTCATGACAGGGGGGCCTCCTTCAAGGCGGCTCCCCGCTCTCCAAGCGAAAACCGCCTGTGAGCGTCAACCAGCCGGCTGGGGAGCGTTCAAAACCGCCGCTCCCCAAAGCCCAGTGCAATTGCCCTGTTATTGTCCACTCATCCACTGCTCAGAGGGTGGGGAAGGACGGGGGTGTAGTGAACACTCTACATCCAAGATATAGTAATTTGACAGTGAGCTTTGTATTAGATTCTGCTCTTCCCCCTGTGGTCATGAAAGAGTGGGGGTTCAGCTGTCCACACTGAGCTTCTGCTCTATCTTTTTTATTTTGACGACTTTTTAAATTAAACATTTTCTGCCTGACCAGGAAAATTTGCAGAAGAACTTGTAGAATGATTTTCATTTAGTAATGCATTTACCATCTTTTCTTTCAGATTAAATAGTTTTGCAGGGGTCTAATAATGACATAATCACAAGAATTTTGAATTTTCTTTATACATTTGCTTAAGCAAATGTAGAGCTCTAGGTCACAGATAATGCCTTTTTTGCTGATAAATTATGATATTTGCTTTCACTTTCATTTCACTTCGTTCAGAAACGTCACAACAAAACACATCCATTTCGATAAGCTATGGTTAACAAAGGAGGTTTCAAATATAGAATGAAAGAAAACTGTGGCATGCAACAAGGCTCAGTGCTGGGCCTCATTTATTTTGTACATAAATTTACCTTTGTAATGTTCGAAGATGTTGAAGTTCACTTTATTTGCTGATTAATTTACACTGCTCTAATAAAGGTTTGTAACAGCTCTACAGTACAGAGGAAATTACACTTTAAGCCCATGTTTTAATAGTAATAAATTAACACTAAATTCTGACACTTCAGATTTTTATTTTAATATATAGAAACAGAAACACAAAAAATATATAGTGAAATTTAAAAGAACGAGAAAGTGTGCAAAACCAGATTGTTGGGTGTAATATTGGCTCATAAATCAATTTGGAAGGTTCAAGTAAAAATTTAAAAACTTTAAATATGCAAAATCATGCCAATATTACAAAGATAAGTACAGTTTGAAAATAACTGAACAAGATGTGCTGCTTCACAATAGTTCCATGCTGAGCTCACATTACAAACCCCCGCTAATCCATTTTATCAGCTGCAGGAAAAAAGCGTTTTAATAATACCAAATTAGTCAGATTTTTATCAACCAGCTAACCAACTGCAAGCTTAAAAATCTTAGGATTCAGTTGGGGTCTGCAATGTGCTGATAATGTTCAAAGCACAAAATTATCTCTCTTCAAACTGTACTCAGAAGTTGTTTGAAATGAGAGGAAAAACATTCATTCAGAGGAAAAGCTCAATTAAAAAAACAGAACAAATAATAAAAGGATGTACATCTATTAGAGGGGTATTGCCTGATGTACAGCTGATGATGAGGAATTAAAACTGAGTTGTTCACACTTTAATTTGAAAAGAAATGGTGGTAAATAAAAACATAAAAAGAAGTAGGATTGCTATTGATCTTCATCTTTTTAAAATCTCCTTTCATTGTACTACGTTATTAATTTTATTTTAATACCATGGCAGACAGTTTCTTCTAAACTTGTTTCTCAGCAAACATCTGTTTCTACGAGTTAATGTTTGAAGATATTCTTTCCATAAACAATGAGAAAAATTGTGTTTTGGTCTGATTGAATCTTCTCCTTTGGATTTAGCTCAAATGTCAGATCATGTGAGAAATAGAATCTGTTACAGCATTCTTTTCGGGCTGAGTCCGAGTTAACGGGGACTTAAATTGGAAAGCAGCAAAAAAGCCTGAAGGTGTCAGGAAGAAAGACAGAATATAAATGGTCCTCTCATATCTGTATCTGTGCTTCAACACCAGAGCCAGGACATCTATGCTCACAGCCTTTTGACCGGAGCCTCATTAATCACACTCCCACACATGACATAGAATAATTACCCTCTGAGAAATACACAGATAGATACTCACTCACAGTGTGGAATGTGCTAATTTAGTAAAACTGTGCAGAAATTGTCAGAGCAAATGACAATGATTTTGATTTACATGAACACATCTTTAACAGGTGTTTTTTATCTTTTTTTTGGGGTGGGGGGGGTCTTGAGCATACTTGAGTGTTCACTCAGAAACTGACAAACGCGGTGAGCTTCAAGGGTATATGCGGCCGAGTAGAGAGGGGTGTGTGTTTTTTTCTCAGGTGTTGGGCAGGGTCATGGAACCCTCTTGCCCAGGGAGGGAGTCAGTCTGTCTAGGAATGATGAAATCCTCCACCTGTCCTCATTCATCAAGCACGGTACACATATTAATTATCACAAACCTTCAGACTAACAGCAGAGGACACAGGCCCATATCCCCTCCATGGGCCGCCACCCTTACCAGTACGCTAACCAAAGACCTTCTCTTCAGCTTAAAATTCAACTAAATTGGCAAAATACTACGACTTGTAAGAACCCGTGGCATATGTTGTATGTTTCTATCTGCCATCCGTCCATGCATCTTTAGTATGCATCAGTAGTTAAGACATAATTAAAGCTCAATCCTGTGGTGACCCCCTCAAGCTCCTTATGGGGGTTCTCGAGCCGCTCACAGGTCAGATGGAAGATATGGTCACATTGACTAGTCCAAGTTAAGTTACGGGATTTCCTACCAAATTAGACATCACTGTCAGCTGCTCAAATGGATGCGAAAGTGCTCCACTGCCACAATCCCCACAAGAGTGTATAGATTCTAAGCCATCCAGGGGATGGAAGTATCTCTATGAAGGCCAGCCACTGTTCACCTCTTAAAAAGGCCTCTTTAGGTCTCAGTGACTGTTTAGATGTTTTTCACTCTGAAAGTTGTTTGAGAAACTTCTGTGCCACCAAACCACCTGATCATCTAGATTAGAAGATCGCAAGTTACTCAATCTAAGGTTGTTAACCCAACTTTTGGTTAGATGGTGTAAACAGCAAGGAGGCTGTTTAAGTTTACACATCTTCTAAAAACCAAAAACCACACAGGCTTTTGCTCCAGTAACTGCTGTCTCTGCTTTTCCCTAAATATAAACTTAGGGTCTCTGAGGAGATTTCAGTAAGAAAAAAAAGAAAAAACTTCTTCAACTGGCATCCAACAGTGTGTGTTTGAGTCGCCACAATCAGAATCAGAATCAGAATGAGGTTTATTGCCAAGTAGCTTTACACATACAAGGAATTTGCTTTGGTGAAAGCACCGAGGCAGCCATTTTCGGCGCCAAATGATGTGGAAAAGTTTTATACTATGAAAATTTTTATCTTGCAGGTGACAATTTGAATTATCCCAAAGGAGGCGCCAGCTGCTCATTTGAGGCAACTGGATCTGTCTAATAGTCTCCACCATAATCTGATCCATCTTACCACCAGATGCCAATCTGTCGATGGCTATGCTACCATATGAACCCATGTGTCCAGACTCAGTGGAGAGTTAAAAGAAAGTAAAAC
Organism: Menidia beryllina; assembly: GCA_013363375.1. Classification (NCBI taxonomy): domain Eukaryota; kingdom Metazoa; phylum Chordata; class Actinopteri; order Atheriniformes; family Atherinopsidae; genus Menidia; species Menidia beryllina. Next base: position 2,684,538 of record JABUIW010000010.1, read on the forward strand.
AGGAGAAGAGCAATGTCTGTTTTTAAGGTGACCTTTTTAACTTAAAAAGAAAGTGAAACTGAGGCGTCTTACGTCATCACCTGACACATATTTCTTAAAGGGGTATTTCAGAGTTTCACCACTAACACCACCTTTCACAAATCTCTAAATAAACAGACATTGGCAAACATCTTCCTTACTTTAGACTTTATACAAACAGCTCTCCGTAGATTCTATTTTAAAATGAGCTTTTGATATTGTCCTAATCCATTCCTCCATTTTCTGAACTGCTTATTCCCACATGGGGTCGCCTATCCCAGAATTCAATGGACGAGAGGAAGGGCCACATAGACACACAAGACGAACAACCACGCACACTCACACTCACCTAAGGGTGATTTGGAATGTCCAATCAACCGAACATGCAGGTTTTTGGAGGGTGGGAAGATCATGAAAACTCCACACAGAAGGGGTCCTGGTTCCCCCAGGGACTTGAACCCAGAACCTTCTTGCTGTGAGGCGATGGTGCTGACCACCACACCACAGTCGTGCAGTAAATAGCAGTAAATGGTGCGTCAAAAGTGAAACTAAAGAACAAACCACTGTCAAAAGAAAACAGAACAGCCAGAGTTACGTTTTTCAGACTAATCTGCATGAAATATGCAAAGTTCGGTGGTGCTGTAATTTATTCCCATGCATACAGCTCAGAGGTATTCAAGTCACCACTTAACCTTCTAAAGTCCCTCTAGGGTAACAAAGTGTAACATCTTTGCTCTCTTACTCTGCATGGTAGAGACGCAGGCAGGTGTTAGCTGGGTTACTTTGTTAATAGGGACACTATGGGTCTCTGTGTGTCTAAAATTCTCACGAGGTGCCTTGAAAATGTTTTCTAAAAGGTTATTTGTCTGTTTGAATTATAAACGTAAGTACTTCAGGGATGATTTAATGGATAAAGCAAACGAGTTCTGGATGGGGAAGTCGAGATTCCATCTAGACTGTTGGGTTCCTCTGGCCACTTTTTCTGACTTGGTGTCAATTGAGTCAGATTTTAATACGGTAGACTGAACTAGATTATAAATGCATCGTAATGAATTGCTTAAATTATATTTTAATTAATAGGATTTATCTGGATTATCATAAATTGGATTTAATGGGACTGTATCTGATTGGATTAGTTTTGAACATGTTCCATTTCGTCTGAGAAAAGCCTCCAGATGACGACTGCTGTAGAGTGGCGCAGAACTGAACTGCGCAGTTTTCGCACACTGTTACAAACACAAGTCTTTCTCTCTTGATTCATTCCTTCAAACTTGCGAGCAAATAATTGGAAGCCTGAAAGCCATTAATGAAATCTAAAAAAAAAGTAATTATGTTCTTTAAATGGGTTTTCCCTCCACACAGGGGGAAAAAACTGAGCATCAGCTTTTCGCCGTTGGTTAGAAACAGACTTTTTTATGACTTTAGATGATAAAGAGGCGCACACATACCAACCCTAAATAATGAAACACCTTGCATGTAGGTCAAGTTTTACCAACCTTTGCTCCTCAATTTCATACCCATGAAAAATTGAAGTGTTCATTAAAAATAAAGCTCTTTTTGTGAGTAAGACAAGTCAGATGGTCTCAGTAATAATGTGATGCCATAGCCTCTACAGCCAAACGAAATGATGCTCATGTCCTGGGATTCGGAGAGTTAGTTTCAGGAAATTATGCACAAAAACAGCCCTCTTAATTTAGAAAATAATAAGAAAGTCCGTCCATCCAGTCAAAACCCATTCGACCTTTACATACTACACACACACAAAAAAAATGTAGATATATTAATTATAATAATTTAAGTTTATTTCCATATCTATCTATCTATTTTCAGGTCATGATCATGTACACAAAACTGCATTAGGCACTATTACTATTGTCACTATATAGGAAAGTAAACTCCTCAAGTAAACCGCCTCTGAAAAAGTTTGACCCGTATTTTCGAAAGTTTGTTATACAAAAAGAAAAATTTCAACGGGGGCACACAACTCATTCTGACCGGACAGGAATGGAAAACTGAGGCAGAAATGAGATAATGCAGCGGGTTACACGGGCATCGAAAAAGCAGATCAGCAAGCAGGAAATGGTGCTCTTCTGCCCATAAACCCAACACAGGTCAGGGCTCTGCTGGCTACAGCTTTCAATGTCCACCCCCTTATACCCACAAACCCCCGAGTTTTGATGTTATTTTCTGGAAAGGATTTTGATTACGCTCCCACGGCAAAATTCCATCGTAGTATTCAAAATGACTCGCACCAAATGTGTCAGTCGGCAAGCAAATCTGGCCAGTAGGAACCCTAAGTTGTTGTGTTTCTGAGGTAAGTTTTGAACACTCCTCCCACTGCGATTCGAGGAGTCCCTCCCCCCAGAGACTGTTCTTAATCGGGAGGAGTTCATTAGTATACTGTAGCCTTCTAATCTTTTTTAAAGCATTTTATAATAAGACGGAGACCAGCTTGTGCCCGCTGAGAGTCCCTCTGTAGCTCGCGAGATTAAAGTCCTCTAAATGACCGCCTTTGGTCCTTGGCTGAGATGTTTCCCCCCTTTAATCAGACATCAGTCCTCATCGCTCCCCTGTTCCTCTGACACCAGTCACACACGGGCGGCTGGGAATCTCTCCGAAACCGCCAGCCAATTAGGCGGGGACATGAAAAAGATGAAAGCCCTATTATCACGCTGTCCTCAGCCATACGTCGGACCAATTAACGGCGACGAGCGGGGGGACGGGAAAAAAAAAGATAGCATGAAAGAAAGAAAAGGAAGGCGCCTCCTCCGGCCCAAGGTGAGGAGTCAGCAAAGACGCTGACAGAACAGACACCGAGAGGCTTAATTGATCTTCATTATGGTAATTATGGCCGCGGCGTCCAGCACGGAATGAAAAACAGGTCACCACCGGCGGTGCACGGACCTGGTTCTATACTAAGCCCTCCGCGAAGCCTATACAGGCAGTAGCTGATGTACAGCACCTTAAAAAGATCATCACTTCCTTTGCTCTGTTCCCTCTTTAGGTTCTCCCCTTCACAATGCCTCCAACAATCTACATGTTCCTCATTGGTGTTTGTCAAAGCTTGAAGAGTCGTGCACTTGAAAGGTTTTTTGTGTTTGATTTCGGCCCCCCGTCGGACCTACCCGCCCCACCCCTACTGTGTCCACTTCGCAGTCCTTGGACGGTTGCACTGTCAGAGATTCTGGCTCCGCTCTTGCATTTAAATAAACACCATCTGAAGTTGACTGGCTGTGTATAATATCTGTCAGGAAGCTGCCATCCGGTGATCTCAGAGACTCTGACCCGCGTCCCGGGGGAGCAGTTGACGGGACACGGCGGTGACAGGGCGTCTTCCCTGTCGATCCGCGCGCCGATACGCCTAACCCCCTCGTCCCTCTCCACTCAAAAGTCGAGCGGCCCGACTCTCTGCCCCCATGCATTGGAAATGAGCCCCAGCTGGCTCGGAGATTTGCCACGAACGGTGGCCCGGACAAGAAAAAACACAAGTTTCAAAGTCGCCCGTCACCGAGATTGATGGTTTCTCGGAATTCTTGCTGTCCTCTTGTCAGTACCGTAAACTTTTCCTCGCTGAATAATAAGTCCGTCGGTTTTAAGAGCCGTGTCAATCTTTTCAAAGTTCACACTGCAGAGCTCCCGCTTTCCGGACTACTTCCAAAGGTCTGACAGCGGTAGAGAGTTGAGAGCAGCGAAAAAAAAGGAGAAGTGTGTTTTCAGCTTGCGTCAACACAAAAATCGATCGGATTAAGCTAAAGGCACACAATCTCTCACTTATCAAGACATTTCAAACCTTAGTTTGTAGTAATTTAACAGCGGCCTCAAGTCAGAAGGAGGCATGTCGATGCTATAGGTGCAGGAGATGTTTACTTTCGCTCATATTACACTCTTTTCTTTGTTACAACACATCTTTGCATTCCAGGTCTTTTACCATTTCCTTTTTAGATTGTGTCTAAGGTTAGACACTTGATGAAGTGTATCAAGCGTTCCTTAGTCCCATTGTGCGACATTAATGGAACTTATTTTTCCACATTTATCCTATTTGTTATCAATTTGTTGGGTTTCTTTGTGTACTACAATAATACAATTTCACTTGTGGATTAATAAAGTTTAATTCGATTCAATCTCCATCCCAATTTGCCACATGATATGTTGATGTTATCACCCGGGAGAATTAATTATTTTAATGGCTATTATGAAAATCCCACAGTCTCTATTTTCCACCAATTTCATAGAAAAACCTGATAAAAACCTGAGAAACGACGTATGTTTTCATAACGAGTCAATCCATTCAAAGACTCTTCTTTTTCCCCCTATAATGGAAAAACCAGTCCTTTTTTAGCCATAAACCTATTTTTGAACACTGTGACAATTGATTGGCATAACAATAAAATGATGCAAAAAGAAAATAATTCTGTCAGTATCTTTTAGTGACAATTTAGTGACGGTTTCCCACAAAGCATTTAGGTACATTTGTTCAGACTGAGCAGATACACTAAATCAGCTTGTTTGTTTGTTTGTTTTTAAACCCTCTCCTTTTAAATACACCCTCAGAAATGAGTGAGGCTGTACCTTGGTCTTGTCGAACAAGGCATGGTTGTCCAGTAGCATGCGTCGTTCCAGTCGAGCATACCTCCTCAGGTCTCTCTCAAACTGCTGTGAAAGAGAAAGTCAATAGTCTGAAATCAATAATCCTCTTTACTTCTCTATTCTGTAGCATGGGAGGAAATTGTAAGGTCTGAACGTCTTAGTGAAGGACACCTTTTATATCACTTTGATACCACCGTCTGGTTTGTAGACGTCAGATTTCGCTCATGCCTCAGACATCGCAAACGTGTAAGGTGTAATTCTTCATACCCTGGAGCCCGTCCAGCCAAGGAGGGCAAAGGCGTAGCGGTCGGCGGGGGGGGACACCAGGTCCACGCGCACCGCCCTCCAGCCCCGGCCGTCTGCCCGGCAGCCGTGGAGGCCTCCCTCCACCCGGCTGCCCTCCAGCCGCACGATCAGGAAGCACTTCGCAAAGTGGTCCATGGCCTCGAACCTCCGGCTAGGGAGCTTCGACATGTCAAAGGTAGAGGCTTGGTATTCGCAGAAGAGAAGAATGCCCTGGCGCAGAGAAAAATGGGGTCATTTATTTGTTTTTTTTTTCGTTTTTCCTGCAATGTGATCAATCAATTGTTATCCATCTGTTCATATGAGAATTCAATTCTTTCTTTGACACTTAACCAAAGACTTTTTATTACATTTATCAGAGCTTTTCACTCCTATTGATCTGTATAAAAATGACGTGAAATAATTGTGCTGAGTAGTGTCTTTTAAAGAGGAGCAGAGGGGGAAATGCTTCAAAGATTGTGACTTTGTCCCCAGCATTTGCCAAATCAGCGAAATCGTCAGTCTAGCTGTGGCGATTAACGATAGCTGCTTCCCTGTCTGAAACCAGAATGTCCCCTATTTAAAAAAAAAAAAGTAAAGCCGGGAGATCATTTCAAAACAGATTACCCGTACCCTAACACAACGGCCCTATCACAAAGCACTACACCGCTTCAGAGGTCTTTGCCAGTTTATTTCAATTTCTAACAGGGGCAGCGGAGTGGATCTGTCAGAAGTCGTCTGCTCTCTTAGAAAATGGTATTACTTTCCGCGAGCACAGTGGCTTGCTTCAGAGCCAGAGTTTTTCCCAATCTCGCGGATAAAAGGCAGCTTAAAAACAGGCCCAGAGGTATTGAAAATGTTCGAGTCAAGGTTAGCATTCTTTAAACAAGGCTGCCATCCTGAAGCTACAAAGAAGGAAAGGAGTGCAGATTTCTGGGGGTGACGTCTCTGATTTGAAAAGTTGTCCTTTAATTTCTTCTGCGGGGGCTGACGAACACAAACAAAGACACTCCGCGTGTGCTTGATTGCGTGAAATTCCTCAAGGGTTTATTCCCAGAGGATGACTCTGGGAAACTTTGATGTTCTGACTTTTGGGCTAACTCTACCAGTTAATTAGGTGCTATTAATCGCCTTGTTCTTTTATTTTGTTTTTTAGCAACTGCTACCACTTCATTTTATTTATTCTATCAAGTTTGTTTGGTTTTAATTGGTTTCATATCAACTTAATTGTTTTGTCTGACTTCCGTAAACATGAGAATTCCAATGTTAATTCATGTGGAAGCTACCAAAAGAGGAAAACCAGCAGTGGGATTGTTGAAACAAACTTTGTCTTTTGCCAACTGTTCATGTTTTCTGACCATTTTTCCGTTTTGTTGCTCTTCCTACCTCATTTGGATACTTCTAACACAAAAAGTTGGAGTGACTTGGCTTATTAAATAGCATTGGTAGAGGGAAAGAACATTCTTTTATGGAAAAATGTATTATGATTACAGTTATGCATGCACAATGAACACTGCAGGCCCTCTCACTGTCTAATAGTTACTTTCTTGCTCTTGGCATTCCATCATTTGAATTTTTTTTTTAATTATTATCTTTAGATAAATCATTCATCATTTTTGAAATGGGTAAAACTTAGCTCTGAGAAATGACACTGCAGCCGTCATGTTGATCATGAAATAATGCACAGAAATATGGGGGGAAAAAAGAAAATTAGGATAAGTTTTTTTTCTTACTGTTGCAACTGTTTATCTGGTGTTATCAGGCTCCACAGAAATCTCTTTGAACACAGCAATTTTACATTACATTACACTATTTTACAATAATTGTACATTATAAAGGAGTTCATTGCAATGATGGCACAAATTCAAGCCAAATCTAAGTGAGTAAGGTTCAAATGGATAGGAAACCTAAGGAAACCTAACATTTATTTGCAATAAATAGTCAAGCGTTGCACAAGGAAAAAAACTTGAAACACCTTATTGATATCCAGTTCTTGTTGCATTTTAGGATTCCCACTACTTTTTGTATGCTGTTACATATGGCTGTTTCTGGAGGAGGAATTAATTTTGACCACTGACAAAATCGAAAGCAAAGCCTTGAGAGGCTGAACAAAGTTTCGGGTGGAAACGATTACCTTAAATAAATAGAAAAGTGGACTTGTTTGAAGAATATGAGCCTTTGTGAATGTATACGGACTGACTTGTAATTAGTGTGACGTCGGCTGTAATCGGAAATAGAACAGTTTAGTGAAATAACAGTTCCAATCTACGTAAAGGAAGTGATATTTTAGTGTGTCGAAGAGCAAAAAGTGGAAGACTTTTCAAAGAACGAAGATCTAAACATTGAAAAGAAAGCGAGACCCTGTTGCGCGAGCGTAAAGATGGAGACACCTAGACGGAGGCAAAAGACAGAAAGTCCCTGAGCTGATTTCCTCGGGGACTCGTCCTGGCCCGTGATGCTTGTCCCCGACTCCGGGAGCGTTAAGGCGATTAAGATTACAAATTGTCAATCTAATTCCAGGGCCCGCCGTAATTGTTGGAAGACGACACGCTCCCCGCGAGCCGTAAATCTGCCTCGTCCTCCTCTGAGGGCAATAAGCGGGGGGAGTGAGTCCGGCGAGCGGCCCGTCCGCCCGTCCAGCAGATGAAGGGGGTTAATCACAAAACATTAAACACATTGTCAGCACGGCGTGATTTGTCGCGGCCCAATGGGAGGTCACCAGACGAGGACGGCGTTCCCCCGTGTGGCGCTGAGGAATCCAAGGTGAGGGCGGTTATGAATGCTTGAGTGACACGTCGGCAGCCGAGCTCAGACAGGTCGCGGGCCACCCCCCCCCCCCCCCCCCCCTTTGCCTTTCGCCTTCTAATTATCTTCGAGAATGAAGTCTTTTCTTGTGCATCTGCAGGCAAAAAAATTCTCACCCTTGTCGGCACCCCTGCTCTCCCTCTGCAATTACCGATAACCGTTCACCTCCCCAATAATAGGCGAGGATGGGGATTCTCGAAGTTCACTTAACATTTAGTAATAGCATAGCTGAAGGCGGTGACAGTACCACTTAGATCGGGGCAAGATGACAGCATAAAAGCACTTAAATACAGACAAATCTGAAATTAAAACCCCCTTAAGCTACGCAGGAGACAAGCAGTGGGAGAAGGTCTGCAGTCCGTCTGGCACACAGGACCATAAACGGTCACTTTATGTTCCCGAAACTATGTCAGCGCCTCTGACGAGTGGACTGCGATTTAAATCACAGCCATCCATTTAGGAAAAACATATTAGAGTCATCCTTTCACTTTATATACCTATTTCATCCAACTGGGGGGGTTGGCGTGCATCCCAGCCGCCACTGGGCAAGAGGTGCATCCAGTAAGGGTCACCAGTTCGTCATAGGGCCACATATGCATGCTCACATTCACATCTTCATTCACATTAGGGTCAACTTAGAATCATAAACTAACCAAACGTGCATTTTTTTGAGCTGTGGGAGGAAGAAAGAACGGACCAAACCAATAGAGAACAAACCAATAGAGAACATAAAATAGTCATTGGAAGGAAAGGGCATCCAAATTCTACACAAAAGGACCCAGCCGAAATTCAAACCTCGAACCACCTTACTGTGAGGTGAGAGTGCTACCCTAAACTAATACTCCATTCACAAAAGAGCAACAAAAAAAATAACTAACCGCAAAATGCTGAAGAACACATTTTTGCTTAGAAGGTCTATTAGTAAGAGGGCAATACTTTTGTGGATCACAAAAGGAACACCTGAGACAGGCAAAGTCTCTCCAAACTTGAGACTGGCTGCTAGGTAATCTGCACAAAAATAATAATTATTAAAAAACAGAAACTGATTTTCATTCAGATCCAGAATAACTGGAGATCACAGACTATAAAGGACTGTAATCTATCATCACCCTATTAAAAACATATAAACACCCCTACACGGCCTGAGGAATATAAAGTATATGTGAACACATTTCACTCTGACATTCTCAATTTTTCCTAAAAGCTATATATCATGCAAAGGAAGAATCCTGGTGCGTTTATGATCTGGAACATGCCTCCTCTGGTTGCAGATGCCAATAGACTTTCATAGATGTGGAGAGTAGCGTGACCACATTCAAACATTTTGTCTCGTGTTGCTAAAAAATGGGCTGATATTTCTTTATAAAATTGAATAATAATGACTAAAAGGTTATTTGTTTCCACTGTATGTAAAATACCACTGAGGGATTTCAGCAAAGTGTTACACAGTGTTCCCGTGATTTGGATTTAGTTGTGGTTAAATCGTCATTATCATTAAATCATTCAATAATGCACAGTCATACGGAGATCCGGTGTTTCTGGTACCACTGAAAATCTTGAAATGCTGACAGTGTTGCACAGTCGGCGCGCAATGGCCGCCGAATCCCCACATCGCAGTGGCACTTCCACAGACCATTAAGCAACTAAATGAAGATCCTCTTTGTTCAGCCAGCGCCCTGCCTACACATAGCTCTGCACAGCTCTCTCCGTCTCGCTTTTTTTTTCCGTCTCGAGGCCCGATCGCTCACAAATCCACCGCATAAAAAAACAAGATATCGCCAGGTTCCCCGTCTCGGCGTTTCCAGGGGGCTGTTTAGCCCAACAGCGGTCTGTAATCAGCACCTACGCAGCAGGTAATGTCAGCCGGCATCTGCGGGTAAGCTCATTCCACCAGAGCTGTTTACAGAAGGACTTACAGGGGAGGACAGCTGCAAGATAATCTTCTTCTCAAAAGATTCCCTCGCAAGTGGCGTTCACTCTGAGCGGGATTTTTTTTAAACTACGATTTTTTTTTTGGTTTTATCTGACAGCCTGTGACAGACGGCCAGCTGGATCTGGAGAACAAACGGAGGTTTGTCGAGGGGCCGAGAGGCGCTCTTGATCTCACCTATCGCTCTTTCTGACTCACAAAGTGAGGCGACACCAGACCCTGCCTTCCCAGTCGCAGAGTTATCTGCAACCGTCTGAGCCGGTTCCAGCTGTGCCGGAGTGAAGCGGACTGATTGCATGAGACGAAAAGCAGGGGTGCCGCGCGTTTGCTCACGCACAGCGGCAATCAGAGCGGCCATTACCGCCCGGCTTTTATTTAGGTTTCAGAGCCTCGGAGTTTGCGGAATAACCCGGGCCGTAATAGGCGGCGCCATTAGGAACACTTATACCGGGCGAAGGCAAATCTCTCCGAAACCCCCCCAAATCCCCGTCGATCCAGACGGAAAGGCGGAACGCCAAAGCCCAAGTTCTGAATGGAAGCGTAATGACAGAGACGCGGGCTAAGCTCGGCCCTCAGAAAGCCGCGCTTACGGAGTATTTAGAGGCCGAGATGATCGATGGCCTCCTCTGTCTCCCCGTTGCTGTTAGCAGAGGCAAGCTGAATCTCATCTGTCTGCCTCAGAAGCTCGGGACTGACCTTGCCTCTGCCCCCAAGTTACGCTTCCTGAAAATCAGTGCTAGAGGAGGGAGGGGGGGGGAAGAAAAAAACAGATGAGCCCCTTTTTTACAAGGACATTTGGAGATGGATGTATTTTTAACTCCCTGCAGGCTGGAGAGGCGTGCTGGACGGGTAGGGGAGGGGCTGCTATGATATCAGGCCTGAGTGAAGACACTTTGCCCCCAAGGGGCTCCATTGCAGATGACAAGGTTACACGACTTAAAGTCAACCTTTGTTACCTCCACTTAATCACAGTCTCCCGAGTCCTCGTCCCCCCCCCCCCCCCCCCGCTGAGAAGAGAGCTCCCAGTCAAATAAGGCCGTCCCGTCTTAGGCTCCCCTCTTTTTTTGACAACCCGCGTTATCCATCCGGTTCGCTGTCTCGCATTCGTCTTCTCCCAGATTCTCGCACTCGCTCCGTCTACCTCTGAATGTAAATGCGAGAGGTGAGAGCTTCCCGTGACAAAGCGCCAAAAGTGGGAGGCGATTATCATAAGGATGGACCTCTGATTGGGGTGTGGAATAGGAGGGATGTGAGGGGGGGGTTGAAGGATTTATTTTTAAACCCAGTGATGACAAAAGAAGTCAGTAACTAGCCACTAGGCGCCTGCACATGGCTTCTTCTCCAGCTAGGAATAAGACCCCTTCCTTCCCTGTTTTATTCCCCATCATAAAAGAACATTTTAAAATTTTTATCTAATGCAAGTGACTCTAGGATCTGTAGCAGCTGCTTTAGAGCTTCCCTTTTCCAGTAACTGAGATAACTGTATATACTTGCAAACTATTATCTGGAAACTTTCCACCAATAGACAGCAGACAGATAGCAGAAGATGGCGTGTGATCAATGTGACCTTGTTCGTCTGAGATCTCCCCCTTTTGTCTTTCCACGGACAACATTTCACTGCTGAGAAGCATCTGACGTAACCCATTGTGATAAAAGCTTGCTTTAGATAACCCGGCCCACTAAAGCCGTCTAGCCTTGAAGCTCCACGAGCAGCTATTGACCCGCAGTGAGGGCGCCACATAAGGAGGAGGGAACTAAAGGCTGAATGTAAAGTGTGAAAATGAATTATCGTCTAGCTTGACTCTTTTTTCACGGGACCAAAAAGATCGCCGACCGCAATTGGTTATCGGCAAATGGTAGCGGGTGGTTCTTTGGTGAAATCTAGAGCCCCCAATGGAGGCCGAGATTTTAAAACCATCACGTGTAAAAGGTAATCATTTGGATTTCCAGGTTTGCCACTTTTGTTTTTTGTTTTTTACCAGTGACGGTTGCGTTCGAGTCAAGTTGTCTGTAGGTCAGTCCAGAAAAACTTCACTTGTTTTATTTGTTATTTGATGGAGCCTTAAACCATTTTCATTCTCTTTTGAGATGCATTTGTGTGTGTGTGTGTGTGTGTGTGTGTGTGTGTGTGTGTGTGTGTGT